>OX422216.1:386357954-387607954 GCA_949130495.1 Sambucus nigra
GAACAAAATGATACACATCTAGCTAAGGACATAAGTAATCATGCATTATAAAAAAATCCAAGAGTGCAATGCAATTCGCATTAAGACTAGGAAAAAAAATCACCAATAGGCACATCTTGTATATGAATAGGAAAATACAACTTATCCATGAGGTGAAAATTCCCAAAGGTTAACTTTCCTGTGACAATAGGTGAAAACATATTCTTGTTATGTGTTCGCCTTCTTAGGCTTAAGAGTGTTCCTATTTTGGGTATGCATAATAATCTTATTTGACCTTTTGGCACAGACAATCTCGATTATGAGAATATACCCTTTCGAATGGTCATAGACAAGTTCAGTCTTATCCTTGGAGGATTGGGATGGATCTAGGAGTATCTTCCATAATTTTTCAATTCTCTCTTTAAGGTCAAGCTTCACCTTTTTAAGCTCCTAAAGATCATTCTTTAGCCTAGAATTATGCTACGTTAGCAAGATTTGAGTCCGAGAATACTCAAGAAGAGACTTCTGTAATAACCCATATTTTTAATTTTTTATATTTTTTATTTATTATTAGTTAAATCATAACTAGATATTACTTCTGACATTTGCTATATCATTTCGTAGAATTACAAGTGGAGTGTTACGTAATTTGATTGTGCATTGTTCGGATCAAAGTACTATAATAGTGTGCTAACTCATATTAGTTTATTAGGATAAATATTTAGGTGACGTAATATTATGGGTGCTATGGAATAGTCTCAGGACTAAAAGTTCCAAGGATTTTCTTCTTTGCATTATTCCCTCAATATTGGGTCCCATTGAACGTGAGGTAGTGTAATAGCCCTCGCTTATGGGACCGTATTTTATAAGTGATTACTTAGTATAGTAATTAGAGACAAGTGTTGGGTTATGATTTGAATGATAATTCAATGTAGAAAAGTTGATATTTATTATGAGTTTGCATACATATCATAACTATGGGTAAATATTGCTATGTCATGCTTATTAATATCATCTGAACTCAAAATGATATTTGGCTTAATAATGAGACCGAAACCTAAATTGAATTTTAAAATGTCCAAATGATAATTTGGAGGTTGCAGTTGATTCCGGAACGTTCGAAATAGTCAAGTAATGTACCATATTGTATTTTGAAGTTTTGGGCATTTTTGACTGATTGTACCTAATTATGCAGTTGCGTATCATTTTATCGCACTATTAGTTAATTTAGTGGAATATTTGTCTTAGGTCATGACTTAAGCTTTCCAAGTCTTCCAATTTCCCTAATTTCCTTCCTAAACCAAAGAGAGAAAGAGAAGAGTAGAGAGAAAGATTAGAGCTTTGGAGATTTTGAGAGATTCTTGCTCCTACAACCAAGAGACCTGCAATTTGCTGAATCAAGGCAAGTTTCTACTTGCTATTTGTGACTTAAGATAGATGATTTGTGATGATAATGATGTATTGATCTTGATTTAGTTAGTTTAGGGTTTTTCTTATGTTTCTATGGGTTTTGATTCATTTAAAGATGATTGGGGTGATTCATGAGGTTTAAGATGGTCAATAGTATCATTGATGTTATCTTGGTGTTGGTATATAAGTTTGGTTTGGGAGAAATTTGAGTTGGAGTAGAAAATGGAGTCCAAGACTCCATAGCCAAATCTTGGCAAAATCGCAGGCCCGAATCGATTCGGCCCCCTGGGCGAATCGATTCGGTTAAGTCCAGTGCTCAGGTCTTGTGAACCGAATCGATTCGGAATTGGTCTGAATCGATTCGGCAGTTATGCAGAAACCCAAATTTCCTAACCGAATCGATTCGGTTTCCATCCGAATCGATTCGGCAACTTTGCAGAAACTCAAATTTTCTGGCCGAATCGATTCGGCCAAGGGGGCGAATCGATTCGGTAGCCCTGAAATTTTCCAAATTTTTCCTTTTTCATTTTAACCCTTTTCTTTAGGATTAGTGATTAGGGATCTTCTTAAATGAAGTAAACATAGGGTTTTAGAGTCCTAGTTGAGTTGGGTCGACACCCTAGATTTGAAAGGGTTCATCTAGGGTTCTTTCAAGGGGGAGTTTAAAGAAATGTTTAGGCATTTCTTTTGTCTTATAGTCTTATAAGGGTCCAGAACATATTAAGGTCACTTTGGAGACTTTAGGAATTAACTTGAGTTAGATTTGACTTGAGGGTTTATATTAAAGCCTAAAGGAGGTTTTGGGAATAACTTTGGAGTCTGAATCCCTTATCGAGGATGTTATGACGGTACGAAATACATATAGTCCCGGTTGAGCTTATACCTTTGTTAAAACGTGAAGATGGTAAGGTAAATGATAATTTACTAAATCATGAAATGGAAATTAATAAAATGGATGTTACACACCTCTCTAAATACCATCTTAAGGGAAGTCCGTGCGATAGGTGAAGCCCCCTGGCTAATAAATGCAGGGTGGATATAGTCCTAGGCCATATGAGCGCTTGTTTTATTTTTCTGCGATGGGTAGGAGATTCTGGGTGTGGTCTTGACTACCCCGCAGGCATATGGCCGCTTCCCGACGATTTCGATAGGATCCCAGGTTGTCTTATGTTAGGCCCTGGAAGATGATGGTTATTTAGGGACGCGCACAGTGGGGAAACCCGGACGGGCGGTCTTAGAATCGTTATATGTATATTTATGACTATTCTAATTTTCGAGTTGGACTCGATGGAACTTTAAATGCCACATAGAGCAAATTTATGCCACAAAGAGCATGCTATTGAGATTAGTGCCATTAAGAGCACATGATAATAATTGTATTCCTGATAAGGAATGTCAAAGAAGATTGAAATTGAAAAATGATGAAAGATGAAAAAGGCTCATAAGTACTTTAAATTCTTGTATAAGTGAATTTCATTTTATATAGCTATTTATCAGTTTAGTTCCTTAATTGATGCTACCATGCTAGACTATCATTCATGCTTACTTGCGCATCATTGTCATACCTGTCATTTATCTATTGATCACATATATCCGGCCCTGACCGGTTTTCACTTCTTGTGGTGTATGTATATATATATAATCCGTTCAGGTGTTCCGCCGCACGGTCGCCAGTAATGATCTTTCCTTCCATATGTTTTGAGGAGCCGTGACATCGTGCGGGTCTCACGGGATGTTTTGTGTAGACGCCTCCATTTATGCTTTCTAGTTATGATCAGTTTATTCGGGCATGTGGCCCAAACCGTTGTAATTGTATAATGGATCTATTATGTAACACCTGGAACTTTTTGATATTGTATGGGTATTTTGACCGACGTTCCATTCTGTCCTTTTTGTATCCTTTTAGTTTCTTATGCGCTTGTGGGGGTTTCCACCCTCTATTTCTATCATGGGTTGTTGAAAATGCTTTCTTATTATTTCAAAACCAAAATTTTGATAACCCGTTTTCTGAAATATAGTGTGGTTATTCCTTATAATTTGTATATTGTGGTGATGCTGAGAATGATATTTATCTATGATTTCCTATTTTATCGAGGTATAGGGCTGGCCACCCTTTATTTCGGATAGCGGGTTGTCACAGGTAGGTTATTATAATGTCAAGTGAATAATTGAGTTTTAATTATAAGAGAGAATTTTGTTAATTAATAAATTTAATTGAATAATTAAATCACGAAATATGTTCACTTTTGGGTAGGATCGTGGGATGTTTAGAATACCCAGATTGGGTTAAAAACAGTGAAAAAAATGATCCATTGTGTTAGTATATGTGTTGGGCCAAGTTTGGGACTACTTGGGGCTTGTTTTTGGCCTTTTATGTGTAGAACAATATGCGACCTTATCCTAATTATGAATTTCACTAATAATATTATCTAATTAAAAAAATTTACAACTCATAGTGTACCTTAGAGAAACCCTAGTAGCTAAGGATGAAGATAATGGAAACCCTAGTTTGACAATTAGAGGATATGGAGGGTTGATTTCTACAATCACCTTGAGTTAAATTTACTTTATATAAAAATACCATTGGATTTGTGATATAGTGATAATCGTGTAATAAAATCTTTAAGTAAGATTTGATAATTTAACTTACTTCATTATAAAAATTAATTTCCTAACTATTTTTAATTAAATTATAAATCCTAGTTAAATAGATGAACATGTGAAATTGGTTGTTTGAATGGGAAAATTGATGTGTGAAATCTTGTATCCGTTAATGAAAACATTAGATCTGGACTATGCATGTCTTAATTTTCAAAAGCCCTAAGTTTATTGTGTAAATTGTGTGCAAGTCGTAGGCTGAATGAACCAATTGATATGAAGATGATGAAGTTATGTTTAGTCGGGTAATTGATAAAATTAAAATTGTAACCTTGTTAAAATACCTTCAATTTGTATATACACTTTTTATGAACATTAATATGTTGAATATATGTGTGGAGGATGGGTTTTTGTTATTGAGTATAGATTTTAGGTTGGTTTGAAATGGGTTCCATATATAAATCTGGGATGAACTTAGGGTTACAGACACATCAGATTGATTCGGCCCAAGCTCAGATGGATACGGATGGTGGATCGATTAAGTTCTACAGTCTTGGCCTAGCTTGGGTCTTTTGAAGATTTTTTTAGGGTTATGAATTAGTTTTATCTTACGGGCCTTAAGATAAATTAATACTAACATATAAACAATAGTTTTAGGAGAGGATGCCTATTTTTAGGAAACTTAGGGTTCAGTTTAAAATTCATAAAAACAGTTAGTCTTTAACGATTATGTAAATAAAGAATAAATGAGATTATATATATAACCAAATGATTAGGGTTAGTTAGTAATGTTTTTGGACTACGTGAACATACCCGGGGGGTAGGGTGTACTCATGATTAACCTATTATTATGGATTTGATGGGGCACATATGACGTGACCTCATATGGTATCCTAGTGAGCACATGGGATTTACTTATGTCTTATTACTCGAATCTTATATGATGAGGCACCCATCTCCCAAGTTAGGTGTAACAACTCGCGTAATTTTGGGCTATTTTAATTAATTTTTAGAAAATAGAGGAAAATAAAGTTTTTGATAAAATTATTTTTATTGCTCAAATATGTTGGTTATTATTTTTAAAGGCGAGAATTTCAAACGGTTTCGAAATCGAAGTTAAAATGGATTTTAAAATGATTTTTAAATGTTTTTAACTCTTGGAGTTGTTTTGACTTACAACTCTTCATTTATTTGCCTTATTTAAAGGAGTCTTTTGGATTCCAACTCTTCATTTCTTTTCATTATAAAAGGAAGTCGTGGGCAACCCTTTTAACATACTTTTGGCACAAATTTTGGCAGCACATATATTTTATATTCCTCTTCTTTTTATATACACATTGGCCCTTGATATTTGTGAGTTCCAACCTTAGATTAGAGGTGTTCTTGGGGCTATTTTGTTGGAGGTTCTTGGAGGAGCTTTTGTAGATATTCTGAGTTGATCTTGAGGATGTGATCGTTGGTTTCTCATCATGGTTTGAGGTATGGGGTTTTACACAATATGCTCCTTAAATCTCGCGAGTGTCATTCTCTTTGAATTCTTGTTTAATTGAACTCATATTTGAATTGATAAATTCATTGAAATCTGGAAAATAATTGTTGAAATTATTTTGATTCATATGGTATCATTATATTGTTGATGAGCACGTTGTCATGAAATTTTAATATGGCACGGATGTTGAGTACCCGCCAAAATACCTATTCCCGGGCTACGGCTTGATAAAGCATATACGGATGTGGTGAGGCCTGGTTACCCAATGATGTGTTATTGAGAAATTATATTGATAAATACTTTGAGATTTGTATTTTGATTTGAATATTCATACTCGTGTTGTTACGTTTTATTCATCGCTAATATATATTTGTTGAGCATCTTTCCTGTCGTATTGTGTACTTCCCCATATTTTCTTTTAGTGGCAGGTTAGCGCGGATTTTGGGGCGCTATGGAGATTGATTTTAGCGAGGATTGTTTGGGAAAGATTTGTATTATTTTGATGTATAGAGATTTGGAGATTTGTATTTTTATTCGAGTTAGATAGTTGTAATTTTAATTCGGGAGTCTTATTGTATTTGAAGAATTGAAATTAGTGGATTTATTTTATTGTGGGTTTATTTAGATGCTCTATACCTTGTCACTTGTGGATTTGGATTTATTTTATCGCATTAGCGCTCCGTTCGCTCTCCCCGGGCGGGCGGGGTGTTACATTATGACAATAGGATATGATACTATTGTATAGCCATGGGTATGCGGATATAAATTTGGTTTGATGGAGTAGTTATTTCGTTTCTTGTTATTTTAAGGCTACAGGGTTGGGACGTCCCATAGATATAACTAGTTATGACACGAGTGATCTATGAAGGCATCGGTGTAGGAATTAGTATTTTAGATTCGGTAAACGTATGGTCCTATATGATTAATTATGGGTTTGGGTATACTGACATGGATATTGGATTGTGAAGTTTTCCATTAGCTCATAATTTGTGTTAATTATACTATATATATATATATATAGAGAGAGAGAGAGAGTATTATAACTTGGGAATGTTAAAGTAAGGATTTCTTAATTAAAATATACAACTAGAGGTCATGGATTACCTTTCGAGATTCGGATTAACATTATCATGTTTATAGGTTGTTTAAGTCATGAATACTTAAATTAACATAACATCGGAGGAAGATATGTTATTATTATTTTTTATCAAATGTAATGATAGTTTTATACACTCTGGACTTACTACGTTTAATCCTCTTTGTGAAACTATTTTTACATGACCTAGTCTAAAGTCACTACTAAAGACTTGAGCTACCTTTATTGGAGGAGTTTTTCCATCATCATTTCGTTTTCATCATTATTGGTTTGTATGTGTCGAGAGTGTAGCTCATTTATATATCCACATTTCTTTATATTCAGTTATTCAAATATCATGTCCATATATTATGTATTATTTCTCGAGTCGAAGATTGTATTAAATTTATTTATTTATATAGGATTATAATTCATAATTAGATAATGGTTTATTATATTCCACTGGTGGGATTCTATCTTCTTGTTGCTGATGGTATTACAATTGCGTTATTTATCTTTAAATATACTTTTTAGTATTATTGTTACTTACATCGTTATTATTTATATCATCCATGCTTAGAATATTATTAATTATTTGACTCTCGTAATATTTGTATTGATAACCAATCAATCTAATTATGAATTTCACGGGGTGTCACACCTTTTTTAGGTTAGCGACCTTATCATGTAAAATCTCACGCTCCACACTCCCCTCCATAAGCTTCTCAATAAGAGTACCTTCTCGAGACTTTAATTGGATAAACAATGCCTCACCTTCCTCCATGACACAAATCTCCTCCCCACGATTCTTAATCTTAGAGGAAAGCCTAAGATTTACCTTTTCCATTATGAGGGACATATCATCAATCTCAAAGTAAGACTTTTAAATAGCAACCTCTCTCTATCTATATTCACTAAACTCCTCCTTTTAATCTTGGGATCTAGAAGAATGTGACTTTAAACCATAATCATTAACCTTATAATTAATAAGGGAAGACTTGGGCTTAAATATATACTTTATGGTGGTCAACGCAATACTGTTGCAGTCAACGATCTTGAGTCACTATCTCGAATGACTTGTGACCATCACCTTGACATTCGAATAATCTCCATGAGTCCTTTTCTACCTTCATGGCATGATTTTTTCTAACTTTATCATTATGTTCAACATCACTAAAAACATTAAATAAATCTAGATGATAAACCAAACTACCCTACATAGACAAAACCTTAGTATACATAATAAAAACCCTCTCCGTAACCACTTTGAAAACAAATATCTAACGGTGGTCTAAGTCGTGTTACTTCATTAATTTTTTTCCCTAAAAAAATCCTAATTGAAACTTGTTTTAAGATTAATTTGTTACGGCACGAGACGGTTCAATTCTTACAAAATTTTAGCTTTATTCAAAATAACTATTCGGGTATAATTTTGCACACAAAATAAAATTACCTATTAATTAAATGCAATGAATGTAATTATCGACAATTTTAAAATTTAAGCAATTAACTAGATCCAATTATGATATGCAATGATTGTCAATTAAATTATAGCATAAATTTTAAAAGCAAGCAGAGATAATGAACATAGGTTTTTAAATTGGAAACCTCCCAAAAATGCCAATATCGAGCCTCAGCCCAATAAAGTACACTAGTACTAATAATATTTAAAGGTCTTACAGAATAGGAATAACTTACATATATAACAAAGATACACACCAGAAACTCTCTCCTTTGCATATATAATAAAAATGTCAAAATCAGGTTTTTATAAATGTCCCTTATTCGAACCATGTCAGTCTCGTTCGAATGAGATAGGCTTCAAAGCAGGGTTTTCTAATTTAAAACACATTTCTAACGATCCTTGCTCCTTTGTTTTGGGGGCTCTCGTTTACCACCTTTTGAATGAGCTTCGAACAAGATTTTTGAATAAGCATAACTATTGACTCATGTATAGGAATGATGTAAGTTTTTATATGTTTTAAAGATTAATTAAAACTCTATAATTTTCTTCTTTTGGGAGGTCTAAAATTTAAATATTCTATTTTCCAATAATATCCTCAAAGTCTTCAGTAACAGTTTTTATAACTTTAATTTATTCCAAAGCATCGTAAAAAATTCCTCACTTTTAATGATTAATGTCAAACTAGATCAAGGGAAGCCACAACATAAATCAAAATCGTAACTTACCAACCTTATCAGTACCTCTACATGTATGCATCAAGACAGTGACATTGGCTTCAATAGGCATGGCACATCGTTAAGACACAAAAACACAATTATATGTATATTTTTATGTTTTCACAACCGGAATAAGACAAACCAAAGGAACGATAGAAAAATATGTCCTTATATGGCGGTACAATCCAAATTTACTCATATTTATAAGAGCTTAATTGAATTTTATTTCATAAAAATGCATTATAAGATGAAGTAAAATATGAATTTGTTAATTTTATAGATGTTAAATAACTAATTTAATTTTTAACTTTGATATATTACTAATTGCCTTTATAAGACTTCAATGATTTTTTGGGATCTCAAGTGTTTAGTCCCATTTTTAAAATTTATTTGCATCAACTCCCACGTATTTATATTTTTAGTTATTGGTCTGTATTACCCCTTATTTTTTAGTAATTGTTTTTGTAAGGACATTTTTGTCCATTATCAATTTATATGTCGTACGCCGTTACACCGTTGAAGAAACTCAAGATCGCATCTACAACAACGGATCCGAATGTCAAAGTGTCTTAAACATCATAGCCTCTGCGAGAATGAACTTGGTAAAATTTTGTTTTTATGTTCCTTAAAGTTCATATTTAGTATTGGGAAATTTTTATAAAATGTTTTTTTATAAAAATAAGAAGTAAGTTTTTTCAAGCAAAATGAGGCATTTATTTTTCTGGGAAAACCGGACCGGTCCGCCTCCCTACCGGACCGATCCGCTACCGGACCGATCCGCCCTCTACCCGGACCGATCCGCCTTGCTCGAGGTCCAGTAGACCCCGGATCGAATGCGAACCGATGAAGCCATATTTTAAAAGAACCGATCCGGTAAATCGGACCGATCCGCCTCCTAGCCGGACCGATCCGCCTGGGATAAACTCGATCAGTTCCGTCAGATTTTTATCCACCATCTTATATTTCCTATATATATAACTATTCCGATGGTGTATTTCTTCAAGTCTTTGAGAAAACGTTTTTAAGAGTACAAACACAACAAGACTTCAATTTTTGATGTGCCAAACATCTTTTTGATTCACACACAAAAATCCCAATTACTTTTGTGAATCTTTTGGAACCCTAGAACACAAACTTTGTTATTGTTCATCTTTGTGGAGAGATCTTTGCAACCGAGGGCTGCGTGTCATTGCTGAGGGAGTCTCTACAAAGTTTTATGGCTGCGTGTCATTGAGGAGAGCTGCGGTTCTTCCTTCGTTGTTTGGGTTGCGAGTCCTTGGAGGGTACTGCGTGTATTCTCTTGCTGAGTTGAAGACTGCATGTCTTTGTGGGTTGGCTGCGCGTTGATCCATTGTAGATTTCTCTATGTAATTGTAAGTTGCGGCTTGTATATTCATAGTGAAATAAAGGTTTTACCCGAAAGGGGTTTTTCCTGAAATCTGTGTCTCAGCATATTTTTTGTGTCACATGCTTTATTTATGGTTTGACACACACACGCACTTTAGTTGTTTGTTTATGGGCTGTTTCTAAATAGACTCGAATTAAATAAGGGTTACTTGAAAACTTCCGAGTTATTTTTTAATCGGTATCACACAGTCGCATACGACGTTTTTCAAATTGGTATCAGAGCAGGTTGCGCTAATTTATTGCGTATTCCTATTTTCCGCAAAATAGTGTGATATTGATTTTTTTAAAAATCAGTTTTGTGAAAAATCGCAATTTTTCCTATGGAGCACTTATATAATCAGATGCCTATTTTTGACGGGTCTAATTATGCCTACTGGAAAGCTCGTATGAAATCGATTTTAAAATCTATTGACGAGCGTGTTTGGTTGCTTTGCGAAAATGGTTGGACTCCTCCCACGGTCACTGCTAATAACATCACCACTTTAAAACCCGTGTCAGCTTGGACTGAAGATGATTATAAAGTGTCCAATTTTAATTCCCGTGGTCTGAGTGCTATTTCTGGAGCTGTCTCTCCTGATGAGTTTCGCCGAATTATGACGTGCACCACGTCTAAAGAGGCTTGGGATGTTTTGAAATTGACACATGAGGGTACGAACGCGGTTAAAGAGTCAAAATTACAAAATTTGGCCACCCAATTTGAGACTATCACCATGTCTGAGTCCGAATGCTTTGATGATTTTTATGCACGATTGTCGGACATTGTTAACACATGTTTTAATTTGGGTGAAGTGATTGATAACACGCGTGTCGTTAAAAAGATTTTGAGATCTCCCCCAAAACGCTTTATTCCTAAAGTCACTGTTTTGAACTCTTTGGGAAATTTGAAATCACTTAAGTTGGAAGAACTTGTAGGAGATCTTCAAACCTATGAGATTGACATGTTTCCCAAAACCATTAAGGCTAAGGATAAAGGCATTGCTTTAAAGACTCATTTTAAGAAAAAGAAAGAAACAGTTTGTGAGTCCGATTCTGAGGGAGATTTTGATTTTAATGATATGGCCTTGTTTGCGAAAATTTTTTAAAAATTTCTCAACATGAACAAAAATAATTCTTCCAAGAAAAAGAATTTTTTTGAGAAAAATAAAAAGAAAGGAAAGGCCAAAGAAAGTGGTGAGAGGGAAAAAGAAAATAAATCCGATGACGAGTGTGAGGAAGATTTTGAGAACGTCACTTGTTTTGAATGTGGGGGTAAGGGACATAAGTCGTTTGAGTGTCCTACGTGGCTTAGAAAGAAAGGAAAGAAAGTAGTTATGCCCGCCACACTTAGTGATAGTAGTGAAGGTGAGGGTGATGAGACTAGTGGTGAGAAGTTTGTAGCTTTTTCTAGTCGTGTGAGCACACCCACCTTGTCCCACAATAGTGCACACGAATGTGATAGTGATGGTTTGAGCGCTTCAAGTGAGGGAGAAAGTGAGAGTGAAAGTGGAGATGAAAGTGAGCTCCAAAAAGATTTTAGAGATTTGTACACCGAGACCTTGAAAACAAAGAAGTATAATAGGGATTTAGGTCGTCGGGTTTTAGATTTGGAGAAAGAGAAGGAGGTTTTAAGAAAGGAGAAGTGTGATTTGGCCGACACGTTGTCTAGTCTGACGACACGTGTATCCCAACTCGAGAGTGATCTCGAACGTGCCAGGGTGGTCAAAGTCAAGTTTGAGAACGCACCTAAGAAGGTTGAAAAGGTGGTTCTTAAGGGTAAAGGTGAGAAGTTAGGAATAAGTCATGACGGTGCTTCTTCTTCCCAATTAGCACCCGAGTCGGTTCCCACTTTAGTGACAGTTTCACATGTGTCTCACCCTAACCCACCTAGGCGTCCCATTCCTTTTAGGAAAGTGCGTCCTAGAGTTTTTGAGAGAGGTGTTCCTAGGCCTATTTATGTTTGCTCACATTGCAAGAGGAGAGGACACCTTAGGGAATTTTGCTTTAAGTTGGGGTATGTGTCACGTTTTGCTTCTACACGTGTTTCTGGCACACATGCACCCAGACATGATACTTTACATGCTCCCGGAGACTACATGAGAGAGTTTGCACATTTAGGAGAGCAAGTTAAGTTTTTAGTCAAAACTTCACAAGAACTGATGGAGGTTTTTCATAAGTTGTCACCACCTTTGGAAAACCCCTCTGCACCTAATGATTGAGGTTTGACTTGTTTACTAGCATAGGGTGATTTTCATGATGACATTGTTTGCCTAATGCTAGTATGTATCATTTTGTATGTTTTATTTTTTTTGAAAATTTTGAAAAAAAAAATACAAAAAGATTTTTTTTTCATAAAATTTTGAGAAAATCCAAAAAGATTTTTGTATTTTTTTGCACCGTTTATGGATGGAAACTTAGGATGACCAAGTCACAACATCATACCATTTTACATGTGACTATTTGACAGTGTTTTAAGACAATAGGTCAATTCATCCATGTGCTTTATATTGTTTGGAGTCATTAAGATGTAATTAAGCGTTACCTCCTACATGTTTCCTTTATTGCACACATGCACGGATTTGTTTGATTATTGTGCTTGCCTTATCACATGTTGGTTGGGTGTTTTCGCTTCAATCCTGTCCTTAAAACGAACCAAGCGCGATAAATTTTGATAAGGAAATTGTGCATATAAAAACCGTTTTGTGAGTTTGTGTGCTTTGTTTGATAACGGGGAGGGGCTGCGAAAGGTAATTATCTATCCTTTGCGCAAAAGCCACCGTTAAAAAGGACCTAAAAAATTGAGGAATTTTATTATCCGAGGTCCAAAGAGGTTAAAAGAGCCCGAAAAAATTTAAAGGCAATAAAAAGAAATTCATGCCAATTATGGGCCATTTAGGTTTTTGCACCAATTCTCCAAAGTTTGAGAATTTAGATTACCTCTAAAAGAAAATATTTATGAGGGAGTTTGGTTGGAGAATTAAAACGGGTTTGCACGTCCTTGAAATTCTTGAAAATGCGCTATATAGTTTTGGACGTTATTGGTGTGGAAATCATTTGACTTTGATTTGTTGATTTGCATAAGACGATGTCATCTAAATTCAACAAACTTTTACACCTAAGGATACTTTTGATGTTCATTCATTAGGGGTACACATATGCATCGTGCACATATGATTGATTGAGTTGATTTACCTATCGAATGTGTTCACACCCATTCATTCCATTTACATGACTTGGTTGTTTGAGTCTAAATCCATGGTGTGATTTTTATATCATATTTGTTCAAATTGGTATCCTATCTTTGTATGAAAAATTTGAAAAACAAAAAATAGTTTGTGTATTTTTTTGTATATCGTGACACCCCGATTTTGCTTATTTGATTCATTCTTCTCTTTTGTCTATTTTTGGGGACATCATAAAAAGGGAGAGAAAGAATTATCATATTATGGGGGGTTTGAATTTTGGGGGAGTTTTTGAGATATAGCTTATGTTTTTATCATATATTGATATCCATGTTTATCTCATTTCAAACTCGATATGTCACGTGGTATTTGCTTTGTCTCATGTGTGTAGGTATAAAGATTGAAGATCAATATGTTGCACTCCCTGATGAGAAAAGCTTTGAGATTTGATGATTGTTCAAGATTGAAGAACAAACGATGAAGATTTATACCTTTGTATCTTTCCATCTTTAGGGTTCATGGGAGGGTAGATTTGTATAGGTCATTAGTTGATAATTCGGATATTTTTTATGTATGAACCGGCATAGACATAGAGGGAGATTTGTAAGGACATTTTTGTCCATTATCAATTTATATGTCGTACGTCGTTACACCGTTGAAGAAACTCAAGATCGCATCTACAACAACGGATCCGAATGTCAAAGTGTCTTAAACATCATAGCCTCTGCGAGAATGAACTTGGTAAAATTTTGTTTTTATGTTCCTTAAAGTTCATATTTAGTATTGGGAAATTTTTATAAAATGTTTTTTTATAAATATAAGAAGTAAGTTTTTTCAAGCAAAATGAGGCATTTATTTTTCTGGGAAAACCGGACCGGTCCGCCTCCCTACCGGACCGATCCGCTACCGGACCGATCCGCCCTCTACCCGGACCGATCCGCCTTGCTCGAGGTCCAGTAGACCCCGGATCGAATGCGAACCGATGGAGCCATATTTTAAAAGAACCGATCCGGTAAATCGGACCGATCCGCCTCCTAGCCGGACCGGTCCGCCTGGGATAAACTCGAGCAGTTCCGTCAGATTTTTATCCACCATCTTATATTTCCTATATATATAACTATTCCGATGGTGTATTTCTTCAAGTCTTTGAGAAAACGTTTTTAAGAGTACAAACACAACAAGACTTCAATTTTTGATGTGCCAAACATCTTTTGGATTCACACACAAAAATCCCAATTACTTTTGTGAATCTTTTGGAACCCTAGAACACAAACTTTGTTATTGTTCATCTTTGTGGAGAGATCTTTGCAACCGAGGGCTGCGTGTCATTGCTGAGGGAGTCTCTACAAAGTTTTATGGCTGCGTGTCATTGAGGAGAGCTGCGGTTCTTCCTTCGTTGTTTGGGTTGCGAGTCCTTGGAGGGTACTGCGTGTATTCTCTTGCTGAGTTGAAGACTGCGTGTCTTTGTGGGTTGGCTGCGCGTTGATCCATTGCAGATTTCTCTATGTAATTGTAAGTTGCGGCTTGTATATTCATAGTGAAATAAAGGTTTTACCCCAAAGGGTTTTTTTCCTGAAATCTGTGTCTCAGCATATTTTTTGTGTCACATGCTTTATTTATGGTTTGACACACACACGCACTTTAGTTGTTTGTTTATGGGCTGTTTCTAAATAGACTCGAATTAAATAAGGGTTACTTGAAAACTTCCGAGTTATTTTTTAATCGGTATCACACAGTCGCATACGACGTTTTTCAGTTTTTATATTAATTTTCCTTGCGGGTTCATTATATAAAATAAAGGAAGTTGGAGTAAATATTATTTTAAGTGATTTAAGAGATAATATTTACTGAGTTTTGCATAATTACTGTTAAGTGAATGTAAATAACATCATATTATGTTTCATTGCGTCATTGTGCTTTAAGCGACGGGTATGGCTTATACTCCAATTGAATCATTATTGATAAATAAAAATGATGTTGGAACATGAAATAATTTATGTTATCCCGGATGCCAATTTAGAGGGTGTGGTTAGTCCGAAAATGGTTGAGATAGTCAAAATAAGTGTCATGTTGTATTTTGGGTTCCGGGTACTTTTAACCGGTTATGACTCAATTATGTTGTTACGAGTCATTTTAATTGTATAGTAACATTTAAAGATGGAATTTAGTGTTAATGGTCATTTAAGTCTTCCAACCAAATTTATTCTCATTTATGTCTTCGAAAGCTAGAGAGAGAGAGAGAGAGAGAGAGGGAGAGAATTTGGGAGAAAGAGAAGCGAAAAGAGGGAGAATTGAAGATTGGAGCTTGGATTTGTTGCTACCGGAAGATAATCCGAGATTACAACCTTAAGGAAAGTTTCTAACTTGAAAATGTATGATTTAAACTAGATAAATTGTAGTGATAGTTGTGTATTTGGAAGAATTGAACAAATTGTGGGTTTTGAAGAATTTTGGTGTCTAACCCTTAAAGTTTGATGTTTGTAAGAGTTGAGTTGATTATATTGGTTTATTGTTGTGTAGAAAGGTTGTGGTGAAGTTGTTAGATGATGACATTGAGAGAAGTGGAGGAAAAGAGGGTGAAGAAATTAGTGTTGGGTTGTTAGAAAGAGGGTTTGTCTTTGGGATCTAGTGAGGTCGGTCGATCGCGGTCCAGAGCCCGATCAATCGGGCCTAAAGGGTCTCGATAGGAATATTTAAAAAGCGCGATCGACCGAAGTCTTAAGACCGATCGACCGGGCATTGAGGATTAAGCTTACTGAATTTCTCATAAGGAAAAACCTTAGAAGCGCGATCGATCGGGGGTCAGGGGCCGGTCTACCGGTCCCTTGTTTTTCACCCTGAAAACTTTAGTTTTCTTTATTTCCTTTCTTTTCAGTTTTAGACCTAGGAACCTTATTGCATGAAGTAAAACTAGAGTATTAGAGTCTAGTATTAAGGGAATCAAGAACCTAGGTTATAAAGTGAGTGTTTGGGAGTAGGTCTAGAATTAATTAATTAGTTGTTAGAAGGTGGTAAGGGTCCTTTTCATATAGTGAGCTAGTCTAGGATTAGGGGAAAGTAGGGTTATATAATTGTGGACTTTTAGAATTGGTATGAGGTAATATTATACTTCATAGCTTATAGGGTTGTCGTTAATTCATGGAGACTAATAGGAAGATAATTGAATGTTGTGTATTACGTCGTAAACACATATGGCTCCGGATATAATGTAATGTACATTTTAAATTGTCATATCTTATGAATACTTATTTGCATATACATACCTCTCTAAATTCTATCATAAGGGAAGTTATGCGAATGAGGTGAAGTCCCCTGGCTAGTGAATGCAGGGTGAATATAGTCTTCATCCATAGGACCGGTTGTTATATTGTGATGTTATTTTATTCAAAGTGAGATAATTCCAGGTATGGTTATGACTCACTGTCGAAGGTATATGGCCTCTTCCCACGCGACGTGATTTAGAATGCCCAGGTTGTCTTGGTGATAGGCCCTGGAATATGATAGCTATTTGGGGGCGCATCCGGTGGGGTGACTCCCGGAAGGAGGGTCTTAGAATCGTTCTATATTGTGATTATAACTATTCTCACGAAAGTGGTATTTTATAAATGGCTAAAGCATTTTACAAATCAACTGTTTGGAATAAGTTTCCTAATGAGTAATGGACTTGTGCAGTGATATTGTGAAAAACAGAAATGTAAGCTTATTAAGTTGGATTTGAGTTATTTCTCTTGCATTAATGAATATTTAACATTATAAATGACATTGCGCTAGGTTGTTCATTTAGATGAGAGGTGAGGATTATTCTTATTGTGAAGGGCGAATTAAATTTGTTCATGATGTTAGATATTCATAACTGTCATGCTTTTTATTCACATGAATATCATATCAAAATGGGACCTGACCCGTTTATATCTCTTTGTTTTGAATGGATCCTATTTACACCCAGGTGCTCCGCCGCAAGGGCGCCCGTGTTGATCCTTCCTTTCAAGTGTCCAGGAGCTATAACATTTTTGCAGATGTTGTAGGATATTTGTTATAGACGCCTCTATCTTTTTGTACTCTAGTTATGATCAGTCTAAACATTCGGACGTGTTACCCAAGTTTTGTACTTGCTTATATGCTAAGATATTTATTTGTAATACTCGATGTAACCGTTTGTATTGGTCTGTTAACCGACAACTTATTCGGTTATTATGTTGTGAATGATTTTTAAACCGTTATCTATCATTATTTATATCCACCTTCTTTTAAAATTGGATTTTCTAAATGGTTTTATTTAAACTTACAAAATAAATTCTCTTCCGTTTTCTAAAATAATTGGTGGTTATCTAATATTATTATTTTCACGACAGTGATGCTAAGAATGGACCATATATGATTCCTTTAATTATTGGAGTATCGTGCTGGACACCTCTTATTTTAATAAATGAGGTGTCACAGATAGTATCAGAGCCTCAGGTTCTATAGTCCTTAAGATCTATGCAGAATTATCACGTTCTACCATAGCGTTCTTTGATATAGAGCCCTATTGTTAGGACTGTTTAATATTGTATATTCTTGCGATCTTCTGCAAAGATAAATTGTTTCAAATTATTTTCTGATTCAGTTGTTTCTTCGTCTCAGATGCCGCCTAGAAAAGTCGGTCAGCTAAGAGAAAACGAGTTTTAGAAGAAAATGTATAACCCCCACCACCGTAAGGAACTATTAATGTTGCGGAGGTGGCTAACATCGTCGCCCAGGTAGTCAACACTGCAATGACTGCTATGGACCAACAGTTTCCTCAAGCCCAACAACCGATTGTACTGGAGGTGCAAGCCCATATGGGACCTTCCCCGTGGGAAAGAGTTAGAGAATCTTTCTTGAAAGGTCACCCCCAAGAATTTTTGGGTCGTTCTGATGTGATAGTAGAAAACCAGTGGAAGAAAGATATACAACAGCATCTCCGAATGGTAGAGTGTAGTGGGGAACGAAAACATATCCTTGCTATTTTCAAACTAGTAGGAGCATATTTACACTGGTGGGAGTCGATGACCACACCGGAGCAGAGGGATACCATGTCTATATCGAACTTTTAGGTTTTTTTTAACCGAAAGTATTTTTCTCCCGCAGTCCAGAAGGAGACGAGGAGGAAACTCCAAGATGTGGTATAAGGGGAACGGTCAGTTGTGGAGTATGAAGAAGAATTTACTCGTTTAACAAGATTTTTTACGGATGAAGTAATTCCGGAGGAAAGGAGGATAACGAAGTTTATTGGAGGTTTGCATTGGACGATACGGCAACACTTGTTGGGAAATCCAGCTTTACAAACATTTGGTAACATGATGAATGCAGCTTTGCTTCATTTCCAAGATCACCGTCTGGATGTGACAGGGATTAAGAAGATTTCAGAACCGGGATAAGCTAGTAAGCAAGGAGGAAATGGTGTTGGTGGAGCACTACCCTCATCACAACCGTCGGGAAGCAAATAGAAAGAGAAGGACACCGAGTAGGGGGATTCGTCCAAGAGGCAACATTTTGGGGGATTTAATTTTGGTGGAGGATATTTTAGGCACGATCGGGATGCCAAGCAGCAGTAGTAGCAGGTGGGACATCAAGGCCAAGCAAGAAGAGGTAATAATGGGGGTCGAGGCCATCCGGGCCAAGGCGTGGGGTAGTTTCGCAATAATAATTGGGTCCGTTATCCGAAGAATATGGTGGGCCACTATTTTCAGTGTGGGGAACCGGGTCACTTTTGGAAAGCTTGCCCACAGTTGATTGGGGGATAGTTGTCTAGGGGTCGTCAGCATTAGTAGGCGCATTTACCGCCACCAGCTCCTATTCCAGCCGTCCTTCTACAACAGGGGCAACTTCAGTATGGGCGTGTTTATCATATTCAGGATGATTTACTTCCTCTGGACCCGCCCGCGCTGCAAGCTATCGAGGGTAAATTTCCATCCATGGGTATGTAGGTCATGTGTTATTTGATACGGGTGCAACGCACTCGTTTATTGCTAGACATTTTGCTCAATCGGGAGTGTTGATTAAGTCTGCGGGGAGTACCTTTACTAGTGTGGAATCTTCCATGGGTGATGGTTCACTTATATTATTTTCTTATAAAACGGTAGGAATAGACCTTGGTAATTTACGTTTTGAGGCCGATTTACTCGTCCTGGATATGGTCGGGTATGATGTTATTTTAGGTATGGATTGGTTAGTGAAATACCGTGCTATGGTAAATTGTTATGGGAGGAGTATAGTCTTTGCCATTCTGGGGCAATAAATGTTTCGAGTGGCTATGCCTCCTTCGGAGGGAGGTTCGAGCAAGTATTTCTATTATATTGCAGAGGAGACTTCACGTGATATAGTCATTTCCTTATATTCGATTCCCGTATTTAGAGACTTTGAGGATGTTTTTTGGGAGATTTTGAGTTTACCTCTAAGTCGTGAGATCGAGTTTGTGATTTATTTAGCATCGAGAACTCGGCCGATTGCTAGAGCTCCATATCATATGGCTCCTGTGGAATTAAGGGAGTTAAGGGATCAAATTCAGAAATTGTTAGAGCAAGGGTTTATTCGGTATAGTACATCGCTATGGGGTGGTCCTATGTTATTTGTGAAGAAGAAAGATGATTCCCTCTGGTTATGTGTTGATTATTGAGAATTGAATAAGGTTACCATCAGGAATAAATACACGTTACCTCGGATCGATGATTTGTTTTTTGAACTAAGGTGAGCGTCGTACTTATCTAAGATAGATTTGAGTACAGGGTATCATCAGCTATGGATTCGAGAGCACGACATGTCGAAAACTGCATTCTTAACTAGATATGGGTCCTATGAGTTTTTGGTCATGAATTTTAGGCTAACTAAAGCTCCGGATGTATTTATGGACCTTATGAATAGAGTGTTTCAGGACTTCCTGGATCAGTTTATCATAGTGTTTATTGATGACATTCTAGTCTATTCTCATACTGAAGTCGATCATGCTAAACATTTACGATTGGTTCTGTAAACGCTACGGGATCATCAGTTGTATGCTAAGTTTGATAAGTGTGGTTTCTGGTTATAGGAAGTGAAGTTTTTGGGTCACATTGTGACAACTGAGGGCATTTCGATAGATCCGAGTAAAGTTATCGCGGTGAGGGAATGGGGTCAGTCCACGATGCCCGTAGAGATTCGTAGCTTTCTGGGTTTGGCTGGTTATTATCGTTATTTCATTAAAGGTTTTTCCAAGATCACTAGCCCTTTGATAAATCGGACTCGGAAGGGAGTGAAGTTTATTTGGGATGATTCTTGTCAGCTAACTTTTGATGAGTTAAAGGACAAGTTGACTTCTGCTCCAGTACTCGCATTACCGAGGTCAGGGGTGGACTACTTAGTCTTTATTGACGCATCTCTGCAAGGATTGGGAGGTGTGTTGCAATAAGAGCATCGAGCTATTGCTTATGCTTCTCGCAAACTAAAGCCCCATGAGAACAATTATCCAGTGCATGATTTGGATCTTGCTGCGATAGTGTTCGCCTTGAAGATATGGAGATATTATCTCCTGGGGGATAAGTTCGATCTTGTCACAGACCACAAATCGTTGCAATATTTATTCTCACAGAAGTATTTGAATATGTGACAATGTCGATGTTTGGAGTTTTGTGAAATACTATCAATTTGATATTCATTATCACCCAGGCAAGGCTAACGTGGTAGCGGATGCGCTGAGTCGAAAACCCAAGGGGGAGTTAGCGAAGGTATGGAAGGCTAAATAGAAAGAACTTAGCCAGGAGGATGCTGTAGCAAGGGAGTTTATGTCAGTGTTGTCAGTTATGCCTGCGATTATAACGAAATTAGTGGAAACTCAAGGAAGGGACAAAGATTGCCAAGATAAAATACGTCAGTTGTTAACCGAGGGAGCAGAATCCTACTCTATAAATTCGGAGGGTGCGTTACGTTTCCACGGGAGACTTATTGCCCTGTATGAGGGAGATTTAAGGCATGTCATAATGACTGAATCTCATGGGTCCATATTTTCAGTACATCTAGGTGGAGACAAAATGTACTAAGACATGCGCCGTCAGTATTGGTGGGTGGGTATGAAAAGGAACATCTCTAAATTTATTTCCCAATGTAGTACTTCTCAATTGGTGAAAGTAGACCATCAGTGACCAACGGGTTTGTTACAACCTTTAGAAATACCGGCATCGAAGTGGGAAAGTATCTTTATGCATTTCATCACAGAATTGCCAACGTCACAAAGAGGTCATGATTCCATTTGGGTTATCATCAATTGTCTGACCAATTTGACACATTTCTTATCGGTACGTACGGATTATAATATGGCTCATTACGCCCAGCTATTCATTGTGAAGATTGTGAGACTCTATGGGGTGCCCATCAATATAGTCTTCGATCGAGACAAAAATTTTGTATCACATTTTTGGTGAAGTTTCCAAGAAGCAATGGGAACCGAGTTAAAGTTGAGTACCTCCTACCACCCGTAAATAGATGGATAGATGGAAATAGTCAATCAGATGTTAGAGGGCATGCTTAGAATGTGTGTACTTGACTTCAAAGGAGGATGGGAGAAATACCTTACCTTGGTCGAATTTGCTTATAATAATTCGTACCAATTCACAATATGTATGGCACCTTATAAAGCATTATATGTCCGGCCATGTAGATCACCTACTTGTTGGTTGGAAGTAGGAGATAATAAGCTCCTTGGACCTGAAATGATCCAAGATACCTCTTTAAAGATTGAGCTTATTCGAAACGGCATTCGAATTGCCCAATACCATCAGAAAATCTATGCCGATGTGAATAGAATGCATGTGGAATTAGAGGTAGGAGACCATGTTTTGGTACGGGTGTCACTAATGAAGGGTATAACACAATTTGGGAAGAAAGGCAAGTTTGCACCGAGATATGTAGGCCCTTTTCCCGTTATTTTGCATGAATTATGACTCTAAAAGCTCATTATTTATAATACAATGGGTCTAGTCTAGATTTGGTCATAATTAATGCAAAATAATTCACTCATCAGGCTTGCTTAGAAGTTTGGCTCCATAGGTTTCTGTCTTTCTTTGTGTGGATAAGATTTGGAGTATTAAACTCCAAAGCATGGTTGTTGCTTAATTCGTAGGCATTATATTCTCTCTCTCTCTCTCTCTCTCTCTCTATATATATATATATATATATATATATATATATATATATATCTCAGACACAAAAATGGGTTAGTGGTTAAGGACTTGGATACATAGTCTGCAAGTCACATATGGGTACTTTGACATTAGGTTTTGTCTCCGTGTTTAAGGAGAGTGCAGCCTCAAATTTTTTGTATAGAGATTTGGGCATTCTCCTTTTGTTCTCCAAAATAGAGATTATTGCGTGTCAAAATTAAGGGTTTGCTTTTGGTTCAAACGGGTTATTTTAGGGACCAATTTTGGGTAATCTCCATTGAGTATTTGGATACAATATAAGAGCCTTTATGATGAGATTAATACATGTGAGAGTTTTCAATATTTGTTTGAGGGTTATTATGTTTATGAAAAGATAGTTATTTTTCTGTGAGAAGGAAGTGAGAAGGAACAAATAGTCCTTTCATTTGTAATCTTCCTCCATTAAGTGACAAAGATCCCCTGTGAATGTAGCGAAATTTGTTAACCATAAACATTTTGTGTTCTTCATATCATTTCTATTATTTTTATTTGGATTGTTATATTTTGGTGTGATTGGTTTGTTGGTCACAGAGCCATAGTTGAAATATACACAACGTTTTCTCATAACAAATTAGTATCAGAGCCTAGGTTGCAAAATAAAGTATTTTCTTATGGCATCCAAGATAAAGTATGATGTGGACAAATTTGATGTAAAGAATAATTTTGGATTTTGTAAAGTGTATGAGATGAACATCCTTATTAAAGAGGCATTGACCCATGCTTTAGAAGGAAAATCCGACACAATGATGGACGACGAGTGGAAAAATATTATTAGGGAGGCTTTTTTTGTGATTCCTTTATGTCTATTTGAGAAAATTAAACATACCATTATGATAGAGAATTTCACAAAGGGATTTAGGAAAATATAGAGAAACTTTATTTGGAGAATCATTTAACAAATTAGATTAACCTAAGAAAGGAGTTATACCGACTTATAATGGGCCTGTGTACTTCATTATGGCACCACCTCAATGAGTTTAATTGGGCTTCCCTCAAAATTTATAAATATGGAGGTGGAGATGGAGGAAGAGGAAAAGGTTGAATTTTTATTTATTTCTCTTCCTGAGAGGTACGATCATTCGGTGACTACGATGATGTAAGAGAAGAATAGTATCTTTTTGGATTAGGTCACATCAATTCCTCTCACTAATAAGAATTTCAGGAAAGTGGTTAAGGGTGACAATGATGCTGCTAGCTTAGTTGTTAAAGGAAGACTGAAGAATCATGGTTCTAAGAGCTTCGAGTTCAAGTGAAAGGGATACACGGACTAGTATTGTTACTACATCACGAGGTTGGGCACATCATTTCTTCTTGTACCAAACTTTAGGAGAGGACTAGGAAATGTGAAGAAAAAGTTTGAGATGCATCAAGAGTAGTGGTGGATGCAACTCATTAGGAGGATGTCAAAGATTTCGCTCTTATGTCAACCCAAATTAGTGAGTCATTCAATGCCGTTTGGGTTCTTGGTTCTTTTTTTTATTCATATGTGTCCCAATCGGTATTATTTCTCTTCCTATGAAGAAATTAAAATTGGTTCTATTTTGATGGTTGGTGGGAGAATCTTCAAAATGTTTAGAACTAGATCAATAAAAATTAAGGCATATGATGGGTTGGTTAGAACTTTTTTTGTTGTGAAACATGTTTTAGGTCTTTAGGTAAACCTTATATCAATGGGTATGCTAAAATACATGGGTTATACGACTTTAATGTCAGATGGAGATACGAAGGTTATGGCAAGTTCTCTTATGGTGTTTAGGGTTACCAAGCTGAAAAATTTCTATGTTTACTAAGGAAATACAGTAAGTGGGGGAGCTTTGTGGGATATTCTATTATTGAGAGTGAAAACTTAGATTCAAAGCTTGTCAATAGAGGAGTAGGCAAGCAGGGCTTGCATTATAGGAAGATTGACAATCTTTACTCTCATTTAAGTTATGAGGGGACCATAAAACATTCTGGGAGAGTGAAATCTTCTTTGAGATGGCAATCAAAATTTCAAAAGTCCTTAAACGTAGGTAGACCTATGAGGATAGGAGTTATATTACCATGTAGTTGTCGTAGTGTCATTGATTTAGTCCATTCGGGAGCCACAAAGATGAGGAGGAGGCAAGCATTGAGTCGTGATAGAGATGTGAGGGATTCTCATGGTTAGGAGAGATTGTCATACGTTTCTAGGTGCGATGTTAAACCAAGGCATTCTGATGGAACTACAGAACATTGCGGGCCTGAGAAAGATGGTGGAGGAATTATTATGGCTACACAAGATATGGTGATGGATATAATGTATTTTAGTGATAACCCTCATGTTATGTTTTACTAGGTTGATTGTTGGAAATTTGAGGAAGAATTTTTTTAAAGAGTATTTCTTGAGGGGCTCGCAACAAACAAGTTTGGTGTCACCCCAATAAACATTCAATTCGCTGCATTGAGGGTTCTTCATGCCAAAGAATGATTGTTAGAAAATTCTCTAGGAAGCCACGTGACTAGTGAAGATTGTCCTTTGCGTCACTCATGGGTCTTGCGCCTAATGAAGTTCATTTTTTGCTTTAGCCAATAGGTTTAGCAATAGGACTTTTGGACGACTCGTTTTTTGGTGTTTTCCTTGATCTTGCCACTTTGGAGATTTTTATAAGTTTAGCTCCATAGGTTTCTCTTTCTCCTCGTATGGATAAGCTTTGGAGTCTTAGACTCTAAACCAATGTGGTTGTGCATTTTCTTGAAATGATATATTCCTTCCCTCCCCCCTCTCTCCCTCAACACACACACACACACACATTAAAGTGGATTATTGGTTCAGTACTTGGAGACTTAGTTTCTAAGGCGCATAAGGTTGTTTAGACTCCAAGTTTTGTCTCTTCATTTAAAGAGACTCCTGCTATGGGGTTTTTATGTAGAGAGATTTCGGAGTCTCCTGTTGTGTTCTAAAATAGAGAATTATTGTGAGTGAAAACTTAAAATTCGTAATTTTAGGACCAATTTTGGGTTTTCTCTATTAAGAATTTGGGTAGAATATAGGAGCCTTTTGTGTTGGGAATAATATTTGTGAGAGTTTTCCAATAGATGTGTGAGGGTTATTTTGTTTGTGAAAATAGAAGTTATTTATTATGAGGAAGAAATAAAAAGTACTAGGATTTATATTCTTCTTCTATTTAGTGACATATACGAGCTGTGGACGTAGCCAAATTAGTAAATAACATAAATTTTATGTTCTTTATCTCTTATCTATTTTATTTATTTGGATTGCTATATCTTTGTGTGATTGGTATTTTGGGCATGGAGCCCTAATTCAAATATACACCATGCTTTCACACAACACCTTAAACATGTGTTATAAAAACAATCTTCATAATTTTTTAAATGCACAAACCATTATATTTTATAGAACCACATTTTTTTTTCTTTTTAAGTTTATGAAGTTAGTTTGATAATTGTTTATGGCCAAAGGCAAGAAGTTAATTTAAAAATATGTTAAACGCCCTAGATTTAAAATTAGTTCAAGATTATATGTGAACTTTCCATATGATGTATTTTTTAGAAAAAAAATAAAACCATATTTGGAGAAAATAGATAACAAATAGAATTTATAGGGAGAAAGAGTTTCTCATTAATAAGTGTGTTAATCGGGGGGGGGGGGGGGTCATCTCTTATTTATAGAAAAAGTTGTCAGAATCCTAATTGGAGTGGACACACACTTAAATACGATTCATTAAAATATTTATAACACTCACCCTTGTATGCACACTATTTCCACCACTCAATGATTGTTGCCTTATTAGAATCTTACTAAGGAAAATCCATTGGGAAAAAAAACAAAGTGAATAAATAAGAGTACAACTTTGGTGACCAGTGAATCAGTGTTGGACGTACTTATCATTGTTCCGTTAAAACATTCACTATTGAAACCCACTGGAACAAAACCTAGTCAAAGGAAAAAGACTTAAGCGCATATATATCTCAAACAACATATTCTTGTATCCCGCTCCTAATAAGATGCTCCCCTTGATTGATATTTTTAACTTTTCTATTGGTAGAGTCTACGCATTCCAATCTCGTACACAAACTTCTGAAATATTTCCCTTGATAATGACTTTGGGAAAAAATTAGCTAGGTTGTTACTTGAACGAATTTACATGACTTCAATATCATTTTTCTTCTGAAGCTTGTGAGTAAAGAAGAACTTTGGTGAAATGTGATTTTTTCTATCTCCTTTAATGAATCCTTATTTAATTTGTGGTATACATGCTTCATTGTCTTCATAAAAGATACTTGGAATGTATGTAATAGAAAACAATTGACAATAACTATGAATATGTAGAATTAAAGATACACACATTCATGACTAGCTTTATGAAGAGATAAATTTTAGAATGGTTAGAAGAAGTATCTAGTAAAGTTTTTTTAGTATAATGCAAAGAAATAACAATATTACCACTAAGAAATAAATAATTTGTCTGATTCAAAGAGAGATCCATAATTTCTATAACCAATTAACTTGGGACCGTTAGAATTATAAGAATAAAATAAACCCATGCTAGTGGTTCCACGTAGATTTCTTAGAATGTTCTTGACGCCAAACCAATTACTTTTGGTTAGTTCTGGACTACATCTAGTAAGCAGGTTAACGGGGAATGATATATTTGGCCTAGTGCATTATGATAGGCATAATAATTCACTAATTGCACTTAAATAGAGTATTTCTTGATATAATATTCCCTCATCTTTATATTTTGGAAGGTATGGATCTTTATTTATGTTGAAAGACCAGACAACCATGTGAGTACTTAGTGGGTGGGCTTTACCCATTTTAAAGCATTGTAATACCTTCTCAGAATCATTAGAGTGATGGACTAAAATCCCACTAGAATTTTCTTGATTTTTAGGTTAAGATATAATTTAGTTTTTCCAAGGTCTTTCATCTTAAACTCTTTCTTCAAATACTTAGCGGTTGTTTCTAGCTCTTTTAGAGTCTCAATTAAATTTATGTCTTCCATTTAAATTGATACTATTGTATATCCTTTTGAGGACTTCTTTATAAGGACACAAGGGAAAATTGAATTGTTTTCATACCCTTCTTTATACAAGTATTCACTAAGACGATTGCACCACATTCTTCTGTATTATTTTAAATAATAAAATGAATGTCTTAGTCATATTGAGTAGGTACTGCTTAGCTTTGCTTCAGCCAAAGGAAATTCTTAACGGATTTTCATATATATATATATATATATATATATATATATATATATATATATATTTATATATATTTATATATATCCATGAGTCTCATATAAAGATTTTCATAAACATCTAAGTTAATCAAATATGTGAAAGTTATACCATCCATAATGGGGGAGTATGTTTCCCCAAAATCAATCCTAAGTTTTCGCAGGAAACCTTGTGCCACAAGTCGGGCCTTATATCGAGTGATTTCATTCCTCTCACTTCTTTTTATTACAAACACCCACCTATAATCTAGAGGGTTAAAACCTTTTGGAGTTTTTACTATAGGTCCAAATACACGTTTTTTATTTAGAGGCTCAAGTTCAGCCTTGATGGAAACTTTACGCTTTAACCAATATACTCTTTTTTTACATTCATTTAGAGTATGTGGTTTACTATCATCATCAATTCCCTTTCAAATTTGCGTAGCTACTGTATATGAAAATATTTCACTGATAATTATTTCTTTGTTATCTCACAATTCTCCTAAATATGTATAAAACATAGAGATCTCATCATTATGATTTGGTATCTTTTATGTCTTTTCAGAGGTAATAACCTCTTCAGGGGTTTTAAAGAAATTATATAATTTATTCATAACATCTTCAGGAGTGTTATGAGGGCATGTTTTTAATTTGATATCTACTTTCAGGGAGCAGAATCTTTGGGACCTATAGGTATGCCATGCTTTTGGCTTGCGACAGATTCATTTGCTGCTGAAATCAATGTTTCCCTATCTATTATATCATTTATGGCTGGAACACTTGCAGCTACCATATTGGACTTGGTTACCATTGTAGCGTCATTGAATGCATCCAGTAATTTATTGTAATTTACTAAAGATGAAATTTACTTCTCACTTCATGCTCACATGGAGAAGTATGGGTATCTAGATGAGACAAAGTGGAAGTGTTTCATGTTAATTCTCACAGTTCTTTAGGAATGAGTTGTACTTTTCATATGTTCTTTTCTCCCCTTAACGGTGGGAAAAGTATCTCCTTACAGTGATAATCCAAAAAATCTAGCGGTAAACACATCACATGTCAATGAGTCGATATAACGAATTACTAAGGGCTAATCATAACCAACATATACTCCCAAAAAATAGTGGGGACCCATTTTGGTATCTTGTGGTGAAGGGTGGGCACGTGCACTCCACAACCAAATTCTCACATATTTGGCTGACATCCTGACACAAGTTGAGAAGGTGAGAATAGGTGATAAAAAGTTAGACTAATCTTAATTAAATTAACCGCGTGTAGGGTAGCATATCTTTAAAACGAGACTGGGAGTTTAGATTGTGTACGAAAAGGTCATGCAATAAGTTGCAAAAGTTTAGTTAAGGACATAGCTAATCCAATTTGAGTGTGGACTTGAGGGACTAGATGCTTAACAACAATTCTATGTGATAAGAAAAATGTTCTCTAAGTTTTATGATTTGAGCAAGTAATTTTGCAATGGCTAAATTTCAAGTGGATAATAATCAAACATGTGACCAACGAGTTGATGCATCAATTTATACCATAAAATATTTAAAAGGTCCACTAAAAGTGTAGATGGGGACACAAATATCCCCTTGAATTCTTTGTATAAAAAATGTGGATTAAGAAGCTACTTTGAGAAAACAGGGATTTGTGATTAATTTACCTTGAGAACAAGGGGTGCAAAAATAATCATCCGGTAAATTGAGTTGTTTGTTTATTAATGATTAACGATGGGAATTATTTATGATTCGACGTAACATGTTTGATCCTGAGTGACTCAAACAGTCTTGCCATAACATCAAAATATTAGGATCATTGAGCTTTCGGCTCATGACAGTATGTGATTCTATAACATTAATTGTAAAGGAATGTTTTTTCACTTTCATTACATATTTTCACATGATACCCGTTCATTCTTACGTCTTTAAATCTAACCAAATTTCTTCAGTCTATTGCATTATTTATGAATTAGTGGTCACCATTTGGTAACACCACGTGGGCTCTTCCGAAGCGTTCAGGACCAATAATAGTGTAACCATTCGTTGTATTGTATACCAAGTCTTAAAACAACTTATTATTTTTCAATATAATGTGGATTGTTCCACTATCTACCAAACAAGTATCAATATTTGCTATTACTTTCGGATCCATACCTTTAACACAAGAAAATAAAAATTGAAATCCACCAATCCACCAATCTTATGAGCATTGCAAAAAAAAATGTAAATAAATCCATTAACTAATAATTAATCTAATAAAAACATAACTATAATGATTAATTATTCATGTCTCAATACTAAATGTTAATCTAGTATTTTAAAACAATAGGTTATATTAAAGCTTAATATTTATTTATTTATCCAATAATATAGAACTTTAGGTTATATTTTAGATCAAGTATGAATCTCGGGTTCATAATAAATTTATTTATAAACTTCAGATCCTTTTGTTTGTTTGTGAAAACTTCTAGTTTCACACAGAATATTATTAAACTTTTACTTCAATTTTATTTACGAAGGTTCAACATTGGCGTTCATGGGATATTAAGGCCCTTGCTGTAAATAATAATAAAAAAATCTTTAGATTTTAGGAATATGTATATCAGAGCTCCATGTCCCAAATTTTGAGAACTTCAAGTTTCAAATTTTATTTTATTTTTCTGTTAAAAAAATATAATGACGATAATTGTACCTTAGTTACAAATAATAATTGAGAACTTTTAATCACAGTAATAAAGAGGTCCAAGTGATTTAGGAAATTCAGGTCCATATTATTTATTTATGAGAACTTTAGGTTTAACGCATAAAATAACTGAACTCCGAGTTCAATTTTATTATTATCTTAGTATTTTAAGATCCCCACCTCAATGTGATAAAACTTCAAGTTTGATCAAGAAAGAAAAAAAAAGGAATTTGAGGTCCAAATTATAAATTATTTGGGAAAATTTAATGTTTCTAACCCTAATATATAAATAATCAAAACTTTGGGTTTTGATTTACGAAATATTTTTATTTTTAACTTTAGTTTCTTGATTTAATATTTATAAGTTGAGGTCCTAACTAAAGATCCATGCCATATTGTGTCAAAACTGATGTTTTGATGGGGGTTAAAAAAATATTTGGCTCTTTAAGTCCAAATTATAAATAATTATTAAGAAATATTTAATGTCCGTTACCGTAATATATATATATATATATATATATATATATATATATATATATATATATATATATATATATATATATAGTCAGAACATGAAGTTTTGATTTAGTATATATTTTATTGGAACTTAAGGTACAAAAATTGAATAACAATAAGGAACTTCATGGCCAAAAATTTATATAACAGTTGGAAACTTCAGGCCCTAAAATTTTATATTGCAATTATGAAATTCAAATTCAAGTTTTAAATAAATATCCACACATTTATTTGATCGAAAAAAATACAGATGGTATATCTCGATCGATTGAAGTTATTCGAAGATAAATGACATCTCAACAACGATATTAACACAGTGACATTGTCGCCAAATCAAGATTTTATTAACGTCTGTTGTAGTATTCATAAAGCGTGGTAGATATATTTGCAAAGTCAAGGTCTCGAACAAGTTAAAGACTGAATTGCTAGTTATGGATGGTCTACCCTTTTATGATAAGGTTTCCTTAATTCATATAATATATTAGTGGAGTCCCTAGCATCTATAGGGTATCCCGTGACACAAATATTTAATTTTGTATGTTGAGGTTTGGATAACTCCATTTGATTTTGTGAATTTAATATGTACATAATTATTTAGTTAAATTATTTATTCCTGGTACATGGAACATTACATTGGGAATTACAATATGTCTAAATGAACTCATTTAAATATTATAGGAATTATTGTAGGTGTGGGACCCGCGTTGCCTCCATTTCCAAAGGAATCTATTAAAATCGTTGAAATTATACTCAAAACTTATTTGCCCGCTATTAATCATTAACAAATTACTGGGAGAAATATATATGCTATTTCGATTAAAAATTATGTACAAAATTAGTGTTTGTACAAGTAAAAATCATCCGACAACTAGTGTGCAAATATCTAGATTGTTCATAATGTTTGTTCTCGAAACAATATTCTTCCCAAATGAAAATACATAAATTTTATTAGATTGGGTCGGCTACTTAGAATTTAAAAATATGGCAGTATACGACTGGGGATCTGTTATTTTTGCAAGGGTATTTTATGCTTTAGATGTACCCAATCGGGAAGAGGTCAAATAACATAATTATATGTTGAAAATATTTCAGATACTATATTTATTTATAAACTATATAGTTATATTATATTTAATATATATATATATATATATATATATATATATATATATATATAATTGTGTACTGATAGTTAATTTTTAATTTGCAGTATTGGGCATGCTAGTACTTGCACCTCGCTCGTCCCCTTTGCATTTTTGAAACCACATAATCATGGGCTAGAACAACTCATTGGATGATAGATGAAAAGGCAATTGCTTTAGACAAAAATGAGGTTTAAAGCAACATCAATGCAATAGTGGATATAGATTTGATTTCCCGAGTCTGTTACTTGGCATGCATTTAATGGGCTCCTACAAAATAACCATTTATGGTTTTAAACAACTAGGAACATTTCTGCACGACGGTATATTCTGTTCGATATAGAATTGGGAGGTATGTAGTATTTAGGTGATAGATGTCACAGACAATAAATGGGTAACATCTCCATCCCACTAAATCGACCAAACCCAATGTCTTACTTAACACGTTCACACTACTTCAATTGCGTAGGAAATTGGGAGAATATTGGTGATGATATAATCAATATTAACCAAGGAGAGTGAAACAATTAGTGTAGTCATGTCTCTCACGGTTATAGCGCCACATGAACTTAAAACTACCACCGCACCTCCATCGACACAAGGTAAGGTGATTTACGAAATACAACATCCCATGGAATCATCTCAACGATTAATTCGGTTAAGATGGGAAGTTGAAGAAGTTGATTATGATGGTAGTACAAGAGTTGTTGATATAGCGAGGCCCAGTTGACTTTGTCATGCATCTCCCATGGATTATACGCGAATGAGGATTGGAGAACTATGTTCCTTGAGCCCGAAAATTGTTGGAAACATGTTTAAGAACATTATGATGAGAGAGAAAGAACGCATTTTGTAGAAGTTAATTATCTACATGGTCATGGAACAAACTCACCTCAACATTTTTATTCTACTCCTAACCTATGAAATGACTTTATGTCACATGATATTTCTTCTCCATTAAAGTTCCAGAACTCACAAAATTTAGGCGATGTATGAAATTGGTGAATGTCTGATATTTTTCTAACTCTTTGACGATCTCCTAATTGATATTTAGGTGAAAAATATTTGATGTATTTTTTTAAGGATAAAAAGTACTTGTTCATATAAACATGGCTTCACGTTAGCCTAATAAGGAAGGACTAGTGTTTATAAATAATTATGACAAAAAGGTTTTCAAATCTCTATGATATCTCAATAGTCTCGTCACTAAAAGTCATTTCCTCCCATACCAAATATTTCGATCATGGCCTTGGTAAAAACAATTGTGGCCATAAATAGTAGATGTCATTTTTTTTATATGAAACACACTTACAATGGACTATTTATAGATATTACAAATGTGCAAATAATAGCTGTAGAAGGGAAGCATTTCTAGGTTTGGAAAATGTTGAAGGGAAGCATTTTCACCGCTGTTAAAAGTCAAATAAAAATGTAAAAGGGAAACATTTCCACTTATAAAAAATGTCAAATCAAAATGTAGAAGGGAAACAATTACAACACATCAACGATTTTATGATTGATGTATATCATTTGTTTATTAAAGGATAAAAAGTACTCATTCACATAAATATTTATTTAAATGGTCATTTGTAAAATCATAAGTATTGACACATTATAGCATTATTATTTAAATATGTTTTAGCATTATTATCTTTATATTTGTTATCTCCACACATTTATTCATGGACCAAACAATACCAACATAAACCAACATTATAAACTAGTCCACGATCTGCATTCCAACTCATTGAGTTCGATTGTACTGCTCAAATGCCACCAATCAACTGAGCTATTTTAGCAAATGCATATAAGTACAAAGAATGAGAAGCTATAATGTACGACAAGGAACAACATAATCAACTTAAACATTAACTTATGGAACATGTTTGAAGTTTGCATGCAGATGCAGATCTTGACAAGTAGCTTGATAAAGCATCTTACATTACAGTTGTTATGTTCTAGTAATTTTGTTTTCCATATGTGATTGCATTTTTTTTTTCGATATTATCAAGTTTCAATTTATGTGTTGTAATAATACCGCTTGTTTTAAATATGAATATTGATGCCTATTCAATAAGGTTATGGTCATATCACATAATTATACAGTTGTGTACTCATTAATTTCGATTTATATATTAACCAAGTTGAAACCAAACAGTTTTAGACGTATACCCATCGGGTTTGTCATGTCCAAATCTTTTTTGTCATGCCAAATTAACGAACCATCTTTACAGTGTACAAAATGCAATCACGGTTAATTGGTTGCCACTTACCTTGCTGGAATTTTACTGATCGGTAATATAACGCTTTGGTTTTGTTTAACTCATGTTGGATTTTTTCCCCCCACATTTTTCCCCCTCTTTGATTAGTTTCCATTTTTCCATCAATGGAATATTTACAATATTCATGACACAATGTAATTTCATCAACTTCATTTATATTTGGTAGTCTTGCGGGAAGGTATGGAGAAGGCATTGTAATTATTCTGCTAGTGAATTTATAAGTTCTGAAAGATGATTTTAAATTTTATTTACAAGACTCAATTATTTATACAAAGATTTGAACATGTTACTATCTTAATCCTTAATGGTGTAATTAAAAAAACTGCCCTAGGTTCAATCGAGGAAAAGTTCCATGCTTAACGATGTCCAAAAGGGAAAATGTCCCATGTCTGAGCTAGACATATGAATATCCTACGTTTAAATCCTAAACTCCCAAAGCTCTTACGTCCGAACTCTTGGTCCCCCCCATAAAGGATATTCGTTAGCTCTACAATAAGTCTGAGGGAGAGTTAACGAATCCCCTCCTCCTTTTATTATTTCTTCTCCCCGTTGTGATACAGTTTAGAGGATATACAATGGGTTTATGATAATCATTTTGGATGGCCTTAAAAAAGTTTCTCTAGTGAAACATCACATATGTTGTGTCATGCGGTGATAATATATATATATATATATATATAAGGGGAAGCAATGCATATAATAAAAATAGAAATTAATACTGAAAACTGAAATTACAATATCTGAAAGTAAACTTACAAAGATTATTGATTAATACAAAGCATAATGTTTAATACAAGATAAGAATGAAAACTGAGATAATAATAATAATAGAGAGAGAGAGAGAGAGAGAGTTTGCAGAAGTGAGATAGGAAATTGGAATCTGTCTTGAATGGATGACTGAATGCTCAATTTATAGTTGAAAACTCCTTTGCTTTTACTTAGGGTGAACTGCTTTAACCTTGGGTAACTGAATTTAACTTTAGGTGAACTGCTTTAATCTTGGGTAACGAACTTGAACTCCGGGTAAACTCCTTTAACCTTGGGTAACTGACTTTAACTTCGAATAAACTACTTTAACCTTGGGTAACTAATTTTAACGTTGGGTAAACTGTTAGCTGATAGACTGTAAACCCGTGCGACGACATTGTTCATGAATACTAACTTGTCGGGGAATATTTTAATCATTCGGCACTATTCACAAATAGTAACATGCCAAGGAATATTTTTACTGCTCATAAATAGTAACTCATCATTAAATTCTGGCCAAATATTATCCTGTGAAAATATGATAAATTTTATTACAAACTATAAGGGTCTTGGGCATCTTGGAATAATGAACTCGAATATGGATCCGATGTGTTAACTTGGAGCCTATTTATTGACTCGGCATAAGAGGTGGGAGAACAATAATTTTCCTCTTCGGCTCTTCCTTGTGAGTTTTAAGTTGTTTTAAAGAATTATCAAGACTTATCTTATTTTGTGTATTTATACTACTTTCTTCTTTGGATAATAATTTTTAAAATTTTGAAAGGTATTGTAATTTTAATTCTCGATTTTTTATTTTTCTAATTAAGTCAATTAATAATTCTTCGTGTTCTTGTTTAGTGAGAACATTGATAGTTTTACAGCAGTTGTCTTTGCATCCAAATTTTATATCTGGAGAACTAGAGTTTGTACCTGATTCATAGTAACTCGATGATTCGTAATCAGTGTTGTGTTCACCTTCACAAGAAGAATTATTTAGTTCAAAATTTTTGTATGTTTCTTGTGTTACTTCAGATGATAGTTGTAACTGGTTAATTTTGGATTTTACTTTACATTCCAATTTGTAATGACTTGTTTTTCCACATTTATAACATTTTACTTTACCTTTGTCATTTTTCTTATATTGTGGATTAGTTTGTGGTTTTTTTTATATTTTTTATAAAATTCTTCATTTTCTTTATTGTAAAATTTGTTATTTTTGAAATAGTTTTTTCTTTGCCTCTTGTATTGTTTTTGGTATGACTTGTAAATTTGATTTCTTGATGGTGCAATAGGGTTTAAACCATATTCTTCACAAAAAATTCCCATCTCATATTTTGCCTTTAATTTTTCTTTAGTAGCCTGGTTGCTTATTTTCATATTTATACACATTTTTAATACCTCTTTCTGGATTGTACATATTATGTCTCCATATGTAAGATTGTTAGAATCAATGTGTTCATTTGTGTTACTCATAACTTCTCTTACTTTATGAGCAAATAAATTTGGTAAACCATTAATAAATTTTTCTTTCCAAAATGGTTCATTACTATCGTCTCTAAGCATTACTCGTGATGTGAAAACATCTTTGTACCATATAAAATCGCTTAAAGTTGGGCATTTAAGGTTACTTAGTTGATCATGAATTACAGAGGTTATATTACTCGGTGTTCCTAAAAAATATTTTATTATTGTGAAAACTACAGTGTTAACTCCATCTGGAATTCCCATTCCAATGCTTTCATCAAAAATTGGGAGGGCATTATCATCTTGTTGGATAGCATATTTAATTTGTTCCTTTGATTCTTTGGTAAGATGTTTATCCCACCAAGATTTTAATGTTCCGATGAATCCTGTTGTTAAAAGCTCAACTATTTCTGTTTGGGGAATGTTTTGATTGTTTAGGTAATTGTTGGCAACCATAGATATGTGTTGCATTTTATTTAAAATTTCTTGTTAAGATAATCCATCTATGTTCCATTCATAAAGTCTATCCGATGAAATCGATAATTGATTGTGTATATTTCTTTCTTTATATTGCATATCTAGGGTTGTTGGTCCTGTATACCAATTTTTTGTTAAGGTGGTTGGGGTTACTCTGGAGTTTTTTATTCTATTTAATTCAACATTAGTAAATTATTTTTCAATAGTCTGGATATCTTCATTTGTAGTAGATTCTTAGGATGAGTCTGTTTGGTTAATATCGGTATTTCTGTTGATAGTTGTAATAGTCTTTGATGACTTTGCTTTGATATCTTTAAGCATTTTTTCTATTTTATCTAGAGTTTTCTCAAACTTTGTTTGTAAATTTATTCCTTTTTGGACCTCCGAAAGTTGAATTAAAGGTATTTCTCTTTTATATGGTGGGTTTGGTTTGTCTAACTTATTTTCAATGGATTCTAGTTGTTTATCTAAAGTATTCAGGTATTGGTTAATGTAATTATTTTATTTAATAACGTTTTTGATTTCATCATTAGTATAAGTGACTTTAAAGGGTGTAGCAACTACTTATGTTCCCATGTGATTTACTAAAATGGTTTCTAGTGGAGGGTGACTAGACGAGACTGTAGTTTTGTCTTGTTTTGTCCATTTTACTTTTGTTAGGACATTTATTTTGTGATAATAGTTATCTAAATAGTCAAAGAACTTTATGTCCATTCTTTTACTATTTGTCTTGTTTTGTCCATTTTACTTTTGTTAGGACATTTATTTTGTGATAATAGTTATCTAAATAGTCAAAGAACTTTATCCTTTTCTCTTTGGGAGTACTTTTCTCGATATGCTCTTCGTTTAGTATGATTTTCTTTTTACTCAAAATCTTCTCCTAATTTAATCATGTTAATTTTATAGTCTTTATTGATTGTTAATAATTGGTGATTTACTGAACCTATTTCAAAATCTGTTTGAGGTGGGAAATGTTGAACTTCATCATCATTAAAATTTGAGGTCACTGTATAACAAGGTTTACTTACTTGGAAAGTTGTACCAATTTCTTTTAACCTAAGATTACGCCTAGGTATTCGATCATCGTCTTTTCTTGTTGAATAACTTGTTTGGGATTTACTATCATCTCTAATATGGAGATTTTTAAATCGTGGTTGATCGAAACTTATTCTAACTGATCCGTCAAGGTATTCTTGGATTCGTTCAAGATTAATAGCATTGTTTTGTACTTTTCGGGGATGATTTTTATTTTCTAATAACCAATCGTTTGGTAAATTAATATCTTTCCAATTTATTAACCTAAGGACTTGAATATTAGCATCATTTTTACTGCTTTGTGTTTTCACATCCTAACTTGTTAGATCACCTGAACAATAAATTCGGTATCCAAACAATAAGTTCCAAGAGAGTGGCTTGAGCAGATAGGTATGAGAGGGTATGTATTGTAACATTTTGAGAAAACCAACATGAAAATTGTAAAGAGAAAATAGGTTCCTTTAAAAGCTTTAAAATGAATAGATTATTTAGATCAAATTCTTTGGCTAGTTCTAGCTCTTTGTCTTCTTTAGCTTTTCCCCCCCAGACATAATAAACGAAGAAGAACATGTTTATGAAGAAGTAAATTTAGATTTAAATGACTAGAATATTTCCAAAGTACCAACAAAAGAAATTTACAAAACTAGTTTCCTAAAGTCACCCTTTAGTACTAATTACATTGTTAAAACTGTTGAACATGTTTATGCTTTAAATAAAGAACATGATAAAATTAAACTATTAACTAGTGAAGCTGTTACAAAACAAAGAAAAAACGGATTCAATTTCCTACACATAGGATTAATACAAGTAGCAGTCAAACCATTAACCAGTTAAGGAATAAATGCCTCTATCCTCTTATGTCTTAGAGATGCTAGACATACTAATTACAACACTAGTATTTTAGGAATGATGGAATCAAGCCTTTTTAATGGTCCAATACATTTTAATTGTTTTCCTGATTTTACATTAAGTTTAATCGACCCTCACATATTAAAAACCATGACACTAAATATTAAAATATCTGGATATGAAATGTTAGAAGGAAGTAAACCACTTGCTTTAATTTACAAATTTTATTACAAAAGTTTAAGGACAAATCTATATGTCCACTCTCAGGCAAAAAGTCCAAAAGACAAAACTCTACTCATACAAAATAGTACAAATGATGCTAATATTCAAGTCCCTAAGTCATAATAAAAATTAATGGTTTAGTGGTTTCAGCCTCGAAAGTCAAGTTTCAGCCTCGAAAGTCAACATAATTAAACATGATATCAAAGACACCAAAATAGAAAGTAAAGAATTAAAACAAGATATCACTATTATAAAAGTAGACCAAACTTTCCAAAAGCAACAAGTCATCTCCTCGGAAGAAAGTGAACCAGAAGCTGAACAAGAACCTAAAATAGTAACAACGGAAGAAACTAATCATCAATTAGATATCATAAACCAAATTAATTTACAAAAATGGCATGTACAAGTAACTTTAATTATTAACAAAGAATATGAGATAAAAGTCATAGAATTAATTGATTCAGGTGCATATTTAAATTGTCTACAAGAAGGATTAATTCTAACCAAGTATTATCATAAAACATCTGAACGATTAAACTCAACCAATGGAAGTAAAATGCAAATCAAATACAAATTACCCAAAGCACATATTTGTCAAAATAATGTATGTTACAAAACTCCTTTTGTTTTAGTAAAAAATATGACTGACAAGTTAATCTTAGGAATTGATTAAGTGCGAAAAGTGTGCGCGTGTAAAGTGCACAGTCGTTGTTTTCGTTTCGCCAACTCAATACAAAAACCTAAGTTACTACTACACTTGCGAGGCAAGCACAGCGGTAAGTCGGGTATCAAAAATCCACAGAGACGAGATGTTAGAATTTAAGTGATTTAATACTCCTAAAATAAAAGTGTAAAAGATGATTATACACAAAAATAGAAAAGATGCATAAAAGGGAAATAGTAATCTAGGCGAGGGAAAATAAAGCTATATTAAGAAAGTGAGTAAAAACTATAGGTTGCGTCGAATATCCCTCACCCGAGTTAATTAGTATAAAATGGTTACATGGATCGACGAGTTATTACAAATGCGTCTCGTTTCGACAGTTAATTAAATCAAGGGTTGTCACGCCCCTAAATTTGCATAAAAGTCTAATACGATTTTGGTGTCAACAAATACCCCGAAAATTACGCGCGCAAGGTCGTAAGCACGGAGCATACATGATATACCCCGTCAAATCCCCTAGGCATAATAACTAGGTCAACACACTCAAAATAGACCCGTAAACTCCATCACCAAAGCAAAGCAACGCGTCAACCCGAGTGAGTTCAATTCAAACACAACCTAATTTAAGTTACCTAGAAAGCATGTTAAAAACGCGATAAATGGAAAGCGGTAAATAAACGCGGTAAAATTACACTACAAAGCAAGTAATCAAAGCATGTAAATAAAGCATGTAAACCTAAATTAGAAAGCTTGTAAATTAACTAGAAAGCAAGAAATGAAGAAATACAAACTATATTAATGGAGAGGATGATGAATAGTCAACATTCAAGCCCAAAAGTGTGTCAATCCAAGAAGAAATGAAGAAGAACTAAGCAAATCACCCAAACCCTAACTATTCTATCTAAAATCGTGTATATCTGATATTTACAACAAAAAAGGGTATTTATAGTAAGTGGGAAAAAGTAAGGGAAAAAGGAAAGAAGAAGGAAAGAGCCCAAAATATCTGGCACTACCGGTCGACCGGTCGCAGGGGCGTGGTCGACCGGTCCCTTAAACCAAAGTGCACTGTCTCCTTCCCACGGCAAAAGTTGAAATCGCGGTCGACCGGTACTCTGTTTTCAGGCTGCATTTGGTCCATGATGAGGGGGAACAGGTCCATTACGGAAACGAGCCTAGCTTCTTCGTCCGAACTCCAAACGACGCACCGTTTGCATCCACGCGATGCTAACTCAATGAACTACGCATCTGTGGATGAGCTGGAAAAGAAATGTGAATTGACTAAAATTCCCTTGAAGTAGCGTCCAGCGACGGAACTTCTCCGAAATGCAACCGAACCTCACTTTTAGCGTTCCAATACCTACAAAAGCACAAATAACCCCTGCAAAGCATGTATATATCCAAATCCAAGGTTGTCTGGTTAATGAGCATAATTATAGGCATTTAGGACCGTAAAAGTGCTAGAATGCATAAAGATAACGGGCAGAAATATGCAATATTCGATACGAATCACACCCCCTAACTTAAACATTGCTAGTCCCTAGTGATGAAATAAGCAAAACTAGTCCACAGAAGGAAATACAAAACGTATATATGCATCGAAATATAATTTCCACTTTCGTAGGGAACACGATTGCATTTAGCATATGCAATAAGTCGTTAAACCCCTAGGTTACCCTAGTGGACGAGTGTCGTCTCGTGAGGTTTTTCAGGGATGATACCCACAAACATCACATGGTTTCCTCAAAATATGCCCAACCCAACATGCGACAAGCCCAACAATGGCGAAAAGGATTTCATACGCATTATTAGCAAAGTGAATGAATTCAAACAAAAGTCCAAAACATTAACATTATAGAATGCACCTCGTAGAATTGAAACCTTAATATGTGGGAGGGGAGCGAGCACATGCAAAGTGTGATTTGGCGAAAAACTTATATAAACCGGATACTAAATAAAGCAAGCATAAATTCAATCCTCACGGGCATTACGCTCATCAAGCGAATTCACTCGAAACAGGGAGGTAACACACGGAACATGCGGGCTAAAGAGTAATTGTAAATGGACACTAGGCCGCACACATGTCACGAAAGAAGAACGCTATGTATAAACTGAAAAACTGTAATCTCAATGAAAGGATACCACTCACTAAAAGAGGCGAAATGCATTTTCACAGATTATCACAACTATTATGTCTTTTAAATTACATCAACCTAAGATCACATAGGACTTGTATAGGGTTATAATGCAGGCTAGGCTTAGAGTACGAAATGAGGGAATGTATGTACGGATTCAAAGTGTTCGGAATGAAAACTAAGGATAATAGGACGACGCGGGCAATATCAAAATTGGAAAACAAGTTCCAAAAGGCATCGAATATATCATCGGGGAGAGTAATCAAAGCTTATTGAACTAAATACACAATATTTACAACTTTCTCTTTCTTTTGTTTTCTTCTTTTTCTCATTTTCTTCACTTTTGTTTTCTTTTACTTTTTGCTTTCTCTTTTTCTTCACTTTTTTCACTACTTTCTTTTCTTTACTTATCAAACTCTCATATGCCTAAATTGCAAACGACATCATAACAACAACATTCAATCCCAAGTAACATTCCAAACAAAGGTATGGAAAGTGTATGTATGGGCTAAAACTCCAATTTAGAGTTGGTTATGGTAATGGGGTTATGAAACGAAAGGCTAATATTTAGGCTCAAAGGGGTTAACGAGGGTAAACATATAAGGGTGAGGTCAAGGCTAATATGGGTGATATATCAAAGAGGGCCTATGATCATTTCACAAAGTTTACGCAATTCTCGAATCAAAACAATATATGAAAATCATGCTCAAGTAACACATTTCAAATATGAACTCAATTAATGAACGGTCAAATGAAAGAATAGTGAGATTACCGACGAATTCAACGTTTTCAATGAGGAAAGAATAGTGTATAGCACTCACAAACGACGAAAGGTACAAAGCTTACTTGGTGTAAGTATATACAATGCAACAAAAGATTACCGAGTTATAAAAATCTTAAACCAAATCAATATAACAATAAAAATGCATGTGCTCATGGGATTAAAGTTTAATTCATGAAGTTATTCATAATATCAATAAGTGAGACTAAAGTCTAATAACTTCTAAAATCGAGAACATGCATCATTGGGTTGTCTATTGGATCGGGAAATTATTGAAATTTTTCATCGGAAACAAAGGCAAAATGCCCAAAAAAGGAGAAAAAAGAAAGAAAATCTTTTTGAAATTTTTGAATTTTTCTAAGAAAAGCATACTAAGTAACTAACATGTGAGCAAAAACATGGACTAAAATAAGAAATGGATAGAATATCCCACACCCCCTAACTTAAGACTTGACATTGTCCTCAATGTAAATTAAGAACCAAGTCAAAGAGAGGAAAAGAGCGATATTACCCAAAATTGGAGCGATCCCCATAAGAACAAGTCCAAAGAATCTACAAAACAAGTTAGTACTGAGCATAGCAAAAACAAATAATAAAAAGTTAACTAATTACATTAGACTAAATTAAAAAGGAAAGAAAAAATAAAAAGAAAGAATAAAAAGCTAACTATATACAACCTACTATTTAGACTTCACACTAACTGTACACTAGAAGTCTAAATAGCTGAGGGTCCACCGTGAAAATGATTTGACTTTGGAGGATAACCGGTGTACCCTCACATACAAGCATGCCTTCCGAAAAATATGAATTCCGTTTGAACAACGGAAGGCATGTGTAAGACGGAAGAAAGGAACCATCGCCAATTAAAAGTTTTGGTGGGACGATGGGGGGTTTGGATTGAACGGGTGACAAAAACATGTGGGGGCCGAGAAAAGCTGAAAATTCTCCCAAGGATTTTGAAGTTGGAATGGGAGGCGGCGCACACAAAGGCAAAGATGCGATCGTGGAGGGAGACTCGAGCAAGTACTCCTCATCGGCGATAGGGTTTAAAACATTAAAGTTCGAAACCGAATCATCGGGTACATGTTCCGGTGGGGTAATAGAGAATGAAAATGGGGATGAAAGAAATTCAAACTCATGAGATGAATCATCATCGCATGAAGTTGGAATTTCAAAGGAAATAATATCATTTTCAATGAAATATTCTTCTTTGGGGGCCAAAGAAGAAATCATTTCATTGCAAATAGATATTACGTCATTTTCATCCTCACTTTCAATATCTATTACGAGATGGGCAAAGTATAGAATGGCTTGTTCCAAAGTAGGTACAAGTACTTCATTTGGTTCAAAACATTCCTCGACTTCAAAAGTCTCGGAAGCAAAATCGTCGTCGGACTCAAATAATAAATCCAACTCATGTTCCCACGAACGATTTTCTTCCCGATATTGATTTTCAATTTTCTCATTCTCATACATACGCAAGCCCTCACCGAATGTCATAGGTCGAGGTGCGGATGCATTAGAATGGGAACTTTGAAAATTACCATCGGACTTAAACGAAAACTCATTATTATAGGAATTTTGAAAACTATTGCAATTCGTTTCAAAATTCCTATTATAAGGAGCTAAAGGCCCAAAATCATTGTCATCATCATCAAAATTCCAATAACCTAAGTTTTGACTTTCGTTATACTCTCCCAAAGTCATATTTGAATTTGTTTTGCTTTGGGATGCTAAGTATTCACCGAAAGTCATAGGTTTACGAGAATTTTGAGAATTATAACAAGGATTACCGAAAGAATTGGAATAAGACATGCTTACCCCAAAAATGGCTCGAAGTGGCGGATTCCACAAAGTAAGTGCGCGCGGGATGGATTCAAGCGTTTCTTGATTCTCAAGTGTAGAAGTCCTACAAAAATGTTAGGCAAAAAATACAAATAGAAAGAAAATACTATGAAATACTAAATCAAATAAAGTCTAAAACAAACTCGTCCCCGGCAACGGCGCCATTTTGATTAAGTGCGAAAAGTGTGCGCGTGTAAAGTGCACAGTCGTTGTTTTCGTTTTGCCAACTCAATACAAAAACCTAAGTTACTACTACACTTGCGAGGCAAGCACATCGGTAAGTCGGGTATCAAAAATCCACAGAGACGAGATGTTAGAATTTAAGTGATTTAATACTCCTAAAAGAAAAGTGTAAAAGATGATTATACACAAAAAGGGAAAAGATGCATAAAAGGGAAATAGTAATCTAGGCGAGGGAAAATAAAGCTATATTAAGAAAGTGAGTAAAAACTATAGGTTCCGTCGAATATCCCTCACCCGAGTTAATTAGTATAAAATGGTTACATGGGTCAACGAGTTATTACAAATGCGTCTCATTTCGACAGTTAATTAAATCAAGGGTTGTCACGCCCCTAAATTTGCATAAAAGTCTAATACGATTTTGGTGTCAACAAATACCCCGGAAATTACGCGCGCAAGGTCGTAAGCACGGAGCATACATGATATACCCTGTCAAATCCCTTAGGCGTAATAACTAGGTCAACACACTCGAAATAGACCCGTAAACTCCATCACCAAATCAAAGCAACGCGTCAACCCGAGTGAGTTCAATTCAAACACAACCTAATTTAAGTTACCTAGAAAGCATGTTAAAAATGCGATAAATGGAAAGCGGTAAATAAACGTGGTAAAATTACACTACAAAGCAAGTAATCAAAGCATGTAAATAAAGCATGTAAACCTAAATTAGAAAGCTTGTAAATTAACTAGAAAGCAAGAAATGAAGAAATACAAACTATATTAATGGAGAGGATGATGAATAGTCAACATTCAAGCCCAAAAGTGTGTCAATCCAAGAAGAAATGAAGAAGAACTAAGAAAATCACCCAAACCCTAACTATTCTATCTAAAATCGTGTATATCTGATATTTACAACAAAAAAGGGTATTTATAGTAAGTGGGAAAAAGTAAGGGAAAAAGGAAAGAAGAAGGAAAGAGCCCAAAATATCTGGCACTACCGGTCGACCGGTCGCAGGGGCGCGGTCGACCGGTCCCTTAAAACAAAGTGCACTGTCTCCTTCCCACGGAAAAAGTTGAAATCGCGGTCGACCGGTCCCAGGGACGCGGTCGACCGGTACTCTGTTTTCAGGCTGCATTTGGTCCATGATGAGGGGGAACAGGTCCATTACGGAAACGAGCCTAGCTTCTTCGTCCGAACTCCAAACGACGCACCGTTTTCATCCACGCGATGCTAACTCAATGAACTACGCATCTGTGGAATTTCCATGAGCTGGAAAAGAAATGTGAATTGACTAAAATGCCCTTGAAGTAGTGTCCAGCGACGGAACTTCTCCGAAATGCAACCGAACCTCACTTTTAGCGTTCCAATACCTACAAAAGCACAAATAACCCCTGCAAAGCATGTATATATCCAAATCCAAGGTTGTCTGGTTAATGAGCATAATTATAGGCATTTAGGACCGTAAAAGTGCTAGAATGCATAAAGATAACGGGCGGAAATATGCAATATTCGATACGAATCAGGAATCCTTTTTCTTTTTCTTCTATATCCGTTCACAACCAGTGATACTGGAATAACCTCCCTAGCGTTAAGTCAACAAGTAAAATTTGAATTTCTTTCAAAATTAGAAGTCAGAGACTTAAAAACACTTAAAGATTTTTCAATATTAGTAAACCGTATTCAATAAAAGAGAAGACAATTAAATTTTTTAAATGAAAAAGTAAGATACAAGAGGATTGAAGACCAACTTACTAACAAGATTCTCCAAGATAAAAAAGAAAATTAAAAATCACAAATGAAATATGTTTCGATCTACCAAATGCCTTTTTACATAGAAAGAAACACATAGTAACCTTGCCATACACCAAAGATTTTAGTGAAAAATTAATCACTACCAAAGCAAGACAAATCCAAATGAATCAAGAAGATATGGAACTATGTAAAGATGAAATTAATGGTTTATTACAAAAAGGAATTATAAGAAAAAGATGTTTTCACATCACGAGTAATGCTTAGAGATGATAGTAATGGACCATTTTGGAAAGAAAAATTTATTAATGGTTTACCAAATTTATTTGCTCATAAAATAAGAGAAGCTATAAGTAACACAAATGGACACATTGATTATAACAATCTTACATATGAAGACATAATAAGTACAATCCAGAAAGAGGGATTAAAAATGTGTATAGATTGAAAATAAGCAACCAGACTAATAAAGAAAAATTAAAGGCAAAATATGAGATGGGAAATTTTTGTGAACAATATGGTTTGAACCCTGTTGCACCATCAAGAAATCAAAATTGCAAGTCATGCCCAAAATAATACAAGAGACATAGAAAAAACTATTTCAAAAATAACAAATTTTACAATAAAGAAAATAAGGACTTTTATAAAAAAAGATAAAAAATCACAAACTAATCCACAATATAAGAAAAATGACAAAAGTAAAGTAAAATGTTATAAATGTGGAAAAACAGGTCATTACAAATCGGAATGTAAAGTAAAATCGAAAATTAACCAGTTTCAATACAAGAGAAGACAATTAAATTTTTTAAATGAAGAAGTAAGATACAAGAGGATTGAATACCATCTTACTAACAAGAATCTCTAAGATAATATATAAAATTAAAAATTAAAAATCACAAATTAAATCTGTTCCAATCTACCAACACTACACCAAAATGGCCAAAATGTCACCTTTCAGCCGGTCACCCTTGTCAAGGTCATTGACCGTGACAAAAAATACGCGTTTTATGTCACAGTCATTGGCCTTGACACGACCGTGATAAAGAATTGTCACGGTCAATGACCTTGACACGACCGTGATAATGTTTGCAGCAAAAACCCTTTCCCCCTTCTTTTCTCCCTCCCGTCGTTCCCTCCCTCTCTCTTTCTCTCTCGACGCTGCTCTCTCTCTCTCTCTACTTTCATGTTTAATTCTCTCTCTCTCTCTCTCTTCCATTTATATATATGTTTGTGTGTATATATATGTGTGTATGTGTGTATATATGTGCGTGTGTGTATGCGTGTGTAGGGGGTGGGGCAGGGTGGGGGCAGGGTGGGGTAGGGGTGGGGCAGGGTGGGGGTAGGGTGGGGGCAGGGTGGGGGTAGGGGGTGGGGCAGTGTGGGCTTCGTATGTATTTGTGGACCTAAATATACAGTGTAGTTATAAATTCCATATTCACCAAATTTTTGATGAAAAGTTTAAATGAATTTCCATGGTACTTTATTAGAAATGTCGTGGTTGTTCATGTGTAGACTCAATGACCTATATCTCTCATTATCACATATTTAAGAAAGTCAACTTCTTGGGGTTATGCGCTCTCTTTACCCATAATTTCTTAATAACACACCAAATAGATGGCAAAAAAAAAATTGTACTAACTAATGGTTCCCCTTATAAGGTAATTTTTTCTCCCTAACACTTTCATTTGTTGTGTTTGTTCACACCTATTTTTTTATTGACCTTTTAGTTATGACTAAAGTTATAACTCTTTCTTGAATATGTTTATTATCCAATGATACATGTACGATGTTTGTATTATTTTAATTTATGTTTTACAAACTAGACATTACAATTCTACCATACGTGTTTTCCTGAAAATACTGTCCTAAAATAAATTCAATTTTTTGTGATATATCTTCCCATCATATACTCATTATTCAAATGATCTTTATGGTGTTTACAAAGGTGATTATGAAATTTCATGAAATTATATAAACATGAGATTTGGATTGTACAGTTATTTTCATTATTCAAATTATAAAATTGGAATTTCAGTTAATAATGTAATAAATAATCTATAAAGCCCAAGCGCATCGCGCGACGTTAAAACCTAATGAATATTGTGGCCATCCTGAGGGGGTCGGGGTCTCCAAGAAGGGCCTCCCTCCTCTTTCCTTCCCTTTTGGTGTGCGCACGGGATTGCCTTTTTTATCGAGGTGCTCGATCATCGTCGATAGAGGGTTGTATGTAGAGATAGAGCATCAACCTATTTACAGAAAATGTTGATTTTATTCCTATTTAACTTTTCTTTCTATACACCCCTAATTATATTTAAAATTTAATAAAATAGGAGTTATAGAAAGAAAAGTGGGGTTTCCATAATCTTACTTTGTCACAATTAATTTATATGCCTCAAAGTTATTTTATCACTCTTAGTTTATATTTGTGATAATACTTTATTAAAGGTTTTTATGGGAACTTATTATACTAGAACTTAGATGAACACTAAGTGATGAAAATAGTCTTTAAAATTGAAAATTAAGTAAAGTTTATAAAGTAAAGATGCTGGTAATACATCAAAGATAAATTAATAAGGACTAAATAACAAAACGTGTTCAAGTGTATAACAAGAAAGAAAATGTGGTATTTAGATTGGGTAAAATTCTTAAAGTAATGTTAAGGGACTAAAAGACCCAAGATAACTAGTCAGTAAGTCACGGACCGAAAAATTTATGACGGGTGATGAAAGCCCGTAAACATGTTGGGGTGGGGGTGGGGGTGGGGTATGATTTATAAAAAGCACAAAACAATAGTAGAAATTCAATACCTGAAATTAACATTGAGATTATTTAAAATAGACAGTCACTACTGTGTGTGTGTTTAAATTGAAAGAAGATATGAGAATTTTAGTAAAGATTTTTATGTGTGTGTGTGTAATTCTCACTTTATTAATGCCAAACCCGACTCTCTTATAAGATATGCATATTGTGATAATATTATATATGTACTAATAACATTTTTTTACAGCAAATGTCTCCTTCAGATATTAAGGCGAAGATGATGATGCTGTTTATGATGATGTCGTCTGGGGTCGTTGGTAGTGGAGGCGACGAGGGCTCTTCCGCCCCTAGGCTCCCCAAATATGGAAAATATGGGATTACCGTCGAGAACAAATCGGAGATATTAGCGAGATCCCTCGTTCTGCTAAAGACGGTCATCGGCCCGGGGTTTATGAGTTGGAAGGAGGTGCCATATGAGCTCAAGTTAGCTGTTTGGGCGGCACTACAGGTAATATATTTATATTTATATGAATATTTCAATTTCAATTTCAATTTCAATTTCAATTTCAATTTCAATTTCAATTTCAATTTCAATTTATATTTATATTTATATTTATATTTATATTTATATTTATTCGCAACTAACATTGTATTTGTTGGACAGGAACAATTCAACTTGGATCCAAAGCTACGCGATCCCGTGTTGGAGAAGATTAGGGAGCAACTCAAGTCGTGGAAAAAAAATATGCGGGCACGGTACTTTGGAAAAACACGAGAGTCGATTATCCAATGGCGTGAATCCGTCCTCCCTAAGGAGCCGATCTCATTGGCACAATGGCAGAAGTTCATTGACAATGAGATCGAGGATCGACAATTGGCATCTCGCCAATCGGGGAGGGAAAATCGGGAAAAAAATACGGACCTGCACTACTCCGGCCGGACCTCTTATGCCGAGGTGGAGCATAGGATGCAGGTAAGATTTAATTTTTCTATAACTACAGAAATATATTATTCTTCATTATTTTACTTTGCGGGGCCGATACTAATTTTACTTTACTTTATTTTATTTCAGGGGGTAGGGAGTGGGCCAGGGGGTAAGCCACATAGGTTCGATACTTATGTGGCTCTTCGGACGAAGAAGGGGAAGGACAAGGAGGTGTCCCCGAGCGTCGCGGCCACGATTGTAAGTAATCCGACAGTTTAATTTTTGTTAATTACGTTATAATTTTTTAGCTTACTTATTTACTAATCATGTGCTTTTTGTCGTTTCAGGCAAAGCTTAAGGAAGTGCATGAGTCGCAAACTGATGCCGACAAGGCATCTTTGTCCACAGATGCACTCAGCCAAATGCTTGGCTCTGATCGCAAGGGGAGGACAAGGGGGTGAGCTCGCGGGTGGCCAAATCTAGGATCATCGGATTGGAGACGAGCGACACCGAGTTGGCTCGAACGGTGGATTCACACGACGAGAAGCTGTCCCGTTTGGAGGCAACGGTCCAAGATATGTACGCATTCATGAAGCGTACGTTGGGCGGAGACCGTAAAGGGAAAGGGAAAGGGAAGGAGAAGGCGGTGGAGGAGGAGATGCGGGAGGACGAGGCGCAGGATGACGAGGATGTGGACCTCGCTGCTTCATCACCGACACGTTCGTACTTCGATGATCCACTTCAATAGACCAATGTCGACACTTGGTTGACCGAGCGTGTTCATATTGGACGTATTTGATATCCAGCGGATAGGGCGGGGGTTGAGGGACCCGAATATCGTCCAGGGTGGAATAGTTCATGGACGTGCGCTTCAAGAGATGGAGTCCATGGTGCTCATCACGCATGTCATACCCGGGAAGGAGAACTCCCTATTGTGGTTGCGCGAACAATGCGGCACGACGTATATTAGTGGGTGCGTCAATTCGTATGTCGTGTGGCCTACTCACCTCCCCAGTTTTAACAATACACCAGACATGTAGTGACATTGTTTTAAGTTTGAATTGAATTGTTTTAAGTTTGAATTGAATTGTTTTAAGTTGTTACATTTGAATTATATCGTGATGCATATTGTCTCTATTTGAATATATATTTGCATTATTTTTAGTTTGTTTGGATATATGATGTTTGAAACAGGTACAAATATACTGCTGGGCAGTGGCAGTGGCCATACTGCCCATCAGATTTTTTTTAAATTCTGCCCAGAATTGTCACGGTCATTGACCGTGACAATTTTTTTTAAAAAGGGTCACGGCTTTGTCACGGTTATAAACCGTGACAAACGTGTCACGGTCATTGACCGCGACACGACCGTGACACAAAAGGCGAGTTTTGTGTCAAGGTCAATGACCGTGACAAAAAAAGTTGTCTCGCCTCGATATGTCACGGTCATTGACCTTGACAAGTTGGATTTGTCAGGGTCAATGACCTTGACAATAGTGCAGATTTGGTTTAGTGCAAATGCCTTTTTACATAGAAAGAAACATATAGTAACCTTGCCATACACCAAAGATTTTAATGAAAAATTTATCCCTACCAAAGCAAGACTGATCCAAATGAATCAAGAAGATATGAAACTATGTAAAGATGAAATTAATGGTTTATTACAAAAAGGAATTATCAGAAAAAGTAAATCTCCTTGGTCATGCGCTGCATTCTATGTCACAAAAAACGCTGAATTAGAACGCGGAGCACCCAAGCTAATATATATATATACTATTGTGCGGACTAGTCCGCATTTTAAGAACGCGGACCGGACATGTGTCACCGAACGGTGTGCCTAAAAATTATCGCCTAAATTATTCGCACACTCTCTCTCTTTTTTGGGCTCACCGCTAGGAGACACATATGCGGTTCGCACTCTTAAAATGCGGATTAATCCGCACAAGAGCATGACTGTATATATATACATATATGCACACACACACAATACTGTTGTTGTGTATAGCAGTCCGCATTTTAAGAGTGCGGACCGGACACGTGTTACCTGACGGTGAGCCTAAAAATTATAGGCTAACCGTACACGTGTCCGGTCCGCACTCTTAAAATGCTGACTGGTATGCACAAGAGTATAACACTATATATATATATATATATATATATATATATATATATACAGTTCTGCTCTTGTGCGGACTAGTCCGCATTTTAAGAATGCGGACCGGACATGTGTCACCTGGCGGTGAACCCAGAAAAGAGAGAGAGCGTGACTATAATTTAGGCAATAATTTCTAGACGCACAGTTAGGTGACACATGTCCGGTCCGCATTCTTAAAATGCGGACTAATCCGCACAGGAACATTATTATATATATATATATATATATATATATATATATATTATTTTGGGACTTAAGTTGACCGGAGAGAGGAGAGAGAAGTTAGACAAAGAGAAAGTTTCTCATTAATAGTACCAAGTTTGTAAAATCCTACTAAGAGTGGATCTAATTTAATGAGATAAATTTTAATATTTATAATAAAGAAATGATCTATGTTTTGTGTCGGTATAAAAATCCGATGAACTGGTAAGCATAATAGGAAAAATTCAAAGTCGGTGTAGTCAGTATAATCTGTACACTCTACTCACATTATATCCGCGTGATATTAATGCATGCAGCAAACTTCTCAACCGTAATAAAACCATAAAGGTAAATTAGATCGACCATTATGTCTCCATAAAAAATCTCTCGCTATATAAACTTCTCATCAATCGAACACAACACACACTCAACTTTTCTTCGTCATAAAAGTTGGTCAATTTTTTTCGAACTTTTATAGGAGCTAAGCTAGAATGGGTGAGTTAATGAAATGGTTGGGTGTGAGCGTGTTAGTATTGTTGTTAGCATGGAGTAGTGAAAATGGGGTTACGAGAGCTGAGCCTCAAGTTCCTTGTTACTTTATTTTTGGCGATTCTTTGGTGGATAATGGGAACAATAATAGAATTTCATCCTTGGCAAAAGCCAACTACATGCCTTATGGGATTGATTTCCCCGGGGGACCCACCGGAAGGTTTTCCAATGGTAAAACTACTGTTGACGTCATTGGTGAGTTCTCTCTCTCTCTCTCTCTCTCTCTCTCTCAATATGCTGACAATCAAGGTTCACTTCGTTATGTTATGTGTATAAAATCATTCTTAATAACACCCTAATATTAATCATGAACACATTAATATGATTAATGTTTAACATACAATTGTTCTTAACAAAAGGATCTTAGATCTTCATGTTTTCACAAAATACGTCTAAAAGATAGAAAATAAGACATACCTTGATCAAAGATCAATCTTGATTAATTGCTCCATCGATCTGCTTTCTTGGAAAAAATGCACTCTAATGGAATCTTGGAGTTTCTCTCCCACCTCAGAAATAGTGTGTTATGAGATGACTCTAGATGGTGTAGAGGTCTCTATTTATAAGGGGAAGAGGGCCGGAATCCTAGTCAAGGTGGGACTCTTTCAAGTCTCCCACTAATGCCACTAACCATCATGTGACTAACGGATAAGGTTTACCCAAATCTTTTAATATCTTTATTTATCACATTCCTAATTAATTATCTGACATTTATTAAAACCACATAAATGGGAAATTCGGAATTTAATACAATTGAAATTAAATAATTAATTTTGTCGCTTAACATTAATTTCCAACAATGTGATAATATTCTAGTAAACTTTGTTGTTTTAATTTTTTATTGTACCATTTTAAATTTCAAAAATGTTATCTTTACCTATATTTCTTATAACATTTTTATGGTCCGCATTAAGTGCTTGTGCATAGCGTAACCCGAAATTAAAAAAAAAATTAGTACACTAGACTAAAAGTAACGAAGATATGAAATGAAGTAAAACTTGAGTATTCCATGTATTTATCATTATTAATTTTTAAATTTCTCGGTCATTGCAAACCGAATACTGAACGTCTATGGAAGGCAAACCAAGTTCTTCCATATTGGACAAACATATCTATTGTTTTTTATAAATGAACAAAGTTCTATTGCCCAAAAAAAGAAGGGTTTTTTATGGTGTCGTGTAAAAGCAAGTAATTTATCTCACAGCTTTGACAATCGTAATCTATCCTTTCAATTTAAAAAGTCCCACAAAAAAGTGTATCAATAACTATACACTATGTTCTGTTTATACAGCTGAGCTTTTGGGGTTTGACGACTATATACCTCCTTATGCAACTGCAAGGGGTGAAGGCATACTCAAGGGAGTTAATTATGCATCTGCAGCTGCTGGAATTCGAGATGAGACGGGCCAACAGTTGGTAATTGAAATTGCTTCTATATCTTTTCTTCACATAAATGTTAAAAATTTTAAGTGCTCAGCCCACATCCAAACCACTTTCATATTTTTCAATTTCTGTATTTGCCTAACTTTGTTTATGGCACAATTTGTTAATGGATAATTATGGTAGAGAACATAACATTTTCACGTCTTCCTTTGCAATTTGTAAACAATTGCGATTTGGCAATGTATTTCAAAATTCTACTACTTTTTCATATGAAGCTCAATATTTGATGCCTTTTTATGGCAATGTGCGACAATCTTGGTTGTATTTTAAATTCATAATTTTTTTATAATTAATTACTGATAAATTCAGATGATACAAATATTAATACAGTTACAATTGTAACTAAATCTACATTAATAAATATAATTTTATCTATTTTAAAATGTGTAATTGTATATGAGTGTAACTATATCTGTATTAATAATTATAATATTTGTGCGCTTATTTTTTTTTTTTAAATGCATATAATTAACGTTAATTATAATAGAATTAGTGGATTTTCCACCACCTTCCCATAAATTTTATTACTTTTTGAGCACGAAAAGTATCCTTTACTACTTTTGTATACCCAGGTCAATAGTTCATTGCTTTAATGAAAATGACATTTCATATCTTTTATTTATTAATAAGAAAATGTTAATATGTACCATATGTTTTAGCTTTAAAAAAATATAAGAGTTGTACATATATATGTGTCCTATTCAATATATGTCAAAATTTTATATTTATTATTTTTAAATTCTTAATGTATATTTTTCAAGCACATGTTATCACGTTATCCCTATTATACAATTAGTAATTATAACACCACTACGTATTCTCTGGCCCTACTATTGAACTCTTACAGGTTCATTTATGACAACGAATAACCTGCAGTTATTTCCCTACAGTGATCCTACTATAGAGACAAAATATAGGGATATAATTGTCTTTCAAATAGTGTAATGAAGGATAATATTGTCAATACGTTAATAACTGCTTTTTTTGTATCTACTGCATCATTTACAGCAGGAAATGTAGAGCATGAGAGTCGATCTCTTCATTTATAAATTATATTCACTTTTAGTTATGGATATGGTTATGAGCACTTCAATCTAGTACCCTAGTAATCAGGTTTTATTTATTTATTTTTTAAAAATAAATTGTGACGCTTTGCAAAGGTTTGTGGAGAACTTTTGATTTGATGGCAATTTGAGTGCTAGAGTGTTAAACTTAAGTGCTAATAGCTATATCTAAAATTTTGTGTATATAATATGGTTTTATAGGGTGCTCGGGTTAGCTTTGGTGGGCAATTAAACAATTACAAGAGCACAGTATCACAAGTGGTACAAATACTTGGGGACGAAGACTCCGCTGCTAATTATCTGAGCAAGTGCATATACACAGTTGGATTGGGCAGCAACGACTACCTTAACAACTATTTTATGCCTACGTATTACTCCTCTAGTCGCCAATATACACCAGAACAATATGCTGATGTTCTTATTCAACAATATTCTCAGAATATTAGGGTACGTATGCCCTCTTCTTTTTATTCTGAGGCTAAAATGCAACTAACCCTCTTAAACTTTCAAATAGTTTCAAGAAACAGACAAATTTTTTTACAGGCAAGAAACCCCTCTGATAACGGATTTTTCATCAAGACCCTGATATGTCGTTATAAAAACAGAAAATCGGGTATTTGCAAAAAATGCACAATTCAAGGATTTATGGGGACATTCATAGGATATTTGCAAAATTTTGAAAGTTTAGATTTTCTTTTCTTTACTGAGTATAATGCAACAATTACTGGATTCAACAATTACTCTTCTATCTTAATTTATAACCCTTACTTTTTAGTGCATTTGATTTGTGTGGGCTGAAATTATTTGGAAAGAAACTATTTTTCATCCCCGCACAAAGTTTTTCTATTAAAAGTGTTGTATGCGAATTATCACATTGTACTTCAGGATAACCTGAGAAATTTAGAAAACTTGATGTAATTAAACACACAAATGTTAAAATTTTTTGAATCTGTCGTATTTCATGTAAAAAATATTGTGAATAAACACACCCTAAATTTATATAAAACCATTACTCTTCTACATATATTTTCTTGTACACTCTCTCTCGTTTATATTCCTATCTTTTACAAAAAAAATTGCCATTGTGTTTGTGACTCCAGACTTTGTACGACTACGGAGCAAGGAAATTCGCACTCATTGGAGTGGGTCAGATTGGGTGCAGCCCAAATGCATTAGCCCAAAACAGCCCAGATGGTGCATCCTGTGTACAAAGAATCAACCTTGCAAATCAAATGTTCAATACGAAGCTTAAATCGCTTGTTGATGACTTCAACAACAATCTTGCCAATGGGAAATTTATCTATATTGATGCTTATGGGATTTTCCAGGACTTAATTAACAGTCCTTCATCTTTTGGTAGACACTCGCCACAAACTTAGATACAATCTTTTCCTTAACAATATTCATTCTGACCTCAAGGCCATGTTTTTCCAAGTAAAACATAATCAACAATAGAGAACTTGTTTAAAGCTATAGGGTGAGGCTTGTTTGGCCCACGACCAAACACTTTTTAGTGTTTGGTGTAGCTAATATAAAATTGATGTAGTCTGACATGACGAACATTTTCTAATATAGGAAACAAACCTTTTAAAATGAGAAGAAGTTTTCTACTATGACACATTTACATTGTTATATACGATTGTCATAATATGACACAAGGGAACGCAAACTATATTATGTTATACTTCAAGGCCTCATCGTAAAGCCCAAAAGTTGTTGGGTCGAATACAAAAGTTGTTAAGTAGTAGGGATTTGTGAATAAAGGCTCCAATAAACAATCAAAATGCCTTTTAAATGTGACTATTGAGTCTTATTATCAACATTGTCACATTAACGATATCGGTTATGGATTTGATTTACCACTGTATGATATAAATTCAGTAGTATTTTTATTTTGTTTTGCATTCATTTTATTTGTAGGTTTTACGGTTACAAACGCTGGGTGTTGCGGGGTAGGGAGGAACAATGGTCAAATTACATGTCTTCCTCTTCAAACTCCATGCCAAAATAGAAAAGAACATCTATTTTGGGATGCTTTTCATCCCACCGAAGCTGCAAATGTAATTGTTGGGAGGAGATCGTATAGTGCTGAGTCTTCATCAGATGCATATCCAATTGATATCCGTCGTTTAGCCCAGCTCTAAAGATACAGATGATTATGTGAACTATTACTAAAAATCAAAATTTCCATCTATTTATATGAATCATTATATATTGTTTTTATGTTTTAAGTCAACATTGTTGTAAGAGATGTAATGTGGAGTGTTTCAATGTACAATAAATAGATTATCTGTGTCGTGTGACTATTATTTCTAGTTATTTAAGATGACAAAAAAACCAACTAAATAAATTTGTGGGAATTATTATGAAATATTACAAACTTTTAAGGAATACTTATGCTTTCTCATTGAGTTATGATCTTTGTGAAATTTGTCTCCCAACAATCAATTTGAACAATTGGCACCCTGAACTTTTAAATCTATCATTGTAGGGTCCATATAAAAAAGTGTTCATTTTTTTTTACAAAATTAATGATGTATATGTCAACTCGAGTTCAAGAATCTTATTGGAGTTTATAAATACAAATGCTTGTGTGTTGGGGGTAAAAGCACCACGCGGGTCAAAGTTTATGGTGTTGGGGATTAACATTATAATAAATTCTTTTGTCCAAAAACTTAGATTAATTGTGTTTCAAAAAGCAAACAAATTTAACTACATATAAAAAAATAGATTAAGGGTTCGGATCACAATACATTTGCGAATTTTATAGGTGATCTGATATAGGAGAAAGATTTAGCGAAGTGGTTAATGTTGCTTCCCTACAATTTAATAATCTTAAAATTACTTAAATAATGAGGCTTTGTTTACAAAGTTGGATAACACATAATATGATTCCTTGTCTAAAGCATAAAATACTAGCTTGGCAAAATTCAATTCAGTGCTAATTACTAACATCTTATTTATTGATTGAATTTGAACTTAGAATATCTGATACTCTCCTGGATTATAAAATTCACCACCGGATTATTTAGTAGAATCAAAACTTATAATTTTATCAAGGGGGTATCATAGTCCATGATATCTTCTAGATGTGAATTCCTCCGAAATATAATATCGGACATACCCACATAATAATTTTCCAACTTGCAAAGATTTAGACCAAATAACTCAAATCACAACCATAACAATCAAAGCAATAATTATGTGAATATTCCAATCCTTAAAACCTCGAAATTAAGAATTTATGCACCCTTTGCAAACTTTGTGAGATTGTGCAACTCGAATCTAGTTAGAACCTGAACTTGAATACAAATTGTGCTCATGTTCAGTATAATGCTGATGTGCCGATAAAATCCTCTCTTAACTATAAGAGAAGTTTCGGAACCTTCAGGTATGTTCATGTAGTCAAGATAAACTACTAAGATTCCATATGCAGCATTATAGCTAAGATGTCAACTCCCTATCTAGATTGTAATTGTTCAATTAAACTAGAACCATACTTGATCTTATGTGATTAGGTCGAACCCAATGACCCAGAATTTCTACTAGGTCCAATTGATTGGCATTTACAATATATTTAAAATAAATATAATATATTCTCACCGTGAGTGCAGAAAATATCACAATAAAAGATTCTACGCAAATAATCACAAATGGCAGAAAGTAAATGAAATCACATGATGACCGGGCGGAAAAAGTGTGTTCGTGTGAGGACACAATCGTTGTGTGTTTCGCCGTCGCGATACAAAAGAACCTAAGCTACTACTACACTCGCAAGGCAAGTAAAGCGGTAAGTCGGGTATCGTAAGACATACACAGGGAGTGATTAAATTTTAGATGTTAATTGTTTTAAAACTTTAGGAATAAAAATGGTGTAAAAGAAATAAGAAAAGGTGATGGGTGGTTATGGTGACTAAACAAAAAGAGAAGTTAACGCTAAATAAAAGGAAAGCGAGAATCGGGATCGCATATACGCATTCACGGGCTAAACAACTACTAATTAGAATTTCGATTCGAAAACATTTAATCGATCATTTTCAATTAAGCATAAACATCACGCAATAAGGAATTTAAGCCAAAGTTGCGAGATTAAACATTTAGCGGAAAATGGTCACACGCGGAATAAATTCGGATAATCGCTTTTAACACTAACGTTGCATGACAAAGAAAGTTAAACGCATAATAATCCGACTTTAATACGCGAGGTTTCAATTAAATGCAATTTTACACGAAACCTAGTTTTCGAGGTCCAAACCCGTAAATGGCGGAAACGCAATCCCGAACCTATTTATCTACGGACAAATCATGAAAATAAACTAATTTAAACTAATTAAACTAAGAAAGCAATAAATAAACAGAATAAACTAATTAACAAAGCATGTAAACCTAAATTACAAAGCAAGGAAAGAATGAAGAACAAACTATATTAAAGGAAATGGAAGAGAAAAGTTCAATCTTACAAAACCACATGGGTTGTCAATCCAAGAGGAAGAGAAAATGAGCTCTCCAAACCAAAACCCTAACTATTCTAACCTAAAAACGTTCCTAAACTGATAGATATTCTTATTACAACAAAATTGGCTTATATAGTAAGTTGGAATAAAAATAAAAGAAGAAAGAAAAGAAGGCAAAATATCTGCAGAAAACAGAGCATCGATCGATCGACCCCTTTGGTCGATCGATCGACCTAGGAAAAACTTCGGCAAATCAGAATGGTCGATCGATCGACCAAAGGGGTCGATCGATCGATCAAGCAGGGCAGAATGCAGCAGCCCACTGCATTCCTCTTTTCTTCTTCCGCCTTCTCCTCTTTTGCTTTCCTTGTTTTTCCTCCGCTGAAATCGCCGTAACTTCTTCGTTATGAATCGGAATCGCGCACCGTTCACGGCCACGCGAAGCTAGCGAGGAGGGTTACAACTTCCATGACATGTCAGGCCAGGTACCCAAGCTGTGAAAAGACTAAAATGCCCTTGCGCGTGCGATTGTATACGGTACTTCACCGGAATGCATCCGAACTTCATACTAAGCATCCAAATACCTACAAAAGCTCAATTAACCCCTGCAAAACATGTTAACATAGAAATCCGAGGTTGTCTGGTTAATGAGCATAAATATAGGGATTAAGATACCCGAGGGGGCTAATAACGCGTAGGTTAACGAGTGAAATACGCAATATTTGCGTCGTATCACACCCCCTAACTTACACATTGCTAGTCCCTAGTAATGAAATAGGAAACAACAAGAACTACAAGCAAACCAAAAGCAGGAGAAAGAACAAAAGTATGGTATAAAAGCAATAAAAAGATAAGGCCACTTTCGCGGGCGAACGATTGCATTTAGCGTATGCAATAAGTCGTTAAACCCCTAGGTTACCCTAGTGGACGAGTGTTGTCTCGTGAGGGTTTTCATGGATGAAACCCACAAACATCATATGGTTTCCTCAAAATATGCCCAACCCAACATGCGACAAACTCAACAACAACGAAAAAGATTTCAAACGCGTTATTAGCATAGCAAACGAATTCGCACAAAAGTCCGTTGTTATTAACAGGTTGAATGCACCTCATAGAATTGAAACTTTAAAAGTGGGAGGGGAGTGAGCTTATGCAAAGTATGATTTGGTGAAAAACTTAAATAACTCGGATACTAAATATCAAAGCATGCATAAAAGTCAATCCTCACGGGCATCACACTCATCAAATGAATTCACTTGAAACAGGGAGGTAACACACGGGACATGCGGGCATAAGGAGTAAATGTAAAGGGAAACTAGGCCACACACATGTCACAAATGAAGAACGCTATATAGGAAATAAAAATTGCAATCTCAGTGAAAGGATACCGCACATAAAAGAGGCGAAATGCATTTTCACAGATTATCAAAACTATTTTAACATTTGAATTACATCTACTTAAGATCACATAGGACTTGTAATAGGGTTGTAATGTAGGATAGGCTAGGGTACGAAATGAAGGAATGTATGTACGGATTCAAAGTGTTCGGGATGAAAACTCGGGATAATGGAAAAATGCGGACAATATCAAAAATTGGAAAACAAGTTCCAAAACAAGCATTAGATATATCATCGGGGAGAGTAATCAAAGCTTATTGAACACTATACACAACATTTACAACTTTCTCTTTCTTTTCTTTTCTTATTTTTCTCATGTTTTCTTTTGTTTTCTTTTTGCTTTTTGCTTTCTCTTTTTTCTTCACTTTTTTTTTCACTACACTTTTCTTTACTTTTCAAACTCTCATATGCCTAAATTGCAACCGACATCATAACAGCATCATTCAATACCAAGTAACATTCCAAACAAAGGTATGTAAGGTGTATGTATGGCTTAAAACTCCAATTTGGAGTTGGTCATGGAATTTGGGTTATGGAACGAAAGGCTATATTTAGGCTCAAAGGGGTTGACTAGGGAAAGAATATAAGGGTGAGGTCAAGGTCAATATGGGTGACATAACAAAGAGGGCCTATGATCATTTCACAAAGTATACGCAATTCTCGAGTCAAAACAACATATGAAAATCATGATCAAGTAACACATTTCAAGCATGAACTCAATTAATCAACGGTCAAATGAAAGATTAGAGAGATTACCAACGAATTCAACGTTTTCAAAGAGGAAATAATAGTGTATAACACTCACAAACGACGAAAGGTACAAAGCTTACTCGGTGTAAGTATATACAATGCAAAAAAATATTTCCGAGTTATAAAAATCTTAAACCAAATCAATAGAACAAGGAAAGTGCATATGCTCATGGGATAAAGTTTAATTCATGAAGTTATTCACAATATCAAAGATTTGAGGACTAAAGTCTAATAACTTCTAAAATCGAGAACATGCATCATTGAGTTGTCTATTAGATCGGGCAATTATTGAAATTTATCACTGGAAACAAGGCAAAATGCCCAACAAAGGAGAAAAAAGAAATAAAATATTTTTGAAAATTTTTAAATTTTTCACAAAAAGGCATACTTAGTAACTAACAAGTAAGAAAATACATGGACAAAACAAAGAAATGGATAGAATATCCTACACCCCCTACCTTAAATGTTGCATTGTCCTCAATGCGCATTAAGAACACAACACAAAGAGAGGAAAAGAACGATATTACCCAAAATTGGAGCGATCTCCATGAGCACGAGTCCAAAGGAATCTACAAAACAAGTTAGTACCGAGCATACCAAAAATAAATAACAAAAAGTTAACTAATTACACTAGACTAAATTAAAAGGAAAGAAAAATAGGAAAGAAAGAAAATTAAAAGCTAACTATTTACAGCCTACTATTTAGGCTTCACACTAACTATACACTAGAAGTCTAAATAGTTGAGGGTCCACCCAAAAAGGGATTTGACTTTGAAAGATCAATGGTGGACCCTCCAAAGCGAACATGCCTCCCGAAAAATAAGAATTCCATTTGAACAACGGAAGGCATGTGGGTGGTGAAAAAAGTGAACCATCGCCAATTAGAAATTTTGGGAGGACGATGGGGGATTTGGATAACAAGGGGGAAAGATACACTTGAGGTCCAAGAAAAATAGACTCTCCTCCCAAAGTTTTTTCAAATGGAATGGGAGGTGGTGCACACGTGGGGATAACATCGATCGAAAACAAGTCCGGCAAGGAGTCCTCATTGGCAAAAAGTGTAGAAGTTTTAAAAGTTTCTACCGACTCATAGGAATCAACCGGTAATTCTAATGGTTCAATGATGGAAAACGTATATGGTGATGAAACAAATTCAATCTCAATCGACTCATCGTCGGAAGGAGATTGAATTTCAGGGGAGAAAGATGCACACTCGATGAGAAATTCTTCGAAAAATTTAGGTGAAACGCAAGTTTCCACCTCCTCGTTGTTTTGTGCATAACAATTCATCTCATCGCAAAGTGCACCAAGTCTCATTCCAGCATCATTTAGGCTTTCCAAACCTTGGGAGTAAAGAAGCAAAGTCTCTTCCAAAGTAGGCTTCATCGGCTCAAGAGCCTCGGACTCCTCATTTGGTTGAAACTCGTCTTCGAAATTAATGAAATGAAAATCGTCATTGGATTCGAATAATGAATCCAACTCAAGCTCCCAATAAGGATTTTCATTCCGATAAATGTTTTCAAGTCTTTCATTTTCAAGAAAATCTTGAAAATGGAAAACTTGAAAACTATCCCCAAAGTATGAATCATTAGAATAACCGTAATAACTATAATAGTAGGACATGATTACCTCGTTGTTTGTTGATGGAGAATCCGAGCAATAAAGTGAGCAACCGCGAATCAAAGTTTCTTAGCGCTCAAAGTATGCAAATCCTGCAAAAAAGGTTAAAACAAAGAATACAAATACAAAAGAAAAAAAATACTACGAAATAATAAAACAATTACAATCTAAAACACACTCCCCGACAACGGCGCCATTTTGTGACCGGGCGGAAAAAGTGTGTCCGTGTGAGGACACAATCATTGTGTGTTTCGCCGCCGCGATACAAAAGAACCTAAGCTACTACTACACTTGCGAGGCAAGTAAAGCGGTAAGTCGGGTATCGTAAGAAATCCACAGGGAGTGATTAAATTTTAGATGTTAATTGTTTTAAAACTTCAGGAATAAAAATGGTGTAAAAGAAATAAGAAAAGGTGATGGGTGGTTATGGTGACTAAACAAAAAGAGAAGTTAACGCTAAACAAAAGGAAAGCGAGGATCGGGATCGCATACACGCATTCACGGGCTAAACAACTACTAATTAGAATTTCGATTCGAAAACATTTAATCGATCATTTTCAATTAAGCATAAACATCACGCAATAAGGAATTTAAGCCAAAGTTGCGAGATTAAACATTTAACGGAAAATGGTCACACGCGGATTAAATTCGGATAATCGCTATAAACACTAACGTTGCATGACAAAGAAAGTTAAACGCATAATAATCCGACTTTAATACGCGAGGTTTCAATTAAATGCAATTTTACACGAAACCTAGTTTTCGAGGTCCAAACCCATAAATGGCGGAAACGCAATCCCGAACCTATTTATCTACGGACAAATCATGAAAATAAACTAATTAAACTAAGAAAGCAATAAATAAACACAATAAACTAATTAACAAAGCATGTAAACCTAAATTACAAAGCAAGGAAAGAATGAAGAACAAACTATATTAAAGGAAATGGAAGAGAAAAGTTCAATCTTACAAAACCACATGGGTTGTCAATCCAAGAGGAAGAGAAAATGAGCTCTTCAAACCAAAACCCTAACTATTCTAACCTAAAAATGTTCCTAAACTGATATATATTCTTATTACAACAAAATTGGCTTATATAGTAAGTTGGAATAAAAATAAAGAAGAAAGAAAAGAAGGCAAAATATCTGCAGAAAACAGAGCATCGATCGATCGACCCCTTTGGTCGATCGATCGACCTAAGAAAAACTTCGGCAAATCAGAATGGTCGATCGATCGACCAAAGGGGTCGATCAATCGATCAAGCAGGGCAGAATGCAGCAGCCCACTGCATTCCTCTTTTCTTCTTCCGCCTTCTCCTCTTTTGCTTTCCTTGTTTTTCCTCCGCTGAAATCGCCGTAACTTCTTCGTTATGAATCGGAATCGCGCACCGTTCACGGCCACGCGAAGCTAGCGAGGAGGGTTACAACTTCCATGAGATGTCAAGCCAGGTACCCAAGCTGTGAAAAGACTAAAATGCCCTTGCGCGTGCGATTGTGTACGGAACTTTACCGGAATGCATCCGAACTTCATACTAAGCATCCAAATACCTACAAAAGCTCAATTAACCCCTGCAAAACATGTTAACATAGAAATCCGAGGTTGTTTGGTTAACGAGCATAAATATAGGGATTAAGATACCCAAGGGGGCTAATAACGCGTAGGTTAACGGGTGAAATACGCAATATTTGCGTCGTATCACATGCCCAATAACGATTTAAATGGTTAGACAACTTGCCTACACTCACGAAGAGGTTACTTATTCTTATTAAATGTCTCTCAAAGGTTACAGTTTCAATCCCTTTGCCCCAGGTCAGGGTGTACGATTTATAAATTCGTTGTTACAAAGTTTGAGTCGTTTAAGGAACTCAAAGTAGCGTGCTGATTTTCCATGAGACACTTGAATATCTAATCTGAGATTTTTGGTATATGATTTGACCATATTTATAAGTGTTAATATTCTACTAAAGTACTCGTGTGGAAATTGAGTCATGATTTGGGCGGGCTAAGTTTTTAATTTATCAGGACTTGGTCGGCTACTCTTAGGGACTTATAAAAATGGGCTCCCACAATTGGCCCTAAAATCTTTGGGCTGATAGTTTTGGGTCAATAGATTTCAACTGAGCTAATAGGCCTAAAGCCTAAAATGGCAAAATGACACTTTTGGTATTTGTGAGAGATGGTGAGGACGCGTTTGTCTTTGAGGAGAAATTTGAAGAGTTGGGATCCTCATAGGGAAGCGCGACTCATGATTTGAGATGCTTTGACAACAGTTTATGTGTAACTTAACCGCTAGTCCAGTGTCTTCAGTTATTTTTCACTCGTACTTCGTCTATAAGCTTCCTCTCTTTGTCTTCTACTTCAAAATGAGAGCTTCCTTTTTTCTGTGATTTCTCAAAGCTTCATCAGCACTTATAAGTTTTAACTCTAACTCTTTTATGGTTCTTCTCTTATGCAAAGTTTCTATAGCTGTAGCTAAGGTTTTGTTTGAAAATGGCAATGCTTAATAATAAATATCTTTTTGACTTTAGAAAGTGGTACAATATCCCTGATTGGGTGGATATTGAGTGTGCCCCCATTCCTCATAATGTTCGTACCATAGACGATGGTCATTGGATCCATACTTTGTTGGTCTCTCAAGGGGGTTTGACATTTCCCCCAAATCCTCTATTTTTATATTTCTTCAAATATTTCGACATTATTCCTTCCCAATGTACTCCAAGCATTTGAAAAATTATAAAGGGAGTACGTAGGATAAACGAGTTGTATGGGAACAACTTAGGGCTTGTAAAAATTTATTTTTTCTATGTCTTGTCGCGTATAAAAGGTGGAATCATGTACTTGAAGGCTAGGAGTGCTGATCGAGTTCTAGTTGTAAACTTGCCTGATTCTCATAAAGATTACTGGAATGAAGGTTTATTGTTAGGAATCGATAATATCCTCCCCAATCAGAGGGGTTAAGGTACATGGGATATCAGATCCCTACCTTTGGGGAGGAGTATATAGGTTGCTAACACTGTCTTTCTTTTCTTCTCCTTGCTAGTTATTTCCTCTTCGTGCTTTTTCTGATTTGTTTTGTTTTTATGCTCTGGCTGTTTTTGCAACTAAGGCAAAGAATCAAGAACTTGGTCCCAGTGAGTTTAGGGACACTGAACTTTTAAAATCTCGGAGGATTAGGGATACTCTTGATGACGAGGATGATCCCCAATCGGCTGCTTATCTGCTCGAGTACAATAATACTACCTCCAGCTTCACTGCCAGGATTGTTGACACTACTCCTGATTTAGAGGTTCCAGGGGAAGAGGTTAATGGACCTTCTGAACCAATTCATCTTGAAGAAGAAAGTAAGGAAGAGGAAAGCAGGGAGGAAGGAGGTGAAGAAGAGGGACCAGAAGCAGACAGTGAGGAAGGAACTAGTGAAGAAGAAGATGAAATAATGGATCTACCAAAGAGAAGGTGTTTAATTCTTCCTGATGATGATAATAAGCTGTTGTCTAATCGAATGAATTATGTGAAAAGAAAAAATAGGGACTCTCCCAAGATTGGTACCTCCATTTCAGGAACTATGGAGATTGAGGTAGAGAGAAAGAAGAGAGAATAAGAAGAGAGAAAGAAAGAGAGAGAGAAGAAAAGAGGGGAGGAGAGAAAAAAAGAAAAACAAAGGAAGAGGGCATAATCCCTAAAGGTTTATAGTGTGTTTTTTTCTATTCTCGTTGCCCGGGATAAGAGTGTGGGTGACTCCCCCCATCTTACCGCAACACTACTGGAGGGATCTGTACTTACTACCGATCGCGAGCGATCGATGAAAATGGGTGATGACCAGTTAGCCTTGAAATTAGCCCAAGGGCTTGCTTTGGTATGTCATGTTTCTCTGAGATTTCCTAATTCTTTCCTTTTCAGTAAATTGATTTGTGTTTCGTTTCTTTTTACAGTTTATTTCTAATTTTACCAAATTGCTCCATGGTCGAGCTGATGAGTCTAAGAAGAATGCCGAGATGAGAAGCTCCTAGGAGGCCCTGGATAATGCTAAGACCACCTTTGACCAAAAGAAGCAAATGGATTTAGACGCCCTTAAGGAGCAGTTGGCAAAAGAGCTTTCCGACCTCCGGGATGCTTACGCCCAAGTACTTGCTGATAAATTGAATGTGGTAGAGGCCAACAAGGAGCTGTCTCTGAAGGTGGATAAGTTAGAGAGAGAGGCTACTATTGCTCGGGATAGTGCATATAGTGACGGCTGGGTGGTATCTTAAGATAATGTTGAGGGCCAGATTGCCTATGTTTGGCTCTTTGGCTTTAAGAAGGGCTGGGACCAAACTTTGGTCGTACCTAAAGTTCTAGCTGAAACCCCTCTATTTTCTCAACACGAGCCAGGTCCAAACTCGATGGATATTGGGGAAACTTTGACTGCTCAGCTTCTGAATCAAGCTAGGATAGAACCAACTGGTATTACTATTAAAGACCATTCTACTGACCAAGTTACAGGGGGTCCTAGCACGATCGTGGTTACTGGCGATCAAGATGCCTCAACTACTGACAAGGGGAAGGGGCTAGCATCTTTTGAGCAGGTGTAGATATTTACCGCTGGTGTAGGGTTTTTGGTTCTTTGTTCTTTATTCATTGTACTTTGTAGTTTTCAAACTTGTACTTGGCATTTTCTCCCACTAATATTTGAATGAAAAGAAACTTCTCGTTGCTGATCTTGTGTTAGTACTGATGTTTACTAAATCTATTTCTTTTTTATTATTTGTAGCCCATTAATATAGATGAATATATACCTGTAAACTCTTAATTGGGACAAATTCTTGGGCTAAATATTGATCTAAAGGTTCGTAAGGCCTTTGTAAAGATCTACAAATCTCTGAGATAAAGAAATCGATAGTATAAGGACCAATCTGAGTTAGTTGTGAGGATGGAAGATAATCTCCAAGAGATGGAAGAAGTTGGGACTTCAGTCCAAGAGGACGTAAATGAACTGAAGGATAATATCCTGGATTCCATTGAAGTGAATCGAGTGAAAGCATTAATCTAGAAGGAGAATGATTATTTGTAGAGAGAGATTGCTCGTCTGAAGGAGAACATCCCATCAGGGTCCTCCTTAATGCTGGGAGAATCTTCATTATCGTCTAGGAGAGTCGCTCAAGATTAGACCCAAGATCTGCAAAGGGAGGTTACTGAGCTGAAAGGGGATGTTTGGCGGGCATATGAAATTGTTGCTTGGCTTCAGATTGATGTGATGAGGTTGAGGAATTTTTTCAAAAGGGGTCCTAGACAGGTCTGGGCCTATGGTTATGACCGAGGTTAGACTCATGCCCTAATGACGCTGAACGAGGGAGAGGAACTTTCCTTTTCCCGGGGGTGGCTCAGTGACCTTAGAGAGCTAAAGATTCCTAAGGACTCTCCCCTGTGGTACAAGTATCGGATCGATTACCTGGCCTATTGCCATAATCCTTTTTCCATGGATGATTATTGGATCCCAATTAACGTTATTCTTGCTCAGCTTCTGGAACATCACTTAGAAGATGTAGGAGAAGAGCTTGTGCCTCACCCAGATGATGATCGAAGAGCACGTGTAGCAGATTACCTTGCTCTCCATCCTCAGTCATTGTAGATTCTTTGCATATTCAAGTTTTGATTTTAAATGTAACTTTTTATTCTAATGAAAAATTGTTTCTTTTCTGCTTCTCGATGTTTATGTTTTGAGCTTATGCTGACTAAACATTTGGTTTACTATATAATTATTTCAACTAAGCATCTCTTTGCCATGTTTACAAAGCTTGTTTAAACCTACTACACGGTGTTTCTATATATCGTGCCCGGTTCAATGTTACATATTTTTTATTTTCTTATGCACCAAACACTGATTTTCTTATGCACCAAACCCGGTTCCATGTTCAAGTTTATATGTTGTTGGTTTCCAAATATAATCAGTAAATTATGAGTTGCTAACTAAGTTTTTCAAGAGTTTTTAATATCGCAAGCCAACATTTGGTAAAATGCCATGGAAAAAAACTTGAATTGTATCGTGACAGTCAATCAATGTTTGTGTTATGATGAAGAATTCGTTCTTTTGGTTGTATGTGCTTGATTAATTTTGTCTTTTATGTAAAAAAATGTTATTTTTTTTTTCAAAATTTATAATAAGATTGCAAAACTTACAACTAAATAGTTGTTGGAAAACAATATGTAATATAGCCAAACAAATCCTCCATACATTTTCGAAAATGCATTAACTTTTCAGGATGTTAGATAGATATATTTATTTTACATGTTTTGGAATCAAAACTACTCTGAATTTTTTAATTGTGTTCCTATTTTGATTTAACATCTTTTATGTATTTGCAAATTCTCAGGTGTATATCTGACTCTAACGTATAACTCACGCATCGCACGAGTTTTCAAGTAGTATGTATAATAATGCAAGAATATGATAAATGCGGAAATGGGGGATTTTAGGAAAATTGGAAAATAAAAAATTGGAAAGTTGGACTTGAGTCTCAGGTTTTAATTCGAGACACCTACGTAGCCTTATAAAGGCATCAAAGCCCACGTAGTTTGCATGCGTCATAGAGGTGTGGTTTATCCCATAGATTCGAATAGGATTTTATTATATGTGTGTGTGTAGAAAATGTGTTTTAGTTTTGAAAAAGTGTGATGGATAATCCCATTCGGAATATATGGGCGTAACCCTCTTTTTGGTTTGTTTTGGATTTTTTATAGAAAATAAACTAGGTGCAATATAATTACTAACAACGTGAGAGTTTAGTATGTATGAACTAAAGTAAGAACTAGATTATAAATCTAATGTAATTTCTGCAAAAACAAGTAATTTAAAGAGATAGGGAAGGATTTTGACCTTCTTTGAAGCTTGAGTCTTTGATTTTGGATGGACTCCCTTGAATGTGAGATGAAGGTTGGACGAGAGAGAAAGAGATTTTGCCAAATAGGGTATGAAAAGGTGTGATACCCCACCTAATTAAATACCGAGTGATCAAACCTTTATTAAATTAAAACAAGGTTCCATTTTGTTCATTCTTAGCAACACTATTGAAAACTTTTTAAACTTGACTAACCACCTAGTATTCAAAAAGCTGGTACCAAATTTTATTTTTTTATTTAACGAAAATAATATGCCAACATAATTATAATAATTATCCCATCCATGCAATAAATAAGAATATGAATAAACTATTAGATAAATAATTAAAATAAAATAATACCGAATAAAACCTCGGTTCACAATTAAAATATAAAGTCCAACATGATAAATCTCTAAGTACAATGTCAAAATGACATAAATGAATTAACTGAGGGAAACATGCCTGAATGAAATACTGAACTGCACCCTACACTAGGAATGAATCTATTGAAGGGACTAAGTCCAAATCCTGCAATCATCCATAAGTGCTGCAACTACGCATCCCTAGAACAGATCATCCTATTTGGCGTCCCTGTGGTTGGACCCCTAAAAGGTTTTGGAAAATATTTTTCAAGAACGTCTCAGATCTCGAGTAAACACATTTTTAAAACATACCAAGTATTTAAATCGCAGTTTAAATAACCAGTTATTGGATACACATGTTAGGCTGCGTATACTTGCTTGAATTTCTCACCTCTCATCTATAGTGTGTACCTAACATCCCATCTAGTCATTCTACCCAGCCTAACTAGATATCCAACATCTAATTAACCACCTACCAGTCTAGCTTTCCCGTACTGCCCATACAGTATGCTATAATATACTCTTAATTATAAAGCAATTCTTAGTTAAGATTCTCCTTAACCTACCTCGTATCGCCCATACAGTACAAACTAAGCAACTAGTAATTACCATTACTTTTACGTTAATATTAATCCCATTATTTTAAGTGCTCCCACTAGCTTTATATTTAGATACTCACTATCTATCTTCTCTACTATCCAACCTTAAGTAGAGTCAACATTGTTTTATATACCTTATTCAATCTTTTTACTACTACACATAAGTAGATTCAATATTACTTAGATACTCTCTATATAGTCTAACTACTATCACACATAAGTAGGATAACACATTATTTAGATGACCACTATCCAGTCTCGCTACTATCACACATAAGTAAAGCACCCAAGTATATATATATATATATATATATAACACATAGCATCCATCGGGCTAACCACCGATATGCACAATCACATACTCTATTATTAAGTCCATGTACCTCTCGTACTAATAAGGGACCATCAGATCGGAATATATCCTAGAGCCATCAATCAAATCACACATATTGGAGGCAAACATAGTTCTAAGTCTTTGGGGCTGCGCACATAGCTAACTTACCCAAACGACCTGTCGGCTTCACTATTCATCTCACATAACTATCCACTAACAACACTATATTTTGGGGCACGAATCCAAACCTCAGTGCAATCGTCAAGGTGTGATCGACCAGTGTGAAGAACCTCCCCGATAGTAAGTAGCTTAGGTATGTTCACATACAAACAAGTACATACTAGGCATACACACAACCTATACATATGTATATTTAGTATAGGTACACACACGACCTATCATAGTCAATTCTGTATAGGTGTACACTTAACATATAATAATAACCGTACGTAGTATTTATCTCTCGAATACTAGCTGTACCTTTTATTTATAATATAATTATCTCCCGTATGTTCCCGAATATTCTTCTTTATCCGTAGGGTCCATTGTTACACCTTAATTTAATCCAGTAGTTGTTACTCTAATACCCTATTGGTTATAACCTTAGATTATGGTCTACCTTTCCCATAATCCAAATCCTAAGTTTCCCCGATGTACAAGTCGCCCCATTTCGCTACCGTCGGTTAATCATTCCAACTTAAATCTTAACAATGTCAATCAAACAAAAATCCCATGCCTACTGACCTTCCTCAACTCTCCTCATAATTATTAAACTATCACCAAAGTTCCTTGTAATTTATTCATTGGGTTATATAAATAGAAAGGCAAAATCATGGTTTTCTAGGCAGTCGAATCGATTTGGCAGGAGACTGAATCGATTCGATTTATAGCAGGTCTCCTTCTTCCCAACGTTTTTGCTATTTGTTAATTTTATAACTCTCTTAAAACTCCATGAAATATCACATAATTCTTAAACCAACACGTTTCCTCATTATATAAACATATAAGAATGATTTCCAACGTAAAATTCTCGTAAAACCATCATGAATTCAAATCAAGATCCGATTATTTCCCCAAAATACATAAAACCCAAGTTTCTCATGTTCTTCACATCTTTTAATCATGAAGCTAGATGAATTTTGTCTTAATCATAATAAACCCTCTGATTTCATGATACTAAGATCAAGGAATATATTTATATTTAATTTCTATTTAAATTCATGATTAAAGCCTGCCAAAATCATATTAAATGTCCCAAAAACATGAAATCAAACCATATTCTACATGGGCATTATAACATGCTTAAAATAAAAGAAAGATAAATACTTGCCTCCCAAAAGCAGGTCTGAAATTCATTGGTTTGATACTATGGTTGTTCTCCCCTAGTTCTGATCTCGATTCATTGCGTTCATGGCGAAAAATTGTGTAAGAAGCTTGATTCTGTCCTCCTCTTCCTCTCCCGTGGACTCTCTTCCTCTAGCTTTGTGTTAATCCTAGTTACCTTCTTCTAATGGAAGACATAAACTTAATATTTTCGGAGTTCTACAAACGAAAAAAATCCCTAATGATCGAAATGCCCTTAAACGATGCCAAGATGGTCTAAAATCATCCCGGGATCCAAACTATACACTTGAGTAAACTTTTTCGACTATTTTGACCCTTCCAGGACCAACTGTGACCTCAAAATCACCATTCGAGTCACTTTATAAAAATCATATTATTTTCACCTCAAAATACGACACGCGTGAAATTAAACTTAAATTGAATCAATTTTATCTAAATCCTTGAATTAGATAATTTCTCCAAGTTAAATCAATTCCTAAACCACCAATTTAATAAGTTTCCATATTCTCTAAAATACGGGGTGTTACATACTTCCCCCTTACAAAGAAATTTCGTCCTCGAAATTAGGATAACGCTCATACTCTAAGCTCTCGAATATGATCCGATTCACATAATCATAAGATCGCATCATATTTCTAACCCTTCTAATCACGGATTATAAAATAAATACCATTACCCAGGGTTCCCATACACCATTTATCCGTGCATAACTGCACCAATGTTATACGACTTCAGTAGTCTATAATTTTATCTAGTTATTACTCCTCAGATATAACTATATGATAAACCATAACTCATGCACTAAACTCATGTCCTAAAGGACAAAAATCTCCCCACTTCCAACGTTACGCTAAGTTTCATGCGTGGGACATCTCACAAAGAGAAATTCAAATAAGGAACCCCCCAAAACACTATTACCTAACATTGTTGGTCATTGAGATCCATTAGGCCCTCAGTCCATAGTATGTACCCCAAGTCCCTATCTTTAGACACAAAAGTATACTCCTCCACTATCATGCTACAAAAGACAACATATAACACAATGCTCTTACTATCAGTAGTTTCTTAGCGCAATAAATCACGAGCTATATCTCTCCGCTCGATAACAACCAATATACCCTAAATCACATCAGTGACCGTCCCTACGAACCGTGATTAATTATATCTAGACAACATTCAGACATAAGTCCACTACACAATATATTACAACATACATAAACATTTATATAGGCTCAACCTCTTTTAGGTGATACCTAAAAAAAAAATCATACCTTGGAATAACGAACATAAGATCTCACTATCACAATCTACGATTGCTCAATCCATCAATAACCAGACAAGACTCCGCTAGTAGTCTGCTCTATTCTCATAACTCTCAAAGGGAGTAAACTAACACGTGATGCAACCATCCTTTTAGTGCACACCGTAGCTCTATCGTAGGCGACTCCAAAAGCCCCATTTCCACATGGTATACAAACATAATAAGGCTATTACGACCAAGGTACCCACTAAACTTGACTCGCACTCGAATTATAGTGTTAAAAATCATACATAGTGACGAACCCATGTCACCCATACAATACCGTAGTCATAAGGATGAAACAAAAATCTAACCTACATTCCCTCCTGCCTTGCCTAATCGTCGGGTCCCTCAACGTAAGTCTCATGTCAGAACTGACCCACGATCTGTTGTAGTGTCTATACATCCATGATCTCATCCTATAGTTTCCCTTACCTCCCCTTGGGGTAATAATTCTTCCTTTATGGTGTACACTCCCATAAGTAAGACCTCGACTTGAAAAAATCTCTACCTCTGATTTTGGCAGTTTTGGTCTTCCCCATTGTTCCCTTGGTCCTAACGACCCCAAGGAATTGAATGTTTTAGCTGCTAAGGACCTTTCTGGTCCTACCTGAACCCACCATTTTTAGGCTAAAAATCTCTGGGCCTAGCTCTCATAGCCCGATTCCTCTGTCAAAAATTTTGCTCCTCCTGATGTTGTGCCCCGCTGGCACCGTTCCCATATACTTCATAGTCTGAATGGTCTCACTTTTTCAGTGTGGACATGTTCAATGTAGGTGGCCCTATACTCCACACATATATCACCTTTATATGCCATCCCCTGTCTCTGTCCCCACCGGCCATGTCGAGGTTTTCTTCTCTCGAACAAAGTAGTACTGTCCTGATTGCTACCCCCCGCTGTCTCATTAGATTTGCATCCATATGGAACTCGTTGCTATCTTTTCTAACCCTGATTGAACCCATCATCTTTTGTAGAAATTCAATTGGTCCAATATCATATAAATGGTTTGCCTACTAAGTATACCCTCTTGCGGTGTTTCACTATCACCGTTTGATCGAGTCTTGCTCTTTAAATAGATTCTCGCACACTTTTGCCTCCATTCTCATGGAAGCATTTGTAATCTTATAAACGTATGACTTTGATGACATCTGAACTAGTCGCCCTAGCCTGAATTCCCATTTACACTTTTGTATTCTACCCACAAGTCCATTATACACATACAAACACCCTTTTTATTTTTCTCCGTATACCCCTTGGTGGTTACGAAGTTTGCTAAACATGTAATCATTTCTCCCACGATCGGTCTCTACTTGGCCTACTTGTGATAAGTACAAAACTCCATTCTCATCTCTGTCTGAATAACAAATGGATGATCTTATGGCCAAATAACACCCAAATTTATCGTTAAATCCCATATGTGCCTCTATACATGTGGTGAATGACTCTTGTCACTCAATGCTGCTCCTATGAGATAAAATTTCACCTGAAATCTAATCCTGGGTGTCGCTGCACTCCACCTTACACAATTTTCCATTGGATTATCTCCTTTTGTTGGCGTATCACACTTATTCTCTTCCTTATATCCTTATAGATGACTCTTCAAAAGAGTCCCTCTGACTTCCCCCTTGCCAACTCTGCTGGGTGAATCTATAAATTATACTACCGTTATCTACGACAGTACTTGGGAAAACTACTGTTTGTGACACCCCGCCCAATTAAATATCGGGTGATCAGTCTTTTATAAAATTTAAAACAGATTGTTCGGTTGGTTCATTCTTAGCATCACCGTTGAAAACATAATAACTTATTTAATCACCTAATATAATTAAGCTAAGTGTCAAAAGATTTTTTCTTATTAGTTAAAACCATTTAATTACCAAACCAAGAAATTTAATATAAACCATCCACGAATAATTAATTAATATAAATACTGAATCAAAATCACATGCTGAATTAGATATGACAGGATAAAACATTCCAGTTCAAAACTCTAAACCAAAACAATAGTAACCATCAATCCAAATGAAAATGAACGAGAAATAAAGTGAACATAATCTCTGAAAGATGTCCAAGGAAATGGGCGACACATGCCCTAAATTGAATGTCTATAGAGAATGAAAATGGAATGATCGAGGCACCTAATACAAAGACCTACATTTTCCACAACAGTTGCAGCACGCCAAGAAATTAGAGTTTCTAAGCCTGGTGTCCCTGTGGCTGAGCACCTGACATAATACATACATATAGAAAGAGAGAGAGATGTAAGAAACGGGTCAGCACCCGATGTGTAAAAATATTTCTTTGAGCAAGAATTTAAAAATTGCAGTAAAGCAAGTATCAAGTGCATGTTAGTTCGAACTCTCACATGAGATTCTCACCTCTCTTCTATTGTGCACGCCTGACGTGTATATAATTTTCTCCTTAGCTATACCACCCAATATAACTAGTCTGAATTCATCCTAATAGCACTTATTCTCACCATTAGTAAACTCGTACCGCCCATACAATACGTTATCAAGGTAGCCTATATCGAATAGTTAACTAGTATATTTTCCTGTTTTCATAATAAATCGATTATACTCTTAATATTTACTTTATACATTTATATGTCCATCTCGACAAGATATACACTGTAGGTTAATTCAAAAACTCACGTACATATATACATATAGCCACATCCGCCCTATATATATATATATATATATATATATATATATATATATTTAATATAATACTGCACCCCCGGGGCTATGACCCATTAGCGCACCTAACCATAACGCTGTACCCCCAGGTTATCACCCATTAGTACACTTATTTAAATAGTCTTGTACTCCCGGGTTATCACCCATTAGAACACATATAATTCATTCTTGTACCCCCGGGTTATCACCCATTAGTACACTTAATAATAAGAATCTTACACCCCCGGGTTATCACCCATTAGTGCATTTAATAATCATAATACATAATAGGCATCCACACATCCTATTATAATTTATAGGTATTTCCTTCACCTACATATATACTTCTCCTATGTATTTTGATTTTCAACATTTCATAGTACAATTATTGAGATTATTATCTCTCTCCTAATATCTAAGGTACATTCTCTCCGTGCCGAATTAATTAAAGTATTTAGTCACTCATACTTTTTCTGAAATTTTGCCTTACTTAAGTTTATTATTTGGAAATTTATCTCTCTTTCATGAACTAATAAAATCGAAACTGGATTCTAAGATATTCCCAAAATTTCACTATGTCACTTGAACCAGATGGCATGTTATTTGAATGACTGCCACGTGTCGCTCGAACGACTTCGCGTGAGATGGAATCTTGCTTGAACGACTTCGCGCGAGATTGCGCTGTTCGTCTTCTACCCAGATTTTTCAGCATTTTCCACCATTTTTTAAACCTAAAACCTCTAATTCAACATCCCAAACTCCAAACAAACAGTTCTAATTCGAATCCCATCAATAGTACATGAATTCAAACATCTTAGAATCATCCACTCATTACGAATCATCCATAAAACATGAAATCTCCAATTTAATTTATCAAAACCCTAGTTCTTCCAATTCATATTCAAGAACCCATTATTTCCAGATTTGTTCTACACATAAGTTCCTCAAACGTGATTTCTAGTCTACATACATGAAGGGTTTCAATTTAACAAATCTTAGAATCAATTTACATATTCAAATTCCTCAATTCCATTATTTTTATGAACCAAAACATATTTCTAATAATCCTATACTAACATGAGTATGATAAATACTGAAATACAGCAAGTTATAAACACTTTTCTAAAATTAGTCGTCTGATTTCGTGATGTTGTTGGTATGGGTGTGTTCCCCTTGCCCCGATCTACACGGTGGTGGTGGTGGTTATGCAAGGTGGTGTCAATTTGGCCCTCTTCTTCTGGAAATAGTTCTCCTTTACACTTCCTATGGCCGTTCTTACTTCCTCTAACTTTTTAACCCTAGTGGACTTTCCTTGGCTGATAATTTAACTCTTAATTTTTGTCCATTAATTAAGCCTAAAAATCCAATTTACCATAATGCCCTCTCGGGGTGCCAGTTAGGCCTAAAATTATCCCGGGACCCAAAATAAACACCCGGGTATACTATTTCGACTATCTCGACCCTTTCGGACTCAACGGTACACTCGAAATGACCATACGAGTTAATCAAAATAATTGATATATTTATTCCACTAAATTAGTCCCGACACGACTCTCACGCGCGTCTGACTTAATTCACTAAACTGTCGTATTATTCTATCTCGACAATTTATCAAAGTGTATTGTTCCATATTATGTATCACCCAGTAATATTAAATCAATAAGTTTTAACCCTTGGCATGCTAGTTAATATTTATTTTTATTAGATTCAGATTAATTAATAATTTAATTCTCACATTTAAAATTCAATTAATCCTTTTGTAATAATTAATCCCATAATTATTTAAATCATAAAAATATGGGTTATTACATACTTTCCTCCTAATAAAGGAATTTCATCCCGAAATTCAAAAAAATAAAGGCATACCTGGTATGAATAAATCTGGATATTTCTCACGCATATCCGCCTCACGCTCCTAAGTAGACTCCTCCACATTGTGATGCTGCCACTGCACCCGAACATGTGGAACTACCTTCGACCTCAGCCTCCTCTCACTATAATCTAGGATAGCTACCGGTTTATCCTCATATGAACTATCTGGCTGTAACTCAATCTCCTCAATCACAATACGAGTGTGTGCCAACTCATCCCGAAGGTATCACCTCAGTGACGAAATGTGGAACACATCATGGATACGATGCAAGTGTTCTGGTAATCCAAGTCTGTAAGCCACTGGTCTGACCCTCTCTATAATTGGGAATGGTCCTACATATCTCGGAGCCAACTTCCCTTTATTCCCAAATCTCATTACTCCCTTCATCAGAGATACTCTCAACAAAACCTGGTCCCCCACTATGAACTCTCGGAAGAACCTTTTAGCATCATCGTAGCTTTTCTGTCTGTCCTAGGCTACCTGTATGCGATCCCGAATTATCTCGATCCTGCTTGACGTATCCTGAATCACCTCTGGCCCGAGTAGCTTGTTTCTCCCACCTCTAGCCATCAAGCTGGGGAACGACAAGGATTACCATACAATGCCTCGAATGGGGCCATGCCAATAGTAAACTGATAGTAGTTGTTATAAGAAAACTCCACCAGTGGAAGATACTGCTCCCAACCTCCCCCAAAATTAAGGATACACATGCGCAACATGTCCTCGAGCATCTAATTAGTGCGTTTAGTCTTCCCATCAGTCTGCGGGTGATACACTGTACTCAACCGTAACTTGGTACCCATAGCCTCCTGGAAGCATTCCCAAAAATGATATACAAATGTCTTGTCTCTATCCGACACGATGTTAACAGGCACACCATGCAATCTCACCATCTCTGTAATAAATAGTTGAGCATACTGTCCCGCTGTGTAGTCTGTCCTGACAGGCAAAAAGTGGGCTACTTTCATCAATCAATCCATAACAACCCATATAGAGTCATTCCCCCTCTGCGAAGTGGGTAACCCGGTGATAAAATCCATGGAAATGCCTTCCCATTTCCACATAGGAATCTCCAACGGCTGAAGCAAACCTGGTGGTCTCTGATGGTCCACTTTCACTAACTGGTAAGCGATACACTTGGATACGAACTCTGCGATATCCTTTTTCATCCCGCTCCACCAATACTATCGTCTCATAACCTGGTATATTTTGTCCCCACCGGGATGTACCGCAAATTGGGACCCATTCGACTCCGTCATTACTGCATGTCGAAGGTCCTCTCCCTCTAAAACAACGAGTCTCCCACTGAAGCGCAAACCACCCTCAGAACTTACTGAATAAGACTCGACTCCCTCGGCTAAAAGCTGCCTAATCCGATCTTGACAGAACGAATCCGCTGCCTGTGCCTGTATTACTCATGTAACAATCTGAGGCGTAATTGTCATCGAAGACATAAATGATCGGGCCACGGCATCCTGATGTCCCAATTCCTTCCATTTTGCTTTTCACACCTCGACCGTGTCATCTACCGGCTTATGGCTCAATACACCAGCAACTACATTAGCCTTCCCCGGGTGATAGTGTATTTCAAACTAATAATCTTTTACAAACTCAAGCCACCTACGTTGACGCATATTCAACTGTTTCTGCATAAACAAGTACTGCAGTGACTTGTGGTCTGTAAATAAGCGAAACTGTTCCCCCAATAAGTAATGCCTCCAAATTCGAAGCGCAAACACGACCACTGCCATCTCGAAGTCGTGGGTGGGGTAATTCTTCTCGTGAGTCTTAAGCTTTCGGGAAGCAAAAGCTACGGCCTGCTCCTCTTACTGAAGTACTCCCCTAGCCCCTGTAGGGATGCGTTAGTATGAACCAGGTATTCCATTCCCGCCCTGGGGAGTGCTAGTATGGGTGCTGAAGTTAACTTGTCCTTCAGCTCATCAAACGCCAACTGACACGCGTCATCCCAAACAAATGACACGCCCTTACAAGTCAGATCTATCATCGGACCTGCAATCTTCAAGAATCCCCGAATAAACCGTCTGTAGTATCTGACTAATCCCAGAAAACTTCGTACCTCAGTCGGTGTCATGGGTTGTCCCCACTCCCTCACCGCTGATACCTTATTAGGGTCCACAGATATCCCTTTCTCTGATACAATGTGTCCCCAAAATTGTACTTCCCACTGCCAAAATTCACACTTTTCATACTTGGTGTACAACTCATGCTCTCGTAAGGTCTGCAGGATCATACGTAAGTGTTCGGCATGCTCTTCCTCAGTGCGAGAATAAATCAGGATGTCATCTATGAAGAAAATGACAGACTGATCTAGGAACTCTTTGAATACTCTGTTCATTAAGTCCATAAAGACTGCTCCATACCTCGTCAAAAAAACAGTCTTAGCCACGTCTCGCTCCCTGATGCGTAGCTGATGGTACCCGAATCTCAAGTCTATCTTCGAGAAGTGGGCCGCTCCTCTCAACTGATCAAACAAGTCATCGATGCGAGGCAACGGATACTTATTCTGTAGCGTGACTTTATTAAGCTCCCGATAATTAATACAAAGTCATAGGGACCCATACCTCTTCTTTACAAATAGAACTGGGGTACCCCAAGGCGAGGTACTCCTATGGATGAAGACCTGTCCCAACAACTGTTCTATCTGATCCCGTAACTCCCTCATCTCTGCCGAAGCCATACAGTAAGGCGCACGTGCTATCAGATGAGTGCCTGGTGATAAGTCTATCACAAACTCAATCTCCCTACTAGGAGGCAATCCCGGTGTATCCTGAAATACATCAGCAAACTCGCAGATGATTGGAATTGAATCGAGTGGAAACATTATTGTAGAGGTCTCATCCTCTATATAAAATAAATGGGTGGACGACCCTCCCTCAGAACGAGGCATCGCCACTAAGAACATCTCTTGGCCTGGAATGGCGAACACAATACTCCTACTAAAGTAATCAATCATGGCCCTATACTCGACTAGCCAATCCATGCCAATAATGGCGTCGTACTCAGACATATCTAACACTAGCATATCAGCCGACAAAATCAAACTGCCAATCTCTATGCATACTCCCCGGCATATGAAGAAAATCATCGACCCATTACCTAGCGGTGAGTGTACACAAGTCATTGTACTCTTTGCCGTGCTTAACAACCCAGTGGCCCGTGCAAAGCTAGTGGCTATAAAGGAGTGTGATGCCCCTGTGTCAAATAAGATACGATCCAAAGTACCATGGATAAAAAACTTACCCTCCACTGCGGGCGGTGCCTGCAAAACTGCGGCCTGGTGGACGTTATAGACACGTCCATACTACAACTGCCCCTGCTGCATCGGAACTGCGGGAAAAGCTGGAACTGGAGCTGGCGCCGGTAGGGCGGTGGGAAAAAAAGGTCTCTGGGGCTCCTGGTGAGCACCCTGCTGCCTAGGAACTCTGTCTTTATCAGGGCACTCTTATTTCTTATGGCCAGTCTTACCACAAGTATAACATTTCCCGATGAAGTTTTTGTAATACCCCGTATTTTCATGCTATATTAATTTGGGGATTTATTAAATTTAATGTGACGATTTATTTAATAAAAATCCGAAAATTTAAATATGTTATAATTATTAACGTGACGAGAGTTAGTAATTATGGGAAACTTGTTGAATATTACTAATGAGCACAGTAATATATTATATTGGTTATATTGAATGTCATAAGTGAATTAAATGACTATTTCGAAAATTTAAGTCGGGATGTGCCCGTGTCACGTCGGGACTAATTATGTTAAATAAAAAGTGAATATTTTATAAGTTGTCCATATGGTCATTTTGAGTGCGCCAACGCGTCCGGAAGGGTTGAGATAGTCAGAAAAGTATACCCGGGGGGTTAGTTTGGGCCCCGGGGCGTTTTTAGGCCTAATTAGTGACCCGGGAGGGCATTTTGGTCTTTTTCCAAAATAGGGTAATTAAACCCACGAATTTTAGCATCCTTTATCAGCTGGTTAGGCTAGCCATTTAGGGTTAGAACATTCAGAACCCTAAGACGACCATTGGAGAAGAGAGGAGAGACCTTTCAAGGTGATTCAAGGCCAAAACACCTCCGTTTGCACCACCGTCACCACCACCGCGTAGATCGCGAGGAGGAGAACACAACCACACCAAAATCAACAGGAGATCAGACTTCTGAAAATCCCAGGCAAGTGTTTAACTTGCGTATTTCATTAGTGCAATGTTCATATTAGTTTAGGATTAATTAAGAATGTAATCCATGTAAGAAAACCCCAAATTTTGATAGAAAATTGCATGTAGAGAAGATTAAAACCTTATGCTGGAAATTCTTGATGATATAGATGTATTAGGAAGAAATTCTGGAGAAAAACTGAATGGAATTATAGTTATGAAAACTTTAGGGTTCTTGATGTTTAGATGAGATTTTGGGTTGTTTAACCATGATTAATGATGTATACACGCATGCTAAACTTTAAAAACGTCTGGAATTATGTTAGTATGTTAGTAGCAGACTTTTAGGTCAATTAGTGTTGGAAAATATGGTTATTGATGATGAGTTTTGATGAATTCCGTCACTGCAGTTTCTGCAGAATTTTTGCCCAGACCTGCTTGATCGATCGATCGAGCCCCAAGCTTCGATCGATCGACCCCTCCTGGCAGACTCCCATTTCCCTTGTTTAAATTAGTTAACGTAAGTTATCGTGAAATTATCTTTGGGCATTCTAAATAAAATAATTTGGGAGACATTAAGGACCAGTAGGGTATATGAAAAAATGTTAGAACCCTTAATCTTCAACGAGAATGGTATTTATGAGTTATTTACTTTAGGTTGGTAGATTTATGAATTTAAAGGGTGAGGTGCGTAGGAGAGTCACGTTGGAATCAAATAAAGTCACGTACTGAATTTCAGATTGGTGAGGATATAATCCATGAGTGTTAGGCAATAAGGGAGAAACCCTTCGAGTTAAGGGTAGGAATGAAACTGTATGCGTAATTCTTTAAATGTGAAATTAAGGATAAAGGGTATAATTACGGGTGATGAGAAGAACCTATATTAATTCGATAAAGTGGTATATTTATATGATTGTGTGTACATATATTATATGCATGTGAAAATCATACCCACGCTACTTGCTATCCCTGAGGTTTCCGCGCTAGGACAAGTCTTATCTCGATGGGACCTTTATGGGGGATATTGACTTGTACCCTAGAAGATAGATGTCCTTGGTACAGGCTGTCGATGTGATAGTTCAGACGGTCCTAAGAGACGCCGGTATGTGCCACCCTCTTAGAGACTTGGAATCTATGCTTCGCCTCAATATTGTTTGTGTATTTATGTTAATACAATTCGAGAGTGATTCCGAATGTATTCCCCTTAAAATGAGTGATATGGGGCTTTGGATAGTGGAAGTATGTATGCACCATAGTTTTATTCGGGGTGCTGTTATATATATATATTATACGAGTAGTTAATATATATATATATATATGAGATTATAATATTTGAAACTGTTTACTGAGATTTGATAAGTAGAACATGGTTGTTGACTCAAATTATTAAATACTTGTTTTGAGAAAGTATAAAATGTCACGGGAACTTTATTATTTTTATGAAGTTAAAAATAGAGAATTTTGGGCTACTGTTGGAACATCTTTTAAAGTGGATATCGTGTATTAAATCTTACGAGTAATTTAAAAGTTAAAGCTGCTAGAAAGACTAGTATGTTAGATGCTAAATCAAACCGTTGGGAAGGTTAGTGCGATATGTGGCACATTAGAAGAGAGGTGAGTATTTCTCAAGAGAGAGACGCACTAATATGATTTGCATTGGCCTGTATAAATTTAAATACTTGCTTAACGTATTTTAAAATCAAACACACTTTCGGGCTCTGACCCGTTTCTTTGCTCTCTCTCTCTCTCTCTTGTATATATATATATGTATATTTTCAGGTGCCCAGCCACAGGGGCGTCTTGCTTAGGATCCCTTGAGAAGAACGAGCTGCAGCTTAGGTGGGAGTTGCAGGTCACTTGAGTAGACGTCTTCTGTCATTGACTCCACTCCTATTATTCTCATTTATTGGGCACGTGTCGCCTTTTCATCATTTCATTTGTTGTTGGGATTTTGTATTTCATTTATTTCCAGTATTGTTCTATGGGATTTATTCAGGATGGATTTGTGGTTTTAGTTCCATTTGTTGACATTCGATTGACGAATGTATTATGTTATTTGGTTTATTGTGGTGTGATTCTTTATTGTAGAAATGTTGTTTTAATTAAAATAAATCTTTTTCTGTAATTAAAATTTGGAAAGTTAGGTATGGAAAATGTTTTGACACTTAGCTTAATTATTTAGGGTGTTAAATTGGAAAAATTATTTCTATCGACAGTGATGCTGAGAATGAACCAACTGTTTACCTTGATTTAATTTAATAAAGGAGTGATCGCCCGATATTTAATTAGGCGGGGTGTCACAGTTTTCTCCTCTCTGTCCCTCATAGCCTCAGCCCGGTTGGCGATTACCACCTCTACTTTGGCCTTGTTGGCCCTGCTGTCCTCCCTGCTGTTGACCCTGCTACTGATTCTGCTGCTGGCCCTGCTGCTGGCCCTGGTGGTCCTGTCTCTAACCCCATGACCATGCCTGAATCCTCCAGAACGAAACCTCTTAGCAGACTCCCCCTGCCGGGAACCCTGTCTCTGACTCTGCTCAAATGGTACCCCACTGGCACTACCTTCCCATGTCTTTCCCAACTGGCTGGTCTTTCCCCCTCGCTTGCTTCCCTTACCATGGAAGCGGTTGTCGTGACAATGCAATAAGGCTGCATTCAGAATGTCAGTATATGAGTGTTAGGAAAGGTTACCCAATAAATGCTGTCGTATTCTCCAAGTCAAGCCATCCATGAACATCTGAATGCGCTTCTCCTCAGTGGGCACCTCCCCCGGTACCATGTTTGTCAATCGTGTGAATTCCTCCTCATATTCCGCCACTGTCCTCCCTTCCTGGGTGAGGTCTAAAAGTTTCCACCTCATCTCAGTCTTGACGGTGGAAGGAAGGTACTTGCGGTCGAACCGCACCCAGAAATCACTGATAGTCATCAAATCTCGCTCCTCTGTAGTAGTAGTGGACTCCCACCACTGTAAGGCTGCCCCTCTTAGCTTGAAGGTAGAAAAAACTTGCCTCTGAAACTCCGTGCACTCATACATACGAAGGTGTCGATGTATGTCCTTCTTCCACTGACTAGCGATAACCACATCTGAACTGCCCATGAACTCTGGGGGACAAGCCCTCTGAAAGGACTCTCGAAATCTTTCCCATGCAGTGAGAAATGGATGCAGTGGAACTGGTACCACTGCCTGAACTTGAGGTGGGGCCTGTTGCACCACCGCTAAGGCTGCATTTACCGCTTGTGCAATAATCGCGGCAACCTCTGTTGCGTTCATTGTCCCCTGAGCCTGTGCGGCCGGCTGCTCTCGCTGGGCCTGTCGGTCTCTTGGTGCACGTCGAGAAAGAATCTGAGACGATAAAAAATGTTATTAGTCTACAGTTATTACTAAATCTCGAATAGCTGAAGACGTAATTGTAAAAATATAAGATCACAACAGTCCTAAAAGTAGGGCTCTATATCAAAAGCGCAAAGCTGGAAACATAGTAAGCCGTACAGATCCTAAAGGACACTAGAACCAGATGCTCTGATACCACCTGTGATACCCCACCCAATTAAATATAGGTTGATCAGTCCTTTATAAAATTTAAAACAGAATGTTCGGTTGGTTCATTCTTAGCATCACTGTCGAAAACATAATAACTTATTTAATCTCCTAATATAATTGAGCTAAGTGTCAAAATATTTTTTCGTATTAGTTAAAACCATTTAATTACCAAACCAAGAAATTTAATATAAACCATCCACACATAATTAATTAATATAAATACTGAATCAGAATCCCATGATGAATTAGATATGACTGGATAAAACATTCCAGTTCAAAACTCTAAACCAAAACAATAGTAACCATCAATCCAAATGAAAATGAACGAGAAATAAAGTGAAAATAATCTCTGAAAGCTATCCAAGGAAATGATCGACACATTCCCTTAAGAAAATGTCTATAGAGAATGAAAATTAAATGATCGAGGCGCCTAATACAAAGACCTACAACTTCCACAATAACTGCATCACGCCAAGCAATCCGAGTTTCAAAGCCTGGTGAGCACCTGATATAATACATACTTATAACAAGAGAGAGAGATGCAAGAAACGGGTCAGAGCTCGATGTGTAAAAATATTTGTTTAAGCAAGTATTTAAAAATTGCAGTAAAGCAAGTATCAAGTGCATGTTAGTTCGAACTCTCACATGAGATTCTCACCTCTCTTCTATTGTGCATGCCTGACATGTATCTAATTTTTTCCTTAGATATACCACCCAATATAACAAGTCTGAATTCATCCTAATAGCATTTATTCTCACCATTAATAAACTCGTACCGCCCATACAATACGTTATCAAGGTAGCCTATGTCGAATAGCTAACTAGTATATTTTCCCATTTTCATAGTAATTCGATTATACTCTTAAGATTTACTTTATACATTTATATGTCCATCTTTACAAGCTATACACCGTAGGTTAATTCACAAACTCACGTAAATATATACATATAGCCACATCCTCCCTATATATATATTATAATACTGCACCCCCGGGGCTATGATCCATTAGCGCACCTAACCATAATGTTGTACCTCAGGGTTATCACCCATTAGTACACTTATTTAAATAGTCTTGTACCACCGGGTTATCACCCATTAGTACCCTCATAATTCATTCTTGTACCCCCGGGTTATCACCCATTAGTACAATTAATAATAAGATTCTTACACCCCCGGGTTATCACCCATTAGTGCATTTAATAATCATAATACATAATTGGCATCCACACATCCTATTATAATTTATATGTATTTCCCTCACCTACATATATACTTCTCCTACGTATTTTGATTTTCAACATTTCATAGTACAATTATTGAGATTATTATCTCTCTCGTAATCTCTAAGGTACATTCTCTCCGTGCCGAATTAATTAAAGTATTTAGTCGCTCATACTTTTTCCAAAATTCTGCCTTACTTAAGTTTATTATTTGGAAATTTATCTCTCTTCCATGAACTAATAAACTCAAAACTAGATTCTAAGAAATTCCCAAAATTTCACTCTGTCGCTCGAACCAGATGGCATGTCGTTTGAACGACTACCACGTGTCGCTCGAACGACTTCGAGCGACTTCGCGCGAGATTGCGCTGTTCGTCTTCTACCCAGATTTTTCAGCATTTTTCCACCATTTTTTAAACCTAAAACCTATAATTCAACATCCCAAACTCCAAACAAACAGTTCTAATTCGAATCCCATCAATAGTACATGAATTCTAAAATCCTAGAATCATCCAATCATTACGAATCATCCATAAAACATGAAATCCCCAATTTAATTTATCAAAACCCTAGTTCTTCCAATTCATATTCAAGAACCCATTATTTCCACATTTGTTCTACACATAAGTTCCCCAAAACGTGATTTTAAATCTACATACATGAAGGGTTTCAATTTAACAAATCTCAGAATCAATTTACATATTCAAATTCCTCAATTCCACCATTTTTATGAACCAAAACATATTTCTAATAATACTATACTAACATGAGTATGATAAATACTGAAATACAACAAGTTATAAACACTTGCCTCGAATTTGTCGTCTGATTTCATGATGTTGTTGGTATGGGTGTGTTCCCCTTGTCCCGATCTACACGATGGTAGTGGTGGTTGTGCAAGGTGGTGTCAATTTGGCCCTCTTCTTCTGGAAATAGTTCTCCCTCACACTTCCTCTGGCCATTCTTACTTCGTGTAACTTTTTAATGCTAATGGACTTTCCTTGGCTGATAATTTAACTCTTAATTTTCGTCCATTAATTAAGCGTAAAAATCCAATTTGTCATAATGCCCTCTCGGGGTGCCAGTTAGGTCTAAAATTGCCCCGGGACCCAAACCAAACACCCAAGTATACTATTTTAACTATCTCGACCCTTTCGGACTCAACAGTACACTCAAAATGACCATACGAGTTATTCAAAATAATTGATATATTTATTCCACTAAATTAGTCCCAACACGACTCACACGCGCGTCTGACTTAATTCACTAAACTGTCTTATTATTCTCTCTCGACAATTTATCAAAGTGTATGGTTCCATATTACGTATCACCCAGTAATATTAAATCAATAAGTATTTACCCTTGGCATGCTAGTTAATATTTATTTTTATTAGATCCAGATTAATTAATAATTTAATTCTCACATGTAAAATTCAATTAATCCTTCTGTAATAATTAATCCCATAATTATTTAAATCATAAAAATATGGGGTATTACACTGTTCCCAAGCTATTAACCAATTCCCAATTGACTGAACAATAATAATCGTGACTTGTATTACGATCACCATTTCCAGAATACTCCATGGCTTCTGTTGAGCCTCTCCTTCTGTAATTCTCCTAATGACCCTCGCTGGTGGTCCCATCATGTTCGGTGTATGAAGCCCAACCGAACTCGTATATGAATCGCATCAACTATAATTAATAGCAAGAGAACGTAAATTACATACACAGAGGAATAAAACAATCCTATGATAAGGCTCTATATCAAAGAAAGCTATGCTGAAACGTAAAAAACTGTACAGATCCTAAGGACACTAGAACCTGATGCTTTGATACCATCTGTAACACCCCGCCTAATTAAATATCGGGTGATCAGGCCTTTATTAAATTAAAACAAGGTTCCCATTTGGTTCATTCTTAGCATCACTATCAAAAACATTTTAAATTTTACTAACCACCTAATATTCAAAAAGTCGGTGCCAAATTTTATCTTTTTATTTAACAAAAATAACATGCCAACATAATTATAATAACTATCTCATCCATGTAATAAATAAGAATCTGAACAAACTATCAGATAAATAACTGAAATAAAATAATACCGAATAAAACCTCGGTTCACAATTAAAATATAAAGTCCAACCTGATAGAAGTCTAAGTACAAAGTCTAACTGACATAAATTAATTAACTAAGGGTAACACGCTCGAATGAAATACTGAACTGCACCCTACACTAGGAATGAATGTGCTGAAGGGACTATGTCCAAATCCTGCAACCATCCACAAGTGCTGCAGCTACGCATCCTTGGAATAGATCATCCTGTTTGCCGTCCCTGTGGTTGAACCCCTAAAAGGTTTTGAAAAATATTTTGCAAGAACGGGTGAGAGCCCGAGTAAAAAAAAATTCAAAACATAACAAGTATTTAAATCGCAGTTTAAATAACTAGTTATTAGATACACATGTTAGGCTACGTACATTCATTTGATATTCTCGACTCTCATTTATAGTGCGCACCTAATGTCCCACGTAGTCAAGCTACCCAGTCTAACTAGGTTTCAGCATCTAATTAACCACTTATCAGTCTAGCTTTCTCGTACTGCCCATACAGTATGGTATTATATACTCTTAATTATCAATAAGTTCTTAGTTAATATTCTCCTTAACCTACCCCGCAACTCCCATCCATTACGAACCAAGCAACTAGTAATTAAAATTACTTATACGTTATTATTAATCCCCACATTTTAAGTGTTCCCACTTACTTTATCTTTAGATACTCACTATCGATCTTTTCTACTATCCAACCTTAAGTAGAGTCAACATTGTTTTATATACCTTATTGAATCTTTGTACTAGTACACATAAGTAGATTCAATATTGCTTAGATACTCTCTATCTAGTGTCACTACTATCACACATAAGTAGGATAACACATTGTTTAGATGATAACTATCCAGTCTCGCTACTATCACACAAAAGTAGGATAAAGCACCCAAGTATATATATATATATATATATATATATATATATATAACACATATCATCCACTGGGCTAACCACCGATATGCACAATCGCGTACTTTCCTATCAAGTCCATGTACCTCTCGTACTAATCAAGGACCATCGGTTCGCAATGTCTCCTCCAACCATCAATCAAATCACACGTATTGAAGGCAACCATAGTGTTAAGTCTTTGGGGCTACACACATACCTAACATACCCAAACGACCTCCTAGTTTCACTACTCATCTCACATAGCTATCCACTAACAACACTATATTCTGGGACACAAATTCAAACCTCACTAGAATCGTCAAGGTGGGATCGCCCACCGCGCAAAACCTCCCCGATAGAAAGCAGCGTTTGTATGTTCACATATATACAAGTACATACTAGGCATACACACAACCTATCCATATGTATATTTTGTATAGTTACACACATGACCTATCATAGTAAATTCCGTATAGGTGTACACTCAACCTATAATAATTACCCATACGTAGTATTTATCTCTCAAATACTCACCATACTATTTATTCATAATATACTTCTCTCCCGTATATTACCGAATATTCTTCTTTATCCGAAGGGCTCATTGTTACCCTTTAATTTAATTCAGTAGTTATTACTCTAATACTCTGCTGGTTATAACCTTAGATTACGGTCTACCTTTCCTGTAATCCAAATCCTAAGTTTCCCCGGTGTACAAGTCGTCCCATTTTGCTAACGTCGGTTAATTTTTCTAACTTAACCCTTAACAATATCAATAAAACCAAAATCCCATGCTTACTGACCTTCCCTAACTCTCCTCATAATTACTAAACTATCACTAAAGTTCCTTGTAATTCAATTTATTAGCTTATATATACAAAAAGGCAAAATTAGAGTTTTCTGGGCAACCGAATCGATTACCTAGGAGGTCGAATCAATTCGATTTATAGCGGGTTTCCTTCTTCCCTTCGTTTTTGCGTTTTCTGAATTTCATATCTCTCTCAAAACTTCATGAAACATCACCAATTCTTAATCAAACATCTCTCCTCATTGTATAAACATATAAGAATGACTTCCAATGTAAAATTCTCATAAATACATCACTAATTCAAATCAAGATCCGATTATCTTCCAAAAATATATCAAACCCTAGTTTCTCATGTTCTTCACATATTTTAATCAAGAACCCATATTAATTTTGTCTTAATCATAATAAACACATGATTTCATGATACTAACATGAAGGAATATATCTACATGCAATTCCTATTTTAATTCGTGGGTTAAACCCTCCTAAAATCATATTAAATCTCCCAAAAACATGAAATCAAACCCTATTCTACATGGGTATCATAACATGCTTAATATAAACGTAAGATAAACACAAGATAAATACTTGCCTCTTAAAAGCAGGTATGAAATTCATTGGTTTGATGCTATGGTTGTTATCCCCTCGCTCTGATCTCGATTTCGTTGAGTTCAGGGCGAAATAAGGTGTAAGAAGCTTGGTTCTCTTCTCCTCTCCCTCTCTTAGGGCCTCTCTTCCTTTAGCTTTGTGTTAAAACTAGTTCCTTTTCTCTAATGGAAGATATAAACTTAATATTTTCGGAGTTCTACAAACCAAAACTCCCGAATGACCAAAATTCCCCTTAACGATGCCAGGATGGTCTATAATCGTTTCGGGATACAAACTATACACCTGAGTACACTTTTTCAACTATTTCGACCCTTTTTAAACCAACCGTGATCTCAAAATTACCATCCGAGTCACTTAATAAAAATCATCTTATTTCCACCTCAAAATACGACACACGTGAAATTAAACTTAAACTTAAGAAATTTTATCTAAATCCTCGAATTAGATAATTTATACTAATTAAATAAATTTCTAAATCACCAATTTAATAACTTTCCATATTCTCCAAACATACGGGGTGTTACAAAAGGATGGGAATGCAAGCTTGAATGGAATTTCACATGAATAAACATCGCTAGTTTCATGAGAATGTTTATGAGATCACTGATGTTGATGGATCTGAGGTGTTCTTTTGGGAGTGAGGTCATGACCTCTATTTATAGGGTAAGGGGAGTGCCGATAGGCATGGAAACGAACCATGGCACACTGTCGATATGCAGGGAAATGGACCTACCAATCGGCAGTCTCGTACATATTTTCCCCCAAAACGGTCCTAGAACGCAATCCGTTGATCCAAATTGCGCACGGGACATACCGTTCAAGAGTCCTCGGACCTCTCCCAGGTCCAAAAGTTTACTTTGGGTCAAATGAGTCTCAAAAGCGCACGTTTGTTTCGTTCGTCCGAACGGTAAGTTAGAATCGCGCACGAGGTGGACCGTTGGAAACGTTATGTGATGTACTTTGACAGTCCAAAGATCTTTGATTGATTTAGAGAGTTGGCCTTGGTTAACAGGGGCTGGAAGTGCCCGATGATCTCTCTAAGTAAAACAGATCGTTTGTCCACATTGTAAGTCATAATCGCGCAAGGGGCAAACCATTGTAAAGGGTATTGAGTTCCCTTCGAAGATTCAACCAGTCTCATTTGAGATAAATAGTTGACCTTGGTTAAATGGATCCCGAGAGTTCTCGGTGGCCTCTAGAATAATTTTTGGGGGAAAATGGATCACTCTTTGAATAGTTATGTCATTTCGTACACGGGGTGAAAGGGTTTTAATGCCCTTCGAATATTCAAAGAGCTTTCCCTCTAAGGATGAAGTTGAATGGAGTCATATTGGGTATCTGGAGTGCCCAGTGGCCTCCAGATCAATTTTCGATAGTAAAATATTCCGTTCATGTAAGGACATATTTTTATAAGTGAGTTATAAATTTAGTATGTTATATACCGCTACACCGTCGAAGAGCATTCAAGAACATTAAGGCATCAAAGATGAATCCGAATATCAAGTTCTTCATCAAAAAGGCTCCGCGAAGTTTACTTTAGTAAGGCTATGCTTTAAATACCTTAACGTTCCAGTTAGAGCTTTTGGGATATTTTTACAAAATATTTTCTAAGTGTTAGAGCGGACTTTTTCGTCAAAATTTGAGAATAAGTATTTTTTCTAAGTATTGGAGCGACATTAAAATAATATTTTTTTGACGCAACAGTCATTCAAACGACATAGCACTATCGTTCGCGCGAGGTAGGCATGTCGCACGATCTTGTTCGAGCGACACGTGTCCTTCGTTCGAGTGACATGATTATCTCGTTCGAACGAGCTCTAATACCGAGGCGACACATTTTCTTATAAATACTCATTAAATGATTTCGTTTTCATTATGAAGTCCCAGCGTTTTGAAAGACAGAAAATTGCGAAATAGCAGAATCCTTTTTGACTTCTTCTTTTAGGGTTTAATCCCTTTTTGTTTTCAATTCACAAAAATCCCATATTCTTTAGTGAATTGTTTTGGTGTTCAAGAACAATAATTTTCTTTTGTTCAACCTCCGTGGAGAAGGGATCTCCATATTTGATCGGTGGATACCGAGCATAGTCACTCTGCGTGTGGATGAGCCGAAGATGAAAAACCGACACCTGGAGGGTATTTCGCTGTCTCTCGTATCTTTGAAGGTTTGCTGAAGGCACCGTGCATTACACACTTGTGGGTGATTATTAGGTTGTATGTAAGTCAAAGGTCTTGTGAATTCTTTAAAGTGTTTATAAAAGGTTTTACCCGAAAGGGGTTTTTTCCTGAATCGATCATCTTTATTTTTTCATGCATGGGTTGAATGATTTATGACGTTTAGATGCACGTTTAGGGTTTGAATTAATTTTGTTTAAAAATAGACTCTAATTCAATAAGGTTTACTTGAAAACTTGTGAATTAATTCAAATTGATATCACACACCTCATTTATACATTTTACAAAATTGGTATTAGAGCAGGTTGCGCTAATCTGTCGCGTATTACTATTTTCCGCAAAATCATGTGATATTGATTTTTTTTTTTAAAAATCAGTTTTGTGAAAAATCAAAAATTTTCCTATGGAGCACTTATATAATCAGATGCGTATTTTTGACGGGTCTAATTATGCCTATTGGAAAGCTCTCATGAAATCTAGTTTAAAAGCCATTGACGAGCGTGTTTGGTTCCTTTGCAAAAATGGGTGGACTCCTCCCACAGTCACTGTTGAATATATCACCTCTTTAGAACCCGTGTCAGCTTGGACTTAAGATGATTTTGAAATGTATAAATTTAATTCATGTGGTTTGAGTGCTATTTCTGGAGCCGCCAGTCCCGACGAGTTTCGCCAAATTATGACGTGCACCACGTCTAAAGAGGCATGAGATGTTTTGAAATTGATACATGAGGGTACGAACGCGGTTAAAGAATAAAAATTATAAAATTTGGCCACCCAATTTGATACTATCACCATGTATGAGTCTGAATGCTTTGATGACCATTTTTAACTTGGGTGAGGTGATTGATAACACCGTGTCGCTAAAAAGATTTTGAGATCTCTCCCAAAATGTTTTATTCCTAAAGTCAATGTTTTGAACTCTTTGGGAAATTTTAAATCACTTAAGTTGGAAGAACTTGTAGGAGACCTTCAAACCTATGAGATAGACATGTTTTCCCAAACCATTAAGGCTAAGGATAAAGGCGTTGCTTTAAAGACTCATTTTAAGAAAAAGAAATAAAAAGTTTGTGTGTCCGATTTTGAGGGTGTGTTTGATTTTGATGATGTGGCCATGCTTTTGAATTTTTTAAAAAGTTTCTAAAAATGAAAAAAGAAAATTCTTCCAATAAAAAGAGATCTTTTAAGTCAAATAAAAAGAAAGTAGAGGCCAAAGATAGTGACAAGGAGATAGAGATTAGGTGCTTTGAGTGTGAGGGAAAAGGGCACATAGCTAAAGAGTGTGCTATTAGGATAAGGATAAAGGGCAAAGAGACTGCTATGCCCGCCACACTTAGTGATAGTGAGGGTGATGAGGGTAATGAGAGATATGAGTCCGATAAAGGTTTATCACATTGGATGTGTGTACCTTTTTCGAGTCATGTGAGCACACCCACTTTGTCTCACGTTGATTGAGGTCATGAGACCACCGGTGATGAATCGAGTGTTTCTAGTGGAGATGAGAGCGAATTTGAGAGTGGAGATGAAAGTGAGCTCCAAAAAGCCTTTAGAGACTTGTACACCGAGACCTTGAAAACAAAGAAGTATATTAGAAATTTAGGTTGTCGGGTTTTAGATTTGGAGAGAGAGAAGGAGGTTTTAAGAAATGAGAAGTGTGATGTGACCAACACGTTGTCTAGTCTGATGCCACGTGTATCCCAACTCGAGAGTGATCTCGAACGTGCCAGGGAGGTCAAAGTAGATTTTTAGAATGCACCTAATAAGGTTGAAAAGGTGGTTCTTAAGGGTAAAGGTGAGAAGTTAGGAATAATTCATGACGATGCTTCTACTTACCAATTAGCACCGGATCCGTTTCCCACTTTAGTGTTAGATTCACATGAGTCTCACCCTAACCCACCTAGGCGTCCCATTCCTATTAGGAGAGCGCATCCTAGAGTTTTTGAGAAAGGTGTTCCTAGGACTATAAATGTTTGTTCCCATTGAAAAAGGAGAGGACACCTCAGGGAATTTTGCTTTAAGTTGGGTTATGTGTCACGTTTTGCTACTACATGTGTTTCTGCCACACATGCACCCACATATGATACTTTACATGCTCCTGGAGACTACATGAGATAGTTTTCACATTTTGGTGAGCAATTTAAGTTTTTAGTCAAAACTTCACAAGATTTGATGGAGATTTTTCATAAGTTGGCACCACCTTTGGAAAGCCCCTCCGCACCTAACGATTGAGGTTTGACTTGTTTACTAGCATAGGATGTTTTTTCATGATGACATTATTTGCCTATTGCTAGTATGTATCATTTTTGTATGTTCTATTTTTTTTAAAGAATTTGAAAAATAGAAAAAGATTTTATTTCTGATAAAATTTGTGAGAAAATCAAAAAAGATTTTTGTATTTTGTTTGCACCGTTTATGGATTGACACTTAGGATGACCGAGTCACAACATCATTCCATTTTTCATGTGACTATTTGATAGTGTTTTGAGATAATAGGTCAATTCATCCATGTGCTTTATAATGTTTGGAGTCATTAAGGTGTAATTAAGTGTTACTTCCTACATGTTTGACTCATGATTTCCATTATTGCACACGAGTACGAATTTGTTTGATTATTGTGCTTGTCTTATCACATGTTGGTTGGGTGTTTTCACTTAAATCTTGTCCTTAAAACGAACCAAGCGCGATAAAACTTGATAAGAAACTTGTGAATGTAAGAGCCTTTTGTGAGGTTGTGTGCTTTGTTTGAAAACGGTGAAGGGCTACGAAAGATTATCATTTATCCTTTGCGATTAATCCTCCGTTTAATTGGACCTAAAAAATTGATTAATTTTATTATCCGGGGTCCAAATAGGTTTAAAAGATCCCGAAAAAATTTAAAGGCAATAAAAAGAAATTCATGCCAATTATGGGCCATTTAGGTTTTTGCACCAATTCTCCAAAGTTTGAGAATTTAGTTTATACACCTCTAAAAAGAAAATATATATGAGGGAGTTTGGATGGAGAATTAAAACGGGTTTGCACATCTTTGAAAGTCTTGAAAAAGCACTAAATAGTTTTGGACGTTATTGGTATGGAAATCACTTTGACTTTGATTTGTTGATTTGCATAAGACGATGTCATATAAATTCAACAAGTTTTACACCTAAGGATACTTTTGATGTTCATTCGTTAGGAGTACACGTGTGCGTCGTGCACATATGATTGATTGAGTTTATTTACGTATCAAATGTGGTCACACTCATACATTCCATTTCCATGACTTGGTTGTTTTAGTTTAAATCCATGATGTGATTTTTAGTATCTTATTTTTGCTTTGAAAAATTTGAAAAATCCGAAAATAGATTGTGAAAATTTTGAGACTACTCCTTTGCATGCGCGTAGTTTGATACTTGTTTGCTATGCATTTTATCGCGACACTCCATATTTTTATTTTTTTTATTTTTATCTGTCTATTTGGGGACATCATAAAAAGGGGGAGAAATAATTATCATGTTTTGGGGGAGCTTTTGCATTATGGGGGATATTTGATTTATTAATTCTTTATTCTTATATCGTTTCAAACTCGATGCATCACAAAGGTATTTTTCTTTATCTCATGTGTGTAGGTACAAATACTGAAGATCATTATGTTGCACACCCTGATGAGAAAAACCTTTGAGATTTGATGAAGATTTTTGAAGAACAGTTTGAGGTCTTGCAAATTTATTCATGGGAGGGTAAATTTGTATAGGGATTTTGGTATTTGATAATTCAGATTTTTTATGTATGTACCAGCATAGACATAGGGGGAGATTTATAAGGACATATTTTTATAAGTCCGTTATCAATTTAGTATGTCATATACCGCTACACCGTGGAAGAGCATTCAAGAAGATTCAAGCATCAAAGACGGATATGAATATCAAGTTCTACATCAAAAAGACACCGCGAAGTTTACTTTGGTAAGCTTATGTTTTAAGTACCTTAACTTTCCACTTAGAGCTTTTGGGATATTGTTACAAAATATTTTCTAAGTGTTGGAAAGGGCTTTTTCGTCAAAATTTGAGAATGAGTATTTTTTCTAAGTATTGGAGCGAACATTAAAATAATAGTTTTTTTGATGCAACAGTTGTTCAAACGACATAGCACTGTCGTTCGCGCGAGATAGGCTTGTCACGTGATCTCCTTCGAGCGACACGTGTCCTTCGTTCGAGCTACATGCTTATCTCATTTGAATTAGCTCTAATACCGAGGTGGTGCATTTTCTTATAAATACTCATTAAATGTTTCCATTTTCATTAAGAAGTCCCAACATTTTGAAAGACAGAAAACTGTGAAATAGCAGAATCCTTTTTGACTTCTTCTTTTAGGGTTTAATCCCTTTTTATTTCAATTCACAAAAATCCCATATGCCTTAGTGAGTTGTTTTGGTGTTCAATAACAATACTTTGCTTTTGTTCAACCTCTGTGGAGAAGGGATCTCCATATTTGATTGGTGGATACCGAGCGTAGTCACTCTGCGTGTGGAAGAGCCGAAGACGACGAACCGACACCTGGAGGGTATTTCGCTGTCTCTCGTATCTTTGAAGGTTTGCTGAAGGCACTGTGCATTACACACTTGTAGGAGATTATGAGGCTGTATGTAAGTTAAAGGTCTTGCGAATTCTTCAAAGTGTTTATAAAAGGTTTTACCCGAAAGGGTTTTTTTCCTGAATCGCCCGTCTTTATTTTTTCATGCATGGGTTGAATGATTTATGACGTTTAGATGCATGTTTAGGGGCTGAATTAATTTTGTTTAAAAATAGACTCTAGTTAAATAAGGTTTACTTGGAAACTTGTGAATTAATTCAAATCGATATCACACACCGCATTCATACGTTTTATAGTTCATTCGAATCATTATGTCGATTCGCGCACGGGGTAGACCATTAAAATGGGGATTCAGATTCATTTGAATATTCATTGAGCTTTTACTCTAACGATAGAGTTGATCGGAGTCAAATGTTGCCCGAGAGTGCCTAATGTCCTCTAGATCGGTGCTCAGAATATGACCTAGGGTTCGTAGTGAAATGAGGAGGTGATGAGGACCTAAGTAGAGAATTATGGGATCCTTGAATGTGGTGTCTATGGAAGTACTCGACGGGTGAGCTTGGAATACGTGAAAGCCGTTAAATAGACAACAACTGATGTTTAGGAAATAAGTCAATTATACGAACCTAAGGGACGATGATGACCTATTCAGAGGATCAAGACCAATTATGAGGACCTAAGGATATGTTGACGATGGCCGATTATGTGGGACGAGGTCAATTCAGATGACCTACAGTAAGGGGCTACCAATTCTGAGGGTCAAAGCCAATTCTAAGGACTTAAGGTAGGGAGTGACTGATTTTGTGGGCCGAGGTCAATTCTAAGGGCCTTAAGATGGGAACGACCAAATCTAAGGGTTGAAGCCAATTCCGAGGGCTTAAGGAGAAGGTGACCAATTCTGCTGGTCGAAGACAATTCTACGGCCTTAAGATAGAGATGGTCAATTCTGCGGGTCAAAGCCAATTCTGAGGGATTAAGTAGAGATGACCAATTTTGTGGGTTAAAGCCAATTGTGAGGGCTTAAGTAGAGTTGAATAATTATGTGGGTCGAAGCCAATTCTGAGGGATAAGTAGAGATAACCAATTCTACGGGTCAAAGCCAATTCTGAGGGCTTAAGTAGAGGTGACCAATTCTACGGGTCGAAGCCATTTATGAGGGCTTAAAAATAGGTGACCAATTCTGTGGGTCACTGCCAATTCTGAGGGATTAAATAGAGGTGACCAATTCTATGGGTCAAAGCCAATTATGCGAAAGTAAGTAGATATAACCAATTATAAGGGTCCAAGCCAATTCTAAGGGCTAAGTAGAGGTGACCAATTTTGCGGGTCGAAGCCAATTATGAGGGCTTAAGTAGAGATGACCAATTCTTAGGGTCCAAGCCAATTCTGAGGGCTTAAGTTGTAGTTTTCTTTGGGGAATATTGAAGTCTCCACTGGGAAAATTATCTTTGTGAATTCGTTGGAGATTTTGGGGAAGCATGTGATTTTGAATTTTTTGTTCTGCTGGGGAAGATGAATTAATTTGAGGATTTTATGATGTCCTTTGGAGACGTTGCTGGCGAGATATCCAATTGATTTTGGGAATTCCAATGGGGAGGGTAAGAGTTTAGCTGGGGAAATGAGTGTGGTAAAAATGTTTTTCTTGGTGAAAGAGGTTCTAAAATTTATCTGGTAATTTTAGGAATTTTTTAGATTTTTCGGCATTTTTTGTACGAAATTTAAGAGAGGGTGACAACCGGAATGGTGTGGGAGGTGCCAAATGGTAGTGGCAAGGTCTTTTGCTGTACCTCAAGTAGGTGAAGGGACAGTGCCGATCGGTGGGTGGTACGGGACTGCCGATTGACATGCCCCTTAGCCTTCTATAAAAAAGGGTCGAGTTCTCATCATATTTCACAGCTTTCAGACTTTCTTTCTTCTATAATTACCTTCTGCAAATCGTTTTAACATTCTAAGACCAAGAAATGGCTTATTTCTCTAGCAGCATGACACACATGGTGTGGCTAAACATCAACGACTGAGCGAACTTGGATGGAGGGCTAGAGTGCCCCTTGCGTTGGGCAGTGAAAATTCCTTAGACTCATTCGATACATTTATGAATGAGAGGATCCTCTAGTGTGAGCCGGCACATCATCATTCTTATAGGGTGGTGAACCCAGGCGGCTATGTTAGTGTTAATGACTTTTGGTATTCTCCTCTTCTTTTTTGGTGATATTTTATTTTTCTTGGATTTTGACAAGGATTTTCCCATTTTTTCTTTGATAGTTTGATTTCTTTATGTTGACTGTGCATGTTCAAGGGATGATGGGACTTAAGGATGTTTGTGAGATCCTTCCACTCGTGGTGCATTAGGTGGTGTCATTAGCTAGCTTTGGGAAACTGGCGTGTGCATTGGGCGAGATGACTCGTTCTACGACCGTTCTTTATACTCTGGGGAGAGTTGGTGGGACACTACCCACACCATGCATTTTAGCTTCTGGGATATGATGGTGACCCCCATAGATGTACAACACATACTGGATGGGGTGAATATAGAGGTGGATAGTACCTTGTGGGTGCTGCCAGTGGCAGTGACGACGGCTTTGGGTGACGTGGTGAGGATAGTCTTTGGGGACTCTCTCCATCTATGTCTTTTGAGGGATTTATTACTAAGTCGGAGTATTGATGAGGAGGATGGGAGACAAGTGTGACAAATGGCCCGTTTGTTTATTTTGCTTGTGTTGGGAGGTTTCTTAGTGGTGACGTCATCCACTTATGGCTTTTGCCATTTTTGAGTGTGTTTTCGAATGTCCCTTTTTATGACCGGGGAAGCCTGACCTTGGCAACGCTTTATTCTTCTGTATATGCATTTAGCCGGTGTTACTGACAAACCTTTATCGGAGCCACATATCTTCTTGAAGTATTCATTATTTTGTGCATTTTTCCTTTATTCATTTTATTCTTGATTTATTGATTGCTGGCCTCTTTTCCATTGCAGATGTTGTTCTATGAGGTTGTTGGGTTTAAATCTCAATTGATCACTTTTAAGGACGAGTCTGTAGGGGATTTCTGCCAGATGTACCTGTGCGGAGGTCCAATGGGCAGCCAAAGAAGTATTCTTCTTTGGAGGCGGTGTGTCAGGTCTTGAACGGCTTGACGAGAAAACGGGTAAATTCTTCTTTCTTTTTTGAGACTATTTTTTCTTTATGATCCTTTTCGATATTGATCTTGCTCTGCCCGAGAATTTATAGGTGATCTTCTATCCCTGGGAGTTGTCCATCTAGCATATGGGGTTAACTGGGGGGAATGCGCAGATGCGACTATTGCTGGCGCATGAGTTCAGTTACTCTTGGTAACTTGGGGAGAGAGTAGTCTGGAAAGTTATGGAGGAGGAGGTGATTGTGCCACTTGTGATGCACCTGGTGTGCATGAGGCGAGTGCGAGAGATGTCAGATGATGCACGGGTAGCGATGATGATGGGCGAGCCTTACTCATCATATACTGACACGGCTACGACATATGTCTATCTAGATTTTATGTGAAGCTTGTTGATGCTACCCAGCATATATGATGTGATACCTCTTCTTGATGCGAGTTCGAGTCGGCTAGTGGGATCTTCTCACAGCACAGGTAGTGAGCCAACATTGGTGGCATCGATGACCTCAGAGGTTCATTTTGTACGATTGGCTCCTCATTTTTATAACATCCAGCGAGCTAATGGGGGTCGATGTGTATGCTGCACCGTCTCAATGTGATGGATCTGAAAGAGATGGGATTTATAGAGGAGGTTCGCCATCTAGCAGTATACTCTTCATCTCTTTATCTTTTGATTTCTTGATCTCTTTCTTTTCCTCGGACTGAATGATTTTTTTCTTTCCTATTTTTTTGCAGCACATCCGGGTATCGACCACCTGGCTGAAGGACATTCGGTATTGGATAGCTTCGGCGACTGCTCACTTTTGGGAGGCGATCCCGGTTCCTTCTTGTCTGGTGTCGTCTACCTTATTTGAGGAAGAGTCTAGCTTAAGTAGTGGAGGTACATTATCTAATCACCAGGAGAAGGGAGCACGCCACAGGGAAGGAGGCTCCAAGAGAGAGAGAGAGAGAGAGAGAGAGAGAGAGAGAAAAGAGAGAGAGAAAGAGATATAAAGGTTGTAGGTGAAGGTAAGAGAGAGAGAGAGAGAGGTAATATGTGGGTTTGGGATGAGTCCCATTATATATTTATGTCTTCCTACAAAATTGATGTAACACAACAAATATCTATGCAAATAAAATGAAGTTTTTGTTGATTTTTGCTTCTAGTGACTTAATGCACATACGCTTTTTACTTTGATGCTGAGACCGCAAAAAGAATTAAAAATGATTTTATTTAAGACAAGATAAGTAAAAGAATAAGGATAAGGAAATTCAGAATTTCTTTAAGAATAAGAACTATTTTTATTGAGTTTTTTTTATTTTGACAAAAAAGAAAAAAGGGAATTTTCCAAAAATAAAGGGTTGTCGATCGACATGCCCCTTGTCTTTCCTATCAGCATGTCAGTCCAGTCTAATCAATCCAAGGTTATGATTGTATTTTCTTCAATTGCTTGGTAATTGGCGGGGTATGTTTTCTCTGAATTCTGCAGTGTTTTTATCTTTGGTTAGCATTTTCCAAGTATAAATAAGGGGTAAGGGTGGAGCATTTTCTTCACTCCTCCACTTACCTTCTCTTTTGCATTATTCTTGCTTATTTTGCAATATGGCTCTCCCTGGCAGTGTTGATTTAGCTAACTACCTTGAAACCTTGGAGGCGATGTGCTCATACAATATTGACTACAATTCTTTCAACATGCGTCGAGTCTTTTTATGGCGCAACCGGCCCATAGAGTGGAACATGGTGATGGTAGTGGTAGAGTTCTGGTATTCTAAAGACCATGTCTTTCGCTTCAGGTTAGAAAAAACCTACCTGACCTATGAAGAGTTCTCTGCCATGTTAGGGATAAATCCCAGTGTTGCATCAGTTATGCCTGAATTTTCTCGATCCCCTAGGGAGTTGTTAGCAGGAATCCTTGTAAGGACATTATTTTACATTGTCTATTATCATTTGAGTACGTCGTATACTGCTATAACAATTGAAGAATATTCAAGATCACATATGCAACAAGATGGATCCGAATATCAGAATTCTTCAACATTCAAGCCTCCGCCAGATAAATTTGGCAAAGTTTGTGTTTTAATTCCTTAGCATTTCATTTAGAGTGTTGGGATATTTTTTTATCAAATATTTTCTAAGTGTTAGAGTGGACTTTTTGAGTTTTTCGTCAAAAATATTTTTGAAGTTTTGAGGCGGAGTTTTTGCTGAAGAAATAAAAATTTTATTTTTTATTTTTTTTTCATTCGAGCAACATACCCGCTCGTTCGAGTGACAACCCATCTCGCGCGAAGCTCGTTCGAGTGATGCGTGTCCTCGTTCGAGCGAGATAGCTTTTTTGTTCCAGCGACGAGCCGCCTTACATTTTCTATAATTGGTTTTTACAGTTTCATTTTTTTAGAAGACCTGAGATTACTTTTTTACAATAACTGCTATTGTAGAAATGTTTGCCTTCTCTGTAGGGATTTAATCTCTTTTGTTTTCAATTCACAAAATCCCAATAGTTTATAAGAGTTATTTTGGAACCCAAGAACACATATTTATGTCAAGTTTCTCTTGTAGAAAAGATCTCTACTACTGATCTAGGTGCTCTTGAGAGGAGTACGGGCTGAAGATGACTGCATGTCGATAGGGAGTACTTTTGGGTATTCCTGGGCTGAATTGGAGCTACGGTTTTGGCTGACTCTAGCTTGTGGTCTATATGATTGCTTTTCAGAGTGACCACTTCAGATTTCATTGTGTATGGAAGTGGCGATTTATTTTACATAGTGAAATAAAAAGGTTTTACCCCAAAGGGGTTTTTTCCCAAAATCTGCGAGTTAGCAATTTTATTTGTGATGGGTTGACACACACACACACAATTGCATGTTTAGGGGCTGATTTAATATGATTTAAAAATTGACTCTAATTAAATAAGTTTTGTGGTTGGAATTTGCGAGTTTATTCAAATCAGTATCACACACGACACTCTATAAATTGGTATCAGAGCAGGTTTCACTAATTTATCGTGAATTCCTATTTTTCGACAAAATTCATTTGATATTGATTTTTTTTTAAAAATTTATTTTGAAAAATTATCTCAATGTTTCTGAATGAATACTTACATAATCGGTTACCAATTTTTGACGGGTCTAATTATGCTTACTAGAAAGCTCGCATAAAGTCATATTTAAAAGAAATTGATGAGAGAGTTTGGTTAATTTGTGAAAGAGAATAGACTCCTCCCACTGTCACTGCAAATAATGTCACGAATTTAAAACCTGTGTTAAACTGGACTGAGGATGAGTTTAGGTGGAGAACTTTTAATTCATGTGGACTTAGTGAAATTTCAGGACATGTCACCCCCGACGAGTTCCGACATATTATGATGTTCACCATGTCTAAAGAAGCGTGGAATATTTTACAACTCATCCATGAAGGCACTAACAGGGTCAAAGAGTCAAAAATTCAAAATTCAACTGCTCAATTTGAAACGATAACCATGCTTGAGACTAAGTGTTCTGATGACTTTTATGGACATTTGTCCGACATTGTCAAAACTAGTTTCAATCTTGGTGAGACTATACCTAATTTACGAGTGGTTAAAAATATTTTAAGATGGCTTTCAAAATGTTTTATCCCTCAAGTGACTGTTTTGAATACCTTAGGTAATATGAGTCATCTGAAATTAGAAGAGATGGTAGGATACCTTCAAACATATGAGATTGACATGTTTCCTAACATTGTCAAGCATAAGGATAGAGGGATAAAAATTAAAGCCCACTCTAAGAAGAAAAAGAGAGTGAGTTTTTTTAAGTCCGAGTCTAAGTACAAGTCTGATTTTGATATGGCCATGCTTGCAAAGAATTTTAAAAAATTTCTCAAGTTTTCAAAACAAAATTCTTCTAATAAAAGATTTTATGAGAAAAATAAAAATGAGACCAAAGAGAGCGGTGAGAAAGAAAGTGAGAAAGTGGAAGATGAGAAGTGGTTTTAGTGTGAGGGGAGAGGCCATAGAGCATTTGAGTGTCCCACTAGTCTAAGGAGAAAGGGCAAGAAAATTGCTATGATAGCCACTCTTAGAGATAGTGAGGAAGAAGTGGAAGGTTCTGGGGATGAGTTATCACACGGGAAGTTTGTTGATTTTTATGCTAGTCACATGAGCACACCCAGTTTGTCCCACGACGATGAGATAATTGTGCACGTGAGACCCCCAAGGATGATTTGATTGTTTCCAGTGAGTCTGAGAGTGAGTGTGCTAGTGCGGGTGATAGTGAGCTCTAGATCTCATTTCGATATTTGTAGGCCGAGACCTTGAAGACTAAAAACTTGAATAATGAGTTGAGTCTTAGGGTGAGAGATTTGGAGAGAAAGTTAGTGGTTTTGAGGGAGTTTGAGGGGAAAGCGAGTCAACTCTATAAGGTGAAGGTGTCTTTGAGTGAACAATTGATAGCTTTAGGCTGAGAAAAGAGTGACTCAGTGTCTAGTCTGACGACACGTGTATCCCAACTCGAGAGTGATATCGAATGTGCGGGGGAGGTCAAAGTACCTTTAGACTAGACATCTAAGAAGGTGGAAAAGATGGTTCTTAATCCCATTATGGGTAGAGGTGAGATTTTAGGAATAAATCATGACGGTGCTTCCACCCGAGCCGGTTCCTACTTTAGTGTTAGATCCTTTTGGCTTTCAACCCAACCCACCTAGGCGTCCCATACCTGATAGGAGAACGCGTAGGAGATGTTTTGAGAGAGGTGTACCTAGGCCTGTTTATTTTTGCACACACTGCAAGAAGAGATGACACCATAAGGAGTTTTGCTTTAAGTTGGGTCATGTGTCACATTTTTCTACTACACGTATTCCCACACACGCACCCACACTTGATGCTTGGGATGATTACACGAGAGAGTTTTCACATATTAGGGAGCAGGTAAAGTTTTTAGTCAAGACTTCACATGATTTGATGGAAGTTTTTCATAGGATCTCACCACCTTGGGAAAACTCCAACGTACCTAACGATTGAGGTTTAGAATTGTTGGCTTGCATAGGTTGATTTGCATGATGATGTTTTTGCCTATTGCTAGTGTGTATCATTTTTTTGTATTAGATTTTCATTTTTTCTGATAAATTTGAAAAAGCCAAAAAGTTTTATTTTGATAAAATTTTTGGAAAAAGTCAAAAAGAGTTTTATATTTTGTTTAGCACCATATATGAATGGGCATTTAGGATGATCGAGTCACAATTTTATCACATATCCATGTGACTGTTTGATAGTGTTTTGATATATGTCATCATTTCATTTTTGTGGTTTACAATGTTTGGAGTCATTGAGATGTACTTTCTGATTACTACCTACATGTTTGACTCATAAATTCCTTTAATGCACACTTTCACGAATTTGTTTAATTATTGTACTTGTTTATCACATATTGGTTGGAGTGTTGTCATCTCAATCCTATCTTTAAAATGAACCATATGCGATAAAACTTGATAATGGAAGTAGTGATTGTAAAAATCGTTTACCATGAGGATTTAGTTGCAACAAAATATGATGAGTGAATCAGGGGAAAGAGATACGAGAGTGCAAAATTTACTCGTTGTGAAAGCCACCGTTTAAAAGAGCTCGACAAAAATTAAAAGCAATAAAAAGATAAATATGCCAAAAAGGGGCGACCTAAAAAAAAGCCTTATTATTTATAAGGGAGTTTGGATGAAAAGAAATAAAAAACGGGTTTGCACGTCCTAACAGCGTCATGAAAAATAATTTACATAGTTTTAGACGTTATTGGTGTGGGAATCATTCTTGACTTTGATGTGTTGATGGATTGAGATGATGTCATTTAAATTCAACATTTTTTGACACCTAAAGACGATTTTGAGATTCATTGGTTAGGAGTACACATATTCATCGTGCACATTTGTTATGCTTGATTGCATTAATTTTCCTATCGAATATGTTCACACCCATTCATTCCATTTCCATGATTTGGTTGTGTAACTGTAAATTCATGGTGTGTGATTTTTTTTTTTTGTAAAACTATGAAAAATTAAAAAATAAAAAATAATTTGTGGAAGATTTTAAGTTACTCCTTTGCATGAGCATAGTTTGATTTATATTTTATATGCATATTTGTCGTGACAACTCCATCTTTATTTTTCTTATTCGTTTCTTTGTCTATTTCGGACAAGTAAAAAGGGGGAGAGTGAATTATGGGGGAGTTTTTACATTATGGGGGAGATTTTATTATATTGTTTGATTTATTCTTATATCATTTCAAACTCTATGCATTACGAAGTTATTTGATTTATCTCATGTCGGTAGGTACAAAAGTAAGGATCATTATGTTGCACACCCTGATGAGAAAAGCTTTCAGATTTGAAGATTCGTTGTTGAAGCTTTTTGAAGAAAAGTTTGAGATATGCAATAGTACCTTTTCAGTTTTGGGAGGGTATTAGATTTGTATAATCATTTTGATTTGATAATTCAGATGTTTTTTATTTTGTACCGGTATAGACATATGGGTAGATTTGTAAGGACATTATTTTACATTGTCCGCTATCAATTGAGTATGTCGTATACCGCTAAAACCGTCACAGAATATTCAAGATCACATATGCAACAAGACGAATTCGAATATCAAAGGTCTTCAACATTCAAGCCTATGCGAGATAAATTTGGGAAATGTTGTGTTTTAATTCCTTAACATTTCACTTAGAGTGTCAGGATATTTTTTATCAAATATTTTCTAAGTGTTGGAGCAGACTTTTTGCGTTTTTCATCAAAAAATATTTTTGAAGTTTTGAGGCAGAGTTTTTGCTAACGAAATATTTTTTTAGTTTTTTGTTCGAGGGAGATACTTGCTCGTTCGAGCGACGCGTGTCCCCGTTCGAGCGATGCACCGACTTAGATTTTCTCTAAATTGTTTTTTCCAGTTTTATTTTTGTTCAGAAGACCCGAGATTATTGTTTTACAAAAATTGCTGCTGCGAAAACGTTTGTCTTCTCTTTTAAGGCTTTAATCCCTTTTATTTTCAATTCACAAAATTTCAATAGTTTATGTGAGTTGTTTTGGAACCCAATAACACATCTTTGTGTCAAGATTCTCTTATAGAGAAGATCTTTACTTCTGATCTAGGTGCTCTTGAGGAGAGTACTGGGCTAAAGACGATTGTGTGTCGATAGGGAGTGCGTGTGGGTATTCCTAGGCTGAATTAGAGTTGCGGTTTTGGCTGAATGTAGGCTGAGATTTGTATGATTGTTCTGCAGAGTGATCATTTCAAATTTCAATGTGTATAAAAGTTGCAATTTATGTTACATAGTGAGGTGAGAAGGTTTTACTCGAAAGGGTGTTTTTCCTGAAATTTATGAATTAACAATTTTATTTATGATGGTTTGACACACACACACACACACACACACACACACACGTAGTTGCATGTTTAGGGGATGATTTAATTTGATTTAAAAATTTACTCTAATTAAATAAGTTTGTGGTTGGAATTTGTGAGTTTATTCCAATCAGTATCGCACACGACATTCTACACTCCTCCATATCTCATCTTCGACGGCTAGGTCACTGGTTACGAGGGGAATGATTTCTCTTCATGCTGTGATGCATTCTGTGCATATGCAAGATGTTGGTGATGCTGGATACACTAGATCCGTCAATCTGGACTTTATTTCAAAACTTCTGCTGGTGAGTGGGGAACTGCTGGTGGACCCACAACTCGCAACCACAACTCGCAACAAGATTTTGAGTCCTAACCAAATACATGACTCAACCAATAACATTTATCCTAAAAGACCATAAAAGACACAGTCTCAAATTCTCCCTCTGTTTGTCTCAAAGGGATAAAGGGAGGAATCTAAAATCAAATTAGGTAGAGATACTGTTATAATCCTTTTGACATCCCAATTCTTCTTTCTTAATGCATTTATTATTAACTTTGGGACCAACAATTTTAAAATGGGTTTTCCATGGAGCATCAGTGGCACTCTATTTAGGGAAGGGAAGTTTGAGGACCCAAGGATGTGGATGATGATATGGACGGTTCCTCTGGCAGCTGCGGGTAGGATCCCTGGGGTTTTTGTCAATCTTTTTGTGATGTGTTTTCTCGTTATGTAGGTTATTTTGTGGGAATAATTTTGGAAGGTAGTTGGTTTGGTTTTATTTTCGGAAAGTAGGAACAGACTGGCAAGGGAAGTCATTTTTGACTCCCTATGCTGATGTGGAAATAAAATTTTATTAATGAATGAAGAAAATTTTAATTGTATTATTGTGCCTCTTGATTAATTTTTCATTTGAATTATCTATACCAATCGGTAAGGCATACATAATCCTTTTGTTCATGTATATGTTAAAATGAACTGTCATTCTCGAGGATATGAAACGAATAGCATTTTGTGAAGAAGAAGGGGGCCTCACTCATATAAAGCAAATGAGTTGCCCACGCACCTCTGGGGTTTTTGAAATTTTTTTGAGTTTCATTTTTTAAAGAAAAAGGGTCTTTAGAGGATCAGGTCACATGTAGTTCTGAGTAGAGGGAAATGAATATTTTTTTTAGAATAGAAGGGAGATGGCAAGAGTCGTAGAGAGACTAGATTAAGGGTAGAATTTCTTGAGATGGTCTAGGTTAACTTTATGGGCTATCTCTTCCCCATCAAGGTTGGTGAGCATAGCGGCGTCGCCTGATATGATCTTCTTCACTAGTATTATTTTTTATGACACTTTAAATACAAAAAGCATATTTGATTATAGATATTATGACCTTTTTTGAGAATTTTTAAAGTGGGTACATATTATGACATTTTTTTCTCCCCAAAAAATTTTAGAACGCGCCTTGCTTCCCCCTAAAAATTTAGACCCCCAAAAGGAAAACCCGCTCTTCTCACATTCTCACATTCTCGCGCCCGCTCTTCCCACCGACGACTCCTCATGCCATACCCTCTTTAATGCATAGGCATTGGGTTTGTGCAAATACGCCACAAATGGGAATAAGGGTAAATCCCCTATTGTTGGTGGGGCTCCTATAACGAGTGATTATCCTCAAAACACAAATTATGGTGTTTAAAATTATGGGATGCATGTGCTTTCATAGATTAGGGGTGGTGGGTCTGGGAATCAAACCCTGGGCAGGTTTGGTGGTGGGTATGGAAGTGGTTATGGTGTTGGTGGTGGATCACAGTATGGTAGTGGGTCAAAGTATGCTAGAATCAGTAATTCTGGGTCCTTTATGTATGAGTTGCCGCCAAGTTTGGTTGGAATGCCGTCTGGAGGATACCCGAAGGTGGTAGCTATAAATTGTCGTCCGTATCGACGTATCCATCACAGCTTCACCAACCATCTTTCGGTCCTAGAGTTCTACCCGGTGGAATGTACCCGGGCATGCCACCGTACTATTGAGTTTAGGTAATTTTTATTTGATTGCATTTTATTACTAATTATGTTTGATTTTCATTATTTATATTGGTATTTATATATGCTTCTCATTATATTTCTAAAATGCTCTTAACCTCTTGTCACTGTGTAGTCTCCCCCATATATATATATATATATATATATATATATATATATATATATATATATATATATATATATATATATCAAACGTCGTTCTGCTTCCTCTTGTCACTGTGCAGACTCCTCGTGCATTTTTCTCATCTGGGTTTCTTTTTATTTTGAATTTTTGGAGTGATCACTTTTCATACGCTTTCTTTCAATTAATATGGTTATCTTGGAAGCCTAAATTTCAGAAATCTTAATATTGGAAAAGTAATGTGGTGGACATGTTGATAAACATGGGGATTCCATTTCTCAACTACACTGTCGATGGTTTCTTAAAGATCGATGGTGTATATATATTCATTCCCATTCTTTCGTTCTTTGTATTTATCGTCTAATTACTAATTTTAATATACATGTCATGGGTTGTTTTTCTTTCTTTTAGGTGAACAGCTGCAGACGAAACATATCATGTTCTCAAACACCGTTCACATTTCATTATCTCTTATTTGCGTATTCATTACATCTTGTATCACATTGAAACAAGTTGCTAGAACAAGGAGGATTCATATTAAACTTTTGATCCCTAAAACATAATATTTGCATTCAGGGCGTGGAGCTCTAGTCTAAATGAAAAATAGGGATCATTCAATAATTAAAATGTTAGTATCCTAAAAGCATACTACCATTTTAGTTATAAATTTTTATTAATAATATCAGCTAAAGTAGTAAATGTTAAAATTTGGAAATGCCATATATGTGATTGACGTAATTTGAGTTGTGTATCAAAGATATTAATATATAACCTAGATGATATTTTTGGGTTTTAGTTATTAAAACAATTTTTGTGCCTGCTATTCATTTTTGGGGACTATTAGGCACTGACACTCTCTAGGAGATCACGTCCATGTACGACTATTGGAACAATGTTAATTTTTTTTCTTTTAGTAATATATAGAAAAATATATATAATAGTTTACATGCTCCCAAAGTGTCCGGGCCTTTTTCTAAAATAAATCGTGTCGGGTCGTGTGTTACGTGTCAGTGTCAGTGCTAGCTTATCATCTATATATGGACTTTCGTTTCAATTGACTTTTTGTGCAAATAGATTGATTATGACATTAGTAATCTTTTCGATTGGCCTTATAAAATGTATTTACTATCTGTTGTTCATTTTTATTATCTCTATGATACATAGATCTGTCTATGAGTTCTTACTTACTACATGTTTGCAGATTTGAAAATATGGTTGCTTACTATCGGTATGCATCAATTGATGTTCACTCAGTGTACTTTCCACTCCACAAACTTGATTTTAACTACAAAAATCAGGTGTGGATACAAAGGGAGCTTCATGAGGTGCAGTGATAACTATTTTGAATTGAAAGGCATCAGTCAAATCCTCATTGAGTATATATATAACCTCATTGTAAACATTGGGCAGGTGATTGGTCGGGAAGAGATTTTATTTTCGAAAGTAAACCGTGCTCAATATTCACTCAATATCAGCATGAAGTTACCTGAATCAAGACGCCAATTAGTAGATTTAGAAGAAATGCTTTAGAATGAGAAGATAGAATTCGAGGTGAGTCCTTTGGATCGATATGATTTATATGAGGTGAGTCCTTTGGATCGATATGATTTATATGAGGTGAGTCATTTGAGATAGAAACACCAGATAGTACTATGAGCAAATGAACATACACCTTTAGTTTATGTACTTTTTCATACTGATGTTTCTGTTCATATGATTGGTACTTAGTTTCACCCAACCCAACAAGACTTAAAATTGGTGAGAGGCTAGTAAAATAGAATCATTTTCTTTGTAAATCACATTCTAGTGTCCAAAAAGTTTTTAAATAGTTTGAGACTGGTAAAATAGACTCATCTTATTTGTACTGCTCATTGTAAATCATATTGTAGTGCCCAAGAATTATTTTTATCAATAGTTCGAAATTAATAATTTATCAATTAAATTGGGTACACATCACATAATAAGTGCTTAATATCTGAGAGTATCTGCTAAGTATAGGCATCCAAGACGTATCTAATAAAGATACGTCTCACCATGGATGTATCTGTTCTTTGTAGAATGGGATAATTAAATTTCACAAGTCATTGGATTTTGTTTTTGTTGATAAGTTTAGAACCTGTGTACCATCTTTATTGTTTAAATGTAGAACCTTCTCATCTATACTTCATATAATGGGATCATGTAATATCATAAGACATTGGATTTTCTTTTTCTTAACAAATTTAGAACCCACATTTTTAACAAGAAATTAATGTACCATCTCTGTGTTAGAATGTAGACCCTTTCAATATGTGGGCTCTGGCGCATTTCTTGACGAATGTTGAAAATGCATTCAGCATGTGGGGTCTGATGTATTTCTAGATATTGTTACAGTAATCTCTCCAAAAAATTATGAATAAGGAGGTGAAAAAAGGCTAACCTCTCATTGATATTCTCAGGATTAATCAACTGCGAAGACAGTTACTATTCCATTCTTATATGTGGGACCACCGCCTGATTTATGTGGCGAGTTCAGATAGAAACAACATTCATGGTGAACTTATGGATAAACCCCTCTATACTAATGAGAAGCTCATTGATATCAATATTTTTGTTCATCGAGGCAAAGGTTCAAACAATTATGAATCTTTCCTTATGGATATAAAACTCGTTGAACATTAGAACCCAGGTGGAGAATATGGTGTTGAAAAGGGTTTAGATTTAAATCCAAAAAAGGAAGATCGAACTAAATTTGTGTTGGTATAAATAGTTGTGATGCGTTTCATCATTAGGAGCCCAATGCAATAGTTTATAGAACCCTCTCTGAGTCTGAGGGGAAGTTCCCTATCGGCCAAACAGATTCTTTAACCACTATATTGGCCTCGAAAGATCGTGAGGAGGCCCAAAGTGGGCCCAAGGTATCTTATTTACCTCCTGTTCATCATGTCCTCTCAGATGGGCAGTTTTCGATTATTGAAATATTTTTTGATACTCTCTATGCAACGTGGACCGGTGAAAATCACCCCAAAAATGCATTTTCATTTGCTATAGATTCTTCAACCACTATCTCAATGACTGAAATGTTTGATTTAGAAGATCACGGGGAAGACCCGTGTGGGCCCAAGGTACCTATTTTATCCTCCAAAGGTTCTGATAATATGGAAGATTCTATGGGTTGGTTGGGAATATGCTTCATAAATTTTTATCGCTCGTTGAACAATAATTTTTTAAGTAGCAGTAAAAAACTTGACTCGTTCAACGAGTATAATCCCATCTACATCTCATCACTTCAAGAAGCTGAAATCCAAGTTGGGGTATGGTTTCTTCTCCTCGTGGGTGTTAACGACACTGTTGTCCCAATTTATGACGATGATCCCATAAGTATTATATTGTACACGCTGCTTTCACCGAATTATCTTGCCCAACTCTCCGACGAGTTTGACTGATGAAAAGACAGCGAGAAATTTACTTTTCCTCTTTTGTCTTTTTATTCGAGGATTTTTAGTTGGTGTTTTGCAGAGGATGTCATTTTCAGCATGCACAGGGTTTCCAAGTTTTGAGCCATCTCCTCAAGCTCAAACTATATTTCATTACCTCCTTCGGCACCTTCTTCAGGTACTGCATGGTCTTGATGCTTTCTACCTTACTATTATTGTTCTATAATGTAATAAGGAGGTCTACTTATATCCTCTTATAATAAATATGTATCAATGACATGATGAAAAGTAGTTTTCTTCTCTAACTTAGGTTACACAATTATATTTTGGAAATTTCTGATTGTGTTTTGACAGAGGAACAAGAGTGAAGAAGCTTTAAAATTGGCACAACTATCAGAAGAAAAACCCCATTTTTCCCATTGCCTGGAGTGGCTGTTTACACTGTTTGATGCTGACATTTTTGGGTCACTTATATTTATTAAGGATGCTTATGTAATTCCATCCCAAGCATATCATTTTGATCTTTTCATATTTACTATAAAAATTATATAGAATATTGGAAAAAGGTCAGCCCTCGACATGGGATCAACCTCCCCATCCGCCTTTCCCAGAACCTGTAGTTAAGTGGGAGCCTTGTGCACTAGGTACGACCTTTTTTTATTTGATAATGGACCGCTATAAATATTCTTAATTGGGTGAAGTCCTCTTAGCTTTTAGCTTCTTAGCAAAAGTCCCGGGATGAAAAGGAATACTTGTTGTGGTCCCTCGATGAATATAATTAGTTGGACGTAATGAGAATACTTTACTGAAATCACGTATACCTAATGCCAAATCTAAAGGTATTTGGATTGCATTTAATAAGTATCTGGATTTTTCAATTTTTTTTGTTTCTCCAGGACCTGATTTGGAATGACCCAAAAGTATAAATTGTAGTAGAATATTCAATGGACAATATATTGAAGTGGGTTCTAACTGGGACCGATAAGTCAGGAAAGTCAGATGCTGAAGTGAAGGATCATTAGTTATTTGTCTCGCTTAAATCCCCCCTCTATGTCGATTTACTGATTTAATCAATTTAATCACCAAGTATCCCCTTTTTGTGTGTTTTGGGTATATCTAGCTTAAGGGTGTGAGTGAGTGTGGACTGATTCAATCGATGATATTATATGATAGGGTTTCCCTCATCCCCTTAATGCTAGCATTCTATGGGTATTAAATATTCCTTTTTTTAGTTTGTCATGTGTAACTTGGCTAGCATGTTCCGCTTCTCTTTAAATATCACTGTAATCACTTCTTTTCAGGTCATAGAAAGATTTGATACTTTTTTGGTCGTGTGTTTATATTTCTGTGTGCGTGTGTTTATGATGTTACTTGCCAATGATGACACAAAAAGAAAAAGACACAGATAAAGACGAAACCTCTCAATATAATATTCAATGTCTTGCAAGAGCTTACATCATGTATAGCCAAAAAGGAGTGTCAATCTCCCATGTAAATCATAGAGAGGATGAAGTCTAAAAATGACAAGTAATATCTTGCGAGAATATTCTCCTCTATAATATACCTACCTAAGGAATAATATGAGTACTTCTATTGTAATTGAATTTTTGACATAATTTTTGACTGAAATAACACGTGGAGGCGTGTTATTGGTTGGTTCTTTGGACCCGCTGGCGCGGACCCCACAGACTAACCAATAAAAATCCGCCACCTAATTCGGTATCTCCACTTTCGATAATTTTTTCGGTTCCAATATCATTTTCCAATAATATCTACGTAAGGAAGGGACTATTTGAAAAATGGAAAAGATAATTACAACCATGCCCTTCTTATTTATGTGGGTTTACATCACACGCATGATTTTCATTGACTTTTTGCATGCATTGGAATCTGTATTCTACGTGACTTGCCCATAAGTTCGATAACTTTCACTGTTTAACATTTCCAATGGTTGCTAAATGTCTACCTAAGCTATGTTAACTATTTTCTATAACCAAAATGTGAGTAGAAATCAGGCCTCGGTTCCCAAGAATTCTACCAACTCTTCTCTTTTGGAGAAGACTTGTGACTTAATAAGAAAATTTCCTGAGTATTTTGATTTGGTTATTAGCGCTGCTCGAAAAAATGATGGTCGATATTGGGCAGATTTGCTTTCTGCTGCTGGAAGATCATCAAAGTATGTGCTTTCATTTCTTGGTTGGTGCAAGTGTCCATCTTGTAAAGGTTATCTCTAACATGACATGGAAAAAGTGTTGATGTCTAGCATGATAAAAGAGAAGTGGTGTGAGTTGTTGTAAGGGTGAAGGGAAAAAAAACTCAAAACTTTTCAATTGTTGCAAGAAACTTCCTTAAACCATTTAATACACACCCCGAAGTATGCATTCTGTTTCATTTCGCTTGTCTTTTCACATAATTTACATTAGAAGTTAGGTTAATTGTTGATTGAAATCCTCACTTAAATTTACTCGTAATTAAATGAAGGTGAGCACATAGATTGCGAAGGTGCACAACTCTGTTACCTACAAGGGTCATTCAAAAGATGTATATTGTGTTATTTTTGGTGTTACATAAGATTTCTTTATTAGCGTTGTGTGTTTCAGTTTATCGTCTTATAAACTAGTGTTGCCTTGTGTCAATTATTTAATAATGATGAAATCTGATGCTCATAGGTTGTTTGATCAATGCTTACAATGAAGAGCTTGTTATATACTTGTGAGTAAAAGTCATTAAGGTTGAATATTTTTCTTCCTTCTAAGCTTGAGAATTTTTTATGTTTTCATCACCTTTTTGTTGGTACAAAAAGTACACATCCTCCTCCCCTGGCTATAAAATAGGTTTTATTAGCATTGTTCTTTAGTATCTGTATAGAGCAGAGTGTCATTTCAAGAACTCCTGTGAAGGATATTTCTTTAGTCATATAAATTTTGTGTCTGATTTAGGAGGATCTTTGTGCTATTGAAAAACAAGGGAAAAACTTCAAACATAAACATTGCACTATAATCATTCATCTGAACACTTAGTTTTAGTGGAATTACAAAGTTGATATAAGAACTATTATATATTTAATAAATTTAAATTGACATGGAAGGAACCACTATGTGTGCCCCAAAATGTTTAAGGTGCTACATTCTGTCTATAAGGTCATATTTTTAATGTGAAATTATGTCGTATATTATGTAATATGTCTAATGCCACAGGTTATTGCTAAACTTGAAGGCCATGTTGTGTGTCAATACTGTGCTTTACGCTTATTACAGGTAACCATGTGATGAAATATGTTGTATTTTCTCTCTCTCCCTGTTAGTTATATCCTTATGCAAAATATATATATATACTAGTGTATGCCCGTGCCTGAAGGCACAACGAAAATTTCCAAAATATGTAATCGCAAAACAGCGATAAATTCCAAATTAAGTAATTGCAAAACAAAAAAATTTCGTTCCCCAACAAAACAAAGTGTAATTTAAAAAAAATTGATCATAATTTCCAAAGTTGTGTGACTCCAACTCGCATGCGTACAACACTAATTGCATCGTCGCACAACCAATAAATATTAGGAAAGAATTGACAACTACTTAAAACTAATGATAGGGATAACACAAAGAAAGGGAAAAACAAATAATACTAAAAATCATAATACTTCTCCGCAAACAATTTTAGTCAATTTTTATTACAGCACAAATGTTAAAAAAAATATAAAATTTGGACTGAGTTTCCTTACCATATCGTATAAACATCATAATTTAAGTTAGAAGGTGATAAAGCATACAAATTTCTTCGCTAAGTTGCGAGGTCCAATTATCATATTGATTGTACCAAATTGCTAAAATTTGACGGGAACACCTGGGTAATGAACAAAAAACAAAATGAAATCAGTAATAAAATCAAAAGATAATATCTAAACTAAAACTATCACAACTACAAAAAAATCTCAATAGACACATTATCAGACTCGAAAAGTACACAACCGATAATAAAATGAGATGATTGAATGTAGCAAGCACTCATTAAATGCAACATGAAATCCACGGTTTACAATAGATAGAAAGTTCATGAGAACCCAAAACCAACTTGAGAATGGTCTTTGGAGTAGTTGGAATGGACACACTAATCATTTTTCTTATTGTCTAACATTATTAGTGTCTTTCAAACATAGTACTGAATAAATAAATTACTAAACATAATTTTCACAAAATAAAATTCATATGCAACCTCATTATCAAAACAGAGTTGTCATAATACTTTTACATACATCTTGCACTGTAAAATTTAAAGTTTTGGCCTTTCCTTTTGGTCATCATCTCTTTCCTTTCTGGATCGTATGACCAATGTTCACCAGCAAGGGGGACTTCTTTGGGAATAAGGGCACAACGACGAGCACTTAGGTATCTTTGTGTATAATCGAGAGTGCTGGAAGGTATATATTTAAACTGAAAACAAAAATAGAAGAAAACATGTAGTAAATGAAAGCATTAGACATTAGGCATCAAAGATTATGTTTTCAATTGGAAACAAATAAAATTTGAACAGACCAATGTAGCTTATTTGAGTTGTTTAAGCTATATTGTATGCTTGTTTCCATCCTTTGGTTTCTTACGCAGTTACAGTACCTTAGAAGAAAAAATACATTAAATATTTTTAATGGCTTGGTCAATCATCATTGAAATGATTTTTTGACAAATAAATATTTGACAAATCAAGCACAACATTATTTTTTGACAAATCGTGAAGATAACATGATTTTTCAATCATCATTCATAGACTAAATATAACATTATATAAGATGTTTTAGAAGGATATAGCCCTGCGTCGGCAATTGTGGCTAATATAAGCTCACTATATAGTCTGTTGGACATATTAAAAGTTCAGAGAATCATATATCAGTGTTGAGAAACAACTATGAGAGTTCAGTATGAAATTCTGTTGAAATTGTATTCTTTCTGTACACATTAAGCATGTCCAAAAAGATGAGAGAACTTGGCATCAATCATTTCATAATGTATTATAAGAAGCCCCAATCATTTTATAATGTATTATAAGAAGCCCCTATAGGTAACAAATCGGACCAAAAAATATTCAATAGTTTAACCAACTCCTAATCCACAATGCATACTAATCAAATCTTCCAATGACAGCTATGATGAAATATCACCTTCGAGTTGAAATAACTACGATGGAATATCACCTTCCAATGACAACTGTATGATGACTGTGCAACAGAAATGCTACTTGTAGTTGCTGGAGCTATAGAAGTTGATGCAGGGATGCCAAACAAATGTGCAGTAGGTGTTGATTAGGCATGGGGTGTTGAGGATGCAGCAGGCTACAACAGGCTTTGATGCAGGGTTCTTATTTAAATTAGTGCCAAATTACAATCCCAGATGGTGAACTCAGTTACTTGTGAGCATTCATTTTGAGAGAATATTCGCATATTCCATAAATGTGTGAGAATGTTCGCATATTCCCAAAATTTCGACTCTTGCCTATAAGGAGACTGATTTAATATAAATTCCAAATAATATTAAAAATTGAGTAAATAATTTGCAAATATTGACAAACCTTGTATCCAAGTTCATCTGATAAGTGGTGATGGCGTTGTATGCAAACCTTGTATCCAATTTTCTTCCCTTCAACTTCTTAGATAAGAGGTGATGGCCTTGGCCGCTGAGCAAAATTATGTTTATCATTACTATGAAAATTATGCAAGTTCTGTGACGAATTTTCAGTGGCTCATGAATTCAGTAACTATGAAAATAATGTTTATACATCAGTAATTTTCATTAACTATGAAAATTATGTTTATCATTACTGAAATCATCCTTATGGCAATTAGTTTTACTGCCAAATGTGACTATGAAAATTACTGCCCAATGGCAAAACTAATAGATAAATATGTATTAGATACATCCTGATGGTAAAACTATGAAAATTACATTACTGACAGCATTACTGCCAAGCTCAGTAAAACTGATTGCCAAGATCTCAGTAACCTCGGTAATTATCAGTGGACATTACATTACTGCCAAATGTAAAACTAATATATAGCACCAAATTCATAAAAAATTGTTGAAAATTGTTGAAAATTGTTGAAAACTAATACATTACTGCCAAATGAGAATCAAGTACAATAGTTTAATAATAATATAAAATTGTTGAAAATAGTACCAAATTCATAAAAAAGTTCAAATGAAACTCCACATATGTTTTGTATTAATGCCAACACTATTCATACGACAAAGGAATGAACATGTTTGAAAGGAATAAACCACATGTCAAGCGGAACCTTCCCCTCTTCCAGCAGTGATCCTCCTCTGTTTGGGCTTGATTGGGCTCGGTTTGAAGCAAATACAAATAAACCAAAACCATAATACGGAGAGAGAAATAGTGATCCTCCTCAACCATCAAGACATATAAAACTTGAAAACATAAATACAAAAATACAAAATTCAAACCTAAATCAATTATTATGTCTCCATCCTCCATATTGATGTCGATAGAAGTCAATCGAATGATCTATCACTTTATGCAGTGATAAGTGTGAGGTATAAATGGAGACAATGAGCATACCATGTTTACTGAAATATGCAAAGAAATGTTGATGGAATATGCAAAGAAATGTTGAGCAATATGTGTTCATATATAGATTAACAACTGACCTCTTGAAAGTCAGAAAACTTTCGTCATTTTAGCACCATTGTCCGCAACATCGCATTTCCAGGACTTTACTCTTGTACTCATTATTGATTGTGTCAACATCATACCCATATCTTCATATAATCACAACTTCATTAATGATTCAACATGGTCATATTTACTCCATAAATGACAATGATACTAAAATAATGAAATAACCACCAAACGTTCAAACATTCACTTTATGTATTTATAACCAATATGGTCATATTTATAAGGCCACGATGACAATGAAGCCTACAAACACTCACCATAGTACACTACATGATCCATTACAGATGAGACATACCATGTGATGAACGACAATAGACAAAATCCACAAAGCAAGGTTTGTTTGATCACCGACATTAATCTAAATCCTCAATTAAAATAGTCAATATCATTAGCACAAATGATGATTCAAGTGATTATAATAGATCAGTCGGCATTGATTCTATTGGTATATGTGTCACAGATTGAGCAGTGAGTATGGTGTACATGGAAATATAAAAAAATTCAACAGTTATTAAAGTAACATTAATAAAATGGACAATACGGTAAACAATTAAAACACTATCAACTGAAATCACAGTGTTGTGATTAGAAACAAAAATTAACCTAAGAAACAAATTATATACATGTTGATTACCTCCAATTCATCTTCTAAGTGTGCAAAAACATAAGTTTATTGGCATACTAATTTACATACATGAGTGTGCATACATGATTTCAAACTTAACATCTTAAACATGTATATAAGATTTTATGTAAACTTTAAATCTTATGTTTTTGCATAAGATGTAAACTCATGAGATCTAAAACTATGTGTACCATTATTAAAGAAAGTTATTATTTGTTCCTTACCGGGCCTGTGAAAAGGATCCGGGGTAGAATCTTCAGGACCTTCCATCACCCGATGGACCTGTTGAAATTTCCATCACCTGATGGACTTGCTGAACTGATCTTGATGATTAGGCATAAGCAGGGGTTTGATTTTGTCTCACTGGGAGCAGAAGATGTTCAAAAGTTGTGGGCATGTTTCTTATAATCATATGCTTGTAATAGGACTCCCGCCATACTTTAAAAGCCTCTCTTAAATAAGGGTCCATCGGCGGGTGAACAACCTGATGTTATTTGGTCACTCCCATTAAACGTAGAACTATCGGGAATTGTAAAATATAGTGTACACGACCTATGTAACTATCGTGTCTTATCGGGAATTGCAAATTACATTAATATCATATAGTTTTCAGTAATGACATGACCTATGTAACTACCGAGAATTGAAAATGAAATAAAATTGAATGTAATCCAATTAGAAAGGTATCAAAAGCTGACAGAGATTAGATAATGACCATGAAAACTACATAGATGGTACATAGATACGCTCATCCCATAAATTCCACCAAGCGTTTATGTCACCGGTTTAAAAAAGAATCACTATGAAAGTGATATCCTACAAGAGAAAATGAATCGCATATTTAATAAAACATAGAAGAAAGATCATATATTTAATAAGTTATATTTCACCAAAATGTAAAGGATTAAAGAGAGGAAATTGTGGGTGCTTTTTCAAAGCTTCCTAGAAATAATAGTTAAAGTAATAACACTCGTATTAATATACACACCTTGAAAGTAACCAAAATAGACAAAAATATTGGCACCATGATCATCCACCAACACCAAAACAGACAAAAACATTGGTACCAAGGTTTAACTTACGAACCAAAGGAATAAAAACTCACTTGGAACTTTTATCAAACGCCTTTCCAGTAACCAAAGAAATCCAAAACTACAAATTCATTTCAGCAATTGTTCTCAACCAATTTCAAAATGGAACCCAAAATTGATTTCTATGAAGGGGTTCCTATTGTCAAAAATGGTACAAAATCGCGAATAAAAAACCCTAAAACATCAAATGCAAACAAAACAACAAAACACGATATAAAAATGTAAAAGAGTATACCTGTAAATAGGGTTTGAACTATAGGCTTTTGAAGTAATGAGCACCAACAAAACACAAAAATAATTAGATCCCAAGATATAAACATAAATATAAACAAATCTAAAACGAATTCTGTTCACAAAATCTAAGTTACAAAGCCCTAATTTATCATGATATCTTCAGATGTACATAAGAAATTAGCACCATATCTTCACCACATCATCAAATCTCCAAACCCTATAAATGAGCACCATATCTTCACCACACTAAAGAGAGATAATATGAGGTAGAAACATTTAAGGTACGAAATATTACAATGCCAAAGCCAGAAACATAAAAAACATTGATTAAACCTAAAATCGAAAACCATTCAAAACTAACCAAATAGAAGCGTGCATCGAGGAGAGAGGTGAGACCGCGATGGAAGAGGGGTGATGGAGAGGGGAGAGGGGAGAGGGGAGAGGGGCGGCGGCTGTGATAGAGGTAGGGGTGAAAGTTTAGTGTGAATAGGTTTTCTTTGGGGGAGAATGGGAGAGAAGGGGTGAATGAGTTTGTCGGGGTGGGTTTGGGGTTTAAGTGGGCATTTTTTTCATTTGCCACCTCATAATGTCCTCCATATGATATGGCATGCTCTACCACCCTTAGATCGCACCATGAGAACAAATCACACCCGTTGGATCGCTGGCACTATTCAAACACCCCTCTCCCATATATATATATATATATATATTAATCTTACGTGAATTTGTGTAGGCAACACTTGATGAATCTTTATATGAACTAGTGGGTGAGGTAGAACATAATTGTCTTAATCTTGTGTTACATTCAGTAAAATGATTAATACTCTGATTACTGGGGGTTAATGTTCCTCTCTCTCTCTCTCATGTACACACACACTGGTGAGGTTTCTCCTCAGGTCAGGGAGGGAATATGAACCTGCGACAATGGATTTAGAGAAACTATCTCCCAAATTCTTGGGCTACTTTATTTTCCCATCTAGTAACCGACGACAGACTTCAGACTCCTAAAGGTAAAAGGGATCCTTCTATAAATTGGTTTGCATAGCATAGGAGCTGTAACATATTTGTATTCAAATTGATTACGTGATGAATTTTCTTTGGAGCTGTACCTCATTCAAAGAGCAAAGTGCACACGTTTCTTCTATTAAGAACATCTTAGAAAGTCATGATAGTTATTTAATGTCTGGGAAAGAACTTTCCAAGCTTTTTTCATTTGTGAAAGGCACCCAATTTGATCTAGTGGTAAGAGAATCCCTCGATTTCGGTTCAAGATGATTTTATTTTCCTCCACTATCATTTGGCTATCTTAGGTTGAAAGATAAAAATAATTACAGGAATATCTTTAACGAGAAAGATATGGATGTGCTCGCTTGGAGAATTTTGCTTCAGGTCTTGAATTGATCGGTCATAAGGTATAATTATCTAGAAATCATTATGTTGATATGCTTCAGAATTTTTGAGGTGTTCATTTTATTAAAATTTTGAATCATTTTTTGTAAAGTGGGTTATGAAGTATTTTTATGTGCATGTGAAATTCCCAATATTTTAAGCCATGAAAAACAAATTAAGGAGAAAAACCAGATCACATGAATCATGCTACAAGACATTATAGTTTTATTTATTTTTCACCCCTTTACCAATCCCCTCTCTCTCTCTCTATCCATCTTCAGATGGGAACCTTGCAAAGCAGGTTGGATGCAGAGTTCCTCTTGGCAGATATGTGTTCAGTCATGTTTAAAGAGTGGATAGTTGTCGTGGCCACTCTTCTAAGATGATTCGAGGTACAATTTACCTTATGAGATCTAATTTATGAATGTTAGCCTTATTTCTCTGTATGTCAATGTTAGACGGTATTGCTTACCCTTTACCAAATATTCTTCTGCAGTACAAAAGATCAATCTGGGAGAGGCGGATGGGAATTATCCCAAAAGATAGTGTTTTGCCAATTTCAATACACAAAATGCCATGATGACATTTTTCCTAATCTGCCACCTATTTACCAAAGTAAGGATCAATTAACCTCGAGTCAAATTCAGCCTTAACCCCAAATATTTTCAGTTATTAGACACTAAAACTCGCATTTTAACATCATGTTTTATATAAGATTAAGTATTATTAGGGACATTTCAGTCATTTATTATGACATGTATTAGACAATTAACGAAACCACAAAATATGGAGGCCAAAATTCAATCAACGAGAATTCAGAGGCTAAAGTTCGTTTCAATCTAAAATTGGGTGCAAAGGCAAAATATCTCAGAACATAAAGCTATGAAGTATGAACTGTAAACAAATTTCTAAAACTCACAAGGTCTGAAACCTCCTTCATTTATTTAACCAAGCGTGCTGATTACCAAACACCTATGGAGAGTAGGAGAGGTCTGTCTCTCTCTGTCTCTCCCTTTATGCCCTTTATCAATCAATCAATTTGAGAGGTTTTCTTTCTCTATTATCATATTTCAATGTTATCTTCTTGGTCCTCATTATTTCTCAAGTTTTATTTATGTCATCTTGGTAGATTTACAAATTATTGTTGTTCGTCATTTAGAGGTGGAAAGTTTATCTTTAATTACTCCTGTAATCTTAATGTAGGTCCTTTTTTATGTTTTCTTTCCAGTAGTTGCCCAAAGCGTGCAACCCATAGACTGTTATATCTCTTCCTCCAAAAGGTGAATAGGATACAATTGTCTCCCTCGTTTTAATTGTTTGAGGTACAACTTGTTGCTATTATAGTACTACAGGTTACTTGGTCCTCATAATTTTTTCAAGTTTCTTTATGTCATCTTGGTAGAATTATAAATTTTGATTTTGTTTGCTTTATCATTTTAGGTGGGCATCATTTCAGGGTATTGTACGATCCAGAATCGAGTGATGCCAAACATGTGTTTAGATGATACGTCAACACTTTTATGCTATTCTATCTTGATCTCTGATTTTTGGATATCTTCTATTATGAACAAATAATTTTATTTGAAGTGGCCTAATGATGAAAAGACATGAGATGTCAAGTTTATGTATTTTATTTTTGTTTCTTCCTTTAGTGTTTTTTTAGAAGAAAATGAGTATACAAAAGTAGTCTAACTCAGCAGGGGGACAAGTAGTCTCGAATAATTCAAATAAGCAAATAATGTGCATTAGACACGAATGGTATTATGGGTAAAAATTATTTACACTTAGCATATGTGTGAATAAGGGGATTGCATTTTTTAAAGATGTAGGATAAATTTTAACTAGTGGCCTATATTAGAGAAAAGAAAAAGATGTAATGGAGATTTTAACTAGTGGTCTATATAAGAGAAGAATCAACGGTGTAATTCCAAATGCTTTGCTAATCATGATGTGAATGAATTAAAAGAGGACAAATATTTTTTATACAATTTTAGTACAATATTATATAATTTTGATCATGTTTTGTGCAGTCAACTTCATTACTTTTGTATAGAACACCGTAAGTATTCCCACTTTTTTCCATATTAATAATTTTGCTTACTACTTTCTACAAATACGTCGACTTAATGTTTTACAAAAAGTTTAACTCTATTACAAGACTATTCAATAGGCCATTATAAATAAATGATAACTTTATTTGAATATCATATTCTTTTGTTATGAAAAATTCAGTATAAAGCAACAAGGGGTGCAACCACTATACGCTTCTATACTTTACTATTATTTACTTATTCAGACGAGAACTATTTCCATGTAATTTTTTTCAATCTCTATGTAATTTATATTTTGGTTTTTTGTTTTTTCACATCCATCATATGTTCCATAGTCCATACATCTCCGTTATTATTTTGTAATCAGTTGACCAAAAATCTTAGCTTGTGTATTAAACTCTTAACACTCCAACCTCACGTTCGAGAACAATTTGGAAAATAGTGTCTCTGGCATCACCGTGCTTGTGAAACCGGAGTAACTTTGTAGAATTTGTTTAGTTTTCCCCCCTGCTATTATCACATATCCTTTGTACTCGGTGTAGTAATTTGTATATTGGATTCTTCATCAATTGTAAATTTCCTCTATACAGGTTTTATGTTCTTATGATATCTCCACTATAAGTGAAATGTTAGTGTTACCTATAAAACAGTCTTTTTGTTTGGGTAATGAGTTATTAATAGTGATGTTGATGATTGAAAACACTTGTTGCCTTCGTCGCAACAACTAATAAAAAATAATGTTGGCCAGCACAATCCATGGCTAGGAGGATTCTACTAGCCTCTTCATTTCACATTTGTGTGGGATGGAACTGAGGCTACCCCAGTTGTTATTCAAACAAAGTGAGGGTTAGTTATTTTGCTTTTTTATTATTTTTACAGGGATATTTTGATATTGAACAAGATCTAAGGTGTTGTATGTAGTCAGCGCACAATAGAAATCCGAGCGTGAGCAAATTTTGCGTCCGCAGTTTGAGGACCGAAGAAAGGAGCAAATCTTGAAATATCGAGTACTATAATTACCCACTTTCCTCCTCTTAATTTTTTAAATTCTACTTATACTTCATTTTCCTAATTTTAGTAAATGATGATTCATTATTTAATTTCGAGTGTAGGCCTCAAACATATATGTCAAGAACATTGCTGATGATGTTACTGACCACGTTGTTTCATTGTCACTGGGGTTGGTGATTACTGGAACAAGTCCGAATGAGAAAGAACTTGTTGACTGAGCAGTGGTGCAGAGCAATAGACGTCTATATAAACCCAAGTACCAATCACCTTCTACAAAAGCGGGGATGTGGGCGGTGTAGTAGGTCGGTGGTTGGAGCTTTTGAGGTGTCGGTACAATTTCGCGAAAGCCAAAGGAAGATCGATGCATTTATGCGTGATTTTTGGATGTATATTTTTTTAAAGATTTTTTTTTGAATGAGGTACATAATGGGTATATCTAGCTATGATACATGCAGTAGGTCATTATTGTTTTGTAAACGATGTAGATGGTGGGTATATCTATTTATGTTCCACTATTTTTTTTTATATGGACAAATGACTTAGTTTGGTACATTTTAGATGTGTGTGACTTCGAATACAAAAAAATTCAAGGCTATTTTTATGTTATTATGAATTTTGATTTGTGTTGGGGTTTATTTGTCAACTATTACACTAATATTGGTTATTAATTTTTTTATTATATGTTTAATTTATGACCGCTTATATTAAACCCTCATGTGATGAAATTTTTTATGGCCTTTTTAAAATTTTGAAAATTGTTTATCACGACGCTTTTTAAATCAAATATGACATTTTTTTGTACAAAATGTGACAATTTTGAAAAAAAAGTCATATATAACCATTACCTAATATGACACTTTTTATGGGTATCAATTATGACACCCAAACTTATGACGTTTTTTATTAAAAAATAAAGCGTCATAAAATGTGTCTTATGACAGTTAAAAAATGTCAAAAAAGGGCTTTTTTCTTGTAGTGATTCTTGAGGGTGGTTGGTGTGTTTGGCTGCCTGCCAAGGTGTATTTAAGGTGCTTACTTCTTTCTCCCTCTAACTGAGTTACCTCTGAGTTCATTATTATCTTTTGAGTCATACACGAGAGATTTGTGAGTTTAACCAAGTTTATCTTCACTAAGTTGTGTTTGCATGTCCCATAGTTAACCAATAGTTTTTCTAGTTAACTTGTCACTGCTGTACTCAAAAGGGGTTGCGCCTCCATCCTATCTAAACTACCCTCTTACATTTGGTGACTATGCTGGGGAGGCTTTCTTCTAAGCAAGGAGTATGGCGCAGGATAACGTTAATCGAAGGATCAACTTTGATGACGTTCAACACAATGAAGAACAAGCGACGAGAGAGCTTGAGGCTTTAAGGGACGGGGCTCTTCGAATAGAGGTACCTCCAGTAAAAGTGGTGACAGGTGTTCCAGGGGTGACACAAGCTTCCACGAGCGCTAGGTTGGGGCCAGCCCAAGTGGCACTCCTCATGAGTAAATTTTACGAGATTTTGCAAAATCCCGTAGCTTCAACGGTGTTGGGAGGATTTAAAGCCAACTCTTTTGTGACACCAAGGGCAGCCCCAACGGTCCCACCATATGCAAGTGCAATGGGAAGGGTCCCAGCAAGTATGCCCTCTATTGTGAATCCAATAGTGGGAAACTCAGGAGTATCAACGGCCCCAACTGTGATGATTGCTCCAGCTACAACAGGCACTCAGCCTACCATCCGGTTGGTTAATTGTGCTAGTGGCATCACCCATGGAGGAGATGAGTAAGGAGATGAAGAAAGATATACTGAAGTTCATGCAAGCTTCCTCGCATTTTACTGGCAAGGTAGCTTCGATTTATGATAAATTTCAAACACCTTACCCCCAGTAATAATATGATGAGCCCTACCCAAAAGATTACATTCCTCCTATTTTTGAAAAATACACAGGAAAGGGTGGAAACCCGAAGGAGCATATTAAACGCACCGTTGAACACTTGGGGGCGCATTGCAATAACAATAAACTCAGGTTGAGGGAATTTTCTAAATCCTTAACCGATAAAGCATATACTTGGTATTCTCATTTAACTCCCAAGAGCGTTTCTACATGGGAGGAGATGCATGTTTTATTCGTCCACGAGTTCTTTCTGGCGGAAGATCAGTTTACTTTGACCCAATTGGGGAGGGAGAAGCAACGATCGATGGAAGAAGTGGTGTCTTACATTTGAAGGTTCAGGGAATGGTCCCTCGATGTGTGGGAGGAGGCCAAAGAGTCCAAGTTATTGTAGATCTGCGCGGATGGGCTGCTTCCTGAGTACATCTTCCGTCTTATCAATGAGACGCGCGAGGGGACTTTTTCGGTGTTCCTAAAAGCGGTGAGAAATATCTCATTGGTTGTGTAGCCAAATCCAGTGGTGGTTCCCATGATGTTTTGGCAGTCAATCCAACCGATGGGGGGAGGTCTCAGCCCCCAAGGGTAGGGTACACCAAGGGAGCAGATGGGGGTAAGGCGCTGAAGAAGGACAATAAGAGGAAGTTTGGAAGAGATAGGGAGGACCCACCACCATTGCCTTGTACAGTGGAGGAGCCTGTCTGCTATTACAATGCAATGGTCTAAGGAGGAGCGGTCTACTAACCAAAAGGCATTCCTATTGGGGAACCCAATGCGGCAACGAGGGCGGATCCCAAATATTGCCAGATTCATTAGAAGATCCAGCATCCAATGAAGAGCTGTTTTACGCTGAGAAGAATCATCGATAAGTACGTGAAGGAAAGGACATTGCAAATCCCTCTGCAGAACATTAACAACAACCCACTCCCAGAACATAGGGCCAATCTGGTGGTGGCCTACGATGAGGAAGCAAAGAAAGAAGAAAAAGAGCCAACGATGAAGCAGGGATAGTTCGAAGAAGATTTGGAAATATATATTAAGGGAATGGCTAACGTAGTATTAGCCTACAATGAAGTAAGCGCCAAAGACGTGGTGGACGTATACAACATTGAATGTGAGGAAGCAGATCCAGTCTTAGAATATTGTGCAGTTTCAAAATCCCCAAAGTTCACTTGGTTCTTCGACCAAGTGGGGATGCCGAAGGAGAATAGATTAGAAATAACCCAGGCAACACTTAACATTGCGAGGAAGAACGCGGTCCCCTCACTGAGATGGAGGGGAGCCATGGCCAGGTTGGTGAAGAATTTATTGTCAGAAGTAACTTTCAGCGATGCGGATAGGGCTAAAAGATTCCCTCATAACAGGCCATTGTATGTGACCGCCAACGTCAATGGAGTTAGTTTCGTAAAGACTCTTATTGATGGGGGAGCTTCCATCAATATCATGTCAATCAACTCTTTCCACGCAACCAATATTTCAGAAGAAAGGTTGGTCCCCATGCCTTTGGTGATTTTGAGATATGACAACCAATCTTCCAAGTTCATTGGGTACGTGAATGTTGGGATTGTGATGGGAAATCTGAGTTCCCATATCAAGTTCCATGTAATAGAAAGTGTAACTTCCTACCATTTGTTGATAACAAGAGTGTGGATGCACAACCAAGGGCTAGTTACTTCGATGTATCACCAATGCGCCAAGGCAAATATCAAGGGAACAAAGGTGACCATTGGGGATACGAAGAGGCCCTTCGCTATAGAGCAACCTCACTTAGTAGATGCAGCGTTTTACATTGAATTGGAGGAGGATGTCCGGGTCATAATGAGAAGAATGGAGGGAGCCTGGATTCCCTCAATTAGAAAAAGGATGGGGCCCTTGAACGAGCAGAATAAAGAGGTTGCAACTAGCAAGGGAGTGGTGGCATAAGAAGCTCACCAGGTGATCCATCGGCCCCAAAACATCTCGAAGCAGCTCAAAGACAGGATGAGGCCTAGAGTGGATCCGATGGAACATGAGGTCCAACGACAAAGCATGCTGAGATGATTTTCAGGAAAGAGATTGGTTGAGGCTTCTAGAGAGAAGAAGAGGAAAGAAGTTACAACTACCACCAGGTAGTGTAAGAAAGTCATTACCGAAGAGGGAAAAGTGGTATATCGATTAGAATGGCGTGAATAGGCGACCGAAGAAGCTGATAATGAGGCTGACCCAATATATGAGTTCTTTTTGGTGGATCAACGGGGGCAATGTATGGTTATAGACAACTCCAAAATAAAAGAGTTCGTGGAGATGTTGTCGAAGAACCAGATTACATGGTAGAACAACCGAAGTCATAAGCATAAGAGTTGGAGCAGTTAAATCTGTCGAAAGAAGGGGAAGCTCCAAGGCCTATTTTTATCTCAAAAGATCTCAGTAAGTAGAAATGAGAGGCCTTGGTTGAGTTTATTTGGGAGTTCATTGACATTTTTGCGTGGAAATACACAGAGATGGAAGGGCTGGATAAGGGAGTCAGTTGCCACAAGTTGAACGTAATGCCTTCAGCCATTCTGGTGAAATAATCAATGAAAATGTACAGGCCTGAGCTAGATTTAAAGATAAAGGAAGAGGTCCAACACTTATTGGCGACAAGGTTCATCAAGCCGATACAGCACCCGCTTTGGCTGTCTAGCATTGGCCCAGTGGAAAAGAAAGATAAAACCAAATAAGGATATATGTGGACTTTAGAGATTTGAATAAATCTTGCCCCAAGGATGAGTTCCCTCTGCCCTCTATTGACAGGTTGATAGACACAACAGCTGGTCATGAGATGTATAACTTCATGGATAGGTATGTAGGGTAAAACCAGATCAAGATTGACCTCACGGATGTAGAGAAAACGACGTTTAGAACCCCGTTGGGAAATTTCATATACAGAGTAATGCTGTTTGGACTCAAGAAAGTTGGGGCTACTTACCAGAGAACAATGATGGCCATTTTTCATGACTTCTTTCAAAAATTTGTGAAATTCTATGTGGATTATTTGGTCATCAAGTCGAGGAAGGAGGAGTCCCATCTAAGCGATTTAAGGAAGGTGTTTTCCCGATGCAGGAAATATAAATTAAAGATGAACCCACTTAAGTGCGTCTTCAGAGTAACAAGTGGAAAATTTGTAGGCTTTGTGGTTGATTTACAAGGGGTGAAGATGGACCTGGACAAGCAGCGAGCGATCTTGGAGATGCCAAATCCAAGAACGGTGAAGGAGCTGAAGAGTTTCCTCGGTAAAGTCTCCTATCTTAGGAGATTTGTGCCTGGATTAGCCGAGATAATACACCCGTTGATGTAACTATTATGAAGGAAAACAAAATTCAAGTGGGAGGAGATTCACCAGGATTCGCTCACTGGGCTGAAGAAACTACTCGTTTCACTACAAATCATGGTTCCTCCACAGGTAGGAATGCCGTTGCAGCTATACCTCACATCTACCACGAGGATCGTGGGAGATTTTTTAGCACAAGATATTGATGGGGAAGAACGACCGGTTTATTACCTCAGTAGAATCATACATGGGCTAGAGGTTAGGTATAATAGTTTGGAAAGGCATTGATTAGCCTTAGTCTTTGTAGCACAGAAACTCAGACATTATATGCTGTCTTTTATAATTCATATTGTAACAAGGTGTGATCATATTAAGTACTTATTGGAAAGAAATATATTGATTTCTAGGGAATCTAGGTGGTTACTCATCCTCTTGAAATATGACTTGAAGTGCGTGGTTCCTCGCGCAATCAAGAGTCAGGCGTACGATGACCTATTAGCAATCTTCCCTTCTGGAACGTTCGAGCCACCTAAAGAAAGTATTCCAGGAGATGACTTGCAGGCCAATTACTTAGATGAAAGTAATGAAGAGTGGATGATATAGTTTGATGGATCTTTGGCTAAAAAAAAGGACCATGGGTTATTCTTTCGAAAGGAAGGGAGGCGATTTGTCTTTACTACAAGCTAGATTTCCCTCGTTCCACCAACGAAGCAGAGAACGAAGCGTTAATTTTAGGGCTGCTGGAAGCCCTTCGAAGGGGGATTCGATCGATTTGTATCAAGGGAGATTCAAACTTGGTGATCTAGCAAGTGAATGGAGAATATGCGTTAAAACACCTAAGTCTGGCACCATACAGAACAATCATTCAGAGGCTTCTTAGCCAGTTCCATCAGACCAAGATTAAGAGATATCAATGAATGATGAATCGCCACCTAGACGCTTATGCCACCATTACTCAGAAGATGGTCATGAGTAGAGATACAACTATAGTCATGATTCAACGAAGAACATCTCCCTCGGTAGTTCAGGTAATCCTGTCGATGGAGGAGGATGCTGACTGAAGGGGAGAGATTATAAGACAATTGGAGTATGGGAATGAAGTGATGGAGCTAAGGGAATTATCCCAATACTTCCCAAACTAAGGGAACCTTTACTTCAGAAATACAAGAGGATGGTTGTCAAGGTGCATCAGACCAGAAGAAGCGAAGCGGAGATTGAAGAGAACACATGAAGAGCACTGTGAGACAACTGAGATACCTCTCTACTGAAGAATTCAAAAAGAGGGATATTTTTTTACCTAGAATGAAACAGGATGCGATAGAGCTTCAATAGAAGTGTGACAAATGCCAATTATTCTTCAAAGCAGCTAAATGTCATTTCGTGGAAGCTTAAGCTGACTGGAGGCAGCCCTATATTTACTTCATTAAAGATGGAGTTATTCCAATAGAAAATATTGATGTGAGGGGAATCAAGTGAAGGGACCTGAGGTTCTACATTCAGGAGGGCCAACTTTATCGGAGGGGATACTTCAACAGGCTATTGTGTTGCATCATGAAGGAAGAAGCAGCCGAGGTCCTCAAACAGGCACACGATCCAGCTCACATAGGAGGGGCCAAGTTTTATGACCAATTGATGATGTTGGGGTATTATTGGCCAACAATGGAGAAAGACTCTACTGAGTTCGTTTGAAAGTGAAAATCTTGCTAAGTTCATGGAAATATAATCCATACCCCATCGGTGGACTTACACTCCCTGGTGATGCCTTTATCTTTTCACACATGGGTGTTCGAACTGGTTGGGGAAATACATCCTTCTTCGAGGGGGAAAATATGGATACTACTAGCAACAGAGTGCTTTACAAAGTGGGCTGAAGTGATACCACTAAAAAGGGTAACAACAGGGGTGGTGAGAAACATCATCAGAGAATACATCAGTTGCCATTTTGGGATTCCTAAGGTTATTCTCTCAGATAAAGGAACCCCTTTCATTAATTCAGACGTAATGATGATCACATACAAGTAATCCATTATTCATCATACTTTAACAGTGGCATATCCAAAGGATAACGGTCAAGCCGAGGCAACTAATAAAACCTTGGTTAACATTTTAGCCAAAATGATGGAGGATTTCCCAGGATCGTGGGATGACAAAATACCCGTTGTATTATGGGCCTATCGAATAACCAAAAGGAAGCCTACAGGGTATACTACATTCTCCCTTATTTATGGGATTGAGGCAATCCTTCCAGTAGAATTAGAAGTTCCCTCTGCTCGATATGCCTTGCGAAGTAGCATGCTCCCTCAGAATAGGCACGTGCAGTTGGAAGCATTGGATGAACACAGAGATAATGCGATGCAACACTTTTAAATGTATATGAAACAGCTCTCCAGGGCATATGATAACTTGGTGAGACCAAGGAAGTTCGTGGAGGGAGACGTCGTGTTGAAAGCAGCAGTGAAGCACATCAAGGGGCTTCCCCTACCTAAATTTTCAGCAAATTGGGACGGACCTTTCATTGTAAAAGAATCTCATGATTCAGGTTATTGCTTAATTTTTAGGATGGAAGAAGACTAACCATTCAAGATTAACAATAAGTGGTTGAAAGTCTATCATGTGTAAGCAATTATGTTTGGACCACTGATGTATCTAGCTCTTTTTATGAATATACAAGTTTTTTTTTATATAACTCGAGTGGAGATGAAAGACTTATAGAACTTCATAATATACGTAAATAGTTGTAACATAAAGAAATGAGATGGGAAAACATACATTTTTTTTCTCATTTATAAAATTTAGGGCATTACAAAATTGGGAGCTATTGACCAAGAATTACATAAGAAGAAGAAAAGGAAAATGTATACAACAATTCATTGATCTAAGAGGAACCATAGAGAGCAGAGAAAAAATCACTAAGATGGCCCGAAGAAGTAGCTAGACAAGACTGTTGAGCATTTATAGAAACCTCCAATCTCATTTGTGCTTGTGTGCGCTCGATGAGGAGTTTCTATCGTTTTAGCTTCACTAGACGCAGAGCTTCTTCGACATCCTCTACCTTCTTATTGACAGCTTCAAGAAGAGGAGCTAGCTCAGCCAACTAAGCATCCTCATCCCGTTCATCTTCCTAATGTTTTCTAAGCAGTTCCCTCTGACTGTCTAGTCGCTGGCTCTTCAAAGTTTTTAAGTGCTTGATAAGCCAATCAAAGAAGAAGCCATCGCGACCCAACTCCCTCAGATGGCCAAGAACTGGTTGAGGATGGCTCTGGTAACTTTTGAAGTGGGAGTGCTGGCGATTTTTGCAACAACAGTAGCCATGCCCTGAAGTCTGTAGCTCATCACGTCAATGTTACGACGTAGGCAACCCACAGTAAAAGTCTCATGATGGTGGCTTGCAAGCTGCTCAACTACTAAGCGATGGCTGACAGGCATTTGAGGGGAACGCCGGAGGACCATGATGCAAAAGGCATAAGGACCTAAGTGAGGCATAGGGAGCTCACAACCAGATTCGCTCTCAATAGCAGCACCAGTTATGTAACCCTGATCATTGTGACTAAAGTCTTCTGAGATAACGGGTTCCCGATGGGGTAAAGCGATGGGCGAAAGAACTGGTGGAGAATCCTCCAGAGCAACCTGAGAACAGGTAGAAGAAATAATGAGCTTACGTAAAAATCTTAAGAAATGTTTTCGTTGTTATGTCACAGCTATAGGCGAAGTTTATGGAAAATCTTAACAAGTGTTTTTGTTGTTAAGTCACCGATATAGGTGGAGTTTATGTAAAAAAATATTATCAAGTGTTTTCATTGTTAAGTTACCGATATTGGTGGAGTTTATGAAAAATCTTAACAAGTGTTTTAGTTGTTAAATCACCGATATAGGTGGAGTTTATGAAAAATCGTAACAAGTATTTTTGATGTTAAGTCACCGATACAGGTGGAATTTATGAAAAATCTTAACAAGTGTCTTCATTGTTAAGTCACCGATATAGGTGGAGTTTATGAAAAATCTTAACAAGTGTTTTCGTTGTTAAGTCACCAATATAGGTTGAGTTTATGAAAAATCTTAACAAGTGTTTTCATTGTTAAGTCACCGATATATGTGGAGTTTATGAAAAAATCTTAACAAGTGTTTCGTTGTTAAGTCACCGATATAGGTGAAGTTTATGTGAAAAATCTTAACAATCCCTTTCATTGTTAAGTGACCAGTATAGGTGCAATTTATGGGAAAAACTCAACAAGTGTTCTCAGTGTTAAGCCACCATCATAGGTGAAGTTTGAAAGGTTGAGAAATGCAGAGAAATTAGCAAAGTACCTCAGCAGTAGCAGGAGTGAGAATGGGAGTCACCGTGGAGGCCATAACGTCAGGAACAGTTGGGGGAAGGCTTATTTCCTCAGAGGACTCAATGGCGCCCTTAACTGAAGAAGCCTCAACGGTTGGCAAAGCTCTCTCGCTAACAAAAGGTACCAAGGCCAACGTAGGAGTTTCGCTGAAAGAAGATGATGGACCTCTAAACGATGCCCCAACATGGGTAGGCACCGAAAATCACCACGCGAGGCAGAAGAACCAACCTTGGCCTTGGAAAGAGGAAGACCACTGAGAGAAAAAGGTGGGGTAAGACTTGGTGAAAGCTGCAAACATGAAACCAAGTGTTAGACATGAGGAACGAGTACAGGAAAAAGGGAGAAATGCATCTAAGTGTTACTTACCTCCGTTATGGCACCAAAAAGGTAAACCGCAGTTATGGGTCTCGTCAGCATGGTGGGAAGCAGAAGGTCAGCTAACAAAGATTCCATTTCAACCTATGGCGTTCCAACATAGTGAAATTCAGTATGATAAGCAAAGGGATGGCAAAAGAGAAAATATGTGAACCTGACAAGTAAAGATTATATGTTACCTCAGGAGCACTTTCCTCATCCAGAACGAGGGGCAGAGTAACCTTGTGCTAAGATGATAATTCAGAAGGGGTTGGGGGAGTTGTCTCTAGTTGAGAAGAGACACCCACAGATTTAATGGAACCTCCACCCATAGCAGCGTCCTTCATGCGCAGAGAGGTCGAACGACATGAGTAAGTAAGCCTGATCATAGGGGAACGAGGAGGAGTCATATCGACCTGAGAGTAATCGAAACACCCCCCACTAAAGGGCTCACGGGGGGGCTGGGCTTCAATTCCCTGCACTAAAGTTATTAAGAGATAATCAGATGCACCTTGCCTTAAGAAAATGTGAATAAGAACAACAACACGCACACATACCTAAGATCCAGAAGGAGAATGAGAGGATATAACCACTGGCGAAGGAGGAGAGGAGGAAGAAATAGAGGGAGCTGGGGAGAGATGTATCTCGGGAGTCTATTTCCTCAGGGACTTGGTATCTAGAGTCTTCTTCCTTGTACCCGCATCGTCATCACACCGAGGAACCTTTGATCTCTTCCTCCTTTTTGCCCTCGGTTCAGTTGGATCAACCAAGATAGTAAGGAAGGCAGCAGAAGGAGGGATGACAGGGGAACATCGCTCAAACTCAGCATTTATTTGTTCTACCTCAACCTGAACTTTCCTTCTCAACTCCTCGGCCATTTCTGCAGACATGGTAGGAGGAACAAAGGCTATAGGGAATGCCATCGAAGGGGTTTGGGACTTAGATTTTGAGGATATTCCACTTTTTTCCTTCCTAGATTTTTTGGTTGGTGGCTAGGAAGGCCCTTCGCCAGAAGCGACTTCAGTCGTGTGGACAAGCTGTTTAGGGGTTGTAGTAGTTTTGGGTTTGGGCATGGCAGTGGGGATCATGGAGCAATGTGGAGGAAGTTCGGTGGGAGGTACCTTGGGGGTTTTGCTTAGAGGGAACTCAATCCCAAGAATGGAATTTCCTTTTAACCCGAACTCCAGGGAAAATAATGAAAGAACTAGAGGATACACACGATTATCCTCGATGAACTCAGAAATTTGGTCCAGTTACCTCGGCCAGTACTTCGTTGCAAATAAAGGGGTCACGTCCCCTTGCGTGGTGATGCTTAGAATAGTGACTCACCCAGCCATGGAAGAACTTATTCCCCATGCAGCAGTTGATGAGAACAGGGAACACGCCTCACTAAAAGAGACTTTGGGGTTAGACAATTGAAAAACTGGCCGAGGAGCCCCCTGGTCGAAACCAAACTGACGACTACATCAGTTAGGATTGTAGTACTCGCTGGTGTATCCACACTCAGTGTAGGAAGGCAGGTACCCCGGTGAAAACATAAGGACCACAACTAGAGAATGGTCTTTAATAATGAGGTCTAAGGTGGTCTCTCGGACCACCCTTACTTCATGTTTGAAAAAATCGCAATTGTGGAGGAAGATATCCTCTTCGTAAGGACTCATCACAAAATTCCAAAGATGATAAATAATAGTGGTCAACTCCTTTCGACTTTGTCTCTTGTGATAAACAAAGGAGCGTGGGGGAAGAATAGTTTCCCCCGAAGGAGGGCGGTTGGTCTTGGCTGCTACGGCGGGGAAACGAACATATAGGAAGCCTGCCAGGAGGACACAGTTGGCAAAATTGGCCATGTTATAATGATTGAGAGATTGTTCCATGTTGTAAAGGGTTTTATCAATTCACGTGTAGAGGGATCCTAGGGCGATTGCAACCAGAGGAAGCTTGATACCCCGGGCCAAACGGAGGGATATATTGATGTGGTCCCTTCGAGGTTGGTCGTTGGGTTTTCCTGTTAAAAGAAAATGAGAAAGAATGATAAGGACGTAAGTAGGAAGTTCCAGCAATGTACTTTGACCAGAGGCAATCTCAGAGGAACTATCTTTAGAAGGATACTTGAAGAAAAAGTTGATAAGCGGAGTAAAAGTGGCTTTGTTCGAAGAACCGATGCACCTTCGATATATACAGTCCAACTCTAAACGATCAGCAGCCTCCTGGGCATCTAGGGCCTCATTTGAATAGGGCTCATGGCCTGTTGCCTCAAGGCCCAAAATCTTGCACACAACTTCCAACATTATCATAAACTAACCCCATGTAGGAATGAAAGTATGAGTGGTAACATTCCAGCGAGATACCAGAACGGGAAGGGAAACATTATTCTTGGACAGAGTAAACTCACCAAACCATTTAACTCGATGAAGCCTAATTTTTGTGAGGGTATTAGTGTGGGAACTCTGCATGTGGGATTTACAGGTAGAGAAATGAGAAGGAGATCCCCCAGGCCTCTCTAAGTTGATACGAGACCATAGGAAGTCCCCTCGCTCAAGACGAAACCGAAGAGTCTCCTCTGGGGGAGAAAGCCCCAGTCAACTGCACTTTCGTCTTCATAACTAAGTGTCAGGAAATCATATTTAGCGTCGAAAATGCAAGTTTTGCAAAACCCAGTAAAACGATCACCCTTACCGAAAATAAGGGACCGATGGTAGAAATGTATCTACTCCTGGCGGCCGACAGTCAAAGCAGCGGCAGAAGAGGCGGTGGCAACAGGGGTAGCAGGTGGGGAACTGGTGGTAGGATTACTTGACGAGGCCATTGAAGACAATAATGAGGTATGGAAAAATCTTGGTAAAGAAGGGTTGGGAACGAAAATGGAGGAGCACAACCATAGGTGGTGGTGTAAAAGTTCAGAGGAGGAAGAGGCTAGGTAAGAGCTTGGAAATAATGGAGTTTCGTACAGAGTTATCTCTCTAAAGAAGACGAGATCTTGAAGAAGACAGAAGAAAGAGAAGGGTTTAAAAAAATTAACGTTTGAAACATTTTAAGGAACCCATATGTTGATTTTCCCACCACCACACGTGCAAGGCCGCCTATAATCATTTGAAATGGACACGTGGCACTTCGGGAGATGTCTTGACAATTGAAAAGACAACGCCACATCATTAATGAAGTGATGCTTGGGAAATAGAAAGAAGTTTCCTTCTTAAGCATGTTTGAGTTTTGGCACCATAATGTTTGTCAGACATATCCACTAACTCCCAACGAAGACACTGCCCCAACGGTTAAAAAAAGCTTCGATGTCTCCTCACCACAAGTCCAAACATTGTCTAATTATGACATGGCTACATCGGGGAGAATTTCTACTTTTTTGAGCATGGTGATTTGTTACAAGGGAGAATTTCATAATTCACAACGGTAAGGGCAGTCCTATCGAAAAACTCACCGCCTATAACTATAATCCACACCAGCACAAATAGGAGAATTTCATTTACCAAGACTCAAAATGGGTATCTGAGAAAGTCAGCAGGTGTATCTGGAGAATTCCAAATAGTTAGGCCAGAATGTTTGAAGCTCAGTGAACAGAATAAAGTCACGATGTCCCTTCTCCAAAGAGCCAATAAGCCATAGTGATTTGACTCGGATACATCAGGGATAATTTTACTTTCTTCTAAAGATGGAGGCCGCAGTGGTTGTAAGAGAAGGTTTATCGGATTGAGAAGTTTTCGTGCGTACATTTCTTGTTCCCACAACAAATCTCCACACGAAGGGGAAAATGTAGAGGGGGCTTGAAGGTAATCCTAAGATTAGAGATAATCCTCCCATTTATAACAGTGTTTGGGATTAAGGCAACTCAGTGTGGGGACCTTCCAGCGAAGAAGCTGATCGAGAGAGCTCGTCCTTTAGTCCTGTTGATTAATTTAGTCTTGCTGTACCTTTTGATTATATTGACTATGAGCTATAATGATTGTAATAATGTAATGAGAATAATTATTGTGTGTGAGGTCGAACAATACTCGCGAGATACCAGGCTTAGCAGGGTCTGGGAGAGCTTTCATGCTCTATCGAACGACCTCGTCGTGGGAAATTTTGAGGGACTTGGTTTGGAGGATTGATAAGTGAGGCACTATTGGGGCTTGTCCTAACCATCTTAGATACACCTGGTAAAACACCAAAGGACCCTAACCGTGGAAACTCGGGGGGAGCAACCTTGAGTTCCATCAGGTGATGAGTTATGAGCCAAACAACCCTCTACTTAATGTCACATCCACTTTGTCTGATGTCACTAACCAGCTAGGCAATATCAGACCTGCACTTAAGTAAACCATCGTGGTATTTGGGGCTGTCAAACAGTTGGTGAGTCACCTCTATGACAACATCCCCCTAACACACAATGGTTGGGAAAAAGGCATGTCTTTGCATTCAATGCTTATGATGTGGAGATAACTAGTGAATAAGGTATTTAATGCTTGTGACATAAAGTATGAGGGATTTATTTCACATGCATGAATGACGAAGTTGCCTCAGGGGTGGTGTGAGAGGCTATTTAAGGACACCAACCACCTCTGAGGAGAGGATGTTCTTTTGAGAGTTCAGAAGTTATTACTAAAGATAATATACATCATAGAGAGAGAGAGAGAGATTTATTACAAACCAGAGAGTTTACTCACCCACCATTGTCATTTATTATGAAGCTTTTAATACTTGACAGATTCTTGAGGGTGGTTGGTGTGTTTGGCTGCCTGCCAAGGTGTATCTAGGGTGCTTAATTTTTTCTCCCTCTAACCGAGTTACCTCTCAGTTCATTGTTATCTTTTGAGTCATACATGAGATATTTGTGAGTTTAACCAATTTTATCTTCACTAAGTTATGTTTGCGTGTCCTATAGTTAATCAAAACTTTTTCTAGTTAACTTGTCATTGCTGTACTCAAAAGGGGTTATGCCTCCATCTTATCTAAACTACCCTCTTACATTTGGAGACTCTGCTGGGGAGGCATTGTTCTAAGCAAGGAGTATGGAGCAGGATAAGGTTAATCGAAGGTTCAACTTTGATGACATTCAACACAATGAAGAACAAGCAATGAGAGAGCTGGAGGCTTTAAGGGATGGGGCTCCTCGAATAGAGGTGCCTCCAGTACAAGCGGCGACAGGCGTTCCAGGGTGACACAAGCTTCCACAAGCACTGGGTTGGGACCAACCAAAGTGTAACTCCTCATGAGCAAATTTTACAAGTTTTTACAAACTCTCATAGCTTCAACGATGTTGGGAGGATTTGAAGCCAACTCTTTCGTGACACCAGGGGCAGCCTCAATAGTCCCACCATACGCAGGCGCAATGGGAACTGTCCCAGCAAGTATACCCTCTATAATGAATCCAACAATGGGAACCTTAGGAGAATCAATGGCCCCTACTGTGACGATTGCTCCAGCTGCAACGGGCACTCAGCCTATGGTCCGATTGGTTATTGCGCCAGTGGCATCACCCATGGAGGAGATGAGGAAGGAGATGCAGAAAGAGATACTGAAGTTCATGCAAGCTTCCTCGCAATTTACTGGCAAGGTAGCTTCGATTTATGATAAATTTCAAACACTTTACGCCCAGGAATAATATGATGATCCCTACCCAAAAGATTACATTCCTCCTATTTTTGAAAAATACACAGGAAATGGTGGAAACCCGAAGGAGCATATTAAACGCTCCGTTGAACACTTGGGGGCGCATTGCAATAATAATAAACTCAGGTTGAGGGAATTTTCTAAATCCTTAACCGATAAAGCATATACTTGGTATTCTCATTTAGCTCCCAAGAGCGTTTCTACATGGGAGGAGATGCATGTTTTGTTCGTCCACAAGTTTTTCTGGCAGAAGGTGAGTTTACTTTGACCTAATTGGGGGAGGGAGAAGCAACAATCAGTGGAAGAAGTGGTGACTTACATTCGAAGGTTCAGATAATGGTCCCTCGATGTGTGGAAGGAGGCCAAAGAGTCCAAGTTATTACAGATCTGCGCGGAGGGGCTGCTTCCTGAGTACATCTGTCGTCTTATCAATGAGACGTGTGCGGGGACTTTTTCGGTGTTCCTAAAAGCGGCGAGAAATATCTCATTGGTTGTGCGGCCAAATACAGTGGTGGTGCCCATGATGTTTAGGCAACCGATACAACTTGTGGGGGGAGGTCTCAGCCCCCACGGGTAGGGTACACCGAGGGAGAAGATGGGGGTAAGGCATCGAAGAAGGGCAATAAGAGGAAGTTTGAAAGAGATAGGGAAGACCCTCCACCATTGCCTTGTAGAGTGGAGGAGTCTATCAGATGATATAACGCAATGGTTCAAGGATGAATGATCTACGAACCAAAGGTCATTCCCGTTGGGAACCCGATGCGGCAACGATGGGAGATCCCAAATATGGCCATATTGATCGGAAGATCTAGCATCCAACAGAGAGATATGTCACGCTGAGAATAATCATCGGCAAGTATGTGAAGGGAGGAACATTGTAAATCCCTCCGTAGAACGTTAACAACAACCCACTCCCAGCACATGGGGCCAATCTGGTGGTGACCTATGATGAGGAAGCAGAGAGAGAAGAAAGAGAGCCAACGATGAAGCAGGGAGAGTTCGAAGAAGCTTTGGAAATTTATACTAAGGGAATGGCTAACATAGTATTAACCTACAATGAAGCAAGTGCCAAAGACGTGTAGGATGCATACAACATTGAAGGTGAGGAAGCAGACCCAGTTTTAGAATACTATGCAGTATCAAAATCCCCAAAGTTCACCTAGTTCTTTTGACCAAGTGGGGATACCAAAGGAGAGTAGGATGGAAATAATCGAGGCAATACTTGACATTGCGAGGAAGAACGCGCTCCCCTCGCTGAGATAGAGGGGACCCATGGCCAGGTTGGGGTAGAAGTTTCTATCAGAAGTAACTTTCAGCGATGCGAATAGGGCCATAAGATTCCCTCATAACAGGCCATTGTATGTGACCGCCAGCGTCAATGGAGTTAGTTTCGCAAGGACTCTTATGGATGGGGGAGCTTCCATCAATATCATGCCAATCAACTCTTTCCACGCAGCCAATATTGCAAAAGAAAGGTTGGTCCCCATGCCTTTGGTGATTTCAAGATATGATAACCAATATTCCAAGTCCATTGGGTATGTGAAGGGAAATCTGAGTTCCCATATTAAGTTCCACATAATAGAGAGTGAAACTTCCTACCATCTGCAGATAGGAATAGTGTGGATGCACAACCAAGGGCTAGTTCCTTTGACGTATCACTAATGACCCAAGGCAAATATCAAGGGAACAGAGGTGACCATTAGGTCTACGAAGAGGCCCTTCGCTATAGAGGAAGCTCACTTAGTAGATGCAGCATTTTACATTGAATTGGAGGAGGATGTTCGAGTCCTAACGAGAAGAATGGAGGGAGCCTGGGTTAGGTATTGTTTGATTCGGTCGAAGTGTACTTGGCAACATTTATTACAAAACTTGATGGAATCCTTTCAGAGGGGTTTGAATATGGGTTCATAGATAAAAGTCAACTGGCTGATGAACCGGTTGATATACTGCAATTTTCCAAGGAATCCTCAGACTTTCTTCTTTGTTCGGGGTGGTGGCATCTCGAGTATGTATTTTATCTTAGGAGTTACGTGCTTTTATCCCATTATTTATAACCATGAATCCTACGAGCTTTCCTTTGGTAACACTGAAGACATATTTTAGTGGGTTAAGTCACATCTGATACTGTCATAGTCACTCGAAGAACTTCTGAAGATAGGGAACATCGTCTTCCACAATCATATCGATATTAGGTAGTAGGTAATCATCCTTTAAAGAGGCCTCGTTTAACTCTCGGTAGTTAATGTACATACGAACCTTCCCTCATGATTTAGGCACATGTACGATATTAGCTAGCTAGGTGGGATATTCGATCACACGAATGAAATCCACGTTCAACTCTTTGACTACTTCCCTCTTAACCTTGAGTGACCATTTGGTGCAGAGCTTTCATTATTTCTATTTGATTGGTTTGTATTATAGGAGAGTTGGGATCTCATGCTGAGTTATTTTGGGATCAATGCCAGGCATGTCATCATAGGCCATGCAAATACATCCTTTAATAATTCTTCTAGTTACGCGTTCTCATGCTCGTCAAAGGTGGACCCTATCCTAATCTCATACAGTTGGCTACTTGAATCAAGATTAATAACAACAGTTTCATCTTCATTAACTTGAATACGGTTATGTTGTTTCTTATTAATCTTATTAAGATCGATTAAGAATTTTTCATTTACAAAATCATCATCATCATCAAGAGTTTGATTAGAATCAAGACAATTTATGTAAGGCACAACAAGATACTCAAAATCTTCATTTATTTCATTGTTAGGAAAAATATAATGGAGAACCTTATTGAAGGAGTCATCGATTACATTAGAATAAGGAGGAACAATAAAAGAAGAGGAAATGGTATAAACATTTGGGCTAGGTTGAATACCAATAGGTCGAACATGTGTAGTATAACAGTTAAGGAGAGGTGCATCAGCAGCTTTGATCAGACGAGATGGATTCGATGATGTAGTGCTTGAGTGGATCATATAGAGTGTCATCCCCACTGTTTGGAAGTTAAATGAGTCCTCAGAGTCACTTCCCTCACAATATTCGATATTGGCCATGGTCTTCTCAATGAGTGGTTGCACATGACGTTGGGAACTTTCAGCCCATGAGTAGCTGTCTTGGAAAAATATCTCCATTCCTGGTTTTATCTTCTTGTTCACATGATCATGCCATGATTCAGTAAATCCACATATAAGGGGAAATCTTTTCCCTCTCTAATGAATTTTTCGTCAAAGGAATCTCTTGAGGTAATCTTGGCATTTTATAGTCTTCTCTTCAGTCGAGGCTGGTGAAGCATTCTGAGTTCTTCTGCAGATGGTTGATAGTCCAAACCGCAAGAAGAAAAATCTTTCTACAATATATTGGGTTCAAGTATCCTCTGTTGTCATCGTCTTAGCCTTAGTCCAGGAATGAAGTGTATGTTTTTTAACATCTGGATCACATTGACATGGCAACAAGGGTTATACTTTGGACAAACCCTGTCTTTGAAATCATCCCCTGCTGGGAGTAGAAGTGGTTTAACTTGAAATCCTGACAACATCATATCATTTTCCCCATATTGTATCTCAAATACTGGATTACTAGTGCTTGTGTTCTCGGCATTGTCATCGTCGCCCAAGATGGTGATGACCTACCCATTAGCAAAGAACATTAGTTTATGATATTGGGAAGAATACATACCCTTAATACTGTGGAGCCATGGTTTCCCAAGAAATAAATTAAACAAGTTGGGATATCGATGACTTGGAATTCAACAACATGATTTATAGGGTCATCCCCTATTACAAGCTTTATGGATCCCATCACTTCTCAATGGGTATTATCATAAGCACGTACAACGGTAGAGGTACGAGAAATGTCACTCACTTTCAGTCCCAAACAATTAAGGGTCCTCAACTGGAAGACATTAAGATATAATCCATTATCGATAAGAAAGAGCGGGATAGTCTTTCCCATGATTTTGATGGAGATATTGAGTGCATAATTGTGGTCTGGCCCAATCTTAATGATTTCTTCTTCGTAGAATGGTAGAATTCTAGTTGAGGTTAGGGATCTCACCAGATTCACTGCTTATTCTGGCGTAGTGGAAGGAGGAAGAGTGGGCCCGATGAGTAGTGTGATCAAGGCATTTCTGTGCAGCTGAGAAGACATAAAGAGTCCCTATAGAGTGATGTTAGCTTGGGTCTTCTTTAACTTATCGAGTATCTTTCTCTCCTAGAGGGTGTCTTGCTGATGGTGGCATAGGGAGATTTTCAACACCTTCTCCTTTATCACTTGCTGATGGAGGAAGGTTTGGGACTTGCTAATGCCTCCCTGATATGGTCATATGGTTCACAGAAGCGAGGAAAAATAGGAACTTTATTTCCTTATCTATCTAGGGCTGTTTATCCACCTTTTTGATTTCTCCTAGTAGCTCTTTAAATGATATCATCCCACATATGCTTACTATTAGGCTAATATTTTCTAGGCTTTGTTCTTCATCTAAATTATTGAGTTTGTTTCCTTATTCGGTGTCGGTGACATCATCTTTCCATGAAAAGTCAATACACTCTGCAACCTCAATAACCTCTTCATATAGATCCTCCCATTTGACGGGAAGATGTAGAAGTGAAGGGACGAGGCATCCTTGTAGCTTCAAAGTATCAATTAGCTCAGACATACTACAAATTTCATCGGTCTGGCAAAATACGTCAACCATGATCTGGATGACATCATCTAGATTGACTTCATTAGATGGTACCACCCAACTATCTCACTCTCGAGCCCATTTTTGACCTTCTAAGAATAGTGCACTGAATCTATGGAAGTCAATAATCACCTGGGAGGGCAATTTCATCCAAAACTCTAGGAGCTAGTTCAACACTTCTAACAATTCCATATCTTTACCTCTATAACGAGTATGAACATCTATGAATGGTCTGGTAAGAAGTGACAGGGCCTGATCGACAAAGTTGGTAGGGTGCATGAGAAAATATGGGCACACTTGGAGAGGTTTAAGAGAGCATATGGGTATAATGGGTGATTTACTTCATACAATATGGGTAGATGGAACAAATTCTAGGTCTTCTTCTAGGAGATGGCATTTGTTGGATTTAGGAGGGTATTGTGGGTAGTTTTTGGTTTGGGATTGGCCGGTGGGTGATGATACCCCGATTGATTAGACCTTGGATTACATTCAGAGGTGGAAACATTGGTCGGTGGTATGGCCGACACTTTATTGAAAGTCACAATGGGCATACAATTTGAAATTTTTGGGAAGTGGGTTTGGTAATAGACAAGGGTCCAATGGCTTGATGAGATTCCAGTTTATTAGGGTCTGACAAACTTTGGAGAGGGTAGCATGAAGCTCGATGTATTCCTTTTGGACTGGGTTAGGGCGACTTTTTGGTATCCATGAAGTGGTAAGATGAGAGATATTGATGGTTAAAACTACGGTACTTGTAGGTTTTTCATACTTTTTGGGAGTGAACTGTCCAGATGCTTTCTTTGGTTCAACTTCTGTTTTGGCAAGACCTTTTTCGATCTCTACTCCTACTTCTTAGGGGGATCTAAAATGAGGTTAGTACTATCCTCCAGTATTTTCTTGGACATGTGGTAAGAAGTTCTTCTACATAATACTAACTTGCTCCTCTTCGAAAGGCCAGTTGGTCATGGTGGTTACTTTCTCTTACCACCTTGATACGGAGTTACTGACTGATTCCACGGGGTTCTTATTGAGTAGTTCTAAATCACAAAGGGTGACTTCTAACTCTTCATTCTACTTATATTTTGATAAGAACTCACGAGCAACATCCTCCCATCTGCAGATTCTGGACTCCTCGGGAGATAAAAACCAGTGAAGAGCACTATTTTTCAAAGTCTATTGGAACATTTAGACCATTATTTCATCGGAGGCACCTAGGAGTCATGGCTCAGTAATAACTTCAAAGATGAAGAATTGGGGTCCACTACCCTCGAACTTATCAATTGTTGGGCATCTTTAATTTTTATGGCAACCTTGCTTTAGGATAAGGAGACATGTGAGTGTTGTCCATGTAGTTGCCAGAGATTCTGACTTGGTCAAACTTCTTGGTCAACATCTTGAGGTCTTCCTTGACCTTTTTCAACTCTTCCTCTTTCGAATCAATAATCACGGGTAAGTTAGCCCCTAGGTGGGCAAGATTCGACATAGGGAGCTAGGTTAACGACGATCGATTAACTGGAGGAGCACGTGGAGCATGCTGATATTCCTCAGGAACCCAAATAGGCTCAAGTGCGGGAGAACCCATAGTGCAGGGAAGAGTACCTAGGGCTCTTCTGGAACAGGGGCTCAATTTCGTTGCATCTCATGAATCGCAGTTTAAAGGTTATCAATCTTGGCAGTAAGTTGGGATAGAACTGTTATCAAATCTGGATGCACATTCAGTACTTGGTCTGTGTTCTCCATGGAAAGTGGATGAAGATGGATTTCAAACTCGGAGAAAGTGAGGGAACTGTTAGAGCCTCGGGGTGATTCGACGAAAGATCGAAGCCAATAGGGACCCATGCCAAGGGTCAGGTCTGCGATCGACATGAGAAGGAGAAAAATTCGAATTTATTTTTGAAAGAGAAATGGGAAACTGTTAGTTTTTAAACGGAAGGAAAATGTTTTTGACACATTTTTCTCGAAAAGAGGAATACAAAAATGTCTTTGGAGAAAAGGGAAAAATACTTTTTGTATAAGGAGAAGGAAAAAGATTTATGGTTAAAGGAAGGAAAAAATGTTTTTGGTATTTTTCATAAAAGAGGAAAAATGTATTTTCGACACTCTTGAGAAAGAAAGGGGAAAAAATGAGAGACGGGTCTCAACATGATTATTATTGCGTTTATTATATTCTCACTTGTATTAGGTTTACCTGAATGCAAAAACAAATGCCGAAGGAGACCCGAGCTTGGGAAAATTGGGTTGGAAAAATATGAAAAAATACAATTGAACTTGTTTCTGGGCTCATGGACACGATCCCATTTTAAAAAAGACGAAATAGCGTAAAAAATTGGACGGAATGATGACCCATAATTTCGATAGAGTTTTGGGTAGAAACTGACAAACTAAATATGAGTGACCTAGGTTTGACACCTATACGAGGTTATGCAATTATTTGGTCAATTGGAAGGATTACCCCCTTTGGAATGACTTCCATGATATACGTCTTGCTTTAGAGGTCAATCGGTACGTGTGGACGAGCCCTTTGTTATACCTGAGTGTACGTGAATTCACTCACTATATAACTCATGGGGAAAGTACATGTGAGAGAAAATTCGATATAATCGATGGATGTGAATGATTTTCCTGCGATATACCTCCCTTCATGACTTCGGTCAAGCAGTACAATGCGGGTGGAACCGTTCGATATACGTTGAAGGTACTTGGCCAATGGAAGGCAAGAGTCATATCACTTAGGCTAATTACGACCTGACGGACCAACACCTATCACAAAGTGAACCCCTGTTATGGGATAAATTTTGGTCAATAGATTTCTCTTTGGCGATGTAGTGTGCAAAATGCATGATTCTTGATTAGTATATTATGGATATAGTATCTTTATTTGGCATGAAAAGAATTAAGTAGGGGATAATGTGTGACGACCTGGATATGATTACGATAAACCATGTTTAAATCATGCTTACCGTATGGTATGGAGATAATGTGTTAGTAGAATATATAATGTTAAGTTATTGTGTTTGGTCTAATTCAACTTTCATAACTTATGAAATATTGAATTAGTCACAAACCCAAATTTGTGCAGTCTTCGGTAGGAATGTTCGAGTTTGGGACTAGTTTTGGACAGTATAATATAATAATTGATTCGAGATGAAAACTAGATATTTGTATATATGTGAGTTATGGTTATAACACAACAAACGGTGTGTTGAACGGAGGTTTGAACGAGAAGTTATGCTGGAATTACGAAGCAGGGGCAAATTTGTCCATTCGTTAAATGATATTTCGTCTAATTAGACTAACAAATGGTGGATTTTGATTGGTTGAGTAAGGAGGTGGGTTTTTCTGACTTTGAAATCTTGAAATAATCTATTCCTTCAGAATATTTCAACCATTAAATATTTTGGCTTGAGAGGAAGAGAGAATTGAAAAGTTAGGAAGAAAAAGTGAGGAGAAAAATTGGAAAAAAATCCGTAGAAATTACGTAAAAGCCTCGAAGGTAATCCTAACTGCAAATCTTGTTATTTTTCTTATATTACTGTTATATATGATATAAATCATCATTTGTTTAATAAACTTTCAGCCCTTAATATATATGTGTGGTTAGATGAAAGTAAAAGTTAAGTTGAATGTGTAAACCCTTGAAATTATTTTATTTACAAACCTTATATATTCAAACTTCCATATCTTTTTTTATACTTACTAGAATTGATTGATTATAATTGGAGATTAAAAAGGACTCATAGGTGTGTGACATATCCGAAAATCATGTGAAAATACCAAGAAATGAGTCTTTGGTGAGAGTTTCAAGTTCGGGTATGAAATCTGCCCCAAGAGTGAAAGTATGCCCGCCATGTGTTCGATGTTTTGCTTGACATAGCAAATGAACCTTAAAAATTATGAAACATTGATGTATTGGTCAATATTTTTACTGATGTTGGTTTAAATATCATAGAAATTTATGATGATTGAAAAATTATGAAAATTCCTGGAAGTTGACTGAACGATAAAAGAGCCTATAGGGCAGCTTCGCTTTGTAATAAAGAAATGGAAACACCTTTCTCTATGAAACTTGAAATGATGTGTCCTATTTTTATTGGGAACCTAATATTGTAAGAATTGGATTACCAAGAATAAATTAAAGTGTGTTTGGGCTATGGATTGGATATGTTAAATATTTTAACATGAAATTGGATGAGACTTCATTTATGATAAATGATTTGAATGGGATCATATGACGCTTATAAATTGGGTTAAGTTTAAGTTTTCTTTGGATTGTTAACATCCTTATGATGATACTAATATTGTAAGAATGAATATGTGGAAGGGAAGAAGAATTGGCTGAACAAGTGCCAGGCAAATGCAAGGGAAAAACACATGAAGTGGCCAAGGTGAGTGTACTCACTAGTAAGATGTATTTATACATTATTATGGATATTATATGTTGTCCTTGTCGGGTTGAGTATAAATATGAGATGTTTTACTTATTGAGATGATTATGGATGTCATATGTTGTACTTGTTGAGTTGATTATAAATATGAGATGTTGTACTTATCGAGATGATTGTGGATATTATATGTTATACTTACCGAGTTGATTATAAATATGAGATTTGGTACTTATTGAGATGACTATGGATATAATATGTTGTCCTTGCCGAGTTGAGTATAAATATGAGTGGTTGTACTTATTGAGATGATTATGGATGTTATATACTATACTTGTCGAGTTGATTGTAAATATGAGATGTGGTACTTATTGAGATGATTATGGATATTATATGTTATAATTACCGAGTTGATTATAAATATGAGATTTGGTACTAATTAAGATGACTATGGATATAATATGTTGTCCTTGCCGAGTTGAGTATAAATATGAGAGGTTGTACTTATTGAGATGATTATGGATGTTATATACTGTACTTGTTGAGTTGATTATAAATATGAGATGTGGTACTTATTGAGATGATTATGGATGTTATATGTTATACTTACCGAGTTGATTATAAATATGATACGTTGTAGTTGTTGAGATGATTATGGATATTATATGTTGTACTTATCGAGTTGATTACAAAAATTAGATTTCGTACTTACCAAGTTGAATATGGATATGATATGTTGTACTTATTGAGTTGATTATGGTTAGGATATGTCGTACTTACTTAGTTGATTATGTATATGATGTGCATGTATTATAAGAGATGTTATGGATTATCAACAACCAAGAGATGTTATGTCTTATTAATAACCAAGAGATGTTATGGCTTATCAATAGCCAAGAGATGTTATGGCTTATTAATATCCAATAGATGTTATGGCTTATTAATATCCAAGAGATGTTATGGATTATTAATAGCCAAGGGATGTTATGGCTTATTAATAGCCAAGAGATGTTATGGCTTATTAATAGCCAAGAGATGTTATGGCTTATTAATAGCCAAGAGATGTTATGGCTTATCAACAGGCAAGAGATGTTATGGCTTATTAACAGCCAAGAGATGTTATGGCTTATTAACAGCCAAGAAATGTTGAGATGTTTTATATTGTTACATAAATATGACTTATTGCATTTAATTCTATGCACTAGTGTAGTAGTAATGCATTCACTGAGCTATTTTGCTCACGATTCCTATGTTATATTTTTTTCAGGTAATGAAATGTCACTGCCAAATCTAGGAGGTCAGGTGGGGTGAGCAAGGGATGCGTAAAACCATGATTTTGGTCAAATTAAAAAGGGGTAATTTAATCCTACGTATCCTTTGAGCAAGTTTGAACAAGCATGATTACTTAAAAATTTTGAAAAGTTTTTAGTGTTATGGCTTCATACTGATACTGAAAAAGGATACTTGTGTTTATTACTTGGTTAAGGTAATTATGATTTGACTCAATTTCACTTTTAAGCTTAATTATAACTAACTGGGTTGGGATGTGTCAACTTTGGTATCAGAGCCTAGGTTTTAGAGGTTCTGGGGTGAGGAGCGCCTAGATTTGGTAGTGGAAGTAGAAATTATTTTGAGTCATAAGAAAATTGGCTTTATTGACTAACATTTGTTAGTTATACATATATATATATATTATTTTATGGGATATGAAATGTAAGGATATTTCAAGAAAGGAAATGAGATGTTAAGGTTTATTCGGGGATGACAGCGAATACAGGTATTTTAATTTGAATCATTGCATTGTTTTATTTGTGGTATTGACAAACATGCCATTGAAGGAAAATTTTTAAAGATAAATTGTGGTATACAAAAATTGTAAAGTATTGGAAGTAATCTCTTCTTATACAGGAATATGTAGACTTGAGTTGTGTAACTTATTAAACCATGATTTGGTGTGTGTGCCCATTTATGTGGGAGAGTGAGGTACGGGAACCCATATTCCGTTAAAGGATGAGATAGTAAATTATTAGAGTGTGAATAAAATGGAGATTCACATGGTAAAGGTGAAGTGAGAGGATCAATAGTTATATATGTATAATTTTAATATGTGAAATGGTCTGAAATTGAATTACTAGTCAATATATAATAATTGATCCGAATATGGGTTCATACTGAATTATGATAGGTAGAAAGAAAGAGTGAAAAGAGTTAAGATATATATATTTTTTAATAGTATGAGTATAGGTAGTGAATATTACTCTTGGGATGTTTTGAAATGCTTATATGAATAGTAAAGTTGAGACGAGGTGTTAAAGAGTTGGAAGTTTAAAAATATTGGGGAGCCCTTTCAAGTGTATGTGTTGTTTATGAGTTTGGGAAAAATGCTAATCGGGTTGGAATATCGAAAACTGGTTTGGGTGGATATTGAGTTGTATTTGTCATTGTGCGTACGTGTTATCACTAAGAGTATGACATATAATGAATATGATTGACATTATATGGAGTCACCAAGAAGTATGTTTAAGGATAAGATGTTATGTGAGATACCATAATGGGATACATAAAGGTATTTGATCAAGTTATTTGAAAGAAATACGACATATAATAGTTAAGTATTATGGGGTTGGTATGTGTGGTTAAAGTTTTCAGTGGTGATGTTATATTTAATGTCCATGTTACCAAATGGGTAAGGTGAGTGTATTAATAATGTTGCATAAGACAATAATGTTAATAAGGATTGGGGTAAGATTATGATTGTAAAGTTATTGTGCCAGATAAATGATTCGTTAAAGTTGTTGTACGTTTAGTTAAAGAATAATCATACGATACTAAAAAGGGGAATATAGTGAGAAGTTATATTAAGTTCATAGTGCATGACTGCACAATATACATGAACGTGAATATGAAATCTTGGTTAAGAATAAACATTTAGTGAAAGATTGTACAGTTTTGATATATGAAAAGTAGTGAGGATTTGTTTAAATTAAGAAATTGTAAGGACGATATTTGACATACTCTTAAACATCGGAAATGATATGGATAATAGTTAAAGTCAAATACGTGTATTTCGTGTTGAATGGAAGATGGAAATATGCCGTGTAATAAGATAATCTGGTAATATGATATTTATGATTTGAAATATTACACGATGATAAGGATAGACTATAAGAATGAAGGAAGAAAGGTAAAGAATGATACTAGGTTTGTTAAGAATATTCACTCATTGTGAATATACGATGATACAACTGATAATCTAGTATGTATGAATGTTTGACATACGTATATAAAAGTTGAAGTAATATATGAGTTGGGGATTGGTTATCATTAATAAGAAATCATCAGACGATTATTCTTACGTGTAATGATAAAGAAACTGAAGTTATTATGAAAGAAGATTTATTGTACATCGAGGAGCGAGTTGAAATTCTTGGTCATAAGGAGAAAAGTATTAGGGAATAAAGTTAGTTCCATAGTAAAAGTGTTGTGGAGTATCCATGAAATTAAATAATCAACATGAGAAAGGGAATATGGAATGATAAAATAGTATCCCCAATTTTTTGATAAGTGAAATTCATCCTAAATTTCGGGGACGAAATTTTCTAAGACGGGAAGGTTGTGACGACCCGGATATGATTATGATAAACCATGTTTAAATCATGCTTACCGTATGGTATGAAGATAATGTATTATTATAATATATAATGTTAAGTTATTGTGTTTGGTATAATTCTACTTTCATAACTTATGAAATATAGAATTAGTCACAAACCCAAATTTGTGAAGTCTTCGGTAGGAATGTTCGAGTTCGGGACTAGTTTTGGACAATATAATATAATAATTGATTCGAGATGAAAAATAAATATTTGTATATATATGAGTTATGGTTATAACACAACAAAAGGTGTGTTGAATAGAGGTCCGAGCGAGAAGTTATGCTCGAATTACGAAGCAGGGGCAAATTTGTCCATTCGTTAAATGATATTTCGTCTTATTAGGCTAACAAATGGTGGATTTTGATTGGTTGAGTAAGGAAGTGGGTTTTTGCCGACTTTGAAGGCTTGAAATAAGCTATTCCTTCAGATTATTTCAGCCATTAAATATTTTGTCTTGAGAGGAAGAGAGAATTGGAAAGTTAGGAAGAAAAAGTGAGGAGAAAAATTGGAGAAAAATACGTAGAAATTACGTAAAAGCCTCGAAGGTAATCCTAACTGCAAATCTTGTTATTTTTCTTATATTAATGTTATATATGATAGAAATCATCATTTTTTTAAGAAACTTTCAGCCCTTAATATATATGTGTGGTTAGATGAAAGTTTAAGTTAAGTTGGATGTGTAAACCCTTGAAATTCTTTGATTTAGAAACCTTATTTATTCAAACTTCCATATCTTTTTTTATACTTACTGGAATTGATTGATTATAATTGGAGATTAAAAAGGACTCATATGTGTGTGACATATCCGAAAATCATGTGAAAATACCAAGAAATGAGTCTTTGGTGCGAGTTTCAAGTTCGGGTATGAAATCTCCCCAAGAGTGAAAGTATGCCCGCCATGTGTTCGATGTTTTGCTTGACATAGCAAATGAACCTTAAAAATTATGAAACATTGATGTATTGGTCAATATTTTTACTGATGTTGGTTTAAATATCATAGAAATTTATGATGATTGAAAAATTATGAAAATTCCTGGAAGTTGACTGAACGATAAAAGAGCCTATAGGGCAGCTTCGCTTTGTAATAAAGAAATGGAAACACCTTGCTCTATGAAACTTGAAATGATGTGTCCTATTTTTATTGGGAACCTAATATTGTAAGAATTGGATTACCAAGAATAAATTAAAGTGTGTTTGGGCTATGGATTGGATATGTTAAATATTTTAACATGAAATTGGATGAGACTTCATTTATGATAAATGATTTGAATGGGATCATATGACGCTTATAAATTGGGTTAAGTTTAAGTTTTCTTTGGATTGTTAACATCCTTATGATGATACTAATATTGTAAGAATGAATATGTGGAAGGGAAGAAGAATTGGCTGAACAAGTGCCAGGCAAATGCAAGGGAAAAACACATGAAGTGGCCAAGGTGAGTGTACTCACTAGTAAGATGTATTTATACATTATTATGGATATTATATGTTGTCCTTGTCGGGTTGAGTATAAATATGAGATGTTTTACTTATTGAGATGATTATGGATGTCATATGTTGTACTTGTTGAGTTGATTATAAATATGAGATGTTGTACTTATCGAGATGATTGTGGATATTATATGTTATACTTACCGAGTTGATTATAAATATGAGATTTGTTACTTATTGAGATGACTATGGATATAATATGTTGTCCTTGCCGAGTTGAGTATAAATATGAGTGGTTGTACTTATTGAGATGATTATGGATGTTATATACTATACTTGTCGAGTTGATTGTAAATATGAGATGTGGTACTTATTGAGATGATTATGGATATTATATGTTATAATTACCGAGTTGATTATAAATATGAGATTTGGTACTAATTAAGATGACTATGGATATAATATGTTGTCCTTGCCGAGTTGAGTATAAATATGAGAGGTTGTACTTATTGAGATGATTATGGATGTCATATACTGTACATGTCGAGTTGATTATAAATATGAGATGTGGTACTTATTGAGATGATTTTGTATGTTATATGTTATACTTACCGAGTTGATTATAAATATGATACATTGTATTTGTTGAGATGATTATCGATATTATATGTTATACTTATCGAGTTGATTACAAAAATGAGATGTCGTACTTACCAAGTTGAATATGGATATGATATGTTGTACTTATTGAGGTTATTATGGTTAGGATATGTCGTACTTACTGAGTTGATTATGGATATGATGTGCATGTATGATAAGAGATGTTATGGCTTATCAACAGCCCAGAGATGTTATGGCTTATTAATAACCAAGAGATGTTATGGCTTATTAACAACCAAGAGATGTTATGGCTTATTAATAGCCAAGAGATGTTATGGATTATCAACAACCAAGAGATGTTATGGCTTATTAACAACCAAGAAATGTCAAGATGTTTTATATTGTTACATAAATATGACTTATTGCATTTAATTTTATGCACTAGTGTAATAGTAATGCATTCACTGGGCTATTTTGCTCACGATTCCTATGTTATAATTTGTTTTCAGGTAATGAAATGTCACTGCCAAATATAGGAGGTCGGGTGGGGTTAGCAAGGGATGCGTAAAACCATGATTTTGGTCAAATTAAAAAGGGGTAATTTAATCCTACTTATCCTTTGAGCAAGTTTGAACAAGCATGATTACTTAAAACTTTGAAAAGTTTTTAGTGTTATGGCTTCTTACTGATACTGAAAAAGGATACTGGTGTTTATTGTTTGGTTAAGGTAATTATGATTTGACTCACTTTCACTTTTAAGCTTAATTATAAGTAACTGGGTTGGGATGTGTCGTAATGTACAAGTATAAAAAGTAAATATAACATGTATCTTTATACTAAGAATGGATGTGTGAGAGTGGGTGATGTTTGTGGTAACCTAAGTATGGATCAACTAGAAGTGGTGTGCGACAATTGTGACTGAGCATGGATATATACAGGTGTGATGAGTGGAGGTGTGTGTTGGTGACACCTAAGAATGAATTTCTAAGTGGTGTGTGCAACATGTGGATATAAGTCTTCCTAGGGGCATGTAGCGTGAAGTGTACATAGAGAGTATCTACAAGTGTGTGAATGAGTGGTGATATAAGCATGAGGTGTTTATGTGCAATTAATAATAGATGAGAAAAAGGGAGCATACAGACAGGTGCATACACACACAAACAGAAGAACAAAACACCCATTCAAACAGAGTCTATCCCTATTATGAAAATTGTCCCCAACGGAGTCGCCACTGTGTTCATCCTGATAAAAAATGCGTGCCCCTTCCTCTCCTTCCCCAAAGGGGATGGTGGAAAGAAAGGGAGGATGAAAGGTATCGGGATCTTTTTGGTTTAGGAACGCTTTAGCCGTCGGCGATGTGGGGGTAAATGTAAAGAGATGGACTTGGCAACCTATTTTGGACAAAATAGTCAAAAAACATGTCGTCGCCTCGAAAGAACGGCATCAAAGACAAACTAAGGTTTATGAAACTAATAGTTCAAAGGGTTTGGGGGCTAAGCTACGGAATCGGAAGGTGTTAGGCACTCATCCCACCCTTTCGATCTCTCATGGACTTTTGTTATTTTTTTCCTTTATTTCTCCGTGAAGGTAGTGTGCGTGTATATATAATGGGGATCGGAATCGCTCAACTCATACCATAGATGAGATAGAGTGAGGTCATCTATAGGAATGCTCCCAAAATAATCTATATAAAATACGATTTAGGTGTTTATCTTGATATTTATTATGCTGAAATGATAATACGTGTTGGATAAAGTGCTAACAAGGATTACAAACATAATATGTATAATAATGCAAGCATATGATAAATGCGAAAATAGCGTATTTTTGGAAAATTGGAAAGTTGGACTCGAGTCTCATGTTTTAATCCGAGATGCCTATGTAGCCTTATAAAAGCATCAAAGTCCACGTAGTTCGAATGCGACATAGGGGTGGGGTTTATCCCATAGATTCGAACGGAATTTTATTATGCGTGGGTGTGTGTAGAAAAAGTGTTTTAGTTTTAAAAAAGTGTGATGGATAATCCCGTTCGGAATTTATGGGCATAACCCTCTTTTTTATTTGTTTTGGATTTTTTTATAGAAAATAAAGTATGTGCAATATAACTTCTAACACTGTGAGAGTTTAATATGTTTGAACTAAAGTAAGAACTAGATTATAAATCTAATGTAATTTATGCAAAAATAAGAAATTTTAAGATACGGAAGGAGTTGGACCTTCTTTGAAGCTTGAGTCTTTAATCATGGATGAACGCCCTTGAATGTGAGATGAAGGCCAGGTGAAAAAAAATTTGATTTTTCCAAATTAGGTATGAAAAGGATGGGAATGTAAGCTTGAATGGAATTTCACATGAAGAAACTTCGTTGATTTTGAGAGAAGGTTACTGAGATCACTGATGTTAATGGATCTGAGGTGTGCTTTCAGGAGTGAGGTCATGCCCTCTATTTATTGGGTAAGGGGGGGGGGGGGGCGATCGGCATGTCCCTAGCCCTTCCAAATGCCAGATAACCCTTGGAGCACTGCCGATAGGCAGGAAAATGGACTTGCCAATTGGCAATCCGATGCAGATTTTTCCAAAAAATGGTCGTAGAATGCAATCCCTTGATTAGAATTGCGCATGAGGTATACTATTAGAAAGGTAATTCATAGACCTTCGTGAGTCCATTGGATTGCTCTCGGGTGAAAAGTTGACTTTGGGTCAAAGGAGTCTTGGTAGCGCAAATTGTCAAACGGAAACATATCGTTTGTCCTAACGATAAGTTATAATTATGCACGGGGTAGACCATTGGAAAGTGTAGGCGATGTACTTTGACATTCCAAAGAGCTTCGATTCGTTAGGAGAGTTGACCTTGGTCAATTAGGGCTCAAAATTGCTGTAACACCCCGCCCGCCCGGGGAGAGCGAACGGAGCGCCACTATCGATAAACTAAATCAATTCCACAAATCACAAGGTATAGAGAATCTAATTCCCACAATAAAACAAGAGAAACAACTAATCTCAAATCTGTTCAATTAAAACAACAAGTCTCTCAAATTAAAACAACTATCTATTTCGATACTAAAATGAATCTCCAATGCTCTATACATCAAAATAATACAATCTTCTCTACTAGTATTCAAAATCTTCCCAAAACAATCCTCGCTAAAAATCAATCTCCATAGCGCCCCAAAATCCGCGCTAACCTGCCACTAAAAGAACGTATGGCACGTTTTTGTAATACGTTGGGTAAGTTTACCCAAAGGCTTAGATATAGGACGGAGTGTGGCAAACTGAAAGTGAAAATTTAGAGAAAATTTTCTTGGCTTTCGGGATGAAGTTATAATGGTTGGAGTCAACCACCAATTTTAGAAGTGGAATGCTATGCCTATAGGAGAACCTTAGGTACAGTGTTGACCGTATGTTCCTTCCTCAACTGTTCAGGGTGAGAAACAAACGTGGTTCTAAACTCATCGCAGGAGGGCATGACAGAAGTCCGATTGTGGATATGAATCCTAATCATTAGCAAATTTTGTATCGAAAGATGTAGATACAAGTGGAGGAAACGACTCCAAGTGGGAGACTAACTCGTAATAATAATTGATAATACTCGAGGAGGAAATTCTGATGGACGGATGATTCAGAGGTTGAAAATGTTGTATTTTATCAATAAAGATGATAATGCTCCTTGTGTGGGAAGCTTAAAGGAATCGAAGAAGTTAGTCGAGAATAAAACTGAATACGAGGGTGGTAGTGTAGCACCACAAAGGGATGTGGATACACATCGGGGGACCCATTTAAAGGCTTCAGATAGTTAAATTCTTACCAAGTGATGGTAAATTCAGTAAGTACTATTATAGATAGTAACATGATCTGTATGGCCTAAAAAGCTAAGGGAACAACCGGGATGGCTAACAGGAATCGGATTTACTAAAGTCCGAGAGAAGGACAATCCTAACCTGGTTAGTAGGACAGGTGATAAGTGGATTATGTGTTGAGGTATTTTGTGCAGAGTGACATCGCTCGCAATAATATGTTCCAAAGTGAGAAAAAGGACAAGGATACGGTTCCTAGTAAAAGGCAATGATTAAAGTAATTTTGTTTGGTTTGAGTAGACATGTTACGTCCGGAAACCATTTGCGCAGTCAAGACGATTGACAAGGTAGAAGTGTAAGTTGTATCCTCAGAGGATGAGGCGTGTTTATGTGACACGAGCGAGTCACCATATTTTGTTCATTGCTAGATTAGCATGTGAGACGAGTTTAATGCATATAGTTATAAATGTTACCATTATGTGAGTATTTTTCCCTAGCGTAGCGGGATTTTTCTTTAGTGCTATCCGCGGAGGATGAATGAGTATATTAACAGCGTTTTATACTTTATTGAGGTTACTCGTTGTAGTGATGCGATATACGAGTATGATATTATCTTTGTTAAAATGTTATAGAAATGGTTAGTACGATAGTGAACATTTATTGCAAGACTATCGAAGTGGTTGCATTAGCGCAACATGTTTTACGTTTTGTTTTGTCAAGGCTTTACCTGTAAGAAGGTTGGACTCGCACTTATATTATCTATCCTAGAGACTTCGGAGTAGATAGTGGGCTCTAGATATTCGATGACAATGTATGTATAGACTTTCCCAATATGATTCCGTATGTATCGGGATTTACCATTGGGCGAAAAGATTTGACTTAGTATTATGTTTAGCACTCCCGACTTAGTGATAGGAAGAGTGCATTGTTATATTTATCCTTTAGAGATGTGGGAGTTAATATTTATACCCCTATTATTAGGGAAAGGAATTTTGAGAATTCCGATTGTATGTATTCGAGGTTTATGGAATAATATTACCACCAACCTATACTGAACAATAGTGCAATTAGTGAAACGTTCTTTGTTAAGCATAATTACGGGAGAAATTGTAACTTTTCTGTCAAGGGACGGAATAAAGGGGTATATGCTATGGATGGAAGACCTAACCGATTTCGATAACCGATAATGCTAGGTAGTAGTGTATCGGGGGGGTTCCTTATTTGGATTTCGCTTTGCGAGACATCCCACGCATGAAACTTAATGTAAGGTTGGAAATAGGGAGACGTTTGGTCACTATTCCATGAGTTCGGTACCCTGGTCGAAATGGGATCAAGTAATTATGTATGTAAGTTGGAAGTTGAATTTTGATTTAAAGCCATTGGAGCCGGTTGTGTGGTAAGAAAGCATTGAAAGTTTTGCTTTGTCACCACGAGTTAAGGGGGCGAAATGATAATAAGGAAGATTTAAAATTTTGGTTTTGAGGGTGATTAAAGTGTTGTAACCACGCTGCAAGCACTAGGGAAAACAAAGAATTTGTTTATTAGTATGGAGCGTATGTGATGCTTATGCTAGTATGCCCGGTTTATAGGGTGTGTAGACGTCCTGGTTAACTGATGTTAAAACTCGTTCGAGATGAAGGGGTCTGGCAATGGACGTGTGTCATATATGTTTGTGGGACTAGTTTAACGAAGTGGAAGTGATAGAGTGGATTAAACGTCACTTGAGGGGCGATAATCCATACATAGGTGTGTAATTAGAATAGCACACCCAAATTTGAATTGGAAGACTGTGGGAAGTCATTTAAGAAGAGTATTCCTTGAATGGAGCAGAATTTAATGATTATGAAGAACACTCGGAGCGGAGTTATTAGTAGGCAAGTATGAGAGCGACTTTCACATACAAAGGGTGATGATGTTGGTATGGTATAGGAGATCCAGAAGTGTGCTTCATGGAGAGAAGAGCACGGGTGGAACTTTCGGCATACTACAAGGAAGGAAGGGGAGTATTATGTGTCACTTAATGTGAGACATTTCAAGGAAGAATCGATGTTTAGCAGGACATAGTGAGTAGTCTCTACATACACCGCCCATAGGTAAGGTTTGGTTGAAAGAGGAGAATCAACCAAAGAATTTTTTGTTTATCGACAATTCCTGAAATTGGAAGAGGTCGGTAAAGTCGGTACAGTCCTTGGATGGGTTACCATCGTCAAAACAAGATCAAGGGTTCATCCCAAACTTGTGAATTAAGCCGCTAAGAAAGAAGTGATTGATATTCCTTTGGGATCGTTTACAATATTAACTAGTATGCCCCAAACTTCCTTTGAAAGGAAGGTCGCGCCAGTGCATGGTCCGACGCAGTATAAATTTCCGAATCAGGATGAGATTGGTGAATCCCACCTTTGATATGGAATTTCAGGAACCAACAAAGATAAGGTTTCGTTTCGAGTAGGATGTATCACCCTTAGCCAGGGAATAGGCACATGCTGATTGAAGGTTTGGGGAGCTACATGAAGGAGATTTTGGAATCTTGAAACGATGATTTCAGGAATGCTCTATAGAAGCACTCGTACCTGTTTGTCGCGTACAAGGTACTTATTAAGGTTTTGTTATGGAAGAAACTCGACTATTCTCCTTCCGTATGTTTAGAGGAGAGTAGTTAATCAGAATTTTTGGATCGATCGAGAGAACATCCGATAAATCTGGTAGAATTCCACGACTGTTTTAGGCGAGCAAGAGTGATCAAATGTTCGTATAATTTTCTCAGAATGGGAGTTTTGTATATGAATAGATCCGAGTATTTGTCATGTAGTGAGGTGCGGCCTCCTAATGATAGTGAGATAATGAAATTTATAACGTATAGGCGTGACCTATGCGAATGTTATCGGTTGGGAGCACAATGTGAAGTGTCTCCAATGAAAATGTAAAACAATGTTGCTGTGAAGAAAGGGCTATAGTGATTGAGCGTCGTACTACTAGTGAGCATAGTTAGTATTAGTATGGTTTTTGACTAGTTAGACTGGGAGGTATAACTAGGGGGAGATTAGATGTACGTTAGGCGTGCACCCTAGACGAGAGGTGAGAAACTCATGTGAGAGTTCGATAACTAACATGCGTATAAGACTTGTTTTAAGAACCAGTTTTAAATACTTTCTAAATCATTTTTACACATTGGGATCTGACCCGTTTCTTGTATTTCTTCTCTGTTTTGCTATATATATGTATTATATCATGTGCTCAGCCACAGGAACACCGGATTTAGATATTTTGATTGCTTGACGTGCTGCTGCTGTTGTGGAAGTTGTAGGTCCTTACAGTAGACGCATTTATCTTTTCCATTCAGTTTCATCTAGACTTCTTATCTAGGGAATAGTTCACCCACTTCTAGTCTTTCATCAGAGTTATTGTATTTAGTTTAGTTTATGGTTTGGAGCTTTGAACTTAGAGTTTTACTCAGTCTTATTTATTTCAGTACTTGATTCATGTTCAGTATTTATTTACATTCCGATGTGTGGTGAATGGTTTATATTTTGAAATTTAATGGAAATGGATTTACTTGGTTTTACTAAATTGGAAATGTTTTGACACCTAGCTCAATTTTATATTAGGTGAATAATGTGTTAAAAAGTTTTTTGACAGTGATGCTAAGAATGAACCAATTGAATATCATGTTTTGAATTGGTAGAGGACTGATCACCCTATATTTAATTGGGCGGGATGTCACAGGTGGTATCAGAGCATCAGGTTCTAGTGTCCTTAGGCTCTGTGCGGTTTATTATGTTTCGGCGCATCGTTCTTTGATGTAGAGCCTTATGATAGGGTTATTGTGTTCCCTTACGTATACAACGTATGTTCTCTTGCTACGAATTATAATGGATGTGACTCATTATATGAAATTCTGTGTGATTCGAACACCGAACATTTTAGGACGACTAGCGAAGGCCGTAAGAAGAACTGCGGGAGAAGAAGCTCAACAGAAGACAGAGAGCAATCGGGAAAGAGTGATCGGGATAAAAATCACCATGAGGATTAATTAAGCAAGAGATAGTAAAATCGTTACTCGAGAACTGTGGGGTTCCCAGGACACAGTCGTGGATAACGGTGGAGTGATTTCAGGACCACCTAGCATAGTCGATAAAGGGGAAACCAGAGGGACATTTATAAAAACCCATCGGTGAAGATGCGGAGAAGAAAATGAGAAAGTGTAACAGACCAGCGGAAGTAGAAAATTCGAAGGCAATGGTGTAGAGTGGGGTGTGAAGACACTCAGAATTAAATTTGGAGTTAAAAGCCATAGCTCTTAGGAGCATCATGTAGTGATTAGAGACAATCACCATACATGAAGAAGTGTGTTTGAAATTTAGAGAGAAATTTGGGTACCATTTGACCGTGATGTCTTCCATTCGATGTGGTAACAAAATGCGAGTGAAATTTTAATGTTTAGCACAATGGGTAAGATACAAACCGATCGTGAGGGAAAGGTTAAATTGCATAATGAACTTTGTACCTGGAAGAGGGGCATACTTTATCCAAAGAGTCCATAGTTGATAAAGGACCCGTGAGTAGAATACAAGCATGGATGAGAAATCCATCTAGGATGACTAATGTTGATGTCGTCAAAGTTATACGGTCATTAGTGATTACAGTCTCACCAGAAGAAGTGAGAAAAGAGGGTTAAGGAATCCGTCTGAAGGGGAGAACTGAACATAACGATATTAGTGAAACACCACCTGAGAGTGTGCCCAATAGGGAACTCATTTAGGTTATTTTGATTGATTAACTTCCTACAAAGAGAGATAATATCAGTTCGGGCCGCAGAGGCCAACCATAATTTTGAAAGGCCAGCGTAGCCAGTAAGTTAAGACTACTCAGTTCGAGAGAAGGACATTTCAAAATGGTCAGTGGTACTAGTGATGGGGAAATGGTTCGTGAAGGTTTCCTTATATGAAGGAAGTAGAACTACAAGTGTTTAAGGTGTCCAAAATTGAGAAGTGAGACCAAAAAGACTAGAAATGGTAAATCATGCCAGTTAGGCGTAACAACTAGAGGAGTGGGACTTCCAGCGAAGGAATTGGGGGTCAAGAGAATTAGGCCCAAGAAATTTATAACCCGAGAGTGATGGGTTCAGTCTGGACCAGTAGAGTCCTCGTTAATAGTAGCATACAGTATGTCAGGGTCTTCGGGGCCCGGGATGTAAACGGGAGTTTAATAAAGATATAATTGAGGCCTAGAGAGTTTGAGCCAACGTTTCAATAATGGGTGCAAAACTCATATAATGGAGTAAATTGTCCATGATGAGAGAGGACAACTATATGATGAAATCCTAGTATGTATGATGATTGCAGATGTTCTTGGGTCGTGATGGTCGACACGTGCTGAGACCATGTGATTTGGCGAGAGTGGCGACGTTTTACTTATTTCTTGTGAGTAAAGGATAGATTCTAGTGACATGGGTGTGCGCCAACTTTTATGTAAATTGGAAACCTTAAACTACGCGTGCGGGTCGAGTTTAGTGGGAATGTTAGTTTTAACAGTCTTGTTACAAACGTATTTCTCGTTATTAGCAGGGCATTTTGATGATTGCCCGTGAGTGAACCGGGTGGGCCCTAAGAATATGTTTTGTTGTTATAATTTACTACTGCATTGAGTCAGCTTTAATAGAGTTTATTATGGTAATGTGTAGTGATTAATTACTGTATGGTTAAACGATAGTAAAAATGTAGTGTTATGACTGTCGTGCCGGATACTCCGGGAGGAGTGATCTTAGTTTTGTGCGGCGCCACCTGAAATAGGGTTGGGCCCAGATATGAGTATATATGAAACTTTCATGGTATTATAGACCTTAACGAGTATAGTGTCTAATTACATGTGATTCCCGAGCATAGGAATTTATTTGTCTGTTAAGACTTAGAATACATTGTGTTCTTATCGAGCTGAAAAATATAGCTCGTTATATATTTATAGCGTCAAGTACTTGGGATAGTGAGGGCGCCATGCTTCAAGTTACAATTTTAGGGACATGAGAGTGGATGAGTAAATTTTTATATCACAATACGTAGATTGTGGGAAAGTACATAGTATGTACTGAAGGCCTTACGAACCTCGACAACCGACTAGGTTAGATAGTAATGTATCAGGGGGGTTCCTTGTTTGGATTTCGCTTTGTGAGACATCCCACACATGAAACTAGCGAATGTCGGGAGTTGGAGAGAAGTTTGGTTAATAGTACATAAGTTTTGTATGTGGGTTATTATACCTATAAAGGAATACAATTGAGAGTTGATAATTCTTTTATGACTTAAGGCCAATAAAGTCGCATAGTCTTAGTATCATTCTGAATAGAGTAATGATACCATTGAAGGATTGATAAAATTTTGACTAGTGGGGTGGTTGAGTGCACTCCTACCACATCAGCATACCGAGTGTGCAAGAATCGAAGTAAGAAAATTTTATGTCATTTGTATAATAATGCGCGAGGTATAGGGTGTATGGGCACCTTAGGGGATTGAAGCAAACGGTGTATTATGATTATCTTGTTAATTCGATAACATGTAGTCGGGAAAGCCGAAGAATACTCCGTAAGATTTGTTAGAAACTTACGTTTCAAAATGAACTAAGATTTTTGGAGCGGGAAAAGAGACTTATGTCACACGATATGACAAAATCACATGTATCACGATTAGAAGTACATTCAAGAGAGTATAAAATGTATCAAGATACAAATAGCAGTGGTAATGGGTTTAATGTAGAGTAACCATCAAAGTTAGTCTTGCAGTGGGTCAACTGACTGTTAGAAAAAGGGCGAACAATTCAAAATCAGTAGGGGCTCCTTCCACTAGAGAATGGAAGAGTATCCCCAAGGATCTTCTCATGTAGCTGAGATAGTAAGATTATAAGTACTAAGATGCGATTGAGTACGGCCTAATACCCACAGAGGGATGGGCAGGACAAGCGATCTAAACGGATGCGGGAGAGAAAATTTTATGTGAACCCTGAGATCTTAGAGGAGCACGGTAGTAGTACCTTCCACTAGTGGAGTTTGTGTCCAAATAACTCCTATAATTTCACGTTTGGGCAGAGCGCCAGTAGAAGTATGGCATAGTAAACTTTGTTATTGTCCTACTTGAGAGTTAAAGGTGGGGGACCAGTTATGATTTCAAATGTCGAAGAAGGATCGATATTATCATATCTATTGTGTGTGAAATATATATTGCACAGCCAATTTACTTGTATGAACGACACGATACAAAGTCGTATGTATATGAGAAGAGGATAAATCTACTAAGGTGCAAATAGTAGAAGGCAAGATAGTGAATATCTAAAATAAATTTGAAGTGGTGAATTTTAAGCAGAAAGGTTTGGGCAAGAGCCTATATGACAGGGTAACCTGGAGTGTAAAGAAAACACATGTGAAGTGTTCATTATTAAGGGTATTCTATAGCGTACTATATGGGTGGTACGGAGTAGCTTACTTATGAGCGCCGGGATGCGATGCGCAATATTTTTACAGCGTTGTCTGTACCTAGTATACTTTATTCTAATTTCGGGACGGAATTCCATTGTAAGGGGAAAGTATGTAACACCCCGTATTTTTGAGGATTTAAATAATTATGTGATTAATTACTTTTGGTAGAAATAATTATGTGATTAATTATTGTTGTTGGATTAATTAAATTAAAAATGCGAGAAATTAATTTTTATTGATCCGGATTGAAATAATTATTAACTAGCATGACAAGGGTTAATACTTATTGTGGAGAATTATTGAATATTATTGTGTGATATGTAATATGGAATTATGAAATTTAATAAATTGTCGAAAGTGAGAAATACGGCAGTTTGGTAATTTAAGTCTGACACGCTTGTGAGTCGTATCGGGACTAATTAAATAGAATAAAAAGAGAAATTATTTTTATTAACTCGTATGGTCATTTTGAGTGCGTCTTTGAGTCCGTAAGGGTCGATATAGTCAAAATAGTATACCCGGGTGTTTAGTTTGGGTCCCGGGACAATTTTAGGCCTAACCGACGTTCCGAGAGGGCATTATGGTAAATTGTATTTTTGGGTGGAATTAATGGACGAAAATTAAGAATTATTTTAATCAGCCTAAAGAAGTTCATTAGGGTTGAGAGTTGGAAAAGAAAAGAACGGACATAGAAAGTGAGGGGGAGAACCAAAACCCAAGAAGGAAGACCAAATCGTCCTCACCTTGCATAACCATGACCACCAACGCATAGATCGAGAAGAGAGGAACGCGCATATACCAACATCACCAACGAATCAGACCGTCATATTCGAGGCAAGTGTTTATTACTTGCTTTCTTTAGAAATAATCATACTCATGTTAGTGTAGGTGAATTCACTCCTTGATTTACATGTTAATTGGGTGAAATTGGAGGTTAAATGATGATTAGAGGTTGGGGTAATTAGTTGTTAAAATTTTGTCATGAATGTAGAGGATGAACTACGAAATTGAATTATATATTGATGAAAAAATCTGGGTTGATTAGGTTCTTTGATTGAAAATTTGGAAACTAGGGTTCATATGAATTGATTTGGGGATTTTATATAATTATGATGATTTAGGACGAATTAATGATCCTAGGAGGTTAGGAATGATTTATAACCTGTTAGGGTTTATGGGTATTGATGATGAGGCATTGGGTGTTGAATCTTAGAGGTTTCTAGGTCCATAAATGGTGGGAAAACGCAGAATTCTTGGAAAGAAGACGAACAGTGACATCTCGCGCGATCTCGCGCGAAGTCGCTCGAACGACACGTGGACGTCGTTCAAAAGACAACCCTTCTGGTTCGAGCGACAGATGAAATTTTTGGGGATTTTCTCAAAGTTCAGTTTTGAGTTTGCCGGTTTATTGGAGTTAGAGAAATTGCCAAATAGTAATTTCAAATAGGGCAGAATTTCGGGTAAAGTATGTGAGAATTAATACTTTAATTATTTAGGTATAGAGAGAATGTACCTTGGAGATTACGAGAGAGATAGTAATCTAAATATTTATACTATACGTAGTGATGAGGTTAAAATATGTATGAGGAGTATATATGTAGGTTGGAGAAATACCTATAAATTATAATAGGATGTGTGTATGCCTATTATGTGATATTATTGTTAGAGCACTAATGGGTGATAACCCGGGGGTGCAAGAAACTTATAGTTAAGCGCACCAATGAGTGATAACTCGGGGGTGTAGAAACTCTATTGTTAATTGTACTAATGGGTGATAAACCGGGGGTATAAGGTTGACTATTGTTAGGCGCACTAATGGATGATAACCGGGGGGTGCTGGATTATTATTGACAGGTGCATTAATGGGTTCTAACCCGGGAATGCAAGATTCTATTGTTAGATGCACAAATGGGTGATAACCCGGGGGTGCTGACTTATTATTGATAGATGCATTAATGGGTGCTAAACCCGGTGTGCATGATGTTCTGGATAGGTGCACTAATGGGTCTTAGCCCGGGGGTGTAGGATTAGTGTATATATATATATATATATATATATATGTATAGGGATGATGTGACTATATATATATATATATATATATATATATATATATATATATATATATATATATATATATATATATATATATATATGAACTTGTGAATATTTCTACTGTGTGAAATTAGTAGACATGGTAATAATAATAATCATTACATTGCACCAAGTGGTCTTAACCTAAGGGTGCAGGATTAGTGTATATATATAGGGATGATGAGACTATATATATGTATGAGTGTACATGGTTAACTTTCTACTTTATGAGAATAGTAGATAAAATGGAATTGAGAAATGAAATAATCTTAGTGGATAAAAGATTAACCATTCATACGATGAATAATGAAACTTAGTATGTGAGATAAACTATCGCAATAGTGTATTGTATGGGCAATACGGGAATACTACTGGAAAACATAGTTAGTATTAGTATGGTTTCTGACTAGTTAGACTGGGAGGTATAACTAAGGGGAGATTAGATGTACGTTAGGCGTGCACCATAGACGTGAGGTGAGAAACTCATGTGAGAGTTCGATAACTAACATACGTATAAGACTTATTTTAAGAACCAGTTTTAAATACTTACTAAATCATTTTTACACATCGGGCTCTGACCCATTTCCTGTATTTCTTCTCTCTTTTGCTATATATATGTATTATATCAGGTCCTCAGCCACAGGAACACCGGATTTAGAGATTTTGATTGCTTGACGTGCTGCAGCTGTTGTGGAAGCTGTAGGTCCTTGCAGTAGACGCATCTATCCTTTTCTTTCAGTTTCATCTAGACTTCTTATCTAGGGCATGGGTCGTCCACTTATAGTCTTTCATCAGAGTTATTGTATTCAATTTAGTTTATGGTTTAGAGCTTTGAACTGAGAGTTTTACTGAGTCTTATTTATTTCAGTACTTGATTCATGTTTAGTATTTATTTACATTATGATGTGTGGTGAATGGTTTATATTTTGAAATTTAATGGAAATGGATTTACTTGGTTTTACTAAATTGGAAATGTTTTGACACCTAGCTTAATTTTATATTAGGTGAATAATGTGTTAAAAAGTTTTTCGACGGTGATGCTAAGAATGAACCAACTGAATATCCTGTTTTGAATTGGTAGAGGAATGATCACCCTATATTTAATTGGGAGGGGTGTCACAAATTATAGAATTTTCACTAGTATTTTTCACCCCGAATGAATTTTCATCCTGGATTGGTTCCCCGCTCATAGCTAACTGATACTCGATGGCTCTAAAAAGGAAGCAGCTGAAGAGCCTCTACCTTTACCTCCACCGTCACTTCCACAACGGCGTCCACATTCATGTCCACCAGTTGTAATGTATATATTAATCCTTATTAATTTATCAAAATGTCAAATTCGGGGATATATAATGAAATAACGTGATGGTCTAAGAACCAACTCAAACGAGGTAACACATAATTTATTGTCTAAAAAACAAAATAAACACAACATATAATTAAGATTATAGTCCCTTTGCATTTTTTTCTTCGGATTGGTTTCGAACCACTTGCACTCAAATATAATTTCAATGTATTGATTTAAGTATTTCATTTTCATAACACTACATAATCATCCATAAAAATCAATTACTACATTATCGTTCCCTCTGGGTAAAACATTGAGAGACATTACAGACTCTATCATCAATCGGTTCTGCAATAACCAGAACTAAATTAGAACTCAAACATAATGTATCATACTATGAGGTGAACACAATATATATTGTTGATTAATAACTTATACAACCACTCTCCTTTATTAGAATAAGGTTCCCATCATAAACTTTACCAAACCATGAAAGAATTTATATTTATCAAACATTAGTTAATAAGTAGACCACACATTACATATTATATGATTTGTTTTACCTAAAGTTCTAAGAGGTAGTAGATAGAATGCAAGCATGCGATAAAATAATTGAGGAATTAAACACATACATAATACCAAAATAGCCATTTATTATGAAATTCGGTTTAAAAGCTCAAAGAAACATCAAAATACAATTATGTTGATTTAAATTCTCAAAATGGCTGGCCAAACAACTATAATACCCTGACATTTTTGGGACGATAAGTTATTTATTTTGGGAGAAATAAATATTATTTTAATTGGAGATTAATTAAATTGGCATTTAAGGTCAAAATTTGAAGATGCTAGAAAGTGAATCGGATGACAATTCTGAGGGTGTGGTTATTTTTGGAAGGTTCGAGATAGTCGAAATGACTGTACGTGGGGCTTATTTGGGTTCCAAAATATTTTAAGTTCGTTTGGCTCGAATTAGAGTGACCGAGTCATTTAAAGTGTGTATTATCATTTAAAGTTGTGTATCTTAGGAGATAAGGCTTAAAAGCCTACGTGAGAAGTCATTCTCACTTAGGAGAAAGATAAAGCCTTAGGAAGAGACAAAGAAAGAAGAAAGAAGAAAAAGAAGAAGAAGAAAAGAGGAAGAGAAAGAGAAAGAAAGCTTAGGATCTCCGGCAAATTCACGATTTCGAGGATGAATCAGACTCTACAAATTTGAGGCAAACATGCTAAATAATTGTTTTGTATCATTTATTTCATGATTTGTGGATGAATTTATGAAATTTGGGATAAATATGTTAAAACCTAGATTTTGGGTTAAATCTTACATTTGATGTGTATATAATGGATTTGAGGTTATAAATTAGTTGGGTTGAGTAATTTGATGTGTATTAACATTATGAATGTGGTTGGGTTGAAGATTTGTGGTTGGATATAATTATTTTGCGGCTTTTGAGAAGTTAGAGTTCCTTAAAAACGGAGTTTGGCCGAGATACCTGGTAGGGCCGATCGACCCCGTCCAGGGGACCGGTCAACCGCGCCTCCAAAATGAGGTACACTGTCTTCGTTTATAGGCATAATTCAAAAGAGCGGTCAACCGCGGTTGAGGGACCGATCGACTAGGCCTCTGATTTTGGCTCAAGTTTGGGAATTTAAGTTTATCCCCTTTCCTATGGTTTATATTTATAGACCTACCGAATTATGGAATAAAAGAGGATTAAGTTATTATAAGGGGACAATTGACTTTAGAAGTGTGAGATGATAATTGGGTCTAATTAATAAATGAAATTAATTGTGGGATATGTCTCTCTCTCATTAAGGAAATGAGAGCAAAATTAATAAATGATTAAATGAAAACTTTGGGGGTTTTAGTGATTGATTTCGAGAGAGTGAAAATTTAAATGATTGTATCAATTTTGTGGAAAATCCTCTAAGTGTCGAGGTTAATATTTGAGGAATGATAATTGTTGATCGATACGCATACGGATATAGAAAATATCCTCAACATAAATTAAATTGAGAGAGGATTTATACAAATAGAAGTGAGGTGTGAATTTTAAGTGAGAAATCGTATAGTGTATTCAAAGTGGGGAAGTTATGTGAGTTATTGACGAATAGTATATAGAGAGTAAACTATACTAAATAATAATATTATTTCCTTTATGCCTAAGAGCGTAATAAGAATATGTAAATAGTTTGATACATATAACTTGTGTGATGGTATACATTTATATGATGTGATAATGTATGTATATCTTATGTGTATGATATATATATATATATATATATATGTGTGTGTGTGTGTGTGTGTGTGTTTGTGTGTGTGTGTGTGAAGCATACCCCCTCTATGCTATCATGGGAAGTTGCGTGATGTGGGTGAGGCCCCTGGCTTGAGGAGCAGGGTGCGTATAGTCCCCAGGTCATAGCGTCCATTTATTATTCTGTGATTTTTTTTATTAGGGGTGAGACGTGGTGGGTATGTTTCGTCTCATTTTCGGGGAGGAACTATGACCGCTTCCCGTACATTGTGTTATGGTTTTTACCAAGGCAGTGTGAGATTCCGACTGTTGGTACCCAGGATGATATGTGAGTGATTCCCTGGTAGATGATAGCATTGAGAACCTGCATCCTCGAGTTATAGCTCGCTGGGATGGTTATTATTATACTCATGTGAATATTATATTAATTGTATATGATTATGTGGTATCATATTTGTCTCTAGAGTAAAGAGACATAAGAGGATTGCTTGAATCTCATTCCGGGAGATTTTATCCGAAAAAATTATGATGAATATATATTAATGTGGAATTGTGGAGTAGATAATTATTATGAGTATATATAGTACTTTGGGTATCAAGGGCATAATGGACCTCAACGACCAACATTGCCAAGGAGTAGTGTATCAGGGGGGTTCCTTCTTTGGATTTCGCTTGCGAGACGTCCCACGCATGAAACGCATTGCAATGTTGGGAGTTAGGAGAAGTTAGTCCTTAGTTGTCATAATTATATTAGTATATATCTTGACGATCGGCAGTGCCAAGGAGTAGTGTATCCGGGGGTCCTTGTTTGGATTTCGCTTGCGAGACGTCCCACGCACGAAACTCCGTGCACTGTTGAGAATTGAGAAAAAATAATTAATCAATTATAGAATAGGAGAATTTGAGTTATACGCGTCAGGCATTGAGGGCATAATGAATCTTGATAATCAATACCGCGAAGGAGTAGTGTATCGGGGGGGATACTTGTTTGGATTTCGGTTGCGAGACGTCCCACGCACAAAACGCAGTGCAGTATTGAGAATTGGGAGAAGTTTAGTCCTCAACACTTAGATGCTTATAACTCATATATATATATATATATATATATATATATATATATATATATATATATATATATATATATATATATATATATATATATATATAATATGGGAGCTTGGTTTTTGAAAATGTATACATTTTTAACGGTACGGATGGGTGCCACATCAAGAGACATTTTTCCAAAATTAAGGGTTGATATTGATTATTCAAACTTTAATTCAAAGTTTGAATTTTAAGTTTACTTTTTTCATTTCCCACCTAAACTATTGGTTTCCCCAATACTTCTCCCCTTTCTCTCACCTCACGTCTCTCTCCTCACCCCACTCCACACTCCTCATAAAGGTTCAGGAGCAGAACTCTCTAACGCACCTACCACCATTGATAAATGAACTTTTTTATGCTATTTGTTTTGAACCGTAATAAAGGTATGACATATCTCCATTCATTTTTTTGTTCTGCCGCCCCCTCGCCTGTAGAATCCCTCCCCCCGGCCCCCGCCCCCACTCACACACACGCACATAAAAATACACACAAACACTGATCGCACACACACAAACACTGATCGCCCACACACACAAACACACACAAACACTGATCGCACACACACAAACACTGATCGCACACAAATCACACACACTGATCGCACACACACGTTTCGATTCATGTTTTTTTTTTGTTGTGTACAGATTTTCAGCCATAAGGAAAAATGGAGGCAAGGAATTTATCATATGTTTGGTTTTCTTAACATCAGGTAAAATGATTTGTTCATTTATGATCTCTACTTTTTGCAGATCCGGAGATTTTGCAGATCCGGAATTTATCATATGTTTGGTTTTCTTGACATCATGTTTTTTGCTTTTTTTTTTATCTTGATCCGAAGATTTTTTTGCCTTTTTTTACTATTGCTTTTTTCGTTGTTTTTAGGCAATTTTTTTTACACACTCATCTCAGATTCCTGTTTTTTTTTTGTGTTGTGTACAGATTTTCAGCCATAAGGAAAAATGGAGGCAAGGAATTTATCATATGTTTGGTTTCAGATGGTTTCAGATCTGACACAAGTGTTTGGTGAGATGCATTGCTTTGCTTTTTTCGTTGCTTTATTTTTCACACACGCTCAGATGCATTGTTTTTCTTTTTTTGTTGTACTAACAAATTTGGATTATTTTCTTTGAAAATGATGTTGAGTTTCACTTTCTCTGCCTCGATAGTTTTTGAGTGCTTTAATGCTTCTTAATTTTTTTTTCGTCTTTAGGGTTTTTTCTTACATATTAAAATTAATCTCAGCAGGGACACCAACATTAGCATAATTAAAGGGGTTAATTTGGGGAAAACAACCCTTTTTATAGCAGCGATGGCATACACAGTATCTCTCCATCTATATCATCACTCGAGAAAGAATGCATCCGACGAATTTATTTTCAGGTACTCCTTGCTTCCCTTATCTAATTCGCGTATTATTTTTTTTTTCGTTCCATTTTTTTACTTTTATTTTTATTATTTTATTATTTATATAGTCTTAAGAATGATAGTATTATTGTGTTCATTTCGAATTTATATTATTTACATTGTTAAGCTTTGATTGTATGTGTTAGGTTAGATAGTTGGGATGAATAGGTGATCTAATGACATAGTTTAACTCCTTTTAGTTTGTGGTTTTATGTTTTAGCAATTTGTTGCTTTATATTTTCTTAATGATCATTTCAGTTTCAATTAAATCAACTATTGACTCTGTTTTTAGCAGGGAGTTCTAAGCTACCTGCCTACATTTGAATTGATGTCGGTAATGTGTTTAATATTAACATGGGTTGACCCAATATGTTGACCTTCCCATACTATAACCTCAACGTTCTTATATTATGTAAATTAGATCAAGAACATTGTGTTTTTATATTTGTACATATAATTTTGTAATTTTTATATATTTGTTCTTATTATTTTGGTATATGCAAGTTTTATTACCATTATGGTGATGAGTGGGGCTGATTTGGTTGCATTAGTGTGGTGGTGGGGGTTGACATGAAGGTGTAAGTTGTATTCCCATACGAATGAAATGAAGTATTGGGTATGCATTATGCCCATGTAAAAAACTCCCTTTTTTAGTTATTTACATATGTAGCCCCAATCACTGGCATTTGATTGAATTGACTGAATTTGGCATTTGACTAAAGTGAAATTCTTGGAATGACAGGAACTTTAAGGAAGTATTCCTATTAGATCAAGATTGTATCCCCCCACCATCATAGTAAATTTATGCCATTATTCATTTAATTTTACTATTTTTTAAAGTTTCAACTGATTCTTTATTTTTTACTTTTATATGTTTTGCTAGGTTGTCATAAAAGGTCCCAAGTCATAAAAGTTTCAACTGAGTGTTTACTTTTATATGTAAACACTCCTTTCATTGTGGACTATTTTTCTTTCTTAAATTGAATATTATAAATAGAATATGATGGTTGTTGTGTCCTTACTATAGGAACTCTTTATTGTGGACTATTTTTCTTTCTTAAATTGGGCGGATAGCCCTATAAATAGAGGGAATTTTCTCCAAATTCTCTAAATTGTTTTCACGTTTGTGTTGTAAAAAATTAACGTAAATTGTTTACACATTCAATACTGTTATACATGTCATTAAATCTCTATTGAATAGTAAACTTGCATTTAAAGTTTGAATATTTGGTGATACTTGATTTATAATCAAAATTTGATATTACTTATCATTTTTTCAACTCTGTTTTGTAGTCGATGAATGTGATGCGATGTGTGTGATTATGGAAGATGTTCGCGTGGTCAATGGTTTGGAATGTAAGGTGACTTGCAACACATCTAAGATCTCCTGCGTTCGAGATATAGAAGATTTGTTTTATCATAAAAAAGGAAGAAAACTGTCAAGGAACAACAGATATTATGACATGTTTTTTTCAAATTAAATTATTTTGTTGGCACAATGATGTATGAGTCACTATTTTGGTGGTTGAAGTGCTTTTTTTATACCTCAAGCATGTGGATAGTCCTATAAATAAAGGAGACTCTACCCAATTTTTTAATTTTTTTTGGTCTTATTTGTATTGAAATTAAAGCGGGTCGATTGCTATTTTGTTATTATTTTAACATAAAAGGTTCGTACCACGGTGTATGTATATATGTACATACACACGATGTTTGTATGTATGTAAATACGATGTTTGTGTAGCGAATTTAAATCTTGAACACAATTTAAATCTTGAACACGATATGAATTAATATTTTTTTTACATATCTCAAATACGACCCCAAAAAAAGCGACACCATATATAGATGTTTTGTTGGGGAACAATATTTTTATCGTATTGCGATTACGTACTTAGGAAATTTTAGTCGTATTGCAATTACGTACTTAGGAAATTTTTGCTGTTTTGCGATTACGTACTTAGGAAATTTTTGCCGTGCCTTCAGGCACGGGCATATACTAGTATATATATATATATATATATATATATATATATCAATTTTTAGAATAAGAGAACTTCTAGTAAAAGAGAATGTTATGTATACTTTATATGTTTAGGAAGTGGGCGAATAGATGAGAGTGGTAATAGTTGGAGTTGAGAGATAATTTAGATGGATTTTAATTGAATATAAAAATTGGGAGTAAGTTAGATTAGTTTTCCCTAGATAGATTTGGGTATTTATTTGGAGATCTTGTGCATTCGCTTAGTTGCGCACTTTAGTTGAGAGGTGATTTAAATTTTATGGAGAGTGTGACTCCACTTTAATCATGTCATAATGCATTTATAATTATTATGCATTTTAATTCACTTGCTATAAAAATGTTTTCACACATTAGGCTCTGACCCGTTTATACTTTCTCTTTCCCTGTATATATATTGTATCATTTTAGGTGTTCCTCTGCAAGGACGCCTTTGATGATATCCACCCAGTGTATTCGTGGAGCTGCAACAGTTGCGGGTTGTTGCAGAATTTTGTTATAGGCGATTCCTATCTTTTGTATATCTAGGTTAGGATTCAGTTTGTATATCGGGTTTATACCCAAGTGTTGTAGATGTAGAACTTTTATTTCCTCGTTTACAATTTATTGTATTGTCTATAACCCGATAGCATACTCAGGTAATTTATTTCGTACATTGTGTTATACTCTTGTATAAGTCTCTTTTATATTAGCATGTGTGTGTTCTTTATCATATTTAGTAGTTGTTGTGTTGTGGGTTAGTTGTTGTATGGTTTGTTTCAGTAATGTATGTAAATTTTTTAAAAAAAAATTGACACCCTCTTTTTGTAGTAATGGGTTATCAGTAGTATTTATTTTAGAATCGTCAGTAAATGCTGAGAATGATCCATTTGAGATTCCTGGTTATTTTAATATAGGGTTGGACACCCGTTATTATTTTGAGCGCGGTGTCACAGGTGGTATCTGAGCATTAGGTTCTATTGTTTTTAGGATCTGTGTGGGTTTACTACTATCTTCTATAAGCATTCTTGAAGTAGAGCCCTATTATTAGGACTGTTGTGTTCATACGTCCATATTTTTCTTCTGTGATGAGAAAACATTTGAAAGGCGTTTTGATACAATTGTTCCCTTTTCAGATGTCACCGAAGAGAGGTTTTCCAAGCAGTGCAAATAAAGGGGCTGAGAGTGTGGAACGCCAATTGCCTCAAAGGACTATGACTACAGATGAAGTTGCCAGTATTGTGGGACAAGCTATAACTGCTGCCATTTCTGCGATGGCACCGCAACCTATAGTTCAAGTAGCCCAAACCCATTCAGGACCGTCTTTGTGGGAAAGAGTGCTGGAAGATTTTAGTAAGGGGCATCCTCCAGAGTTTTCAGGGGGAGTTGATGCGATGGTTGCAAGTCGATGGAAGAATAGTATGCAAAGGCACCTCCGTATGGTTGAGTGTAGTGAGGTGTAGAAGCAATTTCTAGCCACCTTTAAGTTGAAGGGTGCAACTCTCCAATGGTGGAAGTCTATCACAACATCTGAACAGAGAGATACATTGCCTATAACAAATTTTTGGGAACTCTTTGACCGAAGGTATTTTCCTTTCGCGAATTAGAAGGAGGTGAGGAGGAAATTGATGGATGTGTTTCAAGGTAATCGAACGGTGGCCGAGTATGAAGAGGAATTTACTCGATTGGTAAATTTAGTGCCTGATGAGGTAAATACCGAGGAGAAGCGTATATTTAAGTTCATACGAGGTTTATATTGGAGAATTCGATAGCCTTTGTTAGGGAACCCAGCGTTAGTGACTTTCATCGAGGTAGTGAATGCGGAACTGTTACAATGTCATGAATATTGTCTTCATTCACAAGGGGGTAAGAAATTTAGAGATTCGGGGTCATCAAGTAGTTCTGGTAGAGAGAATGCCAGTAATTGCAGAGAGTATAAGCAAAATTATAGAGGGTCGCAATAGCGTTATGTTCCTCAAAATGGGCAGAGAGGATTTGTGAGTAGATGTTTCTTTTGTAAAGAATTTGGTCATCGGAAGAGAGATTGTCCTAAAAGAGGTAAACTACCACGTTTTAAAGAAGATTTGAATATGAAACCCCTACAGCAGATTCGAGGACATTTTAGGCCAGGGGACTTTGTGTGGGAACCCATTGATGAAGAGAGGCAATCGGACTAGAGAGGTATGATGTAAGTTATTTTCCTGTGTGAATAGGATTATGCTATATGAAGCTTTGGGAATATCGTATGTAAGATAGTTATGTCAGGGTAATGCTATAGCCATATTATGTATGGAATGACCCAAAAAGGAATGTTGAGCAAGTGAGGCTCTTATATTATTATCTTTTGAGAGAATAGATTATTTTGTAATGTGCTCATAGAGAGCTATAACTTTGTTGTGAATGTAAGAATTGTTAAAATGTGTTGAGTAGTAATGATAAAGCTACTTCTTTTATAGTCGTGTTAGACTTATATAATTATTGTATTCCAGTTATGGAAGAGCCTAGTGTATGGCAATATATTATTATGATGACATAGATTATTACTGAAATGATTCAGAATTTAGTGGATTATTGATGAGTAAGAGACTTAGCTCATAATTATGTTAATTATGAGAACTAAATATTATTATGAGTATGATAAATATTAAAACCTTGTGTCTTGGGCATAAGGTATTTTACTTAAATGTCGAAAGACATAAACTATTTTATAATAAACTATTTTCAAAATAAAACTTTTTATAGGCCTTTGGGCTATACCAAAAATGATTTACATCAAATATTTTTAAACTCTAGTCCCGATCTAACAAACTCTCAATCCCCGACCTTGTGACATATTAGTGTATTGTTTGGATTTCGCTTGCGAGACCTCCCTCGCATGAAAGTAGCGAATGTCAGGAATTGAGAGGAGTTAAACTCCGGACCTCTTAAAATTGCTATATTATTAATATGTTAGTATAATTTAATATTTTGAGTTATGGTACTTTTGAGGCAAGTGAGGCCCAATTATGTTTATACGAGTAGAGCTCGAATTAAGGGTTTATGGGCGCCCTAGTTGTTATAATTGGTTTGATAAAATTAAAATAATTCGTCGTGGGAAATGGTAGGATTGGGTATAGTGTTAGCAGGGTTAAGTGTAGTAGAAACTAGTTGAGCTTTGGAGTATTAGGCTTAGCGTAATTTCGAGGGCAAAATTCTTGTAAGTGGGGAAGTCTGTAATACCCCGAGATTTTTGGGACGATAATTTATTTATTTTGGGAGAAATAAATATTATTTTAATTGGAGATTAATTAAATTGGCATTTGAGGTCAAAATTTGAAGATGTTAAAAAGTGATTCGGATGACAATTCTGAGGGTGCGGTTGTTTTCGGAAGAGTCGAGATAGTCAAAATGACTGTACTTGGGGATTATTTGGGTTCCAAAATACTTTAAGTTCGTTTGGCTCGAATTAGAGTGACCGAATCATTTAAAGTGTGTATTATCATTTAAAGTTGTGTATCTTGGGAGATAAGGCTTAAAAGCCTATGTGAGAAGTCATTCTCACTTAAGAGAAAGAAAAAGCCTAGAAAGAGAGAGAGAGAAAGAAGAAAGAAGAAAAAGAAGAAGAAGACAAGAGGAAGAGAAAGAAAGCTTGGGATCTCCGGCAAATCCGCGATTTTGAGGACGAATCAGACTCTACAAATTTGAGGCAAGTGATTAAACTTGCTAAATAATTGTTGTGTATCATTTATTTCATGATTGGTGGATGAATTTCTGAAATTTGGGATAAATATGTTAAAACATAGATTTTGCGTTAAATCTTACATATGATGTGTATATAATGGATTTGAGGTTATAAATTAGTTGGGTTGAGTTATTTTATGTGTATTAATGTTATGAATGCGGTTGGGTTGAAGATTTGTGGTTGGATGTAATTATTTGGGGTCTTTTCAGAAGTTAGAGTTCCTTAAAAATGGAGTTTGGCCGAGATACCTAGTAGGGTCGGTCGATCGCGTCCAGGGGACCGGTCGATTGCGCCTCCAAAATGAGGCACATTGTCTTCGTTTATACGCATAATTCAAAAGTGCGGTCGACCGCGGTTGGGGGACCGGTCGACCAAGCCTCTGTTTTTGGCTCAAGTTTGGGAATTTAGGGTTTATCCCCTTTCCTTTGGGTTTACATTTATGGACCTACTGAATTATTGTATAAAAAAGGATTAAATGATTATAAGGGGACAATTGACTTTAGAAGTGTGAGATGATAATTCGGGCTAATTAATAAATGAAGTTGATGGTGGGATATGTCTCTCTCTCTCATTAAGGAAATGAGAGCAAAATTAAAAAATGATTGAACGAAAACGTTGGGGTTTTTAGTGATTGATTTCGAGAGAGTGAAAATTTAAATGATTGTATCAATTTGGTGGAAAATCCTCTAAGTGTCGAGGTTAATATTTGAGTAATGATAATTGTTGATCGATGCGCATACGGATATAGAAAATATCCTCAACATAAATTAAATTGAGAGATGATTTATACAAATGGAAGTGAGGTGTGAATTTTAAGTGTGAAATCGTATAGTTTATACAAAGTGAGGAAGTTATGTGAGTTATTGACAAATAGTATATCAAGAGTAAACTATACTAAATAATAATATTATTTCCTTTACGCCTAAGAGCTTAATAATAATATGTAAATAGTTTGATACATATAACTTGTGTGATGGTATACATTTATATGATGTGATAATATATGTATATCTTGTGTGTATGATATATATATATATATATATATATATATATATATATATATATATATATGTGTGTGTGTGTGTGTGTGTGTGTGTGTGTGTGAATCATACCCCCTCTATGCTATCATGGGAAGTTGCGTGATGTGGGTGAGTCCTCTGGCTTGAGGAGCAGGGTGCGTATAGTCCCCAGGTCATAGCGTCCATTTATTATTGTGTGATTTTTTTTATTAGGGGTGAGACGTGGTGGGTATGTTTCGTCTCATTTTCGGGGAGGAACTATGACTGCTTTCCGTACGTTGTGTTATGGTTTTTACCAAGGCGGTGTGAGATTCCGACTGTTGGTACCCAGGATGATATGTGAGTGATTCCCTGGTAGATGATAGCATTGGGAACCTGCATCCTCGAGTTATAGCTCGATGGGATGGTTATTATTATACTCGTGTGAATAGTATATTAATTGTATATGATTATATGGTATCATATTTGTCTCTAGAGTAAAGAGACATAAGAAGATTGCTTGAATCTGATTCCGGGAGATTTTAACTGGACAAATTGTGATGAATATATATATTAAAGTGGAATTGTAGAGTAAATAATTATTATGAGTATATATAGTACTTTGGGTATCGATGGCATAATGGACCTCAACGACCAACATTGCCAAGGAGTAGTGTATCGGGGGGATTCCTTGTTTGGATTTTGTTTGCGAGACATCCCATGCACGAAACGCAGTGCAATGTTGGGAGTGAGGAGAAGTTAGTCCTTAGTGCTCATAATTATATTAGTATATATCTCAACGATCGACCGTGTCAAGGATTAGTGTATCGGGAGGGTCCTTGTTTGGATTTCCCTTGTGAGACGTCCCACACACGAAACGCTGTGCACTGTTGAGAATTGAGAAAAATTAATTAATCAATTATAGAATAAGAGAATTTGGGTTATACGCGTCAGGCATTGAGGGCTTAATGAATCTAGATAATCAATATTGCCAAGGAGTAATGTATCGGGGGGTTTCTTGTTTGGATTTCGCTTGCGAGACGTCCCACGCACAAAACGCAGTGCGGTATTTAGAATTGGGAGAAGTTTGGTCCTTAGAACTTAGATGCTAATATATATATATATATATATATATATATATATATATATATATATATATATATATATATATATATATATATATATATATATATATGTGTGTGTGTGTGTGTGTGTGTGTGTGTGTGTGTGTGTGTGTGTATTTATGTCAATAACTAGAATATGAGAACTTCTAATAAAAGAGAATGTTTACGTATACTTTATATGTTTCGGAAGTGGGCAAATAGATGAGAGTGGTAATAGTTGGAGTTGAGAGATAATTTAGATGGCTTTTAATTAAATATAAAAATTGGGAGTAAGTTAGATTACTTTGCCCTAGATAGATTTGGGCATTTATTTGGAGATCATGTGCATTCGCTTAGTTGCGTGCTTTAGTTGAGAGGTGAGTTAAATTATATGGAGAGTGGACTCCACTTTAATCATGTCATATTGCATTTATAATTATTATGCATTTTAATGCACTTGCTATAAAAATGTTTTCACACCTCGGGCCCTGACGCGTTTATACTTTCTCTTTCCCTGTATATATATTGTATCATTTTAGGTGTTCCACCACAAGAACGCCTTTGATGATAACCATCCAGTGTATTCATGGAGTTGCAGCAGTTGCGGGTTGTTGCAGAATTTTGTTATAGCCGATTCCTATCTTTTGTATATCTAGATTAGGACTCAGTTTGTATGTCGGGTTTATACCCAAGTGTTGTAGATGTAGCACTTTTATTTCCTCGTTCACAGTCTATTGTATTGTCTGTAACCCGACAACATATTCGGGTAATTTATTTCGTACATTGTGTTGTACTCTTGTATAAGTCTCTTTCATATTAGCATGTGTGTGTTCTTTATCATATTTAGTAGTTTTTATGTTGTGGGTTAGTTGTTGTATGGTTTGTTTCAGTAATGTAAGTAAATGTTTTTTTTCAAAAAATTAGCACCCTCTTTTTGTAGTAATGGGTTATCAATCGTAATTATTTTAGAATCGTCAGTAGATGATGAGAATGATCCACTTGAGATTCCTGGTTATTTTAGTATACGGCTGGCCGCCCATTATTATTTTGAGCGGGGTGTCACAATAACTTACTTGTAAATGTATCAACTACTAATCCTAAATTTGAACAAATTATTAAGAAAGAAATATATATATATACTAGAACACCAAACAAAGATTAATACTATCATCATTCTAATCTAAAATTAATCTTAAATATTATCCAAATACGTATCTACTTATACTAATACTAATAAATATAAATCAATAGTGTACATCAAATCAATAAAAAGTCTATGGATTCAAATTAAAGTATTATTACCAATACATACACTAATGTAGCAGTATATATACATATTAAGGACTAGGCGATACAATTAGCGATTGACCTAGGTGTGGGAGTAGGGGAGATTCTTTAAACACGTGTTTTACCAAGACAACGATCCTAACATTTACACCAAACAAATAAATGAGTGAGACAAATTGGGCTCGAGCCATTAAAGGGTTCACCCGTTAGGTACAATTATATAAATATGTGGTTGAGACGAGATATAAACCAAACGAATTCAGTATTAACAAAAAAACACGATTTACACCACATGAAATTGAAAGTATAAACATTTATAAATTGGTCAGGTATGGTTGATGAGGAGGATACAATCTTGACAAGAAAGAGAATAAGTTAGCGGTTTTAACCTATTGGTAATTAAATGTGAACTACGTAATATGCAACAGAAGCTACATAGTGAAAATCAAACAAGAATTTGAAAGGTGACAACCTTTTTGGATATTATTTTTGTTAGTACATTATCAATTTGTTTCTCTAATTGCATGAGATCGTCCATATTGAGATACCTAACATTTGTCTCTTCAAGGTCCTTATTAAATGTAAGATTCATGTAAACACCACGATATGTCATTATGCTTGATAGAAAATATACTAGGGCGATTGACTTCTTGCGTACTAAATATTTGTAGAAGATCTCCATTTTCCCAGGATCTTGTATATTTAGACTGAAATATATAAGGTACATTAGTAAAAGATTATTCTTTCCACAAAAGGAATTATAACTAGAACACCATATAGCTAAGAATTCAACACCACAGGGAGAATTATATAAATAGAGTTCTACACAATATCCTGTCAAAGATACAATCACCTAGTAACTAGAGTAAACATGGGAACAGTTCATAAATGATGTCTAATAATGATTGATCTTACGAAGGCCAATGGCCAAGCTACTTACTAGGAGATGATATTTCTTATTTTTGTCGGATTAATTCAAAACTATTAAAAAGTGGATGAAAACTATGTTATAAGATTCTAGTTACTTTTTTTGGTATTTGAGTAATAAATTGAACCGTTCAATGAGCAAGATGCGCTGCCGCCTCAACAAACTAGATATAACTAGCCTCTCTAGGATCTTTTTCTCTTCCTTCCTAGGTTTTGACTCTAGGAAGCCCGGGGGGAAATAAATATTATGTTAGGATATGATATGTATATATGTATATTTTTAGCTTAATTCCACCACTCTAAAATCTTCGTTTCACTTCCTATGTTAAGAAAAAAGATAACAACTACGTATGGAACATGAAAGGTTTTCAATCTCCTTTGGATAAATTATACTGTTAGGCACCTGAGACTAGAAATAAGCAAAAATTATATTAAGTTAAGTAACTTAAGACCAATATGTTTGGACTCCAAGAATACACAGGAATAGGGATGGCAATGGGGGGTTTGTCCCTCCCCACCTCACCCCCATTACTCCACTCTAATCCCTCCCCCACCCAAACGCTGCTTAAAAAACTTGTGGAGCCCCCAAAACCACCCCATTGAAGAATACATTTTATCAATAAAGATTACAGAAAATGAACTAGTATGTGTGTAACAAATGCTATAAAAAATGCATAAGAGAAGATTCCTATAAAAAAAACATTCTCTAAACTAATATTTAAACAAATCAAATAAAAAATGAATAAAAAAATATCTATAAACAAACAGTATGAGAATATTCATTAAAATAATATGTCTTCATATCAATATGTATATGTTTGCATGTATCGATATGTATATGTGTGTATGTACTACGGAGGAGACAAAACAAATCTTAGGGTAAGGCACTCGTATTATGCATGTGAAAAGTTTTTGTATAAATGTTCGAATCAAGGACGGAAGCCCGAGCGACTATTTGGATGTTATTTTTATGGATCTTTCAACAATATTCATTAATACATGAATTTTTATACAATTATACATTCTAAAATCAATAATTATAAATTGATATTGCCAAATCCTAATTGAGTCAAATATATCTTGAAAAATAATAAAAAATGTTAAATTACAAATTAAGATAAAGTAAGTTTAAATTAAACAAATACGTATATATTTTAATTGATTAAAATTTAGGTGTATTGTCAAAACCCTAAATAAGAAACAAATAAAACTCTAAATAACATCCAAATACATACATCAGTAAGTATGTATGCATGTTTAATTCAAATCAATGAGATAAAAAATGACACTCATATGGATGAAACTAACAAGAGCAAGATTTTTTTTATCACAAAGATGGACATTTATACACATAATTCTTCTGGTTCGATCCTTTAACAATTATTGATTCATGCATTCAAAAAGGATAATCAGTAACTAAAATGTTTAACCAAATTCATATAAAGAAAACATACATTACTCAACCATGTGTGTGAGGGAACCCTCCATATGTGCGACGGGCGAAGACTGCCTAGGTGAAGGGGAAAAATAGAGGAAAAGCATGTAGAGGCAAGACAGAGGAGAAAAATGTAGGGGGCATGCCAGGGTGGAGGGGGCCTGCTGGGGTGGAGGGGACTCCAGGGTGGAGGGGTCTGTAGGATGGAGGGGGCAATGAGGTGGAGGATCGTTGGGTGGTTTGGGGGTTAGGGTTGGGGTTGGGGGATGAGTTTAGATGAGAAAATAGGGGAATTGAAAGTTAAGGGGTGGGAAAAGATAGGGTTGTGTATGTGTGTTAAATGAGTTAAAAAATAACTTAAAAGACTTAGTTTTGATCAAAAAATTATACTTTTTCCAATGAATTATTTTTTTCCTTGCAATAGGTATTTTCGAAAATAAAAATGTAGTGGAAAATTTTATTGCCCTTATTTTTAGCAAAGGTTTTAGTAATTCCTCTCTAAAAGGGACTTTGTGCAACAAAATAATTCCTTGCAAAATATTTTTCATATTGTCTTGTTTTTAAAAATGATATTTAAGTTTCCTTGCTAATATAATACTTTTAGCAATGACATTAACTTCCTTGCTAAAAAATTCGTTGCAACAACTCATTTTTCTCATAGTGATTAGTTAAAAAAAATAAACTTAATGGTGTATTTTGATATTTTCCACTATTTAGAGTTTAAGAATTGGGTGTTTGGGTATTTTCAACTAATTAGGGTATTTTCCACAAATTTTAAGCTTGGGAAATTTTTCCACTAATTAGAGTTTAAGAATTGGGAATTTAAAATTATTTTAAAAAATAATTGGGTATTTGGGTATATACACATGCATACATATACATGTAACTACACAAACATATACATATACAGACACATTCACGTACACATACGTACACACACATACGTACACAATATGTATATATATATATATGTAGAGAGAGAGAGAGAGAGAGAGATGTTCAAAAGTGAACATAAAAGATGAACATTTTAATGAACATTAACAAAAAATCACATAATAACCCATTAATTTTAATTTCTATGTTGTGATTGGTCTGCGCCAGCGGCAACGAACACATGCGTGTCGACTGAATATTGTTTTACACCCCTACCTACCCCCACACACACTTTGTCTCGACTTGCAAATTGGAGTTGGGTCTGGTTTATGGGTTTTAGGATAGGGGTCAGGTTAGCTAGGGTCACCGCAAATGGGTAAGTGCAGGTCATGTATGGGTAGGAGCTGCTGGGTAAGGGGTTTGAATTGGTCGGAGCTAGTTGGATGTGTAGCAGTTGGTAATGATCGAAATGGATGGTTAGTTACCAGATGAAATGGGTTTTCTGGTTAGGGATGCTAAGGGGTTGAATCGGGTTATGGTTTTGAGCAAAGAGGTCTTGCGGGTTGTGTGGAGTTTGGCCGGAGTAGGGGGTATAGCTCCATGTTTTTTAGCAGCTCCGAGTTCGTGGGTTACAGCTTTGGATATGGCACATGGGTGGGAGGTAAGAGATGGGTTTGGTATATGGGTTTGCCATTTACAACTCGATAACCCTGCCAGTCGTTGCCCCATATAATTTAAGAGGTTGGGGGTGTAGAAAAAATATTCGGTCGACACGCGTGTGTTCGTTGCCGCTGCCGTAAACCAATTACAATATAAGAATTAAAAGTAATGGGTTGTTATGTGGTTTTTTGTTAATGTTCATTAAAATGTTCATATTTTATGTTCACTTTTTAACCTCTCCCTATATATGTATACATACATAGAAAGTCACCTATAAAGACACCTTAAGGGGGCAGACCCAGTTATACACCATTTTTTTTTAAATAGTGAAAAAATGATTTTTTTTTTTTTATAAAACTTCATGGATATGATCTCCATGGTGAGAAGATAGTCTCCAATTTTTTCATTAAATAATTTATTAAAAAAACTGATGAGATGAGCTGATATGTCAAAAAATGGTATAAGTATGTATTTTCGACTGTTGAAAGTTTGGGTCGCCACCAGCCACATGATTGATTGAATTTTTTTATAGGAACTTCATGGATAAGATCTTCTCACTATCGAGATCATATCCATGAAGTTTCATCAATAAATTCAATCAAAAAGTGAGTGAGATGATTATTAAAATTTTAACGGTCGAAAATGCATATTTATACCATTTGGAGACAAAGAGAGGGGAAGCGTACCTGAGAGTGTAAAGAGAGATATGTAGGATGGATTATGAGGGTTTTCGAGTAGAGAGAGCTAAGTCAGAGAGTGTCGATAGAGAGAGAGAGAGAGAGAGTTCTATCGGAGAGTGTAGAGAGAGAGAGGGTGGTCAAGAGTGAAAATGACATGAAAAAAATTAATTGTCCACGCCTTGTGGTCATGATCCAGGGCCGTGACCAACAATCATGATTATTTCAAAGTGGTCACGGCCCAAATCCATTACCAATATCAACTGAAAACCTTAACTTGGTCATGACGGTGGCAAGTTTGGCCCAATTTTGGCCTCATCATTGTCACGATTTTGTCACAGACCACAACCGTAACTATAACCATGTCTAGTTTATGTCACGGTTATGAGTGGTCATGAACCTGGTCATGGTTGCTTTGACTCTGGTCACGATCTTTGATTGTGACCATTTGATCATGGTACGAGGCCATAACTAGTTTTCCATGCCCATTTTCATTTTGTGATGTAGTTCTTCTCCGATATTTCTCTAACTGACTTGAAACCACTTATTCCATCTTGAAAAAATTTCCTCCAACACCCTCCCATCCACCACCGACCACCTGCTCCAGAAAAGAAATTTGGTCCTCCTCCCTCTTGGTTTCACAACAATCACAAAGAACACTTTTTTTCGCACATAGTAATTACAAGTTATGATTTCTCTATTCTTCACATTCATATCTTCTTGTAAAACCTTATTTTTGCCTACCTACTTCCAGCTTACAATTGTTCACCCATAAAACATACCCAATTGCCAAGTACCCAAACTTCCTATCTCTTTCACGAGAAAGTAGTATGGCGTTAACTTCCAATTGTTATCCAACTCAAAGGTCTTCCCTGCTGCTAGAAAAACTGTCTTCATCTTGATTTAATTGAACTGTTCCACCCATGTAAATGATGCGCAGTGTATGGATCCATCTTTTGGTTGTAGGTGTTGAATAATTAGACTCACCACCCCCTGAGCGCATATGCATAAGGTGCAAGCGGGATACTACACATGCGGGGAGGGGAGCGGGGTAGGTCTCCCTTTTCTTAAAAGTCGGGGTTGTGTCTCATTACGATATTATCTCAACAATCACTGTAAGAAAATCTCTTATTTTAAAAAAAATAACCCATTATAAATTCATTAGATGATAAAAAAATTCTATTGGTACGTCGGGAAGAATTGGTTATATCATTAGTGAAGATGACAATTGGATTTCTCATAACTCCATGTGTATCTCTTCTATAATACTTTTTTCTATAAATATGTTTTGTTATTTATTTACTTGAAGCCAAAATATTTTATGTGAACTGTTACAATTTCATGGATTGACTGTTTTAAAAAAAACTATTTAAAGGCCTCCCATATCCTTCAGATTTTTTTATATCTTTTATTACAGTTTTGACTTTTTCAAAATATATTTTTTTATTAGTAAGTGACTCAATAAAACAAACCCACCTAAAGGGACGGAATCCCATATACAGGAAGTATACAAAGCAAGGAAATGAAAAGCTAGAACCTAGAACATACTAGACCAGCCCCTGGAACTCCTCTAAAAACTCAATCAAGAGTGATAACGACGAATCATGCATTTTCTTATACCAAGTAAAAAGAAGTCTCAGAAAACTGTACCGAATCCTAGAAGGATCAAGTTCGGTCCCCTCGAAGCATCTCATGTTCCTCTCCTGCCAGGTGGTCCAAAATCTACTAGAGAACCTCATCCCTTTGTTCTAAAGCCCCTCAATAGTGAAGATGACCTACCTGGCAGTGGTCCACACAAAGAAACAAACATTGGGAGGAACTTGACTTTTCCAAATGGCCTTCCACAGAAAAGAAACCCCTCAACACCTGATAAAAACTCTTAACTGAAAATCGGTCATCCTGAGAGCATGACCACCTCAACTTGGCTTCACCCAGAGATAGAGCTGGTGCCAACCTTAGCCATTCAAAGAACTCCTCAAACTCCTCCATCTCCCAATCTCGGAGTCCCCTCTTAAACTTCGGATCCCACATCCCAAGAGCCACAACCCTCTGCCTATGGTCCTTAACTAACCCCTCTCTATCCCCCCCAAGTCGAAACATCCCTGGGTAGAGATCCTATAAAGAGCCATATGCATCCCATGTATCCTTCCAAAACCTTATATGACTCCTACTTCCAAGATAGAAGGAAGTGAGAAAAGAGAACCTCCCCCACCTAAGCGCAATGTAACTCCACCACCGCACCCCATGAGTTGAGCGCCCCAAAATAGGACCCCATTAAGGACCCACCCCGTGTCTAGCGTCCACAACTTTCCTCCATAACCCGTATTAAATATCCACAACCACTTCCCCAGTAGAGCCTCATTAAACTAGGCTAATCTCCTCACCCCACCCCCACCCTCTCTCAGTGGCCCGCATACCTCATACCAACTCACCAAAAAATATTTAAACTGATCATCATTCCCTCTCCATAGAAAATATCTCATCAGCTTATCGAGCTTTTTGCCTATAGACACAGGTAAAGAGAGAACAGACAAAAAATATATCGGCACGACAGATAAAACAATTTTGATCACCGTCAACCTCCCCTTTTTGGACAGATAGCTATGCTTCCAACCAGCTAACATCCTATGAACTCTCACTAAGACCGGATCCTACATTGAAGAAGACTTTAAGTTAGCCCCTTAAGGGAGGCTAAGATAAGTAGAAAGGAGAGAGCCAACCCGACAGCCCAGAAGACTATCCAGATGTCCCATGTTTCCCACATTACCAACGAAAATCATTTCGCTCTTACTAGAGTTAATTCGTAAACTCGATACAGCCTCAAAACATACCAGTAACAACCGCAAACTCCCCAACTCATCCATGGACACCCCAGAGAAGATAATAGTATCAACCTCAAACAGAAGGTGTGAGATCACAATAGAATGGGGAGTAGGGCTCCCGATAAAAAAATTTGAAACTAGACTACCCTCCACTGTATGATCATCATTCGAGATAATTCCTCCATAATGAAGATAAGGAGAAAAGGGAAAAATGGATACCCTGCCGAAGACCATACGCACTCGAAAAGAACCCCTATGGCACCCCATTGATAAGGACTGAGAAATTGACAGAGGAAATACACCTATTCATCCACCAAAACCACCATTCCCCAAACCCCATTATCCTGATCATATAAAGAAGGAAATCCCAGCTCACATGATCACCAGCCTTTTCAATGTCAAGCTTGCATATAATCCCAGGATCCCTGCCTCTCAACCTAGATTCGATGCACTCATTCGCGACCAACACAACATCAAGGATCTGACGACCCCTCACAAACATTCTCAGAGCATCCGAAATAAGAGGATCAATTACATTTCTAAGCCTAATTGATAAGACCTTAGAAATGAGCTTATACACACTACCTGTCATGACCCCGTCCCAAAATTAGTAGTAGGGAACAAGTGTCTTGACATGCCACCAAGGCAACATATATTCTGACTTAAATTGTTTCCTTAAATAAATGCAGCGAAAATAAAATCACATGGTTATGAATCGTAAAATACAAAAAGTAAAGGAATTACGTCATCAGAGCTTTCTAAAGGAAAATTCATTTATATTGAAAGTTACAATAAATTACAACTTAAGAAAAAATTTAAAAACTTATTACAAGAGAGCTAAACATGCTCTAAATGATAAAACAAACATAATAACAAAAAGAGCTCTAAAAGATGAATCTTCAACACAGTCCTTTTTCATTCCCTCCACGAACCTACTTAGTTCCTGAAAAATGGTTAGTTATACAACATCAGCTAAAAGCCGAGTGAGGCTTAATCTCTAGACATTCCAAGGTTTTATTCCGAAAATTGATACCTATTCAAATCCAAAGAGCAGACATATACATATATGGATAGGAATTTCCTATATAAAATTTGAGATGACAGTATATAGAAATGAATAGCACAGAATATAATAGATACGACAAATCAATTTTCAATATCTTTTTCCTTCAATCATATCATTTTAATGGCCAAGTACACTCTAATACCGTATTCTTTTATCGTATTCTTTTACCGTATTATTTCCCGGTATTTGAGGGTCAATCGAACTTATTCGTCACAACGCCTTATTTAGGGCACACTAGCGATAACTCAGCTGGGAAGGTCAGTCACTAAGAGAGGTCCCTTAGGCCGAATCTTATTTCCAATATTCAATATCATCTTCAAAAGTCTTTTTAATCGGTATGTCTATACGAACAAATATAAACATATCACAAGGAATCAATCATCGGTATCAGATGAATTTTGAGAATAAAAGAAATTCACAAAAAATATATAGTTTTCATAATATCATATAATTAAAACACACAAGGAATGTCAGAGTACTCACCTAAAACAGAAGTTCGAAGTTTATAGAAACAGAGTCTTGGATCGCTCGTTAATCTTGAGACGAAACTTCTTCTTAAACTTTCTCCGCACTTTCTCTCACTATTTCTTTGTAATATTTTGGTATAATTTCTTGTAATTGCTGATCCAAGGGCTTTATTTATAGTTTCCCAAAGTTATTTAGGTGTTGACACGTGTCTGGGTGATAAGGCTTTCACTTTGGTGAGTCGTCGTTCACGTGTTGTGCAACGGATCAGCCTTGTAGTCTTGATTTACCAAATGGTGACACGTGTTTTGCCTTTTTCTAGAGGATTGATATGAGTTTTATCCTCTCCTATAAAGACGACACGTGTGCGGTGGAGGTGTCCAAAAGAAAGCACGAGGTGGAAAGTTAGTAAGGGTATAAGGGTCATTTTACACATGAAGGGTGTTTTAGTAATTTTACATGATAAATTTTCAATATTTCTTAGAGGTCCTTGAAAATATTTTATTTACAAAATGGTCCTTTATATATTTTCATTTTAGTCCCTGAAACTTTCTTTATTTAAAAATTAAGTCCCTAAAGTTTCATAAAATTTCATTTTCTACCCCAAAACTTATCATTTAGTTTAGGATATTCCATAAGACTTTGATTTAATCAATTTTGATGAAAAATGAGGTTATTTCAAAGTGTTTAAGTCGGCCTAACTAGCCTCCCTTTCAACCAATCAAAATATTACACATGGTGTGGTAATAAGACAAAATACATCTTAAATGATGGACAAATTTGCCCTTATTTCGTAATTTCGGTGTAACTTCTTGCTCGGACCTCTGTTTAATGCACCATTTATTGTGTTACAAACCTTATTTATATACATATAACTTTTTAGTTTTTACCTCAACTCAATTGTTATATTATAATGGTCAAAACTAGTCTCTAATATGAACATTCCTAGCAAAAATGTTAAATTTTTTATGTTTGTAACTAATTTGATATTTCATGATTTATAAAGGGATGATTAGACTAAAATAATAAATTAACATTATTCATATCACATATGACATAATACAACATTTAAAACTATATATAAAAGTGGGGTCATTACATCCTACCCTCCTTATAAAAAGTTTGGTCCCACATTAATTCCCGAAAAAGTATGGATATTTCTCCTTTATTTCATCTTCCCTCTCCCATGTTGCTTCTTCAATGGAATGATTTTGCCATAACACTTTGACCAATGGAATTACCTTGGTTCGTAATATTTGATCTTTATGGTCCAAAATTTTTACTGGATGCTCAATGTATGACAAATCTTCTCTAACTTGAAGAGGTTTGTGACTTATGATATATGTTGGATCTCGAACGTATTTATTCATCATTGACATGTGGAACACATTATGCACACTAGAGAGTTCAGGGGGTAAAGCTATTCTATATGCAACAGCTCCTATCCTTTTAAGGATTTCAAAAGGTCCTATGTATCTTGGACTCAATTTCCCTTTATTTCCAAATCGGATTACTCCCTTTGCTGGTGATACTCGTAAGATCACATAATCTCCTCTTTGGAATTCCAACTCTCGTCGGCGATTGTCAACATAACTCTTTTGACGGCTTTGAGTGATTCGAAGTCGGTCTTATATCAATTTTACTTTCTCTGTTGTGATCTGGATCAATTCTGGTACCAATAATTTTCTTTCTCCAACTTCTACCCAACATGCAGGGGAACGACACCTTCTACCATAAAGTGCTTCGTATGGATCCATTTGAATAATTGCTTGATAACTGTTATTATACGTAAATTCCACTAACGGTAAATGGTCATCCCAATTCCCTTTCAAATCAAGTACACATGCCCTAAGCATATCCTCTAAGGTTTGACTGGATATCTCAGATTTTCCATCCGTCTGAGGGTAAAAGTGGTGCTGAAATTCAATTTTGTTCCCATGGCTACTTGTAGGCTTTTCCAGAATCGAGACACAAATCTAGGGTCACGATCTGAAACAATTAAAATTGGGGTTCTATGAAGCCTAATAATTTCCCACATATACAACTTAGCTAACTTTTCTAAAGAATGGGTAATCTTAATGGCAAGAAAATGAGCATATTTAGTTAACCTATAAATAATTACCCAAATAGAATCATTACCATTTGAACTCCTCGGTAACCCTGTCACAAAATCCATAGTAATATGTTCGAATTTCCACTCAGGGATAGGTAGGGGTTGCGGTAATCCTGATGGTTTTTGATGTTTTGCCTTTACTTGTTGACAAACCAAACACTGAGATATAAATTATGCTATCTCCCTCTTCATGTTATTCCACCAAAATACTTCTCGAAGATCCCTATACATTTTTGTACATCCGGGATGAAATGTGAATCTTGAGTAATGACTTTCCTCCAAAATTTGCCTCTTTAGTTGGATATCACGTGGGACACACACTCTATTTCCAAACATCAATATATCATCTCGTATCACAAATTCAGTTCTCTTACCCTCGATGACTTCTTCTCTAATCTTCTTTAGTTATGGGTCATTTACTTGTGCAATTTTGATCCTTTCCATCAACATGGGTTGTACTTGTAAGTTTGCAATTATTCCTCCTTTGCTATAGATACGTACATCTATTTACATACTTTTTAACTCCCTTAACAAAGGTTCCTGATTTGTAATGAGGCATGCTAAATTTGTTGTAGACTTCCTACTTAAAGCGTCGGCTACTACATTAGCTTTCCCCGGGTGATAGTGAATATTTACATCATAATCCTTCATCAATTCTAACCACCTCGTTTGCCTCATGTTCAATTCTTTCTGAGTAAAAATATATTTTAAACTCTTATGATCGGTATAAATCTCACAAGTCTCACCATACAAATAATGTCTCCAAATCTTAAGAGCAAAAACTACAGCTACTAATTCAAGGTCATGGGTTGGATAATTCTACTCATGGATTTTCAACTGTCTGGAGGCATAAGCTACTACTTTTCCATATTTCATTAGGACACATCCCAAACCATTTTTAGAAGCATCACTATAAATCACAAATCCCCCATGTTTCAGAAGGAATGGTCAAAATTGGGGCAGTTACTAATCTATTCTTAAGTTCTTGAAAACTAATCTCAACTTCCTCAGACCATTCATATTTCACCTTCTTTTGGGTTAACCTAGATAAAGGTTTGGCAATACTAGAAAATCCTTCGACAAATCTTCGATAATAACCTGCTAATCCAAGAAAACTATGAATCTCCGTCACATTAGTTGGTCTAGGCCAATCCAGTATAGCTTTAATCTTTTGAGTGTCAACCGAGACTCCCTCCTTGGAAATGACATGTCCTAGAAAAAAGACGTTAGGTAACCAAAACTCACACTTCTTTAATTTTGCATATAATTTCTCCTTCCTAAGGATTTGTAACACCGTCTCTAAATGATTTTCGTGTTCTTTAATACTTTTGGAATAAATAAGGATGTCATTAATGAAAACAACCACACACTGATCCAAATACTTCCTAAACACCTTATTTATCATATCCATAAAAGAGGTTGGTGTGTTAGTTAGTCCAAATGGCATCACAAGAAATTCATAGTGGCCATATCTAGTACGAAAATCTAATTTTGAAATATCATCTTCCTTAATCTTCAATTGGTGATAGCCTGACCTAAGGTCAATCTTAGAAAATACTTACGCACCTTACAGTTGGTCAAACAAATCATCTATAAGAGGTAAGGGGTATTTATTCTTAATGGTAACCTTATTTAGTTCACGATAATCTATACATAACCTCATCGTCCCATCCTTCTTTTTAACAAATAACACTGGAGCACCCCAAGGGGATACACTTGGTCTAGTAAAACCCTTATCTAACAGATCTTGTAATTGAACTTTTAATTCCCTTAGTTCTAAAGGTGACATGCGATATGGGGGTTTTGAGATTGGTATAGTTCCGAGAATAAGGTCAATTGTGAACTCTATTTCTCTACTAGGAGGAAGACTGGGTAATTCATCAGGAAAAACATCTGGAAAACATTTAGCTATAGGAATATCTTCTAACCTAGGATCTTTTGTTTGCAAATCAATAACACTTGCAAGGAATCCTTGAAATCCCTTCTTAAGGAAACTACAAGCTTGCATTGCAGAGATAATATGTATGGGAGATAGGATGCCAGTTCCTTCAAAACTAAATTTTGGATGGTTAGGAATTTGGAAAGTAACTATCTTCTCAAAACAATCTACCTTAGCATGGTACGATGTTAACCAATCCATCCCCAAAATGACTTCAAAATCTCTTATGTCTAAAATTATCAAATCGGCAAATAGTTTATGACTACTAACATCTATATGGCAAGACTTATATACTAATGTTCCCGTCAATAACTCGCCCGAAGGAGCATAAATATGTATGTTATGATTCGAGGGTTCAGGAATATTAGGAAAGCGATTAACAAAACGTACAGACACAAATGAATGGGTAGAACCAGGATCAATTAAAACTTGAAAAGGTTGTGCACATATAGAGAGTGTACCTGACACTACTGCATTAGAAGCTTTTGCATCAGAAAGATTAAAAACTCTACCTTGTCTTCCGTGATCCTTGTTGTCATTAAAGGTCTTTGTTGGCGCCTTCCCTTTGTTAGGGCAATATTTCATTTTATGTCCCTTTTGGCCACACCCAAAGAAACTTCCCGTCACCAAGTAACATGGTTGCCCTCTATGAATATTACCACATCGTTGGCATCTGTCAACATTAAAGGTTTTTTTTACTAAAGTTTGTCCTATATTAGGTATAGTCCTAAAGGGTTTGTTATTGGGGTTCCTTCCTCTTTGTTCTCCAAACTTCCTTTTTCCCTCTCTAACCTAATTATATTCTTCACTATCCTTCTCAGCTATTGTTTCCCTAGCCACCACGTCATTATATTATGTCAACTTCAAGATGGAGATTCGACTACGAATATTCAACCTCAACCCATGTTCAAACTTATTGGATTTCAAAACATCGATTATCAAAACATGAGGTGAAAAACGGGATAACTTTGTAAACTTTGCCTCATATTGACTAACCTTTATATTTCCTTGAACCAGACTCATCAAGTCAGCTGCTTTTTGGTCTTGCACGTTTTGAGAAAGTATTTCTCGTAGAAGATCATTAAGAAGTCATTCCAACCTATGGGATTATTCCTCTCCCCGTGTATTCTCTTAGTCATTCTCCACCAATGTTCGGCTTCACCATCTAACATGAATGTTCCAAATGAAACTCGTTGTTCATCTGTACACTTAAGAACATCGAACATCTTTTCCAGTTGCATTACCCAATTTTCTACTTCAATGGGGTTAAGAGTACCTTTAAAAGATGGCGGGTTCAATTTCTTAAATTGTTCAATAGTACAACTACTTGGTTCAAGATTCCTTGGTGCTCCATTATTCACCTGATGCTCCACAATTATTGCTAGGCTTTCAATTACCTTGTATGCACCTTCCAGTCCTTCCATATTCGAACCACTAGTTCCCGCAATTGATTTCGTCTTGGTCATTTTCTACTGTCATGGTCAAACATAAGACGTATTATCCTATCTCAAGATTTCAAATTAGAAGAACAATTATATATAACAATTATATGTGGACTGTAAGACATATGGAGGGTTATCACATAAGTTGGATATGTAATCCTATATCCTATATATGGAAACTTAAAATCTATCACGTTTTAAACTTATCAGTAGTGTACGGTTTCATAACCTATGCTCTGATACCACCTCTGTCACGACCCTGTCCCAAAATTAGTAGTTGGGAACAAGTGTCTTGACATGCCACCAAGGCAACATATATTCTGACTTAAATTGTTTCCTTAAATAAATGTAGCGAAAATAAAATCACATGGTTATGAATCGTAAAATACTGAAAGTAAAGGAATTACGTAATCAGAGATTTCTAAAGGAAACTTCACTTATATTGAAAGTAACGATAAATTACAACTTAAGACAAAATTTAAAAACTTATTACAAGAGAGTTAAACATGCTCTAAATGATAAAACAAATATAATAACAAAAAGAGCTCTAAAAGCTGAATCTTCAACACAGTGCTTTTTCGTTCCCTCCATGAACCTACTTAGTTCCTGAAAAATGGTTAGTTATACAACATCAGCTAAATCCAAGTGAGGTTTAATCTTTAGACATTCCAAGGTTTTATTCAGAAAATTGATACATATTCAAATCCAAAGAGCAGACATATACATATATGGATAGGAATTTGCTATATAAAATTTGAGATGACAGTATATAGAAATGAATAGCACAGAATATAACAGATACGAAAAATCAATTTGCAATATCTTTTTCCTTGAATCATATTATTTTAATGGCCAAGTACACTCCAATACCGTATTCTTTTACCGTATTATTCCCCGGTAGTTGAGGGTCAATCGAACTTGTTCGTCACAACGCCTTATTTAGGGCACACCAGCGATAACCTAGCTGGGAAGGTCAGTCAGTAAGAGAGGTACCTTAGGCCGAATCTTATTTCTAATATTCAATATCATTTTCAAAACTCTTTTTAATCGGTGTGTCTATACGAACAAATAGAAACATATCAGAAGGAATCAATCATCGGTATCAGCTGAATTTTGAGAATAAAAGCAATTCACAAAAGATACATAGTTTGCATAATATCATATAATTAAAACACACAAGGAATGTCAGAGTACTCACCTAAAACAGAAGTTCGAAGTTTATAGAAACAGAGTCTTGGATCGCTCGTTAATCTTGAGACGAAACTTCTTCTTAAACTTTCTCCGCACTTTCTCTCACTATTTCTTTGTAATCTTTTGGTATAATTTCATGTAATGGCTCATCCAAGGGCTTTATTTATAGTTTCCCAAAGTTATTTAGGTGTTGACACGTGTCTGGGTGATAAGGCTTTCACTTTGGTGAGTCGTCGTTCACGTGTCGTGCAACGGATTAGCCTTGTAATCTTGGTTTACCAAATGGTGACACGTGTTTTGCCTTTTTCTAGAGGATTGACATTAGTTTTATCCTCTCCTATAAAGGCGACACGTGTGCAGTGGAGGTGTCCAAAATAAAGCACGAGGTGGAATGTTAGTAAGGGTATAAGAGTCATTTTACACATGAAGGGTGTTTTAGTAATTTTACACGATACATTTTCAATATTTCTTAGAGGTTCTTGAAAATATTTCATTTACCAAATGGTCCTTTATATATTTTTATTTTAGTCCCTGAAACTTTCTTTATTTAAAAATTAATTCCTTAAAGTTTCATAAAATTTCATTTTCTACCCCAAAACTTATCATTTAGCTTAGGATATTCCATAAGACTTTGATTTAATCAATTTTGATGAAAAATGAGGTTATTTCAAAGTGTTTAAGTCGGCCTAACTATCCTCCCCTTCAACCAATCAAAATATTACACATGGTGTGGTAATAGGACAAAATACATCTTAAAGGATGGACATATTTGCCCTTATTTCGTAATTTCGGCATAACTTCTTGCTCGGGCCTCAATTTAATGCACCGTTTGTTGTGTTACAAACATTATATATATATATATATATATAGTTTTTAACTCAACTAAATTATTATATTATAATTGTCAAAACTAGTCTCTAATATGAACATTCCTACCAAAAATGTTAAAATTTTTATGTTTGTAACTAATTTTATATTTCATGATTTATAAAGGGATGATTAGACTAAAATAATAAATTAACATTATTCATATCACATTTTGAAATAATACAACATTTAAAACTATATATAAAAGTGGGGTCATTACACTGCCGACAAAACTAATAGGCCTGAAATCTCTCACATCCGTCGCCCCACCTTTCTTAGGAACCAAAGTAATGAACGTGGCATTCAGACTCCTCAAAAAGTAACCCTTATCATAGAAATCATTTAAAACAGACATCACATCCGCCTTCAGGACCTCCCAACAATGCTAGAAAAAAGCCATAGTGAACCCGTTTGGACCAGACACCTTATCACCGTACATCACCCTCAAAATCGGGACAGCTTCCTCCTCTGTGAACATCCTCTCCAACTAAACCACCCCATCCCCAGAAATGATCGCCACTGTAATCCCATCAATCTTCGGATGCCAAGGCTTCTCCTCTGTACACAAACTCTCGTAGAACTGACTGATCTCCCTACGAACCTCCCTCTCCTCGGTGCACTCTCCGCCAACCAACACCTTCCCAATATGGTTAAAGCAATGAGTTAGACGTTTTATGAAATAATTTAGTGTTATTGTCCCCTTACCTAAGCCAAAGAGCCCTAGACTTTTTCCTCTAACTCACCTCCTTCTGGATAAGATGCTTCCCCACCTCCCTTTGTTTCTCTATCCTCACCAGTCTTTCCTCCCCCGAAAAACTGCTCGCCCCTTATTTTTTGTTAAGAGCCCAAATATCTCCTAAAGTCTGCTCTATCCTCCCCCCCCCCCCCCCCCCCCACAAATCCGAATTCATTTATATTCCATCGAATAATATCCCCTTAAGGCAAAAAAATTTAGACACTAGTTTGAGGCTCACATTCCCCTCCACATCATGCCCTGCCACCACTCCTATACCTTCCCAATGAAATCCTCCTCCCTTAACCACATATTCTCAAATCTCAACGGGGTCCTTCCCCTCCCCCATCCACATTCTAGTAAAATATGAGTGTGATCAGAGGTCACACAAAGTAGGCAGGATTGAGTTGCCCCTGAAAAATGCTCCTCCCAGTCATTAGAAACTAAAAACCGGTCTAACTGAGAAAGTGAGGGCTCGTCCCTCAGACTGGACCAAGTGAAAATCCCTACTAGTAAAAGGAGCTCAACCAACTCCATCTCATCGATGAGGTCCGAGAAATCCTGCATAAAAGATCTCGTCCTCCGCCCATTTCTCCTCTCCGAGGGGAACCGAACAATATTGTAGTCCCCCCTGAACACCATGCAACACCCTAGACACTCCTAACCCTCGTCGATTCCTCCCAAAACTCCTAATGAACTGAGTCCTCCACTAGCCTATAAACCCTCGAGAATCTCCAAGTGAAACCATCCTCACATTCCTGAATAGGCAAGATATGGACCATCCCCTACTAGGACATCAATTTTTTCCACCACTCTACTATCCCACAAAATAATAATCCTTCTCGACCCCCCCTCCGAATCCAGACAACACCACTCTACCCTACGCCCTCCCCATAAAGAACGAACCAACACACTATCCATAGACTCTATCTTAGTCTCTCATAATCAGACAATATCTGGCTTCCATATCGCCAAAGCCCTACTAACCACCCCTCTTTTATCGTGGTCATTCAAACCCCGCGCATTCAAAGAAATGAGTCGTAGCTTCATTGGAAACCATTTATACTCCCACTCACCACCTCTCTACCCCCTCCACTCTCTCATTCTGCCTCTCCTCTATAGAGCGAAACAACATAAGTGTCTCCTTCTCATTCCCCTCAAAATTAAATCCTAGGTATTTACTAAAGTCTCTTATCACACAAGATACCCAATCGTTCGCTTCCTTTTCAGTAAACCTCTTATTATCCATCATTCTGGACTCACCTCCTTCCACCTCCAAAGCCCCAAGCTCCACCCATAACGTAGGGAACATGTCCACCATACTAATCATATTACCCCGCCCACTCAAAGAGTACCAAAAGACGCCAGAATAATCCTGCACAAGCCCCCCCCCCCCCCCCCCCCTCTAACTCTCCTACACCCTCTTCCCCAATGTGCAAAGAGTACCGGACAAAGAAACTTGATCTCGCCCCTCCGATGTACATGAACTTCAGATCTGCACCCTCAAAATAAGCCACACCTCCAAGGAAAACTTCAAAAGTCCTTAGCAACCATGCCTTTACCCTTAACCCCCCCTCTATGCATGTATTTCTTCCTAAGCGCCCCATGCTTCAACACTTTCCCCGAATTTATGCAAGGGTCGATCTTATTAAAATAAGTCCACTGTTTACCATTTTTAATAAGAGGAACATTATTTTTAGCCTTGCAAATTGGAACAAGAGCACGATCACGTTGTGCCAAGTTGTTCATATTCACAACTTTTGCCAACAATAAAGGAGGCCTAACCTTATTACTACAAATATCTCTAATAGAGTCTTTACGACTCCTTGGGTCAACAAACTATTCCCCTTCCCTTAAAAGAGGTAGCTCCATATGGGCTACTAGCTTGAATAATCCCTTCCTCCCATCGGAACATATCAAAACGTTTCTTTTCACCCACTTCAACACCCAAACCAAGGCTAGCACCAGACCCTGTCACGTCCGCCACCCTACCTCCCACCAAACCTCATACTCTAGCCTGCACACGTCCAAGATAATAGGTGGACTGCACCACTATGTTCGCTACACTCGTTACTTCCACACCACCGTCACTATGTACCCCCATGCACATTGCACCCCCGAAAGCAGACTCGCCTGATTTGGAGTAAGTTGTTGGAACCATGGGACGTTTTAAAATATGGACGCTCCCATGATGGTGAGCCTTAACTTTCAGGGTAAATGTCCGTTGAAAAGACTGTCCAACACCCTTGTATAGATCCTTGGGGCTACTGGGCTAGAGGATAGAGGATGTTGAAAAGAAAGAATCCTTCTTACTGACCACCTCAACTGCCTTCTGTCCGCCTATCAATCCATTCCTAGCCCTGACAGGGGTGTGAACCCCTACAGTCAGCGAGTCAAACCAACTAGGGGTCTATTCAATAGCAGGAGCAGGAGCCTTCGTCTGAGGCTTGTGTGTCACCAAAACATTAGGAGTCTTAGTGTGTACAAAGCCTTCGCATCTATCATTTATGGCCTGGAAGACTTCTATACCCCCCCCCCCCCAAAAGGTGTAGAGAGATGCCCATCACTCTTATCCAACTCATTTTTGGCCTACTGAAATTCTTAGATATGCAACCTAGCGGGTGCCAATGATCCAAACAAAGTGTCTCTCCATAGAAAACCAATTTCTTCATCTGCAATAACCTGTTTGCTTCATTCTCAGAAGCAAAAATGAAGCAACTCAAAGACGCTCCCAAAAAATTGACAATCACCCGTCCAATGAGCTTGTCACGAAGAAACTGGAACTTAATTGAGGACAGGGCCTTTGTAAAAATGTCTGCTATTTGGTCATTAGTGGATATGAATTTAACTTGTAATTGATGTCATGCAACTTGATCCCGAATAAAATGAAAGTCAATCTCAACATGTTTTGTGCGAGCATGAAATACCGGATTTGCGGATAAATATGTAGCACCAATATTGTCACACGAAAGAATAGGAGGTTTATGAGGTTGATAGCCAATTTTGTTAAGAAGGGATGTGAGCCATGTGAGTTCAGCGGTAGCATTAGCAAGGGACTTGTACTCAGCCTCGGTAGAAGAGCGGGACATAGTTTTATGTTTTTTAGATTGCCATGAGATGAGATTGGAGCCCAAGTAGATTACATAACCACCCGTTAATTTTCGATCATCAACATAACCTGCCCAATCAGAGTCTGTAAAAGCTTGAAGTTCAAGTAATGAGGATTTTGTGAGGTGAAGTCCATGAGATGATGTAGCTTTAAGATACCGGAGTATGCGTTTAACTAGGGTTCAATGAGTGTTCGTAGGTTAGTGCATGAATTGACAAGATTTGTTGACAGCAAAGGTAATGTCGGGATGGGTTAGTGTGGCATATTGAAGAGCGCTAACAATTTGTCTATAAGGAGTAGGATCGGATAGTAGAGTACCATCATGTTTGGATAGGGAAAGTGTGGTGGAGAAGGGAGTGGTTAGAGGTTTGGAATTGGACATGCCATGCCGTTTGATAAGGTCGTTAATATATCGTTCTTGGGAAAGATGAATACCAGTGGAGGTAGATGTGACTTCAATGCAAAAAAATAATGAAGAGAACAAAGATTTTTTAGGGAAAATTCAGGGCTAAGAGATGTAATAAGAGATTGGATGAGGGTAGAATTGTTCACAATTAAGATTATGTCATCGACATAGATGAGAATAAATATTATGGTGTTTCCATGGTTATAAATAAATAAAGAAGAGTCTGTTTTGGAGCCAACAAAGTTTTGGGTGAGAAGATATTAAGTGAGACGATGAAACCAAGCTCGAGGTGCTTGTTTGAGACCATATTTACAAACGAAATTGGGATAAGTGGAGTCTTTAAAACCAGGAGGTTGTTCCATATAGACATCCCCATTAAGAAAGACGTGTAGAAAAGCGTTATTGACATCTAGTTGGGACATATTCCAGCTATTTGTCACAGAAATAGAGAGGATGGTTCGAAGAGTACTAGCCTTTATCACGAGACAAAAAGTTTCGTGAAAATCAATACCATATTCTTGATGAAATCCCTTAGCATCTAAGGGAGCTTTATAGCGTTCAAGGGATCCATCGGATTTTCTTTTGATGCGATAAACCAATTTAAAACTGATGATATTCATTTGTGGGGAAGGAGGAACAAGAGACCAAGTGTGATTGTGTAAAAGAGCATTGATTTCACTTTCCATAGCTTTACGCCAATTTGGATCTTTGTTTACAGTTGTGAATCATGTATGTTCATTAAGGTGCATGGTAGTTAAGTGACTGTGAGGTGTATGAGAATGTTTAGAATGGGAGAGAAGTTGCATGGGATGTGGTTTGGTGGGTAAATAGCCAAGATCAATTTGTAAGTTAATGCCAACAGGATTTGAGTATGTGGCTATAGCCGAACTAGAGTTAAAAGGACAACGGGTAGTGGAAATGGGTGGGGCTGAGGTGTGCTGTGACAGTCGGGTTGTAGGGGTGGTTGAGCAAGGTGGGTCGGGCCAGTGGCTTGTTGCGTAATGAGCTGTGTGATAGCAGGTGTAATTGGTGGTACAAATGGTGTTTGGGCAGTAGGTAATAATGCAGTGGCGGGGAGGTAAGGGTCATTTATGGTAGGAGTACATGTGTAGTAGGAAAACTTCCCCATGGATGGGTGTTGATAGTGTTAGTGGGTGGCCTTAGTGTAGGAGTGATTTGGGCAAAAGGAATTTTTTTTTTCATCAAATCGAACATGACGAGCAAAATAAACGCGTCCAGTTTGCGGGTGAAGACATCGATAACCATGTTGATTTGAACTATAACCAAGAAAGATACATGGATAATATCGATAGTCCATTTTATGAATGTTATATGGGCGAAGATATGGAAAACATAAACAACCAAAAGTTTCGAGAAATGAGTAATCAGGAGGTTTGGAATAGAGAATTTGAAAGGGAAATTTATTTGAGAGTGTGCGTGTTGGCATATAATTAATTAAGGAAACAACACTTTCGAATGCATAATGCATTTATTTTTGTGGTATAGAAGCGTGGGCCATTAGGGTAAGACCGGTTTCAACAATGTGTCGGTGGCGACGTTCAACGAAGTCAACTTGTTCGTGTGTGTGAGGATAAGAATAACGATGATGAATTCCACAATTTTTAAAAAAAGAATCTAGTTTGCGAAATTCACCACCCTAATCCGTTTGCACATTTTTTATTTTTGTATTAAACTGACGTTCAACAAATTTATGAAAAGTAATAAAAGTTGAAAACACATCGGATTTTTGCATTAGAGGATAAAACCAAATAAAATTTGAAAAATGATCAACGAACATGACAAAATATTTATGATCATTGGTAGACATAGTAGGAGAAGGGCCACAAACATCACTAAAAACTAAATTTAATATAGATGAAGATGACTTAATATGACTTGGCAAAGGTTGCCTACATGACTTTCCCATTTGACGCGCTACATAAAGATTATTCTGACTAGATTTATTAAAAGGAAGTTGATGTTGATTAAGAACTTGATGAAGAACTCGAGTGTGCGGATGACCAAGCCGGTTATGCCAACAAGTTGATGAAACTCTCTCGTATGATGAGCTTGGGGAGAAGAAGACACTGCTGTGGGAGAGAGTGTGTATAGACCATTTTTACTCGTTTCGTGAAGTAGAGGTTTCTGGGTGCGACAATCCTTCACAACGCAGAAAGAGGGGTGAAATTCAAAATAAACGTTATTATCGCGAGTAAATTTTTGAACAGAAAGCAGAGATACGGAAATAGTTAAAACATAAAGTATGTTATTTAACAGGAGATTAGAAGAGGGGGTAGAAATAGAGGAGTTCCCAACATGGGAAATAGGAAGTCCCTTACCGTTACCAACGTACAGAGTGTCGGGTCCATGATATTCATATGGATGGTGAAGGTGGGTGAGGTCAGGGGTAACATGATGGGTGGCACCGGTATCTGGGAGCCAAGCAGTTAAGGGTGAGGGTGGGGTGGGTAGGAGGCCAGGTTGAAAATTAGGATGGTGAGTGAAATGAGCAGTGGGTGTAGGATGGAAGTTATTGAAGCGACGTGGGCAGGACATAGCAGTGTGGTAGTATGCATTACAAATTTGAAATCTGGATTGGTAGGGAGGTCGAAAATTAGAACGCCCCTTTCCCCGTCCACGTTTACGAGTGGAGGAACCACGATATGAGTTGAAATATTGTTGTCCAGATTGAGTGTTAGGTGACTGAGCTGGGTTTGAAGAAATAATAGTAGTGTGAGTTGTAGATGTGGTGTTGGAAGGTGTAATAGTAAGGGAAGAAAGTTGATCAGTGTAAATAAATTCATGGCTTAATAGGAGAGCATGTAGTTCTGAAAATGTGACGGGTGTAGGGCGTGCTGTGAGAGTGGTAATGAGATCTTTAAATTCAGAACGTAAACCTTTAAAGATGTGAATGTTGAATTCTGCTTGTGAGAGGGGATGGCCAGCGACACTTAGTTCATCAGAAATGGCCTTGACCTTTTGAGGAAAAGTGATGGTAGAGTCATTACCTTGATGAAGCCTATGAAGGTGGAGATGTAGATTGAGAATTCGGGTTTCGGATGGAGATGCAAGTGCTTCAGTGAGTGCTGTCCAGATTTGATGCGAAGTTTGGAGTCCTACAACAAGAGAAATCATCGATAAAGACAAAGATGCAACTAGCATACTGATGATAAGTTTGTCATGTTGCTTCCAAATTGTAGTAGCAGGTTCATCCGTTCGAAAGGGATAGGTTCTGTCAACGAATCGGAGAAGGTTTTGGCAGTTGAGAAATGGTTCCATCTGAGTTTTCCAGTGTAGATAGTTTGTATCATCAAGTCGTATTGTGATGTAGTGATAGGAAGGACCAAGATTGATGGAAGGACTTGTCGAAGTTATGTCACTGTTTGTGTTGGTGGAAGAAGCCATGGTGAAGAAAAGGAAAAAAGAAAAGAAAAAGTGTATTGTTATTATCAAGGCTCTGATACCATGATAAACTGTAGGAAATTGTATACTTGTTATTATATTTCTCTACTCTAAATAACAAGTCGTGTTGGTGTATATATACAATTACGAGATAACAGATTTGAAATTCAAAACGAATTGGAAAAGATCAACCGTTGTAGTTCAGTTCCTCAGAAGTAGGAGTTGCTATTGAAGTTAATTCCTTTGATGTAGGAGCTGGTGTGGACTGATTCAGGTCCTATTTGGGAGAGGACTGAATGGTTACGATTGACATCCAGTGACATAAGATGTATTTATTTACACATTCATTTTGAACAAACAATGTTTTTTTTCCGCATATTTATATTTGCATATATCAGTCCAATACACGATTAACTTCTTAGATAGATAAAAATGCAACTTTTAATAGATATCAGAAAGTAACATCAATAGCGACTTATTACAAAATAATGAATTTTTGAGGTACTCATACCGATTTTGAGGGGAGGCGGCCGCTTCGGGCCCCGGATTTTTGACGCATTTTAGGGGCCCCAAATTTTTTTATGTGTATATATATTTATAGAGGCATTTTTGAATTGTCCAGAAACAATTTGTTGAAAATTGACTGAAAAAATATTTAAATTTTCCGCAGCCATTGAAAATAAATCAACATCCTTTCGATTAAAACCTATAATTTATAAATTAATAAAAAAATCTTATTAAATATGAGCTTCAATTCAAGAGTTCACTTCGGTCCCTAAAATCTGAGGACCGGCCCAGGAGGTACTTATAGCAATTTAGTTACACTGGCTGTTGCTTAGTTACCACTTGGATTGTCATGCAACAATAACATAAGCTACCGTATGATGAAGCATTTTGCCTTTGACTTTCTCACCGATTTTAATATAAAACTACTAGACATGATTCGATCTTAATTCGCACATTGCCAGCGAAAACACTAGAAGCTTTTGACTTTCTTACCATCACTCTCAAAATGTATAAATTGGTGGAATGTTTTCCACGAAATGCAGTTTTAAGCCCATGATTTCTTGAAACAGAAATATGGAACATAAAAAAAAATACTTGTGGCCATCCCACATGTCTTTATCAAAATTGTCTCATTTCATTACCCAAATCTTCTACAAACTATTTATACATCTCCTTGGCTTTGCATTCCATTTGTTCACGCCATTATTATTCTTTTAACTCGTTTCCTCTTCTTTTGATTTCCTCTCCTTCTCAAGTATTATGGCGTGGGAGCTATTTGTGTTGTTGGTCTCTTGCATGATACATTGGGTTGTCGGGGACCCACAAGTACCTTGTTATTTCATTTTTGGAGACTCACTAGTCGATAATGGAAATAACAATAACCTAGCGACATTGGCTAAAGCCAATTACTCCCCCTACGGGATTGATTTCCGCAGTGGACCTACTGGAAGGTTTTCTAATGGCCGGAACATGGCTGATATCACTGGTTTCTACCTCTTCTCTCTTCCCATATTCATTAATACCTATTATATATATCAACTGTAAGAACAATATATTTTTATCATTTTTTTTAAATTCCTGACAATTTGTGTTTCCTTTTCAATTCACCAGAGTTGTTTGTAATAGCAGATTTGCCAATTTATATGTTACGGTTTGCTATTCTATCTACCCAATTTATAGCCCAGGTGTGGTATCGATATAGTTAAAAAATACTCGTGGCTAAAAATGTTTATAAATGACTGTGACTACATCCTTTAAATGTTTTACTCTAGTTTGGTCACAAGTCCAACATATAATACATCTGTAGAATGTATTGTGTACTTCAGACCTATGCCTTTTGGGCATGGGTTACAATTTTAAGCACGGTATAAGATTTTTATAGGCCAACTCAATTATGACATAACCTAATTAGTACTCAAAATTAGTATTTAAATTTAAAATAATACAACTCATTTATCACACGAGTAACCTGAGTTATCTTAGGGGCCCTTAAAATTTAATGAGATGGTGATTTTTCAAGTAACCTACGGAGGATGACAAATAGGGAAGAATTCTCAAATTTGCATCCCGTATTCTTGAGTGAGACTATGGGTGTAGACTTAACTACTTGCTTGGTAATTTCGGTTTTCATATTCTCAATTACTATTTACACTCCACTAGAAAGTCTAATATACAGATAAATCCATGAATAATTATAATAGAACCTCCAATTCAAAAGCACCAATGACCATGTGCCACAAAGTGCAGGCCACTTTTCCTCGAACTGTGGTGATAAGTAAAATGACTCTCTTGGGATCATGACACGTCCCGATTGCAATTATAAAGTTGCTTAGAGATGCTGTATGAATAGAATGGAAAATTTATATGTACCAACTTTTTATCTTACTTGCATCAAAATGTTGTAATTCAAGTGTAGGTTGAATCATTTAATAATTTGGTAAATTTTTTTTGGTACCTATAGCAATACTCGAATAGAATTGCTCAAAAATTAAATGGACATTAACTTCAACACAACGCGAATTAAATGACTACAATACCATTCTATTATTTTGTTTTCCTTAATTTCAATTAATTAATTTCCAGTGCGACACGACAAGGGTTATATACCTTACATATAACTATCATATATTCTAATTGAACTTCAATATTGCAGCTGAACTTCTGGGTTTCAACAACTACATTCCACCCTTTGCCACGACAAGAGGTTCACACATACTACTCGGCCTAAATTATGCCTCTGCGTCTGCAGGAATTAGAAATGAAACTGGACAGCAACTCGTAACTCTCTCTCTCTCTCTCTCTCTCTCTCACTGCTCGCCCGCAAACACGCATATAGTACTTACAAATTTAGGAACTTTTTACGTTTTTGTCGTTACCCCCTGAACTATGTATTCTTTTAATAGTTTTTATTGACATTTTTAGTGGCTCCTAGGGTTTTGGCAATAAAATGAAAGCTCAGGTGGTTTCTTGTAGAATCTCCATTCAATATTTTCGTATTGAGCAATATCCCCCAAAAAATATTTCATCATTAAGTCACAAAACAACTAAAAGAAACAAATTTTTGTTACAGGGTTATCGGATTAGTCTAGATGAGCAGTTGAGGAATCATCAAACCACACTGTCAGGACTCTCTAACATACTTGGTAGTAATGAGTCAGCCACAAAGTACCTAAGCAAATGCTTATATTCAGTAGGAATGGGCAGTAACGATTACATTAACAACTATTTAATGCCACTTCTTTATCCTACAAGCCACATTTATACACCGGAGCAGTATGCCACAGCCCTTATTCAACAGTATTCTCAGCAAATAAAGGTAAGCACAACACACAATTTGTGTTTTTCGTTTAAAGTTTATTTGTTTCTGAATAATAATCATATATGCTATCCTTATATAGATCAGCGAATTAGCGCTGCGTACAATAGCATTGGTTGTCTATAGTAAATTATCGTGCATATAGTGAATTATCAATCCATTTCTAGGATACCAATTTTTCACAAAATTTTAATGAGGAAAACATTGATTTCCGTTATGTTACTGATCTCATAAATAAATTTAGAGAAGGTTAGTAAATCTAATCAATCTAAAAATTCATAGGATTTTTTTTTTTGAGTTTTCCTTGTTTTGTTGGGGTGGGGGTGCTCGAAAAACATAAATGAATCCTCTCCATTTGGCTAAATTGAAAAAATACTAGTGCTCATTAATAATGGCATTTTAAAATTTACAAGCATGCATGTACAGTAAATTAGAACTCATACTTTAATTTTAAAAACGTTTAGTGAGGGTATAATTCATGGTCACATATTTGCTTAGAGAAGCCACAATGGTGAGCTACAATCCGCATAATGCATAGATTGCAATGGTTGGAAAAATATCAAACAGATAGAGGAAAGGGTAGTAATTCTCAAAATTTTATGATTGGATATAGAATATGTAAATATTGATACGATTAACATTTAATCACATCAACTTCACGTAGCAAAATTAAAAAATTACTGCTCATTAATAATGACATTTTAAAATTTACAAGCACTAACTTACAGTACCCATTTTTAAAAAGTGTCCCTACATCTTTAACTATAGTTACCTTTTGTCACTATACGTTGTTTTACAAATAATATCATATAAGATGACAAGTACATCCTTGACATAAAAGCCAAAAATTGCGAAAAAAATTTGCCCTTCTGGCGATGTCTTTATTCCCTCTTAAATTTGCCCCTTGTAGGAACATGGAAAGTCCAATTAGCACGAATACACATTAAATGGGATAAGTAATAATTTGGGGGTGTAGCCTTACTCAATACTTACAACAAGGCCCATTTATCGGTTATAGCAACCACAGTCCATCATTCACAAATGAAGAGACCACAATTCTAATTTGAGATGCCCCAAATTAATATTACTGTTTTTTATGGACATAATCAAATTTCATAATCTGGAACAACAGTTAATCTTCGTCAATATCGGTAAAAGGCTGTAATTACTTTGCTTTCATATATACACACAAATTAAGAATCATGTATATTGGTGTAACAGACTTTATACAACTATGGAGCAAGGAAGGTTGCGCTGTTTGGATTAGGTCCAATTGGGTGCACCCCGTTTGAGATTGCTGCCCATGGCACAAGTGGATCTTCATGTGTTGACACCATCAATTTGGCCGTCCAGTTTTTTAACAACAAACTCAGATCACTCGTAGATGACCTCAACAACAACCTCACTGATGCAAATTTCATCTATGTCAACATTTATGATATTACTCTTGAAGCTCTTACAAATCCTTCATCATTTGGTATTTAACTCACCCCATCTCTCTAGAATTAAATTTATCAAAATTGACAATAGTCTTTAGGTATTAAATTTCTATCATTTAAAGGGATAAGTCATGTCATAATTTTTTTATACTGATAGATCCTACAAACAATTTGCCTGTTTGTAGTAGTGACATTGTAGTAGTGGCAGTATAAAATCACTACTACAGTCCTCATTAAAAAATTTGAAGATAGATAAAATTATTTTTCAAAATAATCAACGCCTGAAAATACATATATGCAAAAAAACAAAAATTTCTATGGACTATGATAAATGTACTCTATGTAAAAATCCCCACGTCATATTTATAAGAGGTTAACATTTGTTTAAACTATATGTATATGTACATAAAATACAATTCCATGAACTATTCACAAAACACCACTATCAAAAACTCCATTAAACATATATATTTAATGTGGCATGAGCTATCAGAGGAAAAATAAATAAATAAAATGCATGATCTATCGAAAAAAAATTCGCACGACATACTGCAACCTACGAGCCAAATTTAGCATCCGCCCATATTTTTTCCAATTAAAAATATACCGGGAAGTAGCCCAACAAAACTAAGGAACTAATAGCATCCTATCCCAACAAACAAGGATATATTAGTAAAATATACCTGATTTATTTTTATTCCCAATAGGCTTAAGTTTATACAAGTTTATGACATTCTGAGTTTATAATCTCTTTTCATTTGCATATTTCCTTCTCCCAAATAGAATTATCGGTTTTCATAAGATACTGAATGTGAGCTTGTTACAGATTTCAGTTAACTGAACTTATATCATGAATTTCACCTCTCCTGATTTTGGGGAAATTTTGAGCTTGATCACCATTAAATTGTTGTAATTGAGTTCAACCCCCATAATTTTGTATCTTTGGTTTTTTTCCGCAAAGCGACTTGAAGTGACGCAAATATGGGGGCAAAATGTTTCCCAAATATTTATTGCAACATTTTAGGTCCCTAAAAGACTTTTGAAGAGTTAAACCCTAAGAAGTGAAAATGTTATGGGGTCAAAATAATTATCAAAAAATTAATGAATGAAACATTTGATGCCCTTGTATTGTTTATTGTTTTGAAAAAAATAAAGGTTTTAGGGTGACGAATAGGGCATGCTGTGGAGTGGGAAGAAACACCGGCCAGATTCCCTGTCTTCCATTACAAATTCCTTGCAGGAACAGAAGTGAGTATATCTTTTGGGATGCATTCCATCCTACGGATTCTGCAAATGTAGTTGCGGGCGGAAGATCTTATAGTGCTCTTAGTCCCACTGATGCTTATCCCATTGATATAAAACACCTTGTCCTACTATAGAGAAGGAGATAACTAGCTACAAACCAAAAATAAACACTCACGTGATGATGATTACTGTTACGATTTTTACGTTATAGTCTTCTTGCACTACAATTACACCGTATGGGACATTGTATTATTGTCCATCAAAGCAAGATATAAGACATGAAAACTTATCCTTAATTTTGTTTGGCTCACTTTTTTTATTTTATAATATATAGTATTGTCATCTTTTTTTTTTAAATTTAAAGAAATTGCCTTCCGAATATACGAGTTAATACTAGAAAATTCCCCATAAGTGATGCCTTGCACCTCCCATTGAATCACTACAACAAAAAGTCATTTTAACGACACTTGAAACGTGTCGTGTAATGATTTCCACGACACCTTTGTAAGAGTCGTTAAAAGGAGGAGTCGTGAAAAGTTAATCCCTTTTTACAACACTCCTCAAGTGTCGTGAAAGTTTTTACACGACATGTTCTAAGTGTCATCGAAAAGACTTTTTACGACATAAATATATGGGTCGTGAAAGTGAATTTCAGAAAACCTTTAAGGATGTCTATATAAGTGTCGTGAATACTCTTTTACGAATGAGTTTATGTGTCGCGAATATTCCTTTACAACTAAATTTCGTTATTTATGACAAGTTGATTGTGTCGCTATAATTTTTCTACGATACATAAAATATGTTAATTTATTTAAAAACGGTTTTGTATATAATGTTTTTTTACTATAATCAAATTAACTTTATTTCATATAAATTAAATAACAATGACTAATTGCACAATCCTTGCAAGATTCTTCAAAATCTATAATCATAACAGAATGCAAATGAATACTTTAAATCAACTAAAGTCTTTTCCATTCATAAACCATAATACATACCTAAAAGAATATGTACCACATTCCTAATTAAAAAAAGTCTAACAAATTAAAAGTAGTCTTCTTCAACAAAATAAATAAATAAAAATAAATGTAGTCTACAAATTAAAAGTAGTCTTCTTCAACAAAAACATATAACAAAAATAAAAATTTTCCAAAGTCTTCAATGTTCATCTTTTTCCAATAATAAGTACATGTTCAGACAAATACAATTTTAAGAACTACAACAGATTGGATGTCATCGATGTATATAATTGTAAGCCTAGTAAAGTATAGATAAATCTCATTAAATAATAACAGATACTTACATGAAAACTAAACAACATAAAAAGGTTAGTAATACGTACAACCCAAGAGGAATGACCAAAACTATCTTCGTCCAATTCCTTAAGATTTCCTATAATAGATATGAGAGAGATAGAGAATCAAATAAAACATTCTAAAATAACATTCAGTAAAAAACTATTGAACTTACATAATTACTCGAACCGAATGTATCGATGTGGCCATTCAATAATACTTCCTTTCGCATCATCAAGTGAGGGAAACACCTTTGAGTATTAAAAAACGAGCACTTTCGGCACCAAAATTTCAACAACCCATACTTTATAACAACCGGGGACAATTATTTGCTAGTGCACTAAAGCCTTCAGATCTATAGAATCAAGATCTGCAATAGCCACTTCTTCACCCTTCCCCAACCAATGTAACAATTTCCAAGTGGCATGACATGAACGTGGAGCACATGGTGGACATGTAGAATCTTGATTGGACTAAATAGTACAACAATAACTGAAATTATCAATCATTAATGTGCCCAAGTTAAAAAATTTAGACCAAAGATTGTTTATTTTCAACAACCTATGGTATAGGTGCGTTACCATGCATGTTATCTTCACCACTTTCATGTGGACCCTAAGAAAGTAGAATATGTTAATATAGTAAGACGTAAACAAAAAATGATTAAGTGGCTAATTAAATAATCGACGTCAATTGGCATGGTTCGTTATGTCATTAGACTCTCCATCTGTGTCTTCCATTCCAAAAAATGATTAATGATGCATCTACCTTCATAGGCGTCACCCCAAATTCAAGACCACGAACACAACTAGGATAGTCAGGACCTAGCACTTTTGTTATTTCATCATCTCGCAGAGATGTCGAGTCATTAAATGGAGTTTTTTCAAACTTTTTCTGAAAATTTTAAGAATATAAAGTGTATCAGAAATATGTAAATAACATATCACTATTAAAAATACAATTCATGTTGAGTTTTAATGATTTTTATTATTGTTACTATCGCTTCATCAACAACTTGATTAACATGATTTCCATTATTTCTTTATGTCCCCTTATCCAAACATGAACCCGACGGATGAATCTCTTTGGATCTTCAGCTTTCTATATATAAACAAAAGACAAATTATCAATATACAAAATTATCAAAAACAATAATAATGAAGTTAAAATCTCGAAGGATACAAAATTACCATGTTCTCCTTAAGTCTCACATAGCCTCTGCAACTATTAGTGTGTGGTTATATTTATTTTTCCCTTGCTTCTTTGTGCTTAGCACTTATTTTCAATCAAGCAAATAATACATATATAAGTGTAAAGAGAGTTTGGATCAAATGCAAACTTAGTAAATACTAAAAGTGTACTAGGAGTTTCTCAATAAAAAGAAAATACGTGTCAAACTAAAATAAATTTCACTTACTTTAAAATCAGGTGACAAACGATCTTTAAAAAATTCATCCCATTCATTGGACTTCATTCCAATTGGCTTGAGTAGGGTAAGATGGTTTATCAAATTTGACCCTTGAGCTTCTTCTAATATTTTTGTTGAGAATTTTGATTTGAAATCCTTCGACAATTTGCTCGTTTGGCTTAAAACAATATATTTCGACAGTCATCACGATTGTATTTTTTCTACAGCGTCATAAAGAAAGTGCAAATTAAACAACTCAACTAGCACAAAACATCCAATGTGTTATCTTTACTCTTAAGAAGAAATTTATAATGAGCTCTCTAAGTAGTCCTAAAAAATTACATAAAAAATTGAGTTAAAACAATTATATAAATTTCCATCATACAAATAAAAGTAATTGATGTCATTATTTAAGCAACCAAACATATGAAATCATCTACAAATAATGAAAGTAACCAACCAAATCAACGCAACATACATCAATCTATTTTATACATAGGTTTGAACAGATGGCAGTACGAGAGAGAGCATTCTCAATTATAACTGGAGTTTTCAAGAAGCATGGTGCCATGGCCTTGGATACTCCTGGTTTTGAAATGAGAGAAACTTTTATGGGAAAATATGGGGAAGATTGAAAGTTAATTCATGATCTATTTGATCACGGTGGAGAGATTTGTTCCTTACGATACGATCTAACTATCCCATTTGCTAGATATGTGGTTATGAATAGTCTCATATCATTGAAATGGTATCAAATAGCAAAGGTGTACCAATGGGACAATCCATCCAAGGGAAGATACTGTGAATTCGATCAATGTGATTTTGATATTACTGGTCAATATGATAAAATGGGCCTCGATTCCAAGGTTATATATATCTTGACCGAACTGTTAGATAAGCTAAACATTGGGGATTTTGAGGTAAAGCTGAATCATCGAAAACTACTAGATTCAATGCTGGAGATGTGCGAAGTTCCGCCAAAAAAACAATCATTTGAGTAGATAGAAAAAGAAATGGTGATGAGAAGGGCTTAGATGTTGAGACAACAGATAAAATCGATACTTTTGTGAAGCATAAGGGACATGTATTGGAATTATTATCTGAGCTCAAACGGGAGGGAATCATTTTTCTCGAGAATAGTACATATCTCTCTACATTAAACTAGTTAGAGATCTTATTGAATGCTTTAGAGAATGTAGGCTGAACCGACAAATTTCACCATGGTAAATTAACAACTACACGACCGAAACTTATGTATTTATGTTCCATACAAATATCTCTTTTATTTGCTTCTTAGTTTAACCATATGATTTACACATTTTTCAACACGTTAATATGCAAAAGTACTCACAATCGCTATCCTTCATGTAAACAGAATGTGTTTGTCGTGCTGGTAATGTCCCCCAACCTCAATTACGCTTGTCAGCAGATTGGATTTTAGTGTGAATCTGATTCGACTAAAACTTTTTTTGGTATTTTAATGATTATAAATTACTGGTAATGCATGTTGCATCACTACTAAAGAGCTTGGTACGAGAGGAGAAGGTGGACGAGATGATTCATGAGGCCGATGTGGACGGTGATGGCCAGATCAACTACCAGGAATTTGTTTGGGTCATGATGGGTAAGTGAGAACGAATCAATCCTTAAAGTAAAACTTGAAAAAGTAAAAATTACCACCCTCAAAGGATACATGGAAAATAAGTTTGATGAGATACATGGAACATACTCCCAAACATAAAGCCATCTCAACCAGCAACATTTTTTTCAACCCTCCCAAAACAAAACAGATCATGTCAATATGTGCTCACACTTTCAAAACTTTTCCATCAAATCTCTGATCATTAATTAAGATATTCTAACAAACTAGCTGACACAAATAACACAAGCTTTAACTTACTGATTCTAACAAAACGACATCCTATGAAAACATAAGTATTTATCTCTCGGTTAATTTCGACGATGTGCACCCCCTATGAAAACATATATAAGAGGCTTGAATTTCCAATCGTGTTCTTAAATAAAAACTAAATTCCTATAAAGTCCATTCTAACTCAAGTTGATGTCATTAAGAAAATAAATGTCAAGTGGATACAACGCCATCAACGCTTTGTGCACTCATGAATGAGAAATTACAATAACAGGTGAAAAATGTACCCAATATTTTTAGTATTTCAATTAAAAAGGACTACTACAAGGAAGATTGCTTTTTGCGACGTATTAAATGTGTCGCCTTTGTTTTTAGTTCATCGCAAATGTCTTTTCGCGACGGACTACATTCGTCGTCATTTTCGTCGCAAAAAGCTGGTCGCTACAGTTCTGTTACGATGAAGTGTAGTTGCGTCGCAAATGATATTTTGCGAGGTGTCAATTCATCATTATAAATATATTAAAATCGTCGCTAAATCATTTTCAATCACTTAATTTGGCATTTTTCGACAAATATATTCGTCGTTATTTGTAATTTATTCATTGCTAAAGATGGTTCTTTTGATGAGATAGCGATGAATATGATTCATCGCACAATATTTTTTGCGATGAAGAGGATTCATCGCACAATACTGGTTTGTTACGACAAATTCATTCGTCGCAAATGATATTTTGCGAATTGACAATTTATCGTTATAAATATATGAAAATCGTCGCTAAATCCTTTCAATCACTTAATTTGGCCTTTTTCGACAAATATATTCGTCGCTATTTATAATTTACTCATCGCTAAAGTTGGTTCTTTTGATGAGATAGCGATGAATATGATTCATCGCACAATATTTTCTTTAAACGAAAATTAAATTAAATTAAAACTTTGATTACATCAACGTGGAAGATTTTGTATATGTTAAAATTAATTTGATACATAAACGTAGTTAATGGATTTATCATAAAATAACAATAATAATCAATTCATCTCCATGCCAAATCATGTTAGTAAATGAGAGCATACTAAAAGAGAAAGAAAATATTCAACTCTAATTAAAGTAAAATCTTGGTCTACTTGATAACACAAATGAAACTAACAAAAACTAAAAGAGGTTCTTTAAGGGAAAAAATCATAATTTAAGAAGATCCATCCATTGGGCCAATATGAGCCTCCGCCCATGCTTGAAAAGCCATAAACTTCTGAATCATTGCACCCTGACTCTCCACAATGTCATTCAAACGGGATACTTCAGATTTTAAAGCCTCATTCTCCTCATTATTATTTTTCTTGTACCGTGATCCAAATGTATCGGGTCGAGGGCCAAAACCAAATCCTATAACATACCCCGGCCTCTTTCCAAGGACTTGCTCACAGACTTGTGCCTCTGTCATTTCTGGATTGCTATGGTGCAATTCGACCATTGTATTCTACAAAAGAAAAAACTTATTATAATGAAAGAATAAAGTAATAGTAGACTAATAAATTTACATTTGGTACAACGATGTTCACTTGCATTTGAAAGTTAAAATGTTTATCAGATTTTAATAAAGATGGATAAAATCTCACAATATTATAAGTTTAGTAGACGTTTAGCAAGTTGATCCAAAACTAGAAAAATGAAAACTATAAACCTAACTGAACAATGCGTTGTATGTTTTTTAGAAAAGTAATAATATTTTTATGAATATTTTATCCAACATATATTTAATATAGTCAATAACAAAGTCCAAAATTATAAAAGGAAAAAAAAAATCTCACACACAAATATATCATAGGTCCCCTACAAACTCTAAACTGAAAGAATAAATTAACATATCCAAAGTACTGTATATATTATGGCAAGATGACAAAAAGGAATTCGCAGTTAAACATAGTATTGTTTAAACAAATTTTTTACAAACTTCCTCATCCTTTAAAGTCTTAATTTACCAACAGTCAAAATATTTATCATTTTAGGTATGTTTATAAGCAAATTCATTTCAGGTATCTTCCTATATATTTTCAAAGTTTAGGCTAAATATTAACAATAGATAAATATAATAAGTAATAGTACCTAATGTTATAAAAAAAAGAAAAAAATAAGATGGTGCTAGAAATGTTCTATTGAAACTAAAGTCATAAATATATGAAATAATAAATAAATATACTTACATAGGCAGTTTCAGCCTCTGTGTTGATCCACCCTCTGTCACTGTTGTAATGTGTGTCATGAAAAAGATCAATACGCCCTTTTGGTGTCTCTTTTATCTGACCATCATCCTGCAATAAAAAATAAGCAAGAAAATTCATATAACAGTTATATAAAAAAAATATTATCCAAAAGTTAAAAATATTTTCCATTCATCAAACATGGTCCAAGGCCTTACAAAGGAAAAAAAATAAGTAAAATTACTTTTTTTTAAATTATAGAAGATAATTTTGTAACCAAACTCGGTGGAACATCACAACTAAAAATTATATTTTGGACCCACCACTGATCCAAAGGGTTTGAGTAATGAATTACGACATTACCTCCTCATATGCGTGTTGCACAAATGATTTTGATCCACCTCGATGATTAAATCGAACTTTTTTGCGACTTTCAACACATTTGCGTGAACGAGTCTGAAATAGTATAACATATGTCTTTTTAAGACACTTTTAATGGAATAAAAATTGAAACAAAACTAAATAAAATATATTTGTCATATACCATAAATTTCGGACTGCTCCAAAGTGTGCATAGAAACTCCCAATCTTCTTTTGACGAAACCTTTCGATGTGGGTGATCCCGCACCTCTTCCAAACTGAACTTCTTGAAATGCTTCTTAAGACCGTAATGATGATCATTATATCGAGAGGACATTCTATTGAATACATATCTCGAAACAACCCGGTTTGACATGTCTATATCAAATTTTGTCTGCAAAATCGGTATACACAAATATGTTAACATGGACACACAGCCTTAGATAAATGAAAAAATTAGACCCATCCTAATTCACCGCACATAGATGAAATGAAGATTTTGACACTACAAAAATCTCAATATTAATCCCAATTGGGAAGTTCAACCCTTTATTACATAAAACAACAATATTTGCATCATCACGAAAAATTGGGATAGTGGTGTCTATTTTAATTCATGGTTTGTTGCATTTGTTATAATAACTACTCAAAATTATCGTTACATGATGAGAATACAAAACATATTTAAGACTTGAAGAAGATAATTGAGCAACTTCATCCAATGCTTCGTCATGACCATAACCATTGAGAAATGCCACTGTAAAATGTGTGTTTTAAAACTTGAATAATTAAGCTACTGTTTAAAATAAAGCAAGATCAAACACCGAGGGAACATACCAGCAGCCTATTAACTAATTCATCCCTCTCGTCATCAGCTATCTCAGACCAATTGTCTGCCTGTAGAGGTGCATAGTTCCGCACTACAACACCAATCTCAGCAACAAATGCCTTGTGATTAAACCCGGAGGGTCTGCCATGTGCAAAGTCCACAAGAATCTTGGTCCTAGTTGCAGCAAATATTTTTTCACCAGCTAAATTTCGAGCAATTCCACGAACTCTCTTTGGGGCAGTGGTTACTGAAAAAAACACAATACATTACATACGCAAAAGGATTGATATAATAAAAAAAAGACGTGCACACAATAAAAATATTAGGTAGAAATACCATTTTCATCAGTTGACGGTGCCCTAGAGTGATTGATTTCCCTAGAAATGCGTCCTATCGCTATACCAGGTGCCATGACAATTTACTGAAACAAAGTTCTAGCAAGTAATATTTTAACACAATTATAAATATCAAAAATAATATTTTGTCCATTCTCCTCATAGAATGTTACTGTTAAAAGCAGAGCATAACAGTTAACTTAGAGTTGTTGTTCACCATGTGTGTATATTTCATCTCGTAATGTGAATTTCAAATAAAACTATGAAAAAGTTATTCACATATGTGTGTATATATTTCATGAATTCAGCAAACCACATACGTAACTACCAACAAAATACCAACAAAGTAAAACAGAGATAGCAAAGCATATGCAAAATGGAAGCAAATGAAAGAGAGTACAATTAATTTTATTATTTCAACCAACATCTAACTACGGGTCTTCTGTCAATCACTGTCATCATTGATACTCGCTTGACTTTCTTGACCATCACTGTAATATTCTTCTAACGTGTCATCTTCATCTCCAATGTCATCATCAAATAAAATATCATAATTGTCAAGCAAAGTAGGTGTCATAATTATCTCATCAGTGCCATCATTTGGTCTAACCAATTGTATTGCTTCGAGATTTGCCTCTTGAACAGGACACTGAATATCAGAAGAATCATCCTCTTGGTATGCATAGTCAATTGTACTATCAACATTATCTTCTTTTGGGACATCCCAAATATGTCTGTGTTGCACTTTTTGTACTACTTTCCAATTGGGTCCGAACTTGTAATCATCCAAGTAAAATACTTGAGACACTTGTGTTGCTAGCACAAAAGGATCATTCTCATACCATGTATTACTTACATTAATAGAAGTAAGGTTATTATCCACTTGTAGTCTCTTCTTCTTTAGATTAGGATCATGCCAATCACATTGAAATATAACAGTGTGATACCCCATTATGTAGTTTAATTCAATAACGTTACATAACCGTCCATAAAAATCGATAATTTCATCTTCATGCTCCCCTGGTACAACTACCCCACTGTTTTGAGTTGTACGACGATCATCACGATCTTTTGTATGGAATCGCACCCCATTAACAATGCACCCAGTATATGTAATCACACGAACATCAGGACCACATGCCAATGAATAAATTTCATCCGTAGCCTCAGAAGATCCTTCATGACGCAAATTCTTTATCTATTATAGATAAAAAGTTAAAGTTATTATCAATCATCAAATTCTATAATGGTTAATTATCAATTACATTATCATAATAAACTGTCAAACTATATGTACTTACGCGACTTTTAAACCACTTTGAAAATTGTTGTGTATGACTTTGATATAAGTTTTCCGTAGATTCCATCTCTAATAGTGCCATATGTTCGCTACATATTCAAAGTCGAGCATTTTTATTTTAGAAAACAACAATGAAATATAATTAGCTTACGATATATTAATGATAAATAGAAAAATTGCTTCTCTTGTAGATTTATGTCGTTGTTGCAACTTCTCTATCCATCAAAATTTTCCTTGAACCTACAAAATTATAACAAAACTAGTGTAGAGGTAAGTAAGGGAGTCAATCCATATCTAAGGGTGAAACACAAAATTGGAGAGGACATATATATAGATTCATTTGCATTTTATTATATTTTTTTCTATTTTTACTTTTTCTATTTTTTTATGAATTTTTCAAGGGAATATTTTAACTAACTAACTATACTAATTTTTATAACTACTAATTAAGATGCAAAAGCTAATAAAAATTAGGTAAATAAAATTGAGCTAAAAAGTAAACTAACTAAATTGGACTCATGAGGACTTCAAAATTTCATCCCATAAATGGGAGATTAGCCCTCACTAATCATCATCCAAAAATATAAGATAAACAATTGAAAGCATGAGATGATTAAACTAAAAGTAAAAGAGAGGAATATATCAAACCCATTTAAGCCTTGAATTGACATGAAATCTTCAATTACATCATCAATCTCTCAATTACAATTCTTCACTCATGTATTTATTGAAGCTAAACTAAAAATTACAAACTAAAAATTAAAAGGATAGTGGATGAATTCATAATGGACAATTAAATAATAAAAGAGATTTGCTAAAAATGCAAATCCTAAAATTATAAAATTGTACATTAGAATTCATCCAAAGAAATAAATTCTAGATCAATAATTTATATTGAGATAATTGCTAAAAATGCAAAATCTCAACATAAATGAATGGGTTAGAATTTATCTCCCATAAGGGATAAATTTCACTACATCAATCTATTATGAAATAATTGCTAAAAATGCAAAAATTCATAATAGAGGGGTGGGGTGAATTTTATCCTAGAGATAATTTTCAACACACATCTCTATATTGAGGTATTTGCTAAAAATGCAACTACTCAACATAGAGGGATGGGGAGAATTTTATCACACCAAGCTTAAAACTAATTTGAGATCTTTTCAAATGGGTCTTCATCCTCAATATATAGGAGGCATGGTGCATGAGGGGTAAAAATGGAAATTGGCAAGGGTGTGCATGTGGGAATGGTGAGGGGAGCATGGGGTTTGAGTGTGTTTGAGGGCATGTGGGTTAAATGAGGTGACAAAAACTGATTTGGTTATAAGGGTATTTTTGGGTGTTGGGTAAAAGAGTGGTTGGAGGGTAATAAGGGAAAAATGGTTTAAGTGGGTTATAGTCACATGGGTTAAATGTTTTAGTTTGGCTTTGGTTTTGTATTTGGCATGTAAGAGAAGTCGTGGAATTTGGCTTTGAATGGGTAGAAGTTGAAATGGGTCTTGGCTTGTGTAGAAATGGGTAATGGAGCGTGGATTTGGTTTTGGGGTTTCATGGAGGGATAAGGTTGGATGAATATGGAGGTGAGAGATTGGTCAGGTCGATGGGGGTAATACGCCGGAGTTGAAGGTCGCGCCGGCTGGGACGAGCAGATGGACAGACAGAGAGGGATGCCGGAGGTGGGTGGCTGTGAAAGGGCTGCCACCGGCGATCAGGGGCGGTGAGGACGAGATCGCCGGAGATGAGAGAGAGGCCGGTTGGTTAGCGCTAGCAACAATAGGGTATAGCGCCGGAGTCGCTGGCGGCGGCGAGGTTAGGCGCGAAGGGGGGCGACAGCGGGTTAGGACGGAGTGAGGGGTTCACGACCGGAGGTGATCGCCGGAAGTGGTGGTCGCGGGGGTTGGGCGATAGTGGTCCGACGACGGTCTCGCCGGCGGCGGCTATGGGAGGTGGTATGGAGAATGGGTAATGGGTATGGTGGTGTAAGGTGGGTGAGGTAAGAGTTTGGTTTTGGGGATTAGGAGAGAGAAATGGGTTGTGTGGAGAAGATGAAGTAAGGAGGGGTTGTGTGTGGGTGAGTGTAGGAAAAGTAGGGTGAGGGTTAGGGAGGTTTAGGATAAGTGGGGGTATGTGGTGTGTGTGTGTGTATTAGTTTGGACCTTAATAAAATAAAATTAAAAATAAAAATAAAATCTAAGTAATAAAATAAAACTTATAAAAACTAAAAATCTAAAAATTAAATTCCTATACTAAAAATTAAAATCAAGACTCAATAAAAATAAAACTAAAAAGAAATAACAATGTAAATCTATTAAACTTAAAAACTAAAGTCCTAAAAAAATAAAATGTAATAAAACTAAATTCCTAAAAACTAATCCTAATAAAATAAAATAAAATAAGATAAAAACTAAAACTAAAAACTTAATAAAATAAAATAAAATTATATTAATAAAAATAGAAATAAAATATAAAAATAGGAAATAAAACCTAAAAAAATTCTAAAATAATCCTAAAATTAAAATGACTCAAACTAAAAATCTAAAAAGTAGTAAAAAAAAACACAAACTAAACACACAGAGGGTTTATAGTAGGTTTAGGCTAGGTTTTAGGCTCGGGTAAGGTTCTTGGGGTACAGGATAAGGGTTAATTAGCTCCATTAAATGCACAATTGCCTTGAAGTACGCGTTTGAACACCGCAACGTACATTAGACCTGCATAATAAACAATTAAGCGCATAAGACCCATATTGTCGAGAATTAGCAACTAAAGTACGTCTATTTGGGGTATAAATTGTACAGTTTTGGGAGCTTATCACACCACCCCCAAACAGAGCGTTGCTAGTCCTCGAGCAATAAGATAGAGAGAAAGGGAAAGATAAGAAACCAAAAGTGTACCACTTTCGCGGGCACTTGCGATTGCACTTAGCATGTGCAACAAGCCTTTAAACCTATAGGTTGCCCTACAGGACGAGTTGTGTCTCGTGAGGGTTTGCAGGGAATATACCCACAAAATTCTTATTTTGCAAAAATTTATTGAAGGGGCAGTCAATCTCTTATTAGATGTAGAATAATCGCACAATCCATCACATTAGAAATATTTTCAGAAATACAAGCTAGAATGTGTAAAAAGATTAGCTAAGTAAATACTCAAGGCACATCCTTCTTAGAACTCAACGTGTGTAGTGTGAATCAGTCAAAACGGGTCGAGTATCATAAGAGTAATTCCTAGATTGTCTTGTCGGAATCAACGCTTCAACTTCAAAATCTCACAGATATATCACTCTCAAACGAACTCTCGAGATTAGGGTAAGTGTATCGCTCTTGTGTGTGAGGAGGTGAGTAAATGTAAGCAAGTTCAAACGTCTCACACACATATATGAAAGAACGAACAATAAGAAAGAAAAATTATCTCATGAAAGAATGCTAATCACTATAGTGAGAACGTCGAGTTATTCACCACGTCGACTTTCATTTGCCCGAACATCTAGGGGAACATGGATGTATATGGGTGAGGGGAAATGAAATGAAATAGGAAGGATATGATGATGTGGGTTGTTTGGGATGAGGTAGGTAGGATAAGATGGGATGATGATATGATGGATGGATGGTGGATATTTTAAAAGAGTGTATCACTCATAGACGAACAAATGTCTTTATTTCTTGACTGCAACTTTCTCTTTTTCTTCTTTTCCAAATACACACCAATGTATGAGATAAATCTGCTAAAAATACAAATAACCCCAGCATAGATTTGTATTTAATTTTTCTCTATCTGAATCGGCTTTGGGAGAGATATTCGCTAAAAATGCAAACACTCTCTATGATAGATCATCTCCCTTTTTTTTACTTTCTTTTTTGTTTTCTTTTTTTTTTTTTTTATTTTTTTTCTTTTCCAAATACGCATCAATGTATGGGATAAATCTGCTAAAAATACAAATAACCCCAGCATAGATTTGTATCAAATTTTTCTCCATCTGAATCGGCTTTGGGAGAGATATTCGCTAAAAATGCAAACACTCTCTATGACGGATCTTCTCCTTTTACTTTCAACACTATTCTCTGTGGATATGGAAATGGGCGGTATGTATATGGTGATGATATGGAAAATGGAAGGTGTATGAATGTATGATAAATGAAATTTGGTTGGTGTATGAGTGAAGGTGTGGTGAAAATCTAGTGATCGGGACAAATTTTAAGACACGCGTTTCTTACAACTCGAAAGTGATGTCGTTCTCGGTGATCAAGCCAAAATTTTATGAAAGATAATGAGATCATACGACAATTAAAGTGCGGACCCAAAAGAAGTTGAATCAACTTGTGACTCGAAGATTGCGTAAAACACTCAAAAAGGGTGAAAGGCACAAATCTCACGGGCTAAAGTCTCTACTAGTGATCCTTAAGGTTCTCTTTAGAATTGTAGTACTCTTCAACTCTAAACGTAATGACATGATAAGTGCGCAAATTTTTGTTGAGTCTAGAAATTCATAGTGCAAAATGCCTTGTTATGTATTACATAAGCTATTTAGAAAAAATATTCTCTAGCTTGATTCCTAGATTTTAAAAGATGGATGATTGAAAATTCACATCAATGAGTGAGATGAAAGAAACTGCACGAAATTTTAAAATTCAGGTTCAAAAATCAAAATTTTTCAAAAGAGGCACGATTTTGATAAAATTCCCCACCCCCAAACAAAAAGGAACATCGTCCTCGATGTTAGGTAAAATGATTTTTAAAATTGAGAGCATGAGGTAGGAAAGAGATTACCAGAATGAACCGCTAATGAAGTGGACAGATGAAGCCAATAATAAACCTGAATAAAAAGGGATAGAAAAGAAAAGAAAAAAAAGGTGTACAAGTCTATAAGCATGGTAAAACATAGGGTGATGTGAAACACCACCCCCAAACAGGATGAGACTAGTACAAGAAACGCGGGCTGCCTCCCGGTAGCGCTAAGTTTAATGTCTTCAGCCAGACCGATTCATTCTCACCCTAAGGAAAAGAACAATGATGGCGCGGGGCGGCAGAAAATTGGGTGATGAGAATCACCCCCAAACAAGACTGAAGCGTCAGTCTTGTTCGATAATTTGACAAGGGTAAGGGTGAAGAAACACCGATCACGGCCTTATTTTTTATTTTCAAGATTTTCTCTTCTTTTTTTTCAAAAGAAAAGAAAATATTTTTGGAGGTTTCTAAAAAGGAAAGAAAGAAAATATTTTTGGATTTTTCTAAAAATAAAGAAAGAAAATGTTTTTTTTTATTATTTTTTGTTATAAAAATGAAAGAAAATATTTTTGAATTTTTTGTGGAAGAAAAGGTGGGTAAAAAATATTTTTGGATTTTTTTTTTTTATAAAAATGAAAGAAAATATTTTTGGATGTTTTTTTTTTTGGAAGAAAAGGTGGGGAAAAGATATGGACTCTTAGAATTGGACGGACTAACTAAAAGCGACTACCGAAAAATGGAATTGGACACACACACAAGTCAAGAAAAATTCCTAACTAGCACATAGCCAATTTTTATCTTCAAATTTAGTAAGAGGGTAGTCAAATTTTAATTAAGTCCGCGGGAGATAAAAATCACGGAAATATGAGTGATCGCCTTTGCAAAATATTCTCCTATTGGGCTACCTAGTTGATTGATTTTAAATTTAGTGACGGCTAGGGTACCACACAATGATAAGCGAGTGAGTCGGGTGATGAAATCCCTTCTCGTGAGTGACCGGGTGTAGGTCTTAATAATTTAATTCATCACACCATTTAAAAAAATAAATGCGAGAATAAAATCACACAAGAGCACACAAGAGCACACAAAAGAATTGACTCGCTAACAGGAGAGGCGCGAGGGTGTAAGAAATATACCTCCCACGGTTTTTAGGCCGTGGGGTGCCGAAAAATTTGAGTCGACTGGGGGAAGAATACGCCTATCTCAGTCGTCCCCGGGAGTCCTACCGACCCAAGGTAGAGAGGCTTCTAAATCCTCGCCTTGGACACCCTCTCTCTACCTTGTCCGGTTTCCCTATCACGCTTGTCTTGAATTATTACAATTTTAAATGAAAAATAAATGGTGTCTCTATGCACCGCAATACAAGCCAATGATAAAATCCTAATACAAGCCTTCTAAAAAAATGGTACTAATAAAAATAAAAAGTGCAATACAAATGAATCACAAATAGGTAATCCTCGCAAGTGCTTCAAGCTCCAAAGATCGGCAACGGCGCCATTTGATAAAAAGAAAAATTACTTCCCCGGCAACGGCACCATTTGATAAAAAGAAAAATTGCTTCTCTTGTAGATTTATGTCGTTGTTGCAACTTCTCTATCCATCAAAATTTCCCTTGAACCTACAAAATTATAACAAAACTAGTGTAGAGGTAAGTAAGGGAGTCAATCCATATCTAAGGGTGAAACACAAAATTGGAGAGGACATATATATAGATTCATTTGCATTTTATTATATTTTTTTCTATTTTTACTTTTTCTATTTTTTTATGAATTTTTCAAGGGAATATTTTAACTAACTAACTATACTAATTTTTATAACTACTAATTAAGATGCAAAAGCTAATAAAAATTAGGTAAATAAAATTGAGCTAAAAAGTAAACTAACTAAATTGGACTCATGAGGACTTCAAAATTTCATCCCATAAATGGGAGATTAGCCCTCACTAATCATCATCCAAAAATATAAGATAAACAATTGAAAGCATGAGATGATTAAACTAAAAGTAAAAGAGAGGAATAGATCAAACTCATTTAAGCCTTGAATTGACATGAAATCTTCAATTACATCATCAATCTCTCAATTACAATTCTTCACTCATGTATTTATTGAAGCTAAACTAAAAATTACAAACTAAAAATTAAAAGGATAGTGGATGAATTCATAAAGGACAATTAAATAATAAAAGAGATTTGCTAAAAATGCAAATCCTAAAATTATAAAATTGTACATTAGAATTCATCCAAAGAAATAAATTCTAGATCATTAATTTATATTGAGATAATTGCTAAAAATGCAAAATCTCAACATAAATGAATGGGTTAGAATATATCTCCCATAAGGGATAAATTTCACTACATCAATCTATTATGAAATAATTGCTAAAAATGCAAAAATTCATAATAGAGGGGTGGGGTGAATTTTATCCTAGAGATAATTTTCAACACACACCTCTATATTGAGGTATTTGCTAAAAATGCAAATACTCAACATAGAGGGGTGGGGAGAATTTTATCACACCAAGCTTAAAACTAATTTGAGATCTTTTCAAATGGGTCTTCATCCTCAATATATAGGAGGCATGGAGCATGAGGGGTAAAAATGGAAATTGGCAAGGGTGTGCATGTGGGAATGGTGAGGGGAGCATGGGGTGTGAGTGTGTTTGAGGGCATGTGGGTTAAATGAGGTGACAAAAACTGATTTGGTTATAAGGGTATTTTTGGGTGTTGGGTAAAAGAGTGGTTGGAGGGTAATAAGGGAAAAATGGTTTAAGTGGGTTATAGTCACATGGGTTAAATGTTTTAGTTTGGCTTTGGTTTTGTATTTGGCATGTAAGAGAAGTCGTGGAATTTGGCTTTGAATGGGTAGAAGTTGAAATGGGTCTTGGCTTGTGTAGAAATGGGTAATGGAGCGTGCATTTGGTTTGGGGGTTTCATGGAGGGATAAGGTTGGATGAATATGGAGGTGAGAGATTGGTCAGGTCGATGGGGGTAATACGCCGGAGTTGAAGGTCGCGCCGGCTGGGACGAGCAGGTGGAGAGAAAGAGAGGGATGCCTGAGGTGGGTGGCCGTGAAGGGGCTGCCATCGGCGATCAGGGGCGGTGAAGACGAGATCGCCGGAGATGAGAGAGAGGTCGGTTGGTTAGCGCTAGCAACAATAGGGTATAGCGCCGGAGTCGCTGGCGGCGGCGAGGTTAGGCGCAAAGGGGGGCGACAGCGGGTTAGGACGGAGTGAGGGGTTCACGACCGGAGGTGATCGCCGGAAGTGGTGGTCGCGGGGGTTGGGCGATAGTGGTCCGACGACGGTCTCGCCGGCGGCGGCTATGGGAGGTGGTATGGAGAATGGGTAATGGGTATGGTGGTGTAAGGTGGGTGAGGTAAGAGTTTGGTTTTGGGGATTAGGAGAGAGAAATGGGTTGTGTGGAGAAGATGAAGTAAGGAGGGGTTGTGTGTGGGTGAGTGTAGGAAAAGTAGGGTGAGGGTTAGGGAGGTTTAGGATAAGTGGGGGTATGTGGTGTGTGTGTGTGTATTAGTTTGGACCTTAATAAAATAAAACTAAAATAAAAATAAAATCTAAGTAATAAAATAAAACTTATAAAAACTAAAAATCTAAAAATTAAATTCCTATACTAAAAATTAAAATCAAGACTCAATAAAAATAAAACTAAAAAGAAATAACAATGTAAATCTATTAAACTTAAAAACTAAAGTCCTAAAAAAATAAAATGTAATAAAACTAAATTCCTAAAAACTAATCCTAATCCTAATAAAATAAAATAAAATAAGATAAAAACTAAAACTAAAAACTTAATAAAATAAAATAAAATTATATTAATAAAAATAGAAATAAAATATAAAAATAGGAAATAAAACCTAAAAAAATTCTAAAATAATCCTAAAATTAAAATGACTCAAACTAAAAATCTAAAAAGTAGTAAAAAAAACACAAACTAAACACACAGAGGGTTTAGGGTAGGTTTAGGCTAGGTTTTAGGCTCGGGTAAGGTTCTTGGGGTACAGGATAAGGGTTAATTAGCTCCATTAAATGCACAATTGCCTTGAAGTACGCATTTGAACACCGCAACGTACATTAGACCTGCATAATAAACAATTAAGCGCATAAGACCCATATTGTCGAGAATTAGCAACTAAAGTACGTCTATTTGGGGTATAAATTGTACAGTTTTGGGTGCTTATCAATTAACATGATACTTACTCTCTATATGATTTTATCTCAGTGCAGTTGTTTAAGATGTACCAAGAAATCTTGTTTATATCTCCATCTGGTAACATTATGAGTTGTCTTCCACCAAAGGGTCGAACAAGCTGAGAGAAAATAGATAGTGAGCCTTTGTGTTGCTCTGGCAATGCATCATTGTTACGATCTTCTCTATTAAATTTGGTTTCGATCCCGTGAAGGTACATTGAACAAAATGTTAATGATTCTTTAACAATGTATGACTCTGCGATGGAGCCTTCGGGTCGAGCCTTATTGTTGACATTACCCTTTAACGTCCCTAGATTTCTATTAAAAAAAAGAATATCAAATGGATAAAATGAAAGAAAGAATCACTCAAATTGAAAATATAAACTAATGTAATTACAAAGTACCTCTCAAATGGAAACATCCATCGAGAATTCACTGGTCCACCAAGAATAGCCTCACGTGGTAAATGAACGGCCAAATGGATCATAACATCAAAGAAAGCTGGAGGAAAGATCCTTTCGAGTTTACACAGTACAAGAACAATATTTTCTTCTAATTTCTCTAGGTCCTTTACAACCAACGTCTTGGCACATAATTGTTGAAAGAAGTTGGATAACTCAACCAAAGTCGCACAAATATCTTTGGGCAAGTACCGACGTATTCCAATAGGAAGAAGTCGTTGCAACATAACATGACAATCATGACTTTTCAATCTCGATATCTTCCCGTCCTTTATACTCACATTTCTTGATATGTTGGCTGCACATCCATCGGGAAATTTAACAGATTTCAAAAATGTGCAAAATCTTTTTTCTCATCCGGCGACAATGTATACGATGCACGCGGCTTCAACCATTTGTTACCATTCTCTTTCATGTGCAACTCCCTTCTTATGTTCATGTCAGCTAGATCTAATCGAGCTTTATCTGTATCTTTATTTTGACCTTCAATACTCAACAATGTTCCAAGAACTCTATCACATATATTCTTTTCAATATGCATGACATCGAGATTATGTCGTAACTTCAACTTTGCCCAGTACTCCAACTCAAAGAAAATACTTTTCTTCGTCCAATTTAATTCCTCGGGGGTACGCTTTCTCTTCCTATCCTTATTGTTTGGATTTTTACCAGGCTTTAATATTTTCACTCGACTCAATTGCTCTAAGATGTCATCCCCGAAAAACTTCCTCGGTGCAACTCCCATTTCTTGCTTCCCATTATATAGTCTACTTTTTCGCCACGAATAATTTTGAGGCAAATATCGTCGATGACCCATATAACATATCTTATTTCTTATACGTTGTGACGATGTATCCTCGTTACATACTGGGCATGCTCTATATCCTTTTGTGCTCCAACTAGATAATGTACCGTATGCGGGGAAATCATTTATAGTCCACAATACCGATGCATGCAAACGAAAATAGGTTTTATTGTACGCATCCCAAGTTTTCACACCAACATCCCATAACTCTTTCAACTCATCAATAAGAGGTCTTAAGTAGACATCCATGTCTTTTCCGGCTGCGTTAGGGCCAGGAATCATCAATGTCATCATAAAAAATGGTTCCTTTATACACTTCCATAATTGCATATTATAGACGACAAGTATTACAGGCCACATACTATATGAGTTGCTCATGTTTCCAAACGGATTAAAACCGTCTGAGGCAAGACCCAATCTAACATTACGAGGGTCTTGTGCAAACCAAGGGTATTGCTGATCAAAATCTTTCCATGCCAAGGCGTCAGCGGGATGCCTTAAGACACCCTCACTATCGACGCGTTTCTCCTTGTGCCTCCTCATGTCAATAGCGGTATGTATTGACATAAACAACCTCTGCAGCCTCGGTTTTAGTGGAAAATAACGCAATATCTTATGAGGCACATTTTTCCCCTTCTTATCATTATACATGAATCTCGGTTCATCACATACTAGACATTTATCAGCATTTTGATGCTCCTTCTAGAATAATGCACAATCGTACTTGCATGCATCAATTTTTTCGTAACCTAATCCCAAATCCCGCAACCTTTTCTTCGCATTATAATGAGAGGTAGGAATACTTGCCTCGGGAAAAGCATCTTTTAGCAATTGGACCAACATATCAAATGATTTATTACTCCAACCATTAAGAACTTTCACATGCATCAACTTTACAAGGAATTGGAATGAAGTGAAATTCTTACGACCTGGATAGAGCTCTTCTTCAATGTCACCAAGTAAGTCATTAAATCGAGAAGGATCCCTTTCTACATTACTCGGCCCATGCTCATTTTCAGTTTGCCCTGGGAAGATATTTGGGTCAAATGCATCATTTAACATTCCAAACAAATCATCCTCTTCCTCTTCATTTTCCAAACTTTCTGATGCTTGTGCATTCAAATTATGATGAACTGCAAAACTGTAGGAGATGCCACGTACCAACAAATGTTTTTCAACAGTAAGTAAATCATGAATATATATTTCCTGACAATCTCGACATGGGCATCTAGAAGTATTATTTTCATCTAAACTATTTTTTTTATCCTCAATAAATGACTTAACACCGTCCTTGTACTCTTTTGATAACCTATCGGGCAAGAACATCCAACTATTACTCATATTCAACTTCTTGTTTATATCAAACACAAATTTTCATTCACTAAATAAACAAGTATAATGACATGCTATTCATAGACATTGAATAGAATCAATAAATCATGGAATTAAAAAACGTACCAACGAGAAATGTATTTTCTTTCTTCCTATTAAAACCTTCGATTCACCTAAGCAAAAGACATGTTAGTATGATACATACAAGATCTTTGAAACGGTGATAATAAAATAATATAAATACAACGCGGGCATTGTATTTGAAATCAACTACAAATAATCATTTTTAATCTTTATTCTTAACTCTTCATGAAGAGATATGTGATTGTTGGCAAAGATGAACAATTTTTTTAATGTCTTTACATGAATCCCATCATTTATTGAGATTCTTGGAATTTTTTTTTTAATGCCCTAACAAATGCCAATATTTTAATGTTTTTTTAGATATTTTTTATTCAATATGAATTGCATTTTTTATTATTCGTGTTAATTATAGTTTTTTTATTTTTTAATTAGTTCGTCAAATTTGAAGTCCAGACATGCATTAATTTTTTTTGCAGGTACGACCATTTTTGTTAGTCATTTTTCTTAATAGTAAATGTTATATGCATACAGTTATGTTATATATTTATATATATTAACTGTAACTTATATATTTGTTATATATAACATATAGAATATATAGTTATATATAACATAACTGTAACTTATATATTTGTTATATATATTACTATTTGTTATATATATATAATATAACTATAGAGAGCGGATATATATATATATATATATATATATATATATATATATATAATATAACTATAGAGAGCGGATCAAATGAGGTTTCTCAAACTGAGGTCCATGAATGAGGTCCATTTTTTTAAAATAGTAAAGAAAATATTTTGGCGCTCATTTTTTTTTATGATTTTTAAATATTTCAGTAGGACCATAAAAAAACAACCCGCTCAAAATGAGTTTTTTTACTATTTTAAAAAAATCGGTCAAACTTTGTCAGTTTTTAACATCTTAAAAACTGACACAGTTTCATCGATTTTTTTAAAATAGCAAAAAAAAATCATTTTGAGCAAGAGGGATAATAGGGTGTATATATATATATATATATAGAAAAAAAGATTTGCGCCAACGGTATTTATAGGTGGTCGGACGAGCTATAAATACCGCTGACGCGGATCATTTTTTCTAAAATGTTGGTCCGTGTCAGTGGTATATATAGGCCGTATTATAAAACAGTTTTAAATAAAATGTACAAGATAAAAAATTTGTACATTTTATATAAAACTGTTTTATAATACCGCATATATATACCACTGGCGCGGACCAACATATTAAAAAAATGGTTCACGCCAGCGGTATGTATAGGTGGTCCGACCACCTATACATACCGTTGGCGCGGACCTTTTTTTTCTAAATAGTTAAAAGATTATTTTTATAATAGTAAAAAATGGTGATGGACTTTTTAAAACATAATTTTTTGAGTGTTTTTATGTGGTAATGAACTTTTTAGAATTTAATTTTTTTTATTTATGTGGTGAGGAACTTTGTAATAGTAAACATAGTTTTTTATGGGTAGTGCTATTGGCACTCCCATAAACTACTCTAACGCTCCAGTTTTTTTGCATAATGGAACATTGTACATAATTACCCTTGAATCACACTAAGCCCTCATGAAACCCACTAAAGCATACCATACATAAAACTCGTCTTATGCTCTCCAATACCATAAATGAAAATTATTATTTTATAAGTCACGTTGTATATATTATAAATTTGTAAGTACAACTTCTATTTCACTATTACCTATTTTTTACCAAAAACAAATCTAAAATGCTTTATCCTTATATATTTATTTGTAAAAAATATTTATTTTTTATATATCAATATCCCTCAATTTTATCGAGCCTAACAAAATTAAAACTTTTAGAATCCATTCGTTGCTAATAAACTTAATCACACTTTAGTAACATAAATATATAAAAGCGGGATACGAAATTTATATAATACGATCGCGTTCATATTAAGACACAACACAAAATCTTATTTTTTACCTAACACGAACAACCCTCATAAAAGCGACAGGACGCATAATTTTATTTTTATACCAAACATGAATACAACTCAATTAAAAAGAGATGTGACATATGACTCAATATTAATTGTCCCTTGAATATTTTTCATATTATTTTATGATTTAAAATGATTTGTGTTATTTTATATGGGTGTTTTACATATTTTTCATAAGATTCATTGGTGTGACGTGTCGTGATTTAAGTGGGTCGTGTCATATCACAATATACACGGGTCGTGTTCGTGTTAGGTGAAAAAATAAGATTTCATAACATGTCGCATTTCAATTGGGTTGTGTTCATATTTTATTTATTCAAAAATATTTTGTGTCATGTTGAATTGGGTCATGTCGCTTTCATTTGAGTTTTATTTGTGTTAGCTAAATAAATGTAAGATTTCATGTCTTGCCGCATTTTTATTGGATTGTTTTCGTGTTTGGTAAAAATAAGATTTTGCGTCGTATTGCTTTTATTTGGATCATGTTGATTTTAGGTGAAAAAAATGATTTAATGTTATGTGTCGTGCCACTTTTTAATTGAGTCGTGTTCGTGTTTGATTAAAAAAATTTGATTACGTGTCATGTCGCTTTTATTCGGTTAGTTCATAAGTGTTAGGTAAAAAAAGATAAGATTGTGTGTTGTCTTAATAATGATGTGTTCATGTTAAGTAAAAAGAATAAAATATCAGATCGTGTCATGCCGTGTCTCTTTTATTTGAATGGTGTTCGTGTTAGGTAAAAAAAAAATTTACCTAACACGAACACGTGCAAAATAAAACGCGATAAGATATAAAATTATATTTTTTAACCTCACGCTAACATGACCTCACGCAGATAGAAAATCATATTTTTTTAAATGGGTTATTTCATGTTTTAAATGGGTCATATCGTGTTAGATAAAATAATATGATTTTATGTTGTGTCGTTTTTTATTTAGGTTGCATTCATATTAGGTAAAATAATTTTTAAAAAAAATAAAAATAAAAAATTGTAGCGAAAAAACAGTTTTAACAAAAAAAATAGTTTTTAACAAAACAAAACAAAACAATTTTTAACGAAATAAAAACAGTTTATAACGAAATAAAAAGTTTTATAAGAAAAAATAGTTTTTTTAAATAATTTTTTTTTTTAAAATAAAAATAGTTTTAGCAAAAAAAAAACAAATTTAACGGAAAACAAATAGTTTTTATGAAGAAAAAAAGTTTTTAACAAAAACAAACAGTTTTAAAAAGAATGGAAAAATTTTTTTGGAAAAAAATTCTTTGCTATATAGCAAAACTAATTTTTCCAACAAAAGTGAAGAAATGATGGTAAATCTGTATGTGGGCACGGATATACATAAAAAAAATTCAATGACAAATGAGAGCAATCAAACACACAATAATTGACAAATCCTTCAATTGGCATTATTTGTCACATTTGTCACGACAAATATGGTATATCAAACACATCCTAAATATTATTCATTAAATAAAAAATTTGAAAAGTGCACTATTAAATTTGTGAGAAAAAATGCATTACTCTTAAGTTTAAAATTAGAAAAAGTACATTACCTTTTCTTGTAGTTAACCAAAATAAAATATCATATATTATTATGCTTTCTACTATTATATGTTTATCATAACATAAGTTTTATTATTAGTAATATACTTGGACAATTGTTATTAAGTTAACTGCTAATGAGACAATTGATAAGATAACTCTTGCCAGCTAAATGAAGTAGAACATATAAAGGTGACATGTGTCTTCAAATATGGAAAAAAGGGTATATTTGTCAATCTATGTAAAGTTGCATTGGTATGGAGTGCTAGAGAATATTAGGGGAGCGGGAATAGCGTTAGCCTTTTTTTATTTATAAATAAATAATTTTTTTTAATTTTAATTAAAAAAAATGTTTAATTTGATGTCGTAGATTCGCGATTGATTAGTGTCGCTGGTACGGACCTACATCCCCCAAAAAAGTGTTAAAACTAGTTTTAACAAAAAAAAAATTATTACCTAAAAAAAATTAATACCGAAAAAATTTATGTCGTGTCTTAATTAGATCATGTCCGTATTTGATAAAAAAATTATTTTTTGTCTCATTTATTTGGGTAGGATTCGGGTTATTTTAATTTAGTCATGTCCGTGTTCTTTTTTTTTTTATTTATAAAGCACTATTTTTTATATAAAAAATATAGATTTTTATAAAAGAAAACAGTTTTAATGAAAAGAAAACAAATAAGAATGGAGCTTTTTTCCATACGGTTTGGTATTGAGAATTCTAGCACTCCTCTATTTGAGTTAGTTTGAAAGATCAAAGAATAGTCTTTGATCTCCATGAGTATTTTTTTCCCTGACAGTGGAGGTTTGGTATTCAGAATTTGTTTTCATTAACAGTACTCAGGTTTTGTTTTTCAAACCAAATGCAGTGGCGTGTGATAGTGGAGAGAGAATTAGCTTTTGCTGATTTCATGTTTTACCGTCTGACGCAATAGAGGAGAGATAAATTGTTTAAAATTGTGGATCTTTAAAACGTGTGGTTAAAATAACGACTGCAGGTATGTATTATATATATATATATATATATGTAAAACAGAGGAAAGAGGAAACACGAAACATGGTATATATATGTCACGGGCGGAACAGGGAGACGTAAAACAGAGGAAACGCAACAGGGAAACAGCGCAGGAAACATGGTGTATATATATGGGAAAGATGAAATACCTGATGAGAAATCCGTTGAGAGAGATGGGAAGCTGTCGAGAGAGATGGAGAGAGGCGGGTGAGAGGGCAACAAATATGGAGAGAGGCGAGTGAGAATTTGAAGGGAAGAGAGGCGTGAGGAAGAAGGGAGTGAGGGGATTGGAGTAGAGGAGAGACGTGAGGGGAGTGGGTTAATTAGGATTAAAATTTTAATTAATTTTTTAAAACTCAAATGGGTCTTTTGCGATGAAATAATTAATAATTTTGATTTTTTTTACGAGAAAAATTCCAAGTCATCGTAGTAAGTAAAATAAAATGTGGGAAAGTAGGCGCCAATTTTTGGTACCAAATATTTTGCGATGAATTTACTATTTCCTCGCAATAGGTATTGTTTTTTCGATTTCTTTAATTCATCGTAAATGATTAAATTCTTTGTCATAACTATTGCGACGAAGTTAATATTTTCTCGTAAAAACACATTTATAACGAGAAATAAAATGCGTCGCAAAAATAATTAGTCGCTAAATATCCTTTTTCTTGTAGTGGGATCCAACTTGTCTTCTTTTACCAGTAAAAGTTAATTCAACTTTAATGGCACAATCTAATTATGTTCACACTTGGTAGCATTATAGATTTCAATCAAATGTAAATTTTTCTAAGTGGTTTTAATTTTAAAGTTGTATAGTGATCAGTTGATATGTTTTGACTTGAATATATTGTTGTAAAATGTACACGTCACATATATTAGTTTTCGATGTTTTAAATCCCCGTTCTATCGTGCCATCTTACACACATGTTTTTTTACTGGCAATTCCATATTAAATCAAATACTATGTTTGTCAAATTCCATGGGAGTAATAAAAAAATAAATATAGGAGCATAAATGGATCATCAAAGAGGGCACGACTATAAGATAATGCTTGTTGCAATATAAATAAATGTTGGGCGACAACAAATTATGGTTAGGCATCGATTTTTTCTTCGACGGTAAGGGTTGTTATAAAGCCCCGACCCAGATTTATGGATTCCCTGTAGCCAACCCGATCCAAATCGAGTAGTTAGGTGTGAATTGCAATGAAACCACTGACTAAGCATAAATTCTTCTAAATTTGGCCCCTTAATTTAGTAATTTTAATATCTCGAACAACGTAATTGAATTGCTTTTATCCCATATCATTGTTAATGACTTCTTCTAACAAGTACCCCGAGTTTCGTGTGTTTCTTATTGATTTTACAAGTATTTAGTGTAAGAATAGAAAGAAAGAAACCGAAAGAAAGGAAGAGAACAAAGGAAGACAAGTCAAAGGGCGAAAGGGTAAATTTACACCCGGAGTTCGAATTTTAAGCCTAAATGAAAGTTGAAGACCATCATTTCACAAGAGCGTAGGAAGAAATGACAATCAAATCGGAGCTCTAGATCAAAAGATACGGCAAGTCAAAGTTGGAGAAAAAGTCAAAACTGAAGAAAATCGGATCGATCCGGTTAAGATCGGATCGATTCGAAATGTCTCTATTCCAGTAGCCCCCGGATCGATACAGAACCGATTAAAAACAAACCGATCCGATATGGGACCGGTCAGGTGGAGAAAAAAGAACCGATCCGGCTAATGGAAAACGAATCGATCCGATGGAATCCGGATCGGCCCGATTATTGAATTTCTGGAATTTATTGTGGAAACTGAAAAGGCATGTCTCTTGGAATTTCTTGTATGAATTTTTTTATTAGCTGTAAAAACGATTATTAGGTGTTATAAAAGGCCAAGCCCTAGAAGAGAGAAAGAGAGTTTTTTTAGTGGCAGACAATTTCATATTTTAAAAACCCTAGTTGTAATTTGGAGAAAAAGGAGTATTACAGATTCAAGTTCAATTTTCTTTTCAAGTTTTGGTTACAAATTTCAATCTTCAATCCAAGAATCAATTTCCATTCTCTTAATTGTTCTTTATTTTACTTTCAATTCTTAATTATTTTGCATTTCTCTTTGAAGCAATGTTTATTAGATCTATGATTCCATGCATAGTTATAGTTTTGTTTTCATCTTACAAAACCATGTGTAGCTAAATTTTCAAAGGTTGGGATGCATGAACCCATCCTGAGGTAAATTACTCATGTAGAAAATAGAGTGTAAATTAAAAATTGACTGAATCGTGTAGGAAAATTATACGACCATAGTAGATCTTTTAATCTCTCTTGTCCTAGGTACTTGGGATGTTTATGAATACTATGCAAGTGTAATTGTTCTACACCGCTTTATATTTACCTTTGATTTTATATGAGGCGAGCTAGTTCCCTCATATATGTAATGCTTAGGATCTATAAAGACTGGGTTCAGTTAAGATTTTAATTTACAATTCTAGTATTGTATACGGTAAACTACTTGGGATTGGGGAATTGTATCCTAACCTATTTCATCTCATACTCATCTCTATTCTCTTTACAATTCTTAGTTGTTTTTGTGCACGTAGTTCATTTTAAATATTTATTCCATCACCAGTTGGAAATTTCAAACCATCATCATCATCATCATCATCTTTTTCTTTTCTTTTGAGGAATCATTTGAAGGGTAAATAAGTTTTACCTACGTTATTCAGAATTGCCAATTTTTGTTCCCTGTGGAGACGATCCCGACTTATCGGATTATTACTAACGCGACATGCTTGCACTTGAGCCTATAAAGCACGCACTTTAGACACATTTGTGGTCGCGTCAACCACCTAAATAATGTTGCTAGTCCAATTTTATTTTAATTAACATTTTATTTTTTAGCATGCGGTTCTAACTTCAGGGTAACTACATGAGGGACACAAGAGGGCACCCCGAACACTACACCAAAACACGCCATTAGTAACACAATTTTACCGTTACTAAAAATATTAGTAACACAATTTTTCTGTTAGAAAAAAGGCGTGGGGCACGAAGATAGTAACGGTAAAATTCTGTTACTAATAGTAACGGTAAATTCAGAATTAGTAACGGTAAAATTATATTACTAATAGTAACGGTAAATTCATAATTAGTAACGGAAAGTTCAGTTACTAATAGCAACGGTAAAATTCAGAATTCGTAACGAAAAATTATATTACTAATAGTAACGGTAAAAATCGAAATTAGTAACAATAAAATTCTGTTGCTAATTGTAACGGTAAAATTGTGTTACTAATAATAACGAAAAAATTATGAATTAGTAACGGTGAAATTATGTTAGTAATATTAATACATATTTAAAAAAAAAATCAAGATCCAATATCCTGATTATTCTTACCACACTATTTAAATCCTAAGAACATATACAAAAATAGTCTACAAGAACACGGGCATTAATATTCAACATTTACATTTATATATGACTCCACTCTTTATTTACAAAAGAAATTTAAACCAAACAAATGAAACATCATTATACAATCGCCCCGAAAGTTACATTATTTTAATAAAGGCATCCAATATAACATCCTAATACAATCATCCCCAAATGAGATATTTTTATATTATAACAAATCAAATGAAATATAAAAAAGAAGTCCGTTGTTGACTATCATCTTTCGTTCTATTATCATCGCCATCAACGCCGCAACCCGCAACGCTAGAAACTTGATGAGGATCCAAAACTGACATTCTGTTAAACAAAATAAAATTATCATATTAGTTATAATGTCAACATTTAGTCATACAAAATTAATTTAGCACAAAAAATTATCCACCAGCAAAATTAATTGCACAAGTATGTGAACTTATAATATCACATTTCACATCAACACTTAAAAGTAAGAAATTTTACATATAAACAAGTATGTGAACTTGAAATATCACACTTTCACATCAGCACACAACATATAATTTCTAACACAAATTCATTTTTTTTGTACAACTAACATTGTTCACACAAACACAGAAACACACTCACGCTGCACACAAACACTAAACATACACTTCACACTATTAACACAAACACACTATGATAAAAAAAAATGAATTAAAATTTCTCTCTACTTTAAACTTAATTTTATCTTTTTTGGGTCAATACATGCATTATCATATAAAGTTCATATTAACCTTCGTTTAGGAAGGGTCTCATGTTGTTCTTGCTCCAAGAATCGTGTCCAATATAACGGTGTTAATTCTCCCCAAACAGTTTCCACTTGTGAAATATATTGAGATAAACAGTTGCAAATAAACATATGTTTATATTGTCATGAGATAAACACAACTGCCCAAACAAAGGTTAATATGGCTAAACAATAACAGTCAACACAAAAAACACAAGCACAACTTTAAATTCACAATAAACAGATATGCATGTCAGTATAACAAGCTAGGGAAATTAATAAAAACAAAGTGATTATTTCCTTAACTTTTCCAGAAATGTAACCATTCTCTAGTCAATATAAATATAATTATTGGGGCTCTCAATTGAGTAAGATTTTCTCCAAAATCCTTTTGAGAATATCCTAGCACCATGTAACTGATCCAACATGTCCTCTAACCACAAAATGGGAAAACGGTATAACCATGACAGCAAAAGGTAACTTGATGTAGTATCGCATTTGAACATTCAGCTCAATGGCAAAATGTAATATAATATCGATTTTTTTCGTCAATTGAAAAGAGTTTGTGGATTTTACATATACTTACATTGATTTTTTTACCCTTTTCTGTCTTATACTAAACAAGGTGATGGATGGGTCTTTCTACCCTTTTTGTCGCCTGATGCCTTTCTACTCCAATTCAATCTATTAAAATATAAACACATAATCAACAAACTATCGCTTTGAGCCAAAGTAACAGACACTCTTAAGTAGCATTCTTAAATAAACTATTCTTTCTAGTGCACGTATTTCCAAGTCTCTTTATAATGCTTGAAACCTAATAAGATGAATTAAATTCAATAAAATTACAACACGAGTCGTAGGAAATTACCAAACATATCGCACTATTGAATCGTCAGAACAGGGAAAAACTTACTCCATGTTGCAATGCTAGGAAATTTACTTACTCCATGCTTGGTAGATCTAGCTATTGAGATTTCAACAATAGAAATAAACCAGTCAATTGAGTTATGTCAATTAAAGAAAAGACGCTGAAAAAGAAGAGTCAGCATGGAATAAAATGATGAAGGTGGAAAGTAACCTTTATCAAGGGTGGAAAGTAACCTTCTTGTTTTCAGCGATGACTCCAAAGATGAAGGAGAATACGCTTAGTGTAGCTACAATCAATGACATCTGCTTGGTAGTAACTGCCATTGCACCTTCAGAGCTTTAATTTTTCCTACAAGCTAAAACACACAAGATCTAGAGATCAACCAAATGATGAATATGAGGATTGATAACTAAAAAAGGATGAATCAATAAAATGAAAGAATATATAGACAACAGTCGTAATTAAAGTTTTCAACATGGTCTAAGTCTCACTTACATCAACTTTAGTTCAGTACAATAAGAGTACAATGCATAGTCCTGTTTAAATGAATGAAAATGAAAGAATATATATTTTTTGAATTAAAATAAAAGACTGAGTCAAGAATATAAAACGTAATTAAGAAGGGGCAAAAGTATCTATTTCATTCGCATAGTATGTATACACTATATATGCAAAATATTCCTTAGATGAAAACAAGATTTGAACCAAAATTGTGCACCATTACTTTGTGTGCCCTTATTGCTATACAATTTGTTGGGATACAGCTGTCAAAGCTGTTATTAGAAGTGCAAATCTTTGAAACAGCCTTTAGGCTGTGTCCCACATCGGTGGGATGATTGATTTGTGTTGTGTATATTTACAATTTTTTGGGAACAAAGGTTCAGCCCTTTGGGCATTCAAATTTTTGTGGGTATGTGGGGCAGACCCAATGGGCCAAGTCACACACGCGCGCGCGCGCGCCGCAGTCGTCCGTTCGGCCCGTGCCCGGGTCCGGGTCCGGGTCCGGGTCCTGGGTGTTTGGCTTAGGCTCATTAAGAATTAATTTTTTGGACAAATACATAACTGTTTTTTGGGCTTTAAAAATTATTTTAACGGTAATTAAATCCGAAAAATTAAAACGTGTTTTGTTTCGTGTTGATTTCTTCAACCGAGTTGCCCACTATTTCCAGAATTTTCTCCACGTTGTTTACCAACGTCTCTTTTCTTTTTGCCCCATAAAAGAGGTGGGTAGCCTCCGTTTTTTAACACAAAGTTATCTCCCAAAAATAAATTTTCTGCAAACAGTTCTTGAACCTCCGAATTTTTTACAGAAATAATTATTCATTCCCTGAATAATTATAGCGACACAGAAATATATAATCTTTCCCAGATTATTTATATTTATCTTGATCGAGCAGTATATGTATACAGAATGGGTGTTTGTTGACCGAATCAGATTCGTGCTGCTGATTCGTAATATTTCCGAGGCTGTTTTATCCTGGGGGTGACGGGGCTGTACACTGTCGGCACAAATTGGAGGCAGAGCCGCAAAACACTTTAAAGAGAGCGACCTAGTCCGCGACTCAGCCGTGTTCTTGACTGTCTAGTTCCGGAATTCTTATACTTTTCTGCCCAGATTTAATTGCTCCAAAAATTGGGTAATTTCGTTCCTGATTTTAATTCTGCATTTAATTATTTAATTGCTGTTACAACAATTTTAAGGTGTTTTCTTATTCTGCCATGGACGAAATTAACTCTAGTAACTTAAATAAGCCTTTCAAATATGAAGGCACTAATTTTAAACGTTGGAGCAAAAAATTGCTATTTTATTTAACTACGAAAAAAGTCGCATCATGTGTTCAATTTGACAAATCCGTAGTAAATAATCCACCTACTGTTGAGGAAAGCAAAACAATTAGAAATTGGGAGGAAAATGATTTTTTTGTGCAAGAACTATATTCTGAATGCTCTAAGTGACGAACTTTATGACTATTATGCCAATTATAAAACTGCGAAAGATGTTTGGGACGCACTTTTTAAAAAATATGACACGGAGGAGGCGGGTGCTAAAAAATATGCCGTCAGCCGTTATTTGAAATTTCAAATGACGGATGACAAATCTGTTGTTGCTCAAACCCATGATTTGCAAATGATTGCCCATGAAATTATTTCCGAGGGCATGGTCTTAGATGAGCAATTTCAGGTGGCTGTGATTATTGATAAATTGCCTCCACTGTTCAAAGAGTTTAAAAATATTTTGAGGCATAAGTCTAAAGAATTTTCACTAGAGTCATTAATTACTAAATTGAGAATTGAGGAGGAATCCCGAAAACAGGACTATAAAGATGAAATTCTTGTTGTGTCTAACAACAAAAATCAGAAAAAGAACCACACTCTAGTTGTTTTAAAAGCAAACGGAAAAAATATGAAAAATCAGAAAAAGAGTCACAACCAGAATTTTAAAAATCAGACTCAGACTCAGAATAAGTATAAGAACCCTGGAAATGGGCAGTCTAGCAACTCGGGATAGTTTCTCTGTTTCAAGTGTGGCAAACCTGGCCATATGGCTCGCAAATGTCGCAATGTGCCATAAGCACAAGCGAATTTGATCGAAGAGGACCTATGTGCTATGATTTCAGAAATCAACATGGTTAGCGGTGCCGAAGGGTGGTGGTTGGATACTGGCGCTTCCCGCCATATCTGTTATGACCGTAGTCTATTTAAGACTTATTCTGAGACTGCAGATAAGAAGGTGTTGTTCGGTGATTCTCACTCCACCGAGGTTGCTGGTACTGGAAATGTGGAATTGAAATTCACTTCGGGAAAGACTGTTATCCTCAAAGATGTTCTTCACACTCCCGAGATAAGGAAAAATTTGGTTTCGGGCTATCTTCTCAACAAAGGTGGCTTTACTCAAACTATTGGTGCTGATTTATTTACTTTGACCAAAAATGGAATTTTTGTAGGCAAGGGTTATGCCACTGATGGGATGTTTAAATTGAATGTTGATGCAATGAATAAAATTTCTCCTTCTGCTTATATTGCTTGTTCATTTAATATTTGGCATGCTAGGCTTTGTCATGTTAATGAACGACTTGTTAAAAATATGAGCACTTTAGGATTAATTCCCGAATTATCATTAAATGATTTTGAAAAATGTGAATGGTGTAGTCAAGCAAAAATCACTAAGACACCACATAAATCTGTTTTTAGGGAATCTGAACCACTTGATTTAATTCATTCAGATATTTGTGAATTGGATGGTGTCACAACTAGAAATGGCAAACGTTATTTTATTACTTTTATTGATGATTGTTCCGATTATTCATTTGTGTATTTAATGAAAAATAAAAGTGAAGCGTTTGATATGTTTAAAATTTTCCTAAATGAAATTGAAAATCAATTTAATCGGAAAATAAAAAGGTTACATAGTGATAGAGGCACCGAATATGATTCTGGACCATTTATTGAATTTTATAAAACCCACGGAATTATTCACGAAAAAACTGCCCCTTATTCGCCCGAAATGAACGGTAAATCCGAAAGAAAAAATAGGACATTAACTGAATTAGTTGTTGCTATTTTATTAAATTCAGGGGCTGCCTCATTTTGGTGGGGTGAAATTATTTTGACTGTGTGTCACGTGCTTAATAGAATTCCTCAGAGTAAAATGAAAATATCTCCTTATGAAATTTGGAAAAATATTAAGCCCAACGTGTCATACTTTAGAACGTGGGGGTGCTTAGCCTATGTACGTATACCCGACCCTAAAAGGTCTAAATTGGCTAGTAGAGCATATGAGTGCGTTTTTATAGGCTATGCTATTAATAGCAAAGCATACCGATTTTATGACTTGAAAAATCAAGTAATTATTGAATCAAATGACGCCGATTTTTATGAAGATAAATTTCCTTTTAAATTGAGGAATAGTGGGGGCGAGTCATCCACTAATATTTCTTTAAATAAAAATAAAGAAAATAATGAATCCATTTTAGAAATTCAAAAAAGTAAAAGGGCTCGTGTAGAAAAAGATTTTGGTCCCGACTTTTATGCTTACACCTTAGAGGAGGATCCTAACACTATTCAAGAAGCCTTATCTTCTTTAGATGCCGATTTATGGCAAGAGGCTATTAATGATGAAATGGATTCTTTGGAAACAAATAAAACTTGGCATTTAGTGGACCTTCCTCCTGGATGTAAAACAATTGGGTATAAATGGATTCTTAAAAAGAAATTAAAACCTGATGGCACTGTTGAAAAATATAAGGCACGTCTTGTTGCTAAAGGTTTTAGACAAAGAGAAAATGTAGACTTTTTTGATACATTTTCACCCGTGACTAGAATAACTTCTATACGTGTACTATTTGCTATAGCTGCCTTAAATGATTTAATTGTACACCAAATGGATGTTAAAACTGCATTTTTAAATGGAAAATTAGAAGAAGAGATTTATATGGATCAACCTGAAGGTTTTATTGTACAGGGTCAAGAAAATAAAGTGTGTAAATTAGATAAATCTCTTTATGGACTCAAACAGGCACCTAAACAATGGCATGATAAATTTGATAGCTTAGTCATCTCTAATGGGTTTAAAATTAATGAAAGTGACAAATGCATTTATTATAAATATGTTGAGAACATTTGCACTATCATATGTCTTTATGTTGATGACTTGCTTATATTTGGTTCCAATATTCATGCCGTAGAAAATGTTAAATCATTATTATGTGCCAATTTTGATATGAAGGATTTGGGTGAAGCTAGTGTAATATTAGGAATTAATATTACTAGGTCAGAAAAGGGACTTTCTTTGGATCAATCTCATTACATTGAGAAAGTTCTAAAGAAATATAATTACTTTGACTGTAAACCTGCTAGTACTCCATTTGACCCTAGTGTAAAGTTATTTAAGAACACTGGCGACAGTGTAAACCAAAATGCTTATGCAAGCATTATTGGTAGCTTACGTTATGCTACAGATTGCACTAGACCTGACATAGCTTATGCTGTGGGAGTACTATGTAGATTTACTAGTAGACCTAGTATGGAACATTGGCATGCTATTGAGAGGGTCATGCGGTACCTTAAAAGGACGATGAACCTCGGATTATACTATAATAAGCATCCCGCTGTCCTTGAAGGATTTAGTGATGCTGATTGGAACACCCTATCTGATGATTCTAAGGCTACTAGTGGATATATATTTAGCATCGCTGGTGGTGCAGTTTCTTGGAAATCTAAGAAACAAACTATTTTGGCTCAATCCACTATGGAGTCTGAGATGATAGCGCTAGCTGCTGCTAGTGAAGAGGCAGGTTGGTTAAGAAACCTCCTGTCAGATATCCCATTATGGGAAAGACCAATTCCAGCAGTTTTGATTCATTGTGATAGTACCGCGGCTATTGCAAAAGTTGAGAACCGTTATTATAACGGTAAGAAACGACAAATACGTCGTAAGCACAGTACTGTTAGAGAATTTATCTCTACGGGTGCTGTGAGGGTGGATCATATACGGTCTGAACAGAACTTAGCTGATCCTTTGACGAAAGGACTAGCTAGGGAGAAGGTGTGGAACACCACGAAAGGGATGGGACTAAAGCCCTTGGATAAATGAGTCATTTGTGATGGTAACCCAACATATAGACTGGAGATCCCAAGAAATATGTTCAAAGGGTAATAACAAGTCACAAGTGATATGGGTTGAATCATGCGATTATTAATTAAAATAGAACGGGGTTTTACTCCGAGTCCATCCCTAAGGAGCATGATATCCTGAAGCGAGTTAAGGATGAGTTATGATAACTCTTAATGAGATCTATAGCTTTATTTTGAGTGGGGTACTTAGCTACAGGAGTATTCTTGATAGACTAACCTATGTGAATGTGGAAGTGTGGCCGCTTCCTATGGATATTTTGGGCAAATTCCTAAAGCGTTCACTATACTGGGATAGAAGCACATGGCCGTAACGTGCTAGCTATTAGACTTACACCCAAGTAGGGTTGTGTGTGGGATGTTGTCAGAGATAGAGTTCAAAACTACGGTTACTCTAGTATATTCTGAATCATCTTTACTACGTAAAGGTTCAAGTCGAAAGACACCTTTGCTTATGCACAATTCTTAGAATTATTGCTCGATAAAATGTTTTCAAATTTTGCAAGTGGTGGATTGTTGGGATACAGCTGTCAAAGCTGTTATTAGAAGTGCAAAGCTTTGAAACAGCCTTTAGGCTGTGTCCCACATCGGTGGGATGATTGATTTGTGTTGTGTATATTTACAATTTTTTGGGAACAAAGGTTCAGCCCTTTGAGCATTCAAGTTTTTGTGGGTATGTGGGGCAGACCCAATGGGCCAAGTCACACACGCGCGCGCCGCCGTCGTCCGTCCGGCCCGGCCCGTGCCCGTGCCCGGGTCCTGGGTCTTGGGCTTGGGCTCATTAAGAATTAATTTTTTGGACAAATACATAACTGTTTTTTGGGCTTTAAAAATTATTTTAACGGTAATTAAATCCGAAAAATTAAAACGTGTTTTGTTTCGTGTTGATTTCTTCAACCGAGTTGCCCACTATTTCCAGAATTTTCTCCATGTTGTTTACCAACGTCTCTTTTCTTTTTGCCCCATAAAAGAGGTGGGTAGCCTCCGTTTTTTAACACAGAGTTATCTCCCAAAAATAAATTTTCTGCAAACAGTTCTTGAACCTCCGAATTTTTTACAGAAATAATTATTCATTCCCTGAATAATTATAGCGACACGGAAATATATAATCTTTCCCAGATTATTTATATTTATCTTGATCGAGCAGTATATGTACACAGAATGGGTGTTTGTTGACCGAATCAGATTCGTGCTGCTGATTCGTAATATTTCCGAGGCTGTTTTATCCTGGGGGTGACGGGGCTGTACACTGTCGGCACAAATTGGAGGCAGAGCCGCGAAACACCTTAAAGAGAGCGACCTAGTCCGCGACTCAGCCGTGTTCTTGACTGTCCAGTTCCGGAATTCTTATACTTTTCTGCCCAGATTTAATTGCTCCAAAAATTGGGTAATTTCGTTCCTGATTTTAATTCTGCATTTAATTATTTAATTGCTGTTACAACACTATTACAGCATTAGCAGTTGCCTAGAGAAGGCAAAAACGTAAAGGCTAAAAATAGAATGATATTTATTTTCCCTATTTTTCAGATGATTTAACTTCTTTCGAAGTATTGCTAGAATTTTTTTTCGATATTTTAATCCATTTTGAGATTAGGGAAAAAGAAACATTATATAATTGAATTGGAGAGGTTCATTAGAAATAGGATCTTGTGATTGAAAACGAGTCTGGTAAAGGGTGTTTGACCAATATTGTTCACATAATATTCGCTCATTTTACTAATATTGTAATATTTTTCTAATAACGATTATAGTTGATTCGAAAACACTTTTTTTTGCCACAAGTGCAAACTTGTGGCAAGTTTATTTAATAAACTTGGTTTATTCCGTGGGTCTATTAATCAATATTGTGTGGAGTATGCGAGTTCAGGGGTCTCTTGCAATTTAATAACATATTCAAGTAAGGAGACAAATGTAGCGAACATATTGTGTTTTTTTTAAAAACATGCCATATATAGACGATGATAAGGTACACCAGCTGCCTGCGAGTTCCCTTAAGCCCATTTCAACTGAAAGTATGCTTTCGATATTTCCTTCACCACTCAAATCACGAACAAGTTTGCTTTTGTCCGAATCATTGCTACCTGATCCATGTCAAAGTATAAAAGCCTAACTGAGTCAGAGATACAGATGCATACGAACAATAAAATCTGAAATTAAAACTATTAATGGGAGAACATAACACCATTCCAAGAATCCTCCTTGATCTTCTGTCTGGCAAAAATGACAAGTTCGAATGGAAGAGGTGCGAACGATGACTAATGCTCATGCTTCGAGACTGCTATATCAACACAGATGCATGTAAAGCAATAATTCAACAGCGACCAATATCAACTCAGGTATGAAGAATGAATTATGTCAAAACTTTTTCTACTCATTGACAAATAAATATCAGAACACATAAGTATCTCATAATAAACAAGCTATGGAACTAATTTATCAAGAAAGAAGTTTGATTTTCATACACGAGCAACTTCTATGATAACTTTATATTTTATAAAAAGAAAAGTTCTTTAAAAATCATATTGGTCTAGCCAGTTGGATTTCTTGGACCCCAATATTCCAAAAATCATTCATTCCCAGAGAAAATTGAAGTGGGCTAATGGTTGCAGAACCAGCCATCTATCATTAGTCATGAGTCATGACCCTAATTTTAGTTATTGGAACTGTATTTCAATTGTCCTTGCACAATTCTTTTTAGATTTTCGAAGATATCCAGTGAAGTTGATATCACATGATAAACCTTGCAACTGAGTTGCATCAACCTGCTCCTTGTCTGAATTATATCTATTCACCCTAGTTTGAAGAATTTGACAATTCGCTACTACAGATTCACCTCCTACAAGAAAAGTTCAATTTTATAATATTTAGAGGAAAGGGCAACATTATATTTATGAAGAATGAAAAAAAAAGACCTTTAGAGTAGGGGATGATGTGATCATACTCGAAGTAGAGACAGCCATGACAGTTGAAGAGTATACAGCACCAAAAGTTCCATTCTTTTAATAGTACCCGACTCAAACAAAAACTTTGATTCCTCCACCTATGTACAAAAATGCATTCACATCAAGGAAGAGCCGTAGCCAAGAATTTAATTCAGAGGGCTCATTGTGCAAGCTATTTTTTACATTAAAAGTATGGCCCATTGGACAATTCAAAATTAACATTCATAACAAAGAAGAAAATAATTTTGCAATGACATATATTTTTTGAACATTGAGCAAATCTGTTCAGATCATATTTATCAACTTTCGACCTCGCTCTTTACATTTGTTTTCTAGTTTAGAGGGCTCAATTTAATACATATTCATATAATGTATTAAACATACAGAGTGTAAATTCAAAATACATACTTGGAGGTCGAAGAGAAAAGGAACTTGAGTCTCCTCAACCTTAGCAGCTATGGAGAGACAGGCAACAACAGCTAGTTGACTCATCCAAGGTTTGTTTGTCTGAAGGAATAGGGTTAATGTGAATCTAGCAAAGTGCGTAACAGCTAAAACAACAGTCATAGCAGCAAAACCATAACGAGAGCAGACCCTCAACATCCAATCAACACCCTCTTTTTTGGCAACATCACAATTTTTAAATCATATGTGGTTTAAAAATTGTATGATTAGAAACTCAAATGAACCCTGGTAGAATACGGGAAGCTTTTTCTTTACACTTTTGGCCAACTAGGTTTAGGATTAGTTTAGGCTCTGCAGGGGCGGCTTGGTTTCACCGTGGCTATCAACTTCAAAATCAAGGAACACTATCACATGAGCAGCTAATTTGTCCGTCTCCCCATGTCCATTAATATCACAACTCATGGTACTATTAGGACTTCGTGTTTATTAGACAACAACTTCTCTAAATGACACATCAGTGTTGGTTCGAGTAAGTGATATGAATTCTGTAAATCATACAATCGAATTATAAATTACACAACAACTTCACTACACATGATTCTCTATATGTACATCTTCAACAGCAACCAACATACAACATAATCAGAAGTAGGTCCTCTTTTAGCTCTATTGAAATGATAGACATTGGAAAATCACAACAAAGATTTTACAAAGTAAACAATATTAATTATTCTTTTAAAGTGAACAAGGGATTTAATGTGTTGTTTTGCTATATATGACTTCCAGTATGCCATACTCTGTATATACAAGTAGTACGTGGATGATCCTTTATTAATGTAACCACATGAAGACGCTCGGTTATTACAATTCCGGAATGTCGTCTTCTTAATTCTTAGTGACAATTTTCTCTAACATGTGTATATAATATAAGATGAACTAGTTATCATGGGTCTTTTTTCACCTGTTGATCTCACTTCCCCCATCACGATTCACTTATCCCTTTAATTAATATAACAAAATTTAGAAAATAAACTTATATTAACTACTTAATATATTACTTTATGAGACATATTTTTAATCTCTCGAAAATTTTGTCTGTAATAATTTAAATTTTACAAAGTTAACTCTTGTATAAAATTGCCACATTTACCTAAAAAGTCTTTATAACTCATGTCAGTTTAAACGTTTAAACATACAAATGTAATGCAATAATGTCTTTCATTGTAGAGATGACATAAGGTTAAAAGGTACAACACGCACATACAACACAATCTCTTACAAGAAAAAACCTCAAGTGCAAGGAAATTACTTATCACCAATGTGTGTTCTTTCATACAAGAAACATGAAGAGCCCTCTTCCTTCCAAGTTAAAATTAAATTCAATACTGACAAAGTGCATATACCCTTGAGTCTATACAAGTATACTCCCAATAATACACAAAGACCCCACATGTCTCCAAATTTTTATAAGATATACTTGTGTTGCCTTAGTCGTTATTATGATAGTTCTCTGATTTGGTATTGTGTTCAACTAGGATATTAGCATCACAGAACAACAATATAAAATGGAATCGTGGAAATGTGCTTTTGGCTTCACGCCCTAGTCAATAATTTTTTTGACTTTAATCCACTAATATATTTTTTGAACACTAAGGTCCCCCTCCGTTAATGTATGCCTTATTTTCAATGGGTATTTTTGAGAATGAGTGAAAGTTAGTTAGTTAGTCAGTTAGTTAGTTAGTTTCAATGGTTAGTTTGCCATTGATGTCATTGAGTTCGTGAGTCTCTTAGAGTTGTTTGAGTTTTTGAGTCAGTTAGTCTCATTACAGCTCAAGGAAAGAGACTAGAGATACTTGTGCATATATACATGGATTATTGATTGTAAAATCTATTTGAATGTGTTAGTATAGTTGTATTCTCTCTGATTCAATTTTTCTTTCAAAATCTTATTTTTCACGCTTTCTTCCGTTTTCTCATTTACCAAACAACTTTCATAAGACTCTCACGATTCAAGAGTATTACAGGTGGCATTAGAGCGGTTAATCCGTGGGAAAATAAATACAAAAACATGCAGGATTAAAGAGTGTTACAGGTGGTATCAGAGAGGTTAATCTCTGAGAAAATCAATAAAATTATACTTTTAACTCTCACTCTTGATCAACACATTTTTCTTTCATGGTATTGAAGCAAAACGTCGTTAATAAATTATTTCTTTCATTCCTAGTTTGAAATTTGGACTTTTCATTCTAGTACCAATTGGTTCTTCATTATGGGTTAAAAAAAATTGTTGGTTCTTCATTCTGGGTTAGAAGTTTATCGTAACCTCAATCTCAGATTAGTCACTGTGATGGAAGAATAAATAAGGTAGTAATGATTAGAGTTTGGATTTAAAGGTAAAGAATAAAAAAATAGTAAAAGTATCGATATCCAAACAACAATATGAGATATATTAAAGAATATAGAAAAAGAGATAGTGGGTTGGTAGGCTATAATTGAACGATTTGAGAGTGTCGTGAAGTTGATACATCAACAATTGAAGAGAACGACAATTGGTCGACACAAAAGCATAGCTGAACATACCTCTTCAAGAACACTCACACAAAATTTCAAAGGTAATATGAATTAATAGGAATTTAGAGAGGGTACAACATGAATAATTCAAATCGCAGATTGATCAATGTGGATATTGAAAAACGAGGTTGCCTAAAATTGATTTTTTACTCTAAATATTCTACTTAACCCATTTGAAATAGACTAACTTGAGAAAGACTAACATATGGTTTCAAAATTTTTAGGAAGGAATGGAACACATGGAATTGTAAGATTTTGTTATCAAATTGTGTACTAGGTTTGGTGATCGAGATCAAGAGAACATGGTAACGAATTTCTACAAACAGTCACAAGAAATGTCAGTTTTTGAGTATCAAGAAAAGTTTGAATCTCTAAACACTATGTTGATATCGCAATTGGGCAGACAATATGAGAGTTAGTATGTCAACAACTTTTCTAGTTATCTTAAATAAGTGATTTGCAACATGGTACAAGTTTTGAACCGAACTTCCCTTCTTCAAACCATTTCCTTAGCTAAGACGTATGCAAATTCCTTGGAATCCAAATAAGTATCCAAATACCCAAAAAACCAAAAACAAACCACACAAGTTTTAAAACCCATGCATTTAACCTGAAATCACTAAGTGCTTAAAAACAATGTTATGGTACGAATGTTGGTTCACGTTACGAGTTTGAGAATATCAAACTTAACAACATGTTTATTGTCCGAGTTATGATTCAAGATAGAAATTATGATTATATTTACAGTTAACATAAGGGCCACAAATCAAGTTAAGGATTGGATCTGGAGATTATATTTCCATAAATGGTCTTTGAATCCCCATTAAACAGTCACATAATGAATGAGAAAACTCCCACCCCACTACTCGTCCCCGGAATCTCGTTAAACTTCCTCCCACTCCTTTCCTCAGCCACTTGTGACCCTAACAAAAAATCAAACTCCAAACCCTCACTTTCCTCTTCACACTCCCCTAAAACATTCCTCATACCCTTTGTAATACCCCGTATTTTTATGCTATATTAATTTGGGGATTTATTAATATTAATGTGAATTAATTATTTAATAAAAATCCGGAAATTAATTATGTTATAATTATTAACGTGATGAGAGTTAGTAATTATGGGAAAATTTGTTGAATATTACTAATGAGCAAAGTAATATATAATAGTGTCCATATTAAATGTCACGAGTGAATAAAATGACAATTTTAGAAATTTGAGTCGGAACGCGCTCGTGTCGCGTCGGGACTAAATATTGATAAATAAAAGTAAATATTTTATAAGTTGTTTGTATGGTTGTTTTGAGTGCGCCAACGCGTCTGGAAGGGTCGAGATAGTAAGAAAAGTATACCCGGGAGTTTGATTTGGGTCTCGGGGCGTTTTTAGGCCTAATTAGTACCCCGGGAGGGCATTTTAGTCATTTTGTATTTTTGGATAATTAAACCCACGAAAATTAAAGGGGTTATATCTGATGTTTAGGTTATCTCCTAGGGTTAGATAACTCAAAACACTATAACGACCATTGGAGAGGAGATGAGAGAGCTCTCAAGGCATTCCAAGGCTCAAAACTCACCCATTTGCACCGCCGCCACCGCCAACGCGTAGATTGCGAGACGGGGAACGCAACCACACCAAATTCAACACCAAACCAGATTTCTGAAAATCCCAGGTAAGTGTTTATCTTGCTTATTTCATTGATGCATCGTCCATATTAGTTTAGGGGTTATTAGGATGAGATTTATGGAAGAAAAACCCCATTTGAGATGAGAAATTTTCATGTAGTGATGATTTATATGATATTCTGGAAACCCTTTGTCATGTAAAGGATTAAGAGTTTGATTAAGAAAAGAGTTCTAATCAAATACAAACACTAAAAAAAATTATTCCGGACGATCGGGCCGTTGGAATTAGATGAAATTTTACAGAGAATTAGCTGAATACGAGAGGAAGCTACAGAAAAAAATTCAGCTCGATCGAACTGTTCAATATTTTTTAATATTTTTTTTTGCTAGACAATTTTATGTTTTGAGTACTCTTAGAGATAATAAAAATTCAATTAAAACTCCATTTTAATTCCGATTTCGAAACCGTTTGAAATTCTCATCTTTGAAAATAAAATTCAAAATCCTTTAATGTAAGGCGAAATCTATATTTTTGGGATATTTTTCATAAGGGATAATGTAAGTATATATTAAAAGGGAGAGACACGTAAGAGAGAGTTAAGTTGGAACATAAATGGATATCTACTAAATTGTACATTTGGAAGAATAGAGTCCATGAGGGTTACGTAGTAAGTTGGAAAAACCCTTCGAATTAAAGTTAGAAACGAACCATTATACTTGATAAATAATAATGGGAAAATAAGGATAAATGTTGTGAATGTGGGTTATTGGATAAACCTAAATTGATATAATAAAAGTGGTATATTTATATGATTGTGTATGCATATATTATATACTTGTGAAAATCATGCCCGCGCTACTTGCTATCCCTGAGGTTTTCGTGCTGGGACGATCTTATCTCGTGTGCCTTATGGGGGATATTGACTCGTACCCTAGAAGATAGAAATCCTAGGTACAGGCTATCGAATCGGTAGTCACGGTCATAAGAGACGTGAGGGTATATACTGACCTCTTGGACTTGGAAACTATGCTTCGCCTCAATATTGTTTGTGTATGTATTTATACAGTTCGAGAGTGATTCCGAACTTGTATTACCTCTAGTACGATTGATACGGGGATTGGATAGCAGAGTATGCCCGCACCATAAAATTTTATGTGGGGTGATGTTAGAATATATATATTATACGAGTATTTAATATACATATGAACTTCTGAAATATGGGAAACTGCCTACTGTGTTATGGTAAGTAAGACATGTATAATGACTCAAATTGGAAATACTTGTTTTGAAAAGTATAATATGATATTGAAAAACTTTATGAATGAATAAAGTTAAAATGAGCGTTTTGTACTAAATGAAATTATCCTTTTTAAACCATGATGTTGTTAAATCTTTAATTTTGAGAGTCACCTAAGATAAGTTAAATCCTTGGGGGAGGATAGTGTGATATATGATGAGATAAACCATTGGAAAGGTTAGTGCGATAGGAGTGCACATTAGAAGAGAGGCGATAATTTCTCAAGAGAGTGTCGCACTAATATGTTGTTGCATTGGCCTGTATCAATTTAAATACTTGCTAAACGAATTTTTAAATCACATACACTATCGGGCTCTGACCCGTTTCTATTACTCTTTCTCTCTTGTATATATATGTATATATTACAGGTGCCCAGCCACAGGGGTGTCTTGTTTAGGATCCCTTGGAAGGAACATGCTGTAGCTTAGGTGGGAGTTGCAGGCCACTTGCTTAGACGATTTCATTTACTTGATTCCACTTCTATCATTCTCCTTATTGGGCATGTGTCGCCCTTTCCACTATTTATCTATTTTATTGGGACATTTGTATTTCAGTTATTTCTAGTACTGTTACTTTGGGATTTATTCAGCATGTATATTTTACTTTAAGTTTTAAATGCTGGGGTTTAGTTGTTGAATGTTTAAATTAATTGGATTATATGTTCCAGGATTATTGTGGTGTGATTCTTTAAATATTGAATTGTTGTAGATAATTAAATCTTTATTTTCAAAATAAAATTTGGAAAGTAATGTTAAAAAAATGGTTTTGACACTTAGCTTAATTAAATAGGGTGTTAAATTTGGAAAAGTTATTTTTACGACAGTGATGCTAAGAATGAACCAACTGTTCACCTTGATTTTAATTTAATAAAGGAGTGATCGCCCGGTATTTAATTAGGCGGGGTGTCACAGGTGGTATCAGAGCATCAGGTTCTAGTGTCCATAGGATTTGTATGGCTTATTTTCGCTTTCAGCTTAACGTTTTTGCTATAGAGCCCTATTTTTAGGATTGTTGTATTCCTGCTTTTACGTTTACGTCTCCATCCATTTGGGATTTGATAATGACTGGAGACTAATAAACTTCTTCACGTTTCAGATGCCTCCGAGACGTGCACCGAAGTATAGGAGTGCCCAGGCCGAGCAGCCAACAACTCCGGCACAAGGCACTATGAATGCTAATGAAGTAGCCGCCATAGTTTCTCAGACGGTGAATGCTGCTCTAGCGGTGGTTCAGCAGGCTCCACCCCAGATTCAGGCAGTGGCACCAGTACCAGGACAGCTTCTATCTGCATGGGAGAGGGTTAGGGATGCTTTTCAGAAGGCGCATCCCCCTGAGTTCTCTGGTAGCTCAGATATCGTCACAGTCAGCCAATGGAAGAAAGACATCCAGTGGCATCTTCGTATCTATGAGTGCACCGACGTGCAAATGCAGTTATTGTCTTCCTTTAAGCTGGTGGGGGCCGCTTTGCAGTGGTGGGAGACCACTACCACCTTGGAGGAGAGGGACACGGTCCCTATTCAGTCATTTTGGGAGCGGTTTGACCGCAAGTACTTTCCACCCGCCGTGCAGACTGAGATGAGGCAGAAATTACTGAATTTGAAACAGGAGAACTCTACCGTTGCTGAGTATGAGGAGGAGTTCACGAGACTTCTCACCATAGTGCCAGATGAGGCACCTACTGATAGTAAGAAGATAATGTTGTTTGTGGACGGGTTAGCTTGGAGGATCCGTCAGCATCTTATAGTGAATCTATCTCTGAGTACTTTCACTGATGTACTCAATGCTGCGTTACTACATTGCCAGGATCACCGCTTCCATATGCAGGGAAGCAGGAGAGCAGGAGAGTCCAACCAGCAGGGCAGGACCGGGGGTAGTAGTGCTAATGGGGCACCATCTCATGGACAGACTCATCAATACGAGCAGAGTTCCCATCAGGGGGACCCTGCTAATCGATTCCGTTCAGGTGATTCCAGGCAGGGATTTGGGGGTTATAGGCAGGGCCAGCAGGGCCAGCCTAATCAACAGGGCCAACAGGGCCAACAACGTGATAATCAGGGCCAACAGGGCTAGTGGCGGGGAGGTAACGGCCAGCAGGGCCGTGGTCAGCAGGGTCAGAGGGGAGGTAACTTCATAGGCCGGTGTTTTGTATGCGGCAACCATGGTCATAAGCACCAGATTGCCCAGAGGGTAATAGGGCCCCACAGCAGCAGGGTGCCCGTAATGAGCCACAGAGACCACTTTTTACAGCTGCCCTCCCAGCTCCAGCCCAGGTGCCAGTCCTACCAGCCATTCCAGCAGCTCCAGTACAGCAGGGGCAGTTACAGTACGGACGTGTCTATAACGTCCACCAGGCAGCAGCTCCACAGGCACCACCCGCGATTGAGGATATGTTTCCTATCCATGGTACTATGGATCGGGTTTTGTTTGATACTAGGGAGACACATTGTTTTATAGCTACGCATTTTGCGAAGGCCTTAGGGTTGTTAGCCATAGCAGAGAGCACAGTGACGTGTGTAGACTCACCACTGGGGTGTGGGTTGCTTATCTTCTTTATATGCCGGGGAGTGGGGGTAGAGATTGGTAGTTTGGTATTACCTGCAGACATGTTAGTCTTAGATATGCATGAGCATGATGTTATTATCGGTATGGATTGGCTCGCAGCTTATAGAGCCATGATTGATTGCTTCGGTGGGAGCATTATTTTTGCCATTCCGGGGCAAGAGATGTTTGTAGTGGCGATGCCTCGCCCAGAGGGAGATTCGACCGCTCATTTGTATTATATAGAGGAGGATACCTCTAAGGAGGTTATGATTCCGTTAGACTCTATTCCAGTTGTTCGTGAGTATTTTGATGTGTTTCAGGAGATACGAGGCCTACCCCCCAGTCGAGAGATAGACTTTGTCATAGATTTATTGCCAGATACGAGACCGATAGCACGCGCTCCATACCGTATGGCTCCGGCGGAGATGCGAGAGCTACGAGATCAGATAGAGCAGCTGTTAGGTCAGGGCTTCATTCGCAGGAGTACCTCACCTTGGGGCGCTCTAGTCTTGTTTGTGAAGAAGAGAGATGGTTCACTGAGGTTATGTGTGGACTACCGGGAGTTGAACAAGGTCACGATACGGAATAAGTATCCGTTGCCTCGAATCGATGATCTGTTCGACCAGCTGAGGGGAGCAACTTTCTTTTCGAAAATAGATCTGAGGTCGGGGTACCATCAACTACGTATTAGAGAGCAGGATGTTTCAAAGACCTCCTTCTTGACGAGATACGGGTCTTACGTGTTCAGAGTGATGCCATTTGGTCTCAGAAATGCTCCAGCCTTGTTCATGGACTTAATGAACCGAGTATTCAGAGAGTTCTTGGCTCAGTTTGTCATCGTCTTCATAGAGGACATTTTGATATATTCACACTCCGAGGAGGATCATGCCGAGAACTTGAGGCAGGTTCTTCAGACTTTACGAGAGCATCAGTTGTATGCTAAGTACGAGAAGTGTGGATTCTGGTTGCGAGAGGTACAGTTCTTGGGGCATGTTGTTTCTGAATAGGGGATAGCAGTTGACCCGAGTAAAGTGTCAGCGCTGAGGGAGTGGGGATAGCCCACGACACCGACGAAAGTGAATAGTTTCTTGGGGTTAGCCGGATACTACAGGAGATTCATTCGGGGATTCTCCAAAATAGCGGGTCCATTGACGAACCTGACTTGCAAAGGGATACCATATGTTTGGGATGATGTTTGTCAATTGGCTTTCGACGAGCTGAAAGACAAGCTTACTTCAGCCCTAGTCCTTGCTTTACCGAAGTCGGGTGTGGAGTACCTGGTTTACACCGATGCCTCTTTATGGGGACTTGGGGGAGTACTTTAGCAGGAAGAGAAGGCTATAGCTTTTCCCTCCCGCAAGCTAAAGCTGCATGAGAAGAATTACCCCACTCACGACCTGGAGTTAGCAGCGGTCGTCTTTGCATTGCAGATATGGAGACACTATTTATTGGGGGAGAAGTTTCATTTGTTCACAGACCACAAGTCACTGCAGTACCTGTTCACTCAGCGAGAGCTGAATATGCATCAGCGCAGATGGTTAGAGTTTGTAAAGGACTATCAGTTCGACATACAGTATCATCCGGGGAAAGCCAATGTAGTTGCTGATGCGTTGAGCCGTAGACCGGTAAATGAGGTAGCAGACATCTGGAAAGCGAAGTGGAAGGAGTTGGGTCACCAGGACGCAGTAGCCCGTTCCTTCATATCTGTTATGACAGTCACACTCGAGATTATTACGAGGGTAATATAGGCCCAAACCACAGACCCGTTTTGCCAGGAACAGATTGTACGACTTTTAGCCGAGGGTGCTGAGTCGTATTCTGTTAGTTCTGATGGGGGTTTGAGGTTTAATGGGAGGTTAGTGGTTCCAGAAGGGGCAGAATTGCGTCATCTAGTGATGACCCAATCTCACGGGTCCCAATTTGTGGTACATCCTGGAGGAGATAAGATGTACCAGGATATGAGGATGCAATACTGGTGGAGTGGGATGAAGAAGGACATTGCTGAGTTCGTGTCCAAGTGTTCTACCTGCCAGCTGGTGAAGGTGGACCATCAGAAACCGTCAGGATTGCTTCAGCCATTGGAAGTACCCGCGTGGAAGTGGGAGAGTATTGCCATGGATTTTATTACAGGGTTGCCTACGTCACAGCGGGGCCACGACTCTATCTGGGTGATTATAGACCGTTTGACCAAGGTGGCTCATTTTCTGCCGGTGCGGACAGATTATACCACAGGTCAGTATGCTCAGTTGTTCACTGCTGAGATTGTCATATTTCATGGGGTGCCCCTGAATATTGTGTCAGATAGAGACAAGATTTTCGTATCACGTTTTTGGGAAAGCTTTCAGGAGGCTATGGGTACTGAATTGAGGTTGAGTTTAGCTTATCACCCACAGACAGATGGACAGACAGAGCGTACTAATCAGATGTTAGAGGATATGCTACGCATGTGTGTTCTTGATTTTGGAGGAGGTTGGGAGACACATCTTCCACTGGTAGAGTTTGCTTCTAATAACTCTTATCAGTTTACGATTGGTATGGCCCCATTTGAGGCTTTGTATGGCCGGCCTTGTCGTTCTCCAACTTGTTGGCTCGAGGTGGGGGATAACAAGTTGCTAGGACCAGAGGTGATTCAGGAAACCTCCGTGAGGATTGAGATGATCAGGAGTCGCATTCGAGTAGCCCAGGACAGGCAGAAGAGCTACGCCGATGCGAAACGGTTCTTCCCGGAGTTTAATGTGGGGGACCAAGTGTTACTGCGTGTATCTCCTATGAAGGGAGTGAAGAGGTTCGGAAAGAAAGGGAAATTGGCCCCGAGGTACGTGAGACCGTTTCCCATTATTGAGACGATTGGGCCGGCAGCATACAGATTGGGACTACCAGAGCATTTACATCGCATTCACGATGTATTTCACATCTCGTCGTTGAGACGGTATCTTCGGGATGATATGGCCCATACTCACATCGCGATAGATGAGATAGACTTACAGCCTGACAACTCTTACGAGGAGAGACCGGTGGCTATCCTAGACTATAGTGAGAGGAGATTGAGGTCGAACATAGTTCCACTTGTACGAGTCCAGTGAGAGCATCATAACGTGGAGGAATCCACTTGGGAGCGCGAGGCCGATGTGCGCGAGAGATATCCAGATTTGTTCTTACCAGGTATGCCTTATTTTCTGAATTTCAGGACGAAATTTCGTTATTAGGGGGGAAGTATGTAATACCCCGTATTTTTATGCTATATTAATTTGGGGATTTATTAATATTAATGTGAATTAATTATTTAATAAAAATCCAGAAATTAATTATGTTATAATTATTAATGTGATGAGAGTTAGTAATTATGGGAAAATTTGTTGAATATTACTAATGAGCAAAGTAATATATATTAGTGGCCATATTAAATGTCACGAGTGAATAAAATGATAATTTTAGAAATTTGAGTCGGGACGCGCCCGTGTCGTGTCGGGACGCGCCCGTGTCGCGTCGGGACTAAATATTGATAAATAAAAGTAAATATTTTATAAGTTGTTCGTATGGTTATTTTGAGTGCGCCAACGCGTCCAGAAGGGTCGAGATAGTCAGAAAAGTATACCCGGGAGTTTGATTTGGGTCTCGGGGCATTTTTAGGCCTAATTAGTATCCCGAGAGGGCATTTTAGTCATTTTGTATATTTGGGTAATTAAACCCACGAAAATTAAAGGGGTTATATCAGATGTTTAGGTTATCTCCTAGGGTTAGATAACTCAAAACACTAGAACGGCCATTGGAGAGGAGAGGAGAGGAGAGAGCTCTCAAGGCATTCCAAGGCTCAAAACTCACCCGTTTGCACCGCCGCCACCGCCAACGCGTAGATCGCGAGACGGGGAACGCAACCACACCAAGTTCAACACCAAACCAGATTTCTGAAAATCCCAGGCAAGTTTTTATCTTGCTTATTTCGTTGATGCATCATCCATATTAGTTTAGGGGTTATTAGGATGAGATTTATGGAAGAACAACCCAATTTGAGATGAGAAATTTTCATGTAGTGATGATTTATATGATATTCTGGAAACCCTTTGTCATGTAAAGGATTAAGAGTTTGATTAAGAAAAGAGTTCTAATCACATACAAACACTAAAAAAAAAAATTATTCCGGACGATCGGATTGTTGGAACTGGATGAAATTTTACAAAGAATTAGCTGAAGACGAGAGGAAGCTACAGAAAAAAATTCAGCTCGATCGGACCGTTCAATATTTTTTAATATTTTTTTTTGCTAGACAGTTTTATGTTTTGAGGACTCTTAGAGATAATCAAAATTCAATTAAAACTCCATTTTAATTCCGATTTTAAAACTGTTTGAAATTCTCATCTTTGAAAATAAAATTCAAAATCCTTTAATGTAAGGCGAAATCTATATTTTTGGGATATTTTGCATAAGGGATAATGTAAGTGTATATTAAAGGGGAGAGACACGTAAGAGAGAGTTACGTTGGAACATAAATGGATATCTACTGAATTGTACATTTGGAAGAATAGAGTCCATGAGGGTTACGTAGCAAGTTGGAAAAACCCTTCGAATTAAAGTTAGAAACGAACCATTATACTTGATAAATAATAATGGGAAAATAAGGATAAATGTTGTGAATGTGGGTTATTGGATAAACCTAAATTGATATAATAAAAGTGGTATATTTATATGATTGTGTATGCATATATTATATACTTGTGAAAATCATGCCCGCGCTACTTGCTATCCCTGAAGTTTCCGCGCTGGGACGATCTTATCTCGTGTGCCTTATGGAGGATATTGACTCGTACCCTAGAAGATAGAAACCTAGGTATAGGCTATCGAATCGGTAGTCACGGTCCTAAGAGACGCGAGGGTATGTACTGACCTCTTGGACTTGGAAACTATGCTTCGCCTCAATATTATTTGTGTATGTATTTATACAGTTCGAGAGTGATTCTGAACTTGTATTCCCTCCAGTACGATTGATACGGGGATTGGATAGTAGAGTATGCCCGCACCATAAAATTTTATGTGGGGTGCTGTTAGAATATATATATTATACGAGTATTTAATATATATATATGAACTTCTGAAATATGGGAAACTGCCTACTGTGTTATGGTAAGTAAGACATGTATAATGACTCAAATTGGAAATACTTGTTTTGAAAAGTATAATATGATATTGAAAAACTTTATGAATCAATAAAGTTAAAATGAGCGTTTTGTACTAAATGAAATTATCCTTTTTAAACCATTATGTTGTTAAATCTTAAATTTTGAGAGTCACCTAAGATAAGTTAAATCCTTGGAGGAGGATAGTGTGATATATGATGAGATAAACCATTGGGAAGGTTAGTGCGATAGGAGTGCATATTAGAAGAGAGGCGAGAATTTCTCAAGAGAGTGTCGCACTAATATGTTGTTGCATTGGCCTGTATCAATTTAAATACTTGCTAAACGAATTTTTAAATCATATACACTATCGGGCTCTGACCCGTTTCTATTTCTCTTTCTCTTTTGTATATATATATGTATATATTACAGGTGCCCAGCCACAGGGGCATCTTGTTTAGGATGCCTTGGAAGGAACGTTCTGCAGCTTAGGTGGGAGTTGCAGGCCACTTGCTTAGACGATTTCATTTACTTGATTCCACTTCTATCATTCTCCTTATTGGGCATGTGTCGCCCTTTCCACTATTTATCTATTTTACTGGGACATTTGTATTTCAGTTATTTCTAGTACTGTTACTTTGGGATTTATTCAGCATGTATGTTTTACTTTAAGTTTTAAATGCTGGGGTTTAGTTGTCGAATGTTTAAATTAATTGGATTATATGTTCCATGATTATTGTGGTGTGATTCTTTAAATATTGAATTGTTGTAGATAATTAAATCTTTATTTTCAAAATAAAATTTGGAAAGTAATGTTAAAAAAATGGTTTTGACACTTAGCTTAATTAAATAGGGTGTTAAATTTGGAAAAGTTATTTTTACGACAGTGATGCTAAGAATGAACCAACTGTTCACCTTGATTTTAATTTAATAAACGAGTGATCTTCCGGTATTTAATTAGGCGGGGTGTCACACCCTTCTCCATGTTGATTTTCTCTTCCTTTTCTTCACAAAAATAACACAAATAACACCAAATCTTCATAAGAAAACAAACCCCTCAAATTTAGGCCTTCATAAAAAACATAACCCCTAGCTCAAGATCAACCACATTTTTGAACAAATTAAAACCCTATATTTTCACAAAAACCTAAAATTGGTACATTGATTATGTGGGAATAACTAAAAGTGTTTATTTTGAGTCATCTGATGAATTGATAAAAATTTACACACATATACATATACATATATGGATAAAATATTACATAAATATTAAATACAAAAATTTAGATATCATTAATTCAAAGAAAATCAACGGACAAAGAATGAGAAAAGAGGCAAAAAAAAAAACTAACCCAGAGATGAAGATTCTGATGTTCTGAACGCTAAGAGAGTCGTAGAAAGTGCTAGAAGATTCCTATATATCTCAAATCGCAGAAGATTCAAATAAAAAATCACAGGTCTCCTTCATCCGAAAAAAATCACAGCATCCGAAAGATTCAAATAAGAAATTGCTAGATGAAATTTACATGAAATCACTAGAAGAAATCGTATTCATGATTTGGAGAGAGGCATTCACGATTTGGAGAGAGGTGGGAGAAAGGAGAAAACGCATTGGATTTTCACTCGGAGGGAAGTCTCCTGCTCATATTTTGTGAAGTGAATTATTAAAATTTATTTTCACTTGATTATTTGACATTATAAATCTCATTAGAAACACATATCTTGATGTAGTAACGCCAAATTACTATTAGTAATTGTAACAGTCTAATAGTATTAGTAATCAATAAATTTGTATGTTACTAAAACTGTGTTTTGGTGTAGTGGAAGTCCAAGTAAACAGCGCTACTAATGTAAACATAAATAAAATATACTTACCTATAAAGCGCCCTCATATTACAGAACCGCTCCCAACCTGCCATGACAAAGTGAGGATGTGAGTTTATGCCTAGTGGAATTTATACAAGCAGTATAGAAATGAACGACATAAAGGAATACTCACACGCGATAAACATATGCATGAGAAAATATGTAAATATCTACATACGTATAGCTTTGAAATACAGATGCCAACGCATTAACCGTTTTATTCCCTAAAACCCTATTTGCCCAAATTAATTGACCTTAATCTTATTAAAGGCTCTCATTGTTCATATTGGACATTTTCCACTCTGTTTATCATACCCGGTTCAACACTTGAAACCTTTACGCTTGATTTACCCAATCTATTCCTTTCCCGGAATTTGACCCCTTTTATTCATTACTATACTCTTTAGTATTTTCATTGAAAACCACCATTTCAATACACGCATTCAGCATGTAGAAAATACTTATTTAATCATTGAAAGTACTTTTTACAACACATTCTTGTGTTAAGTATGGGTTTAACCATTTAGGTTTTTTAACCACCCAATTATCCACTTTCTTTACCCTTTTTCCTTATCTTATGGACATTAGTAGATTTATGCATTAAGTTGTCCATTTAGCCTTTACTAGCATATTTATTTCATTCATTCAAGTTAGGTTGTATTTACGCATTTACCACACAATCCATTTCTTGATTTGTATTTCACATTTCATTTAATTTTTTCTCGAAATCTTCTTATACCTCATACTTCCATGAGCTCTACATCGACGGCTATGCGCACCATATGCTCTGGCCAGGGGTTTAGGGATTTTCACCCAAGGGCTTTGGGCCCTTCTTTCTTTATCACAGTGTCATCCGAGTACCTATAATGTGTATTAATATTTTACAAATGTCCACATTATTTTTTCCCTCTTTAACCGGCCGAAGCCAAAACTCGAGACTTTACCGACCCAATTTGTGTTACACTTGAAAAATTATTATTTTTATATCCTTTAGTCTTAATCTTAATTTTTATTCCAAAATCATATTCATTTAGCACCAATTTGTCTAACACCCTTTCCAATATTTTTATTTCATAAAAATGTTCTACTTTAAGTAATATTACCATTTTACCCATTTGTTTCCAGATCACACTTTTACTCCCTTTTCACAAGTGTTAATTTCACCCAAAACACTATTAAGTTATACACACCAAATTCTAAAGTATTTTAAAACACCTTTTTACACTTGGAGTACGTTCGTCTTGATTGGGAACACTTTTACATCTTTAATTTTTTGTATAATCCCATAAGTGTTAATATTTCAGACTATTAGTAAGTTACACTCACTAACCATTCCATGTTTGCCCATTAACACTTAACTAATACTTTTACCAACATTATTATTTCCTCACTTCTTTATTCAAGAAATACATCTATACTTACGACTAATTTTTCAAAAATCTCCATTTTTGCAATAGACTTAAAATATTTATTTCATAAATATTTTGACGACATTAACATTACCCCACATTGTTATTCCATAAAAATGTTCATTATTCCATTTTATTAGGGATACACACAAGTAACACCTTCCTACATTTTAATTTCCATAAAAATGTCCATTATTTGGTTTTGCACAAAATACTATTTTCTCACGTTTTTATTCCATAAAAATGTTCATTATTTCTTCTTCACTAGAAATAAACCAAATATTATTTCTTGCATTTTTATTCCGTAAAAGTTTCATTTGCCATATTCACTAGAAATATACACAACTAATATTTTCTCACATTTTTATTCTATAAAAATGTCCATTTTTAGTTTTTATTAGAAAATATAAACAAACAATATTTTCTTACATTTTTATTCCATAAAAATGTCCATTTTCATTTTTTTATTAAAAAAATATGCATAAACAATATTTTCTTACATTCTTATTCCAAAAAAAAATTATATTATTTTCTTTTACTAAAAACACACCAAAAATGACATTTTTCTTACATTTTTATTTCCATAAAAATGTGTATTTTCAAATTACTAGAAAATATGCATAGTAATATTTTCCTACAATTTCTATTCCATTAAAATTGTTTATTTTCAGTTTACCAGGGACACACCATTATATCATAACAATGCTACTTTAAATCAACAACAACAAGATGCTACAATATTTATCTAAATAAACCTCAATGTAATAAGAATAGTTTACCCACCTCAAATGACTCCAAATGGTGGTGGTGATGGTGAACATGGGTGACTCCCCCACCTACACATGTGGTCGTAAAGAGAGTCACAAAAGCTCCACAAATTAGACCTCCACGGAAGCTCCATTAAACCCTCTTGAGATACACACCAAAAACACCTACATCTTCTTGTTCTAAAATGACCCCTTTCAAATGTGCATTAAAAACGTCAATAAGTAGCTCTTTTATGTATATATTCGTAGCTCCACATAAATCCCTAACATAACAATGGTGGAAGTAGGCTTTTATGGTCGGTGTGTATGGGTGGATCTCTAAACGGTTTAATGCATAGTATTATTTAGAGAGGGAGTAATGAGCTCCTTAAGTGAAAATTGTTTTTTGTTGTGGGTTTCTCCTTACCAAACTCTGTCTTATAACCCCAAATAAATGGAGTGTTACCCAAAAGAGGCAACCTCATCACCTACAATCCTTCCATATCAGGTACAACCCACTCTAAGGCCCGTAACACTGAAATCGGAGGGTTGAAATGAAGACAATGTTTAAACTGTTGGAGGATTGCCCTGACAGGAGAATCGTTCGAACGCCGAAACATCTCATTCGGACAACGACGAATGACGTTCGAACAACGACGAATGTCGTTCAAATGACGATGACAATCGTTTGAACGATGTGCTAAATGGTCGAATTTCTTTCATTCTAAAATTCCATCTTTTCGGACATGCATCTTTACCCCAACTTTTTCCCATTTCTTAAAGAATACGACATACGATTTAATTACATATAACTATCAATTCCCTATACAACCAAATATCCAAAAAATTTCTTTGTTTAATCCAACTCGTCACCTGTAATTTCTTATAATTAGAATCGGTTACTCATCATATAAATTCTAAGCATACTTTAATTAATTCATCAGGGTAGGGTATTACAAACTTCCCTCCTTAGAGAATTTCATCCCCGGAATTATTGTTCCATTAATCCTCAACTTGTGGGGTCCACCAACATTATTCATAAGTCCCAAAAGTCCTCCAAGACAAAGTCATTGATGTCCTCAACATTAATAGGATCAAACATATAACATGCCCCATGCTCTAAAGATCATCATTTGTCAACGATGACACGACATACTCTACTCCGATTCTCCACTGGCCTTATGACCAAGTCCAAACCATTCCTAGAACTACTTATGCTAGTACCTACGGTACACTGGTGCCATTATGGAAAGATCGCCTCCTAGCAACCAACGCTCATATGTTGTACATTCCACCAAAATAATTTCTAGCTCAGGCCCGCACACCCTGTGTTCCAGGTTATACTAACCATATAACTCGTATGAATTAGCTAATAACTGTACCCTGCCATTCTCTCCTCTAAGGAGGAATAGTTTCACAAAACCATTATTGCACACCCAGTTTACACCTTCCTTTGCGCACTCTAATGAACCTAACACAACCCAAGCATCTCATCCTTGAGTACTCACTAGAGTCTAACCTTTAATCCATTTGTCGTGGTTAACCAACATCATATGCTAAGTCTCCCTTGATTTCTAATACTGTACCGTGTCATCAACCCAATATCCTGCTCATCATAATTTGATCCATTGATTGCTGAACCGGCTAGTATAGAGTCCATTAGTCTAAGTGATATTGATATTACGAACAAATCGAATAACCGAAAGCATAGCCACCATACACAAAGTTTTATGCATTGGCCAAGCCTGTCCCATCGCACTCTCCTGAGCTTAACCGCATTGTGCCAAGACATGGAACCAATCTGGATCACCCCATAGGTGATAATACCGACAATCGATTGCCGAAGTCGAAGGGAACCTACTGAAACTAGAGGGACATGCAACTGACCCTAGGGATTTCTCCCATAGGCAACCGATCCCGACTCATAGAAGCGAACCTATATTGTATAATGAAAGTTATACTAATCGTTCACAACACTCTAATTAACTACTATTTTTGACCATATGCCCTGACCTGGGTCACTAGCCATGACAAATTGAATCTCAACTATTCATTCTCATAATGAAATCACAATTTATGAATCAGTAGTCCTTCAAGAGGTCAATTTCGGACTTCCCTCCTTAGGAACAAAGACTTACCCTTCACACCCTTGGTGCAAACGAATCATTCTTACTGGCGGTCACTTCACGCCTTGTTTATTTCGACCCCATTCGAAAACTAGTGATGACATCACCAACCCATCACACCTAGGTTACTGCTTGCTCTAACATATCGGTATCAAATTCCAAATTTCGTAGACATTACTTAGTTCAAGCGAAGAACTAACCTAATTATGTCCTTTAACCATGAGATATTTCCACTGATTCACCTTTGATTTCTCGCCCAGACAGTATTCACGTGACGACCACACCCGCCATCATTGGCACCCTAAGGTAACTGACATCACATTGAAAGACGTCTGCAACCACACCCACTTGTCAAGACATTCCAATAACTAATCCTCACATTTCTAAGGCTACTGTATCATACACCGTCGACATCTCGACACAACAATCATGTCTTATCGCTACCCCACCTTAATTGCCATTTGCAAGTCTTCATATAACGTCATCACACTAACCTCGAATACATTTCCTAATGTGTCTCTAAATCGAATATCACCACACCCATACTGGTCATTCCATGACATCCGATCATCACTCATAAGGGAATATAACTGTCACCTAGCCTTAGGGGTTACACCACCTATTGGTGCCGATTGGAAATCCATACCCAGCACGCACACTATGCGGTCGCTAACCTACTGTCATCACCTGACCCTCAACACTATCATTACTGGAATGCTATTATCTCTTATTCTTGGACTTAATTGGTCCCCTAAGAACACCAAGCACATCTCATGTGAAAGCCTCAATTTAATGAGATTTCATCGTCAGCATCATTATCATCTTAGGTTCACTCTTTAAACCTTTTGATACCCATGTCGATAATACCTGGTGCTCACAAGGACACTAGTCCAAGATCTTCTAACCATAGTGCACCTTGATCCTCTAAAATCTCAAGACATCATAAAATTTGATATATATCCTCAATGATGCCGCACATAAATTCTCTCTATGGGTATCTCCGTGTGCCTATAGACTATCCTCACACTAGGGTTCCCTCGAACCTAGCCATTACCTAGGCGGTTAAATGAGTTTTAACACTTAGATACGAATATTACCTTCTTACAAACGGTTGTGACTATAAGTCACGTGTAAACTAGTATTATTGCTACAGTCGATTTGGCAGAAAACAGGCGTTGCCTGCAGCTTATAAACCTCAAGGCTTGACTTACCCAAATCCTCAATAACTGTTCAACTATGGCAATCGAATTGCCTTGATATGTGAATATCACCCCATGTACCAACCCACAAGTTAACAAAACTATGATGAACCTTGGTAGGATATGGACATCGGGTATTAGATATAAATATGAAGACCCTCACCACAAATGCTACACGAGATCCTATTCCTCAATACCAGACTATAATCACCAAACTATAAACTAATAACACCTAGGGTTTTAGTAGGACAAGGGATGTCGGGTATCGCACAGGAGGAGGCCCACCCTAACAACACCAGAATAAGTCTTATCTTAAAACATAGCCACTTAATTACTTAATAAAAACTCACCACGATTGTCTAGATTCATTCCTAGGTTACCTCAATCATCATGGTAATATCGACCCACATTATAGTCTAGGTACATAAATCGGGATGCACTAAGCCCAAGTTCCCCAACGAATGGACTTAATGCTTCCTTACCCGAAACTAATACTTGTAATTACATTCGTCGACCAACAATTTGCTAATGTGTTCACCCATAAGGATAGCATTCTATCAACTAAGATCAACCTATCCCCCTAGCATTGACCTACATCAATTTGTAAACTTATTGACCTTATCATCAATCATGGAATTACCCAAAGGATCGATATTGCCTTATTATCACATCGATATTGACCTCTCATACGTGTCACACCCAGGGCTATATATAATTTAAATCATAATTTCCCATTATATAATCATGAAACTCTAACTATCAATCTCTACCATTGATTGTACACAACTTGGTGCCACTTGCCCAATGGGAGTCATTTCATTCTATCAACATCTCTCGTTATTCTAATCCATTAAAGTGTTGACGAAAGCACCTCACACCAACACTACGGTGTCACTGCTATGGGCCTTCATGGACACCCACAAATTATTAAAATTATAACAAAAAATGCAAAAGTAATTAATAACCATCAATCTAAACATGTGCCACTAGGCATTATTCGAACTTTTCGTTCTAACCTCTTAGAGTTTACCGTCTACGACACGAACTACATCCGTCATCAAACTAGCATGATCGGCCTGAACCACACCGAAGTCAAAAGATCCAATACTGACCTCACCACGTCTCACCCGAAAGAAACATTGAACCTAGAGCTTTGATAACATTTGTAACTCCCCGACTCGAATGTATGGGTTACCCGTAGCTAACCGGATCCAAATTGAGTCATTAGGTGTGAAGTGCAATGAAACAACCTAAATGATGTTGCTACTCGAGTTTTATTTTAATTAATATTTCACTTGTTAGCACGCGATTCCAACTTCGAAATAAACTACGTGAGGGACACATGGAGAGCACCTCGAAGTCCAAGTAAACAGAGCTACTAACGTAAACATAAACAGAATATACTTACTTGTAAAGCGCCCTCATATTACAGAACCGCTCCCAACCTGCCATGACAAAGTGAGGATGTGAGCTTATGCCTAGTGGGATTTATACAAGCAGTATAGAAATGAACGACATAAAGGAATACTCACACGCTACAAACATATGCATGCGAAAATATGTATATATCTACATACTTGTAGCTTTGAAATACAGTTGTCAATGCATTAACCATTTTATTCCCTAAAACCCTATTTGCCTAAATTAATTGACTCTTATTAAAGGCTCTCATTGTTCATATTTTACATTTTCCACTCTGTCTAACATACCCGGTTCAACACTTGAAACTTTTACGCTTGATTTACCCAATCTATTCCTTTATCTAAATTTAACCCCTTTTATTCATTACTATACGGTTTAGTATTTTCATTAAAAACTGTCATTTCAACACACGCATTCACCATGTAAAAAATATTAATTTAATCTTTAAAAATACTTTTTACAAAACATTCTTGTGTTAAGTATGGGTTTAACCATTTATGTTGCTTAACCACCCAATTATCCACTTTCTTTAAACTTTCTCCTTATCTTCTGGACATTAGTGTATTTACGCATTAACTTGTCCATTTAGCCGTTACCGACACATTTATTTCATTCATTCAAGTTAGGTTGTATTTAGGCATTTACCACACAACCATTTCTTGATCTTTATTCCACATTTCATTAAACCTTTTCTCATAATCTTCTTATACCTCATACTTACACGAGCTTTACACCGACGGCTATGCGTACCATATGCTCTGGCCAGTGGTTTAGGGCTTTTCACCCAAGGGCTTCGGGCCCTTCTTGCTTCATCCCGGTGTCATCTGAGCACCTTCAATGTGATTTAGTATTTTATAAAAGTCCACATTATTTCCTTTCCCTTTTTAAACAACCGAAGTCAAAACCCGAGACTTTACCGCCCTAATTTGTGTTACACTTGAAAATTTATCATTTTTGTGTCCTTTACACCTTAGCCTTGATTTTTATTCGAAAATCATATTCATTTAGTAACATTTTGTGTAACACCCTTTCCAACATTTTATTTCATCAAAATTGTTTCACTTTAAGTAAAATTATCATTTTACCCATTTATTTTAAAATCACACTTTTACTCCCTTTTCACAAGTGTTAATTTCACCCCAAACACTATTAAGTTATACACACCAACTTCTTAAATTATTTAACTCTTTAATACCTTTTTACACTTAGAGTACATTCGTCTTGATTATAAACACTTCTACACTTTTAATCTGTTTATAATCCCATAACTGTTAATATTTCACATTATTAGTAATTTACACTCACTAACCATTCCATGTTATCCCATTAACACTTAACTAATACTTTTTACAAACACTCTTATTTCGTTATTTCTTTATTCAATAAATACAACTATAGTTCATATTGGTTTTTCAAAAATCTCCATTTTTGCAAGAGACTTAAAATATTTATTTCATAAATATTTTGACGATATTAACATTACCCCACATTTTTATTCCATAAAAATGTTTATTATTCCTTTTATTAGGGATATACACAAGTAATACCTTCCCACATTTTTTTCCATAAAAATGTCCATTATTTCTTTTTGCGCAAAATACTATTTTCTCACATTTTTATTCCATAAAATTGTTAATTATTCCCTTTTCACTAAAAATACACCAAAATAGTATTTCTTACATTTTTATTCCGTAAAAATGTTAATTTTCCATTTTTCTCTAGAAATATACACAACTAATATTTTCTGACATTTTTATTCTATAAAAATGTCCATTTTTGATTTTTTATTAGAAAATATACACAAACATTATTCTCTTACAATTTTATTCCTAAAAATTTCCATTGTTAGTTTTTTATTAGAAAAAATGCACAAATAATATTTTCTTACATTTTTATTCCATAAAAATATGTATTATTTCCTTTTACTAAAAATACACCAAAAATGACATTTTTCTTACATTTTTATTTCCATAAAAATGTGTATTCTCTAATTACTAGAAAATATGCATAATAATATTTTCCTACGATTTTTATTCAAGAAAAAATGTTTATTTTCAGTTTACCAGGGACACCATTATATCATAATAATCCTACTCATAATCAATAACAACAAAAGACTACAATATTTATCCAAATAAACCTCAATGTAATAAGAGTAGTTTACCCACCTCTAATGACTCCAAATGGCGGTGTTGGTGGTGAAGATGGGTGACTCCCCCACCCCTAAAGGTGGCCCTAAAGGGAGTCATAAAATCTCCACAAATTAGACCTCCATGGAAGCTCCATTGAACCCTCTTCAAATATACCCCAAAAACACCTCCATCTTCTTGTTCTAAAATGAGCCCCCTCAAATGTGCATTAAAAACCCCAACAACCAGCTCCTATATGTATGCATCCATCTATAACTCTACATAAATCCCGAACGTAACCATGGTGGAAGTAGGCTTTTATGGTGGGTGTGTATGGCTGGAGCTTTAAACGGTTTAATGTAGAGTATTATTTATAAAGGGAGTACTATCTCCTTAGTTGAAAATTGGTTTTTGTCATGGGTTTCTCCCTACCAAACTCTCTGTTATAACCGTGAGAAAATGGAGTGTTACCCAAAAAAGGCAACTTCATCACCTATAACCCTTCCATATCAGGTATAACTCGCTCTAAGGTCGATAACACTAAAATTGGAGGGTTGAAATGAAGAAAACGTTTAAAAGTGTTGGAGGATTTCCCTCATAGGAGAGTCGTTTAAACGACGGAACATCTCGTTCGAACGACGACAAATGTCGTTCGAACTACAATGATTTTTTCTTGAGCAACCTTCTAAATGGTTGAATTTCTTTCTTTTCAAAATTCCATCTTTTCGGACTTGCATATTTACCCCAATCGTTTCCCATTTCTTAAAGAATTGGACATACGATTTAATTAATTATAACCATCAATTCCCTATACAACCAAAAATCCAAAAAAAATCTTTGTTTAATACAACTCGTCACCCGAAATTTCTTATAATTAGAATTAGTTCCTCCTCATATAAATTCTAAGCATACTATAATGAATTCATCGGGTCGGGGTATTACAAATGTGCTAGCATGTAAAAATTATACGGGTGAGAAAACACGGAGTACCATTGAAAATTTAAAATAAAAAGTGAACAAAATCATCATTCAAAATTATGGTTGGGGGTGGATCTTGAAATTCTCGTTTACATACCTTTCAACAATCCACTTCACCTAAATCAAATGTTTTTAATTTGTGCGTTAGGAACATGAGAAAATTATACATGCTTATATTTTGGAACTGAGTGCGAATTGACATAAGCTCGTTAATACACTTTTTTTATGATTCTCCAAGCCCTCTTTTCAACACATTTGCTACAGAGGGCAGCAAACCAACTAGGTTCTCTTTATATACCAATTAATGTGAATGAACAAATAAAGAATAATCACCTTTTATGTTCTCTTCACTCCATTAGAGTAAAAAAATTATCAAAACCAAATATTTGTTAACTTCATTTTTTCCTTCCATCTCCACACCTTTTAATTGTTAAAAATGAAAAGAAAAATTATTCTATATTTTTTCGAGTCCATTTTACAATTAGAGTTGGGGTTCATGGGTGGAAATGGCCTAATGAATCAAAATGCATTGATAAATGATGGGGAAATAACTTGGACTAATGAATGTTTCATTCATAAATTTAAGCAAACAAATAATATGGAAAAGCAACTATTATCTAGTTAGGCACATAGAATTGTTAGGTAGTTTGATAGCTAGAGGTTACAACTTGAAAGACTTCATTGGAATATCAAAGATCAAGAAAGTAAGCATGCAATTCGCTGTAAAATATTACCGTCACATCATGATTTATCTCAAATAATGTGCAAAAATAGAAGGAAATGAAATTTCTAACTACTATGCGTTAGAGGAGAAAAGGGTTTATCGGGAGGCTCTATTTTCAAATAAATAGGGTGTTAAATAACATCTCAAATAGGATTTTCTTGTGTGTTTTTAATCGGAATAGAGTTCAATTTCAATCCATATAGGGTTGAATATATATATATATATATATATATATATATATATATATATATATAGGGAGAGGTTCACAAGTGGACCAAAAGAATGGACTTTTTAATGGACCTAAACAAAAAACACATAATAACACATTAATTTTAATTCCTATAGTGTAATTGGTCCGCGCCAGCGGCACCAAATATGCGTGTCGATCGATCCCCCACCCCCCACACGCCCCCCACCCACCCCACCCCCACCCCCATGGCAGCCATGCTGTCATAAGGGCTGCCACAAGGGCTGCTTTGGTGATGGTGGTAGTTGGGGGTGGGTGGGGGGCGGTGGGGTGTGGGGTGGGGGGGGGTAGTGGGGTGAAGGTGTGGTCTCGGGTGCCGCCGGCGCAGACCAATTACACTATAGAAATTAAAATTAATGTGTTAATATGTGTTTTTTGTTAAGGTCCATTAAAAAGTCCATTCTTTTGATACACTTGTGAACCTCTCCCTATATATATATATATATATATATATAAAGAGAGAGATAGAGGGAGAGGCGGGATAGAGAATGAAAAATTATTACCTGATTTGAACCGAAACAGAGGTGTAGGTGATATTATATTTGGCCGTAATAGTTTGATTGTTAGTCGAGAGTTTGTTTCCACCTGACAGAGAGGGTTCTAGACAAGAGAGAGGGCGGTAAAGGATGTGGGAGAAAAACTGATTTGTAGCCTCAAATTTTCCCGCATTTTAAGTTTGCAACTTTTATACGACTCCTTAAATCGAGTCATTAAATATAACTTCACTATAATTACTAAAATCAGGGAAATAAATTTCATGAATCTTTATAAGAAATGTCATCAATTTTAACTGGTGAAACTAATAAATGTCGTCATAAATTCTTTTTACGGCTTTTTTTAATTTGTGTGTCGAAAAACTTTCTTTAAAAAATTATTGACGACATTTACATATAGGGTGTTGTCTTCGTACACTATTCACGACACACATGCAACAAATGTTGTAAAAAGTGTCGTTAAAAATACTATTTCTTTTAGTGAGTTTCTTGAAAAAATAATCAAAGGGAATTGTGCTTGTTAGTGACCACTTAAAAACTAGGCAAGGGGAGTCGAAGTGGCACTTGGGTACAATGAGAATTGGACAAGGGTTCTTGCACTAATCAGGACATGTGTGGATAAATAAGGTGGGCCATGGTCGTAGATTTAGGTCAGTAAGCTGGAATATAAGGACTTTGACAAGGAAAACGGATGGAGCTAGTGGATACCATGATAAGAAGAAAAATTAGCATAGCTTGTTTACAAGAAACTAAATGGTCGGTGAGAAAAATAGAAAAATAGAACATATAGGATTTAAATTATTTTATATAGGGAAACATAAAAATATGAGAAGATCATGTTGAATATTACAGTATGCATAGAGGATATGATTTTGAAGATAGTGACTACTGTGGAAAGTCTATCATAGATTTTGTGACGACTTATGATCTTGTTCAAGTAAATACATATTCAAAACATGATTGGACACTTGATAGCTTATAAATGTGAAATGAATAAGAGTTATATAGAATTTTTAATTAAAAAAATGGGATTAATTAACATGTAAAGACTATAAGGTTATCCTAGGAGAGAGGCAAACCTTACAACATAGGATAATGGTGGTAGACATAAATATTAAAAATCAATCACGAGAACAAAAAAGATGATTAACCCACAAACGAGGTTGTGGAAGTTAAAAGGAGAGAGATTAAAAATATTTAAAGTAAAATATTAAATGAAGCATCATGGAATAGTGATAATAAGACTAATATAATTTGAGATAAGATGGATACATGCATTTGGGGACTATCAAAAGAAATTCATGGAGAATCAAATGGTACCGGGACAGAGATTTAATAAACTTGGTGGAGGAATGAATAAGTAAAAACTATAGTAAAAATCAAAAGGGAGTGCTTTAAAAAATGATAAAAAAAAATTTAAAAATAGAATATTTTGAGAAATATAAATGAACTAAGAAAGAAGTTAAGAAAATTGTAAGAGATGCTAAGTTAAAGGCGTATGATAATATATATGAAAAACTAGGAACACAAGACATGAAAAAGGTATTTATAATCTTTCTAAACTTAGGGACATAAAAATTAACTGTTTCAATAACGTTAGTGCATTAAAAGTGACGATTCAAGAGTTCTAGTCAAGGATAATGAGATTAGGAAAAGATAAAAATTACTTCGAGAGGTTATTTAATGAAGATAGTAGGAGGAGATTAGATATAGAAAAACTTAGGGAGACTTGAGAATATATTTTTTTTATAGAATTAGGACAACAAATGTTAAGATTGGTTTAAAAAGATGAAAATGATAAGGGCTTTGGGATCAAATGGTATACCTTTTCAGGTTTGGAGGTGCATGTGAGAGGACAGAGTATTTTGGACTACAAAATTATATATTAAATTTATATTGACTAATAGGATGTCCGATGAATGAGAAAGAGTGTTTTCGTACATATTTGTAAAAGTAAAGGAGAGACATAAAGTTGTTTAAATTATCATGGTATGAAGTTAATGAGTCTTACAATGAATTTTGGGAGAGTGTGATCGGATATAGATTAAGATGAAAACAAAAGTGTCATAGATTCAGTTCGGGTTATGACTAGGAGGTTAACAATGGAAGCTATTTGTTTATTGAGGAGATTAATGGAGGGGTGTAGGAAGAAAATGAAGGATATTCATATATTTTATTAAAGAATTAGAGAAGGTGTGTGATAGGATGCCGATATATATAATATATCGAATTTTACATAAAAATGAGTGGCTTGTACATATATATATATATATTGAGGTCATTAAGAATATGCACAATGGGACTATAACTATAGTAAGAACACATCTGGTGAAAGTAATGGATCCCAAATTATTGTAGGTCTGCACCAATTCAACACTATAACTATATTGTTTTAGTGAATGAAGTTAAGACATGTATTAATGCTTCATTGTAATTGTGGATAGAAATTCTAGAAAAAAAGAATATTTAAAATAAGTGGAACTAAAATAGAATATGTGGAGTGCAATTTTAGTAGTAATATTAGGAGGACAATTGGCGATGTGGGGAAATTGGAGGGTTAAGAGATACCTAGATATATTCATTTTCATTATTTAGGCTTGATCATCCAAATAGATGGAGATGTTAGTGATGATGTTACTCATGTGCTTAAACCAGGTTGGGTCAAGTGGAGAAGGGTTATCGAAGTATTGTGTGATCTTCATATACCTCTGAAGTTAAGGAAAAATTTAATAGAAAGATCATTAGACCTAAAATGTTACATGGGAGAGAGTGTTGGACAACCGAAAAATAAAATGAGCATAAAATGAGTGTGGCACAGATGAAATTCCTAAGAAGGATTTGTGTTAAAACTCAAAAGGGTAAAATTAAAACAGAATAATTCGTGAAACAATAAAAGTATCTCCTATGAAACATAAATTAAAAGAAATTTGACTAAGATGGTTTGGACACATCAAGCTAGACCAATGGATGCTCCGTAAGGAAGAGTGACTTAGTTAGTATTGATAGGAAATGTAAAAGAAAATATTTTGAGTTGCTCATAGCTTAGGCTTTATTTTGTATTTTGGAGTATCCCGTTATAAACTAACTTGTCAATCAAAAGTTCATCATCTTTAAGCTTGAAGACACCCTTTACTGCTCAAGAATGTATAAAACTGTACGTGTTTATAAATTTTCTATGTCATATTCGCGATGCGATTTTTAATAAAACTAAGGCCACTTTTTGAAAGGATTTTTAAATTAAAAATTTATTTTTTTGCCTCGTTCGATCAAAAATATAATTTCGTTAGGTGTCACTTCTAACGACCTTCGAACGGAGTTAGCTCTACCTGAAAGGACTTTCTTGTTAGAATATCGTTTGATGTGTGCTTTGAATGGCATTACCTTTTCGTTAGAACGAAATGCTTCCTCATTCAAACGAAAGCTTATTTTTGTTCGAATGACCATAATTCTCGTTTGCACGAACTCCGCCGCCTTGAATTTTATGTCAGAACTATAGATACCTATTCCATCTTTAATCATAGGACTTTGGAAAAATGCAAATAGCATATTTGGGCCAAAGTTTTTCATATTACATAGCACAAAACACCTTTTGATTCACAATCCTTTCATCCCCATATGATTTGTGAATCTTTGTGAACCCTAAAGTTTAAATACCTTACATAGACATTGTGGAGAGCAATCTATATGGATGACATATGAACCGATGGTTCACTGCGGAAGAAGGAAGAAGTCTAATCGGTGGATACCGAGGGTAGACCGCTACCTATGGATGGATTTAGACTGAATTGTATTCTATTGGAAGTTTTAAAGACTTTGCGTGTTCCACTTAGTCTGGCTAAGTCTTTGTAAGTCAATTTTCTGTTAAAACGTACAATAGTGTTGGATAAAGGTTTTGCCCATTTTAGGGATTTTTCCTCAATTACTATGTCGACTACATGCGTAGTTTTACAATTGTCATTGAAGCACTTACTATACACTAACCTAATTTAATCTAAGATCAAATTGGTAAAAATTGGATTTGTGTGTTAGGACTTAATTATATAAATCAATCCATTTGCTCGTGCACACTCTCAAATTATTATCAGAATGGGTTGCAATAATTTATTGTGTATTGCTTTTTCGCAATTTTTTTAAAAAAAATTGTTGATCTTCAAAAAGCTAAAATTTAATTGATAATTTGGATAATCGAATTCTCATTTTTTATGGTGCTAATTATTCTTACTAGAAAGATAGGATAGGGTCGACATTAAAATCAATTGATGAATGTATCTGGTTTCTCTGTTAAAGAGGGTGGACACCACCCACCATAACTGTTGATAATGTCATTGGCCTTAAACCTGTCTCTCAATGGACAGAGGATGACTTTGAATAGAGAGATTTTAACTCATGCAATTTGGGTGCCATCTCGGGATTTTTCACCCCTGACAAGTTCTGTCGCATTATAACGTGCACCACGTCTAAAGAAGTTTGGGATAACCTCCGTCTCATTCATGAGAGTACCAATATTATTAAATCTTCTAAGCTCCAGAATCTCACTACACAATTTAAAACTATCACTGTGATTGAATCAGAATCATTTGATGAGTTTTATGCACGATTTTCCAATATAGTAAACTTAAGTTTCAATGCAGGTGAGAAAATACCTAAGACATGTGTCGTTAAAAAAATTTTGAGATCGCTCCTAAACCATTTTATTCCTAAGGTTATCATGCTAAAATCATTAGGAATCCTTGATATTCTTAGATTAAAATAGATTTGAGGAGATGCTCAAACGTATGAGATGGATATGTTTTGAGAGAGTAGCTACAGCGGAAATATTGCGACTTCTCAAATAAAAACCAATTTTAATTAAACCCAAATTTTAGTTAAACCCTAAGACATGCATCTAGATGATTTATCAAATAAAATATAGCATGCATGATAAAAACAAACAATTTCGGGAAAAATCCCCCAAAGGGGCAAAACCTTTTATTTTCATTATAATATTGTAACATACAATTTCAGATTACAATGAAAATACAGTGACTAAGAATTACCCTGAGGTATAGGATTCTGTAGTCGGCGGCTGGAAATATCCCTTTCCAGGAGGGCTGCAATGAAGAAGAGAAACGGCTTCTTCACATGTTTGTCGGCTGGAATTTTCCCTTTCCAGGAGGGTTGCAATGAAAAAGAGAACGGCTTCTCCACAAGGGTTGAACAATAGCAAAGCTTGTGTTCTAGGGTTCCAATAGATTCACAAAAGTAATTGGGATTTTTGTGTGTGAATCAAAAAGATGTTTGGCACATCAAAAAACGAAGTCTTGTTGTGTTTTATCTCTTAAAAACGTTTTCTCAAAGACTTGAAAAAATACACCATCGGAATAGTAATATATATAGGAAATATAAGATGGTGGGTAAAAACATACGGAACGGCTCGAGTATATCCCAGGAGGACCGATCCAGCTTGGGGGCGGATCGGTCCGGATGATCGGATCGGTTCTTTTATTCCAGGCTTCATCGGTTCGCTTGCGGTCCGGGGTATACTGGATCTGCAGCAAGCGGATCGGTCCGGTTGAGGGGCGGACCGGTCCGGTGGCGGATCGGTCCGGTATAGAGGCGGACCGGTCCGGCTTTCCCAGAAAAATAAAAACATTTTAAAAGCCTCAATTTGTTTGGAAAAACTTACTTCTTATTTTTATAAAAAAACATTTTATAAAAATTTCCCAATACTAAATATGAACTTTAAGGAACGTAAAAACAAAATTTTACCAAGTTCATTCTCGCAGAGGCTATGATGTTGAAGACACTTTGATATTCAGATCCGTTGATGTAGATGCGATCTTGAGTTTCTTCAACGGTGTAACGGCGTACGACATACAAATTGATAATGGACAAAAATGTCCTTACAAATCTCCCCCTATGTCTATGCCGGTACATACATAAAAAATATCCGAATTATCAATTAATGACCTATAAAAATCTACCCTCCCATGAACCCTAAAAATGGAAAGATACAAATGTTTAAATCTTCATCGTTTGTTCTTCAATCTTCAACAATCATTAAATCTCAAAGCTTTTCTCATCAGGGTGTGCAACATATTGATCTTCAATCTACACACATGAGACAAAGAAAATACAACGTGACATATCGAGTTTGAAATGAGATAAACATGGATACCAATGTATGATAAAAACATAAGCTATATCTCAAAAACTCCCCCAAAATATAAACTCCCCCATAATATGATAATTGTTTCTCCCCCTTTTTATGATGTCCCCAAATAGACAAATGAGAAGAATGAATCAAATAAGCAAAATCGGGGTGTCACGGTACACAAAACAGGGCATCAAACAATATGGTAAATGTGCTCTTGCAAGGAGATGCTCAAATAAATCTTCACAAACTATTTTTGAATTTTTTCAAATTTTTCGTACAAAAATAAGATACCAATATGAACAAATATGATACAAAAATCACACCATGTATTTAGACTCAAACAACCAAGTCATGGAAACGGAATGAATGGGTGTGAGCACATTCGATAGGTAAATCAACTCAATCAATCATATGTGCACGATGCATACGTGTACTCCTAACGAATGAACATCAAAGGTATCCTTAGGTGTAAAAATTTGTTGAATTTAGATGACATCGTCTTATGCAAATCAAAAAATCAAAGTCAAAATGATTTCCACCCCAATAACGTCCAAAACTATGTAGCGCATTTTTCCAAGCATTTCAAGGACGTGCAAACCCGTTTTAAATTCTCCAACGAAACATCCTCATATATATTTTCTTTTAGAGGTGATCTAAATTCTCAAACTTTGGAGAATTGGTGCAAAAACCTAAATGGCCCCTTTTTGGCATGAATATCTTTTTATTGCCTTTAAATTTTTTTCGGGCTCGTTTAACCTCTTTAGACCCCGGATAATAAAATTCCTCAATTTTTAGGTCCTTTTTAACGGTGGCTTTTGCGCAAAGGATAGATGATTACCTTTCGCAGCCCCTCCCTGTTATCAAACAAATCACACAAACTCACAAAACGGTTCTAATATGCACAATTTCCTTATAAAAATTATCGCGCTTGGTTCGTTTTAAAGACAGGATTGAAGTGAAAACACCCAACCAACATGTGATAACACAAGCACAATAATCAATCAAATCCATGCATGTGTGCAATAAAGGAAACATGAGTCAAACATGTAGGAAGTAAAACTTAATTACATCTTAATGACTCCAAACATTATAAAGCACAAGGATGAATTGACCTATTGTCTCAAAACACTATCAAATAGTCACATGAAAAAAATGAAATGATGTTGTGACTCGATCATCCAAAGTGATCATCCAAAAACGGTGCAAAAAAAAATAAAAATCTTTTTGGATTTTTCAAAATTTTATCAAAATAAAATCTTTTTGTATTTTTCAAAAATCTTATGAAAAACAAAAATTTATACAAAAAGTACATATGTCATAACACTAGCAAACAAGTAAAAATCATGAAACCACAACTAGTGTATGACAAACATGCAATCACAATCAACCAAAAGCTTTCACATGGGGTGAATCACGTGCAAGCAAACGGGAATCGTGGGCAAATAAACCACAAGCCTCTAAATCCGATTTTCTAACCCAAATTGATGTGTAACGGAGTGTGGGGGTTTTGGGAATCGAATTTATTCTTTCATTAACCTTCCTAGGTCCATTTAAAAGCTTATAACAAAAGTGCCTAAGATGACCTTGCCTACCGCAATGTGTGCAGGAGTAAATCGGGCGGTTTGTGTTACCTAAAGGTGGCCCTCTCCTCAAATTTATCGGTTGCTCTCTTAGAATTTGCCTAGATGGATCTCTCCTAATGATCCTAGGAGGCACTCTCACGATGTTCCTAGGGGTCTCTTTCCTAATAACCTTAGGTGTCTCTTTCTTAACAATCTTAGGGGGCTTCACACGTGTGGGAATGGGTTCAACATATTTTTCAAGACCAATCCCACCCCTATCCATTTTGATCTCGACTGTGCCTAAAATCTTATCAAGTTTTTCAGACCTAGACTCCAAATCAAATTTCACTTTTCTTGAATCTTTCAATTTCACCTCAAGTTCACCTGTCCTAGATTCAAGTACTCGTTTAGAATCCTCAAACTCTAAAAGCTCCTTTTTCATAGTCTCCATCAACCCTCTAAGACTATCTATCTCACCCTTGACGTACTCATGCTTCTCTTTCAAAATTTTCTCATGTGCCCTAAGTTCTTCAACTAAAAAATCAGTATTTTTTAAGACACACTCTTTCAATTGAGCTTCAAGTTTCAAGTTTGCCTTTTTTGTCCTTAAACATTCAAAATACAAATTATTGTAGGCAACTTGCAACTCACTCAATTCTTCTTCTTCCTCCTCACTCTTTTCACCCTCACTCTCATCACTAATCGCACGGATGGGAAGCTCTCGCCTAGAAGCATAAAAGACTTCTTCTTCCTAATCACTATCACTAAGGGTAGAAATATGAGAAATCGGTTTATTCAATTTCTTCTTTAAATTTGTGGTACACTCATCTAACGTGTGACCAAAACCCTCACAACAAGAACACCTCTTAGATTCGTTTTCAACAGAAGATTTAAAACAAGAGTTCGTGTGAATCTTTTTAAAAACGTTTTCTCAAAGACTTGAAAAAATACACCATCGGAATAGTAATATATATAGGAAATATAAGATGGTGGGTAAAAAACACACGGAACTGCTCGAGTATATCCCAGGCGGACCGGTCCGGCTTGGGGGCGGATCGGTCCGGATGACCGGATCGGTTCTTTTATTCCAGGCTTCATCGGTTCGCTTGCGGTCCGGGGTATACTGGATCTGCAGCAAGCGGATCGGTCCGGTTGAGGGGCGGACCGGTCCGGTGGCGGATCGGTCCGATATAGAGGCGGACCGATCCGGCTTTCCCAGAAAAATAAAAAACTTTTAAAAGCATCAATTTGATTGGAAAAACATACTTCTTATTTTTATAAAAAAACATTTTATAAAAAAACATTTTATAAAAATTTCCCAATACTAAATATGAACTTTAAGGAACGTAAAAACAAAATTTTACCAAGTTCATTCTCGCAGAGGCTATGATGTTGAAGACACTTTGATATTCGGATCCGTTGATGTAGATGCGATCTTGAGTTTCTTCAACGGTGTAACGACGTACGACATACAAATTGATAATGGAGAAAAATGTCCTTACATGTTTCTTAAAATTTTTAAGCCTAAGGAAAATGAGATTTCACTAAAAGCCCAATCTAAAAGAAAGAAGATGTGTCGTAGGATTCCGAGTATGATTTTGAGTTAGACGACTTAACCCTTTTTGCTAAAAACTTTTAAAAAGATTATCAAACATAAAAAGAAAAATACTTATAAAGAAAAGAAAAGTTTTGAGAAAGCTAAAAATATAAATTGGCACGAAAAAATTTGAAAAAGAAAAGACAAATTTTCCGAAGAAAGATGAGGAGAGATGTTATTAGTGTGAGGGAAAAGGTTACAAAGCTCCTTGGTGTATGACTAGGTTAAACATAAAGGGAAAGGCAAAGCTTCCTTAAATGTCACGCTTAGCGATAGCGAGGTCGAGTCCGTGAGTTCGGGGGATGAATCACTGCATGGATGTAACTTCACCACATTCATGGTTAGTCATGTTAGTAAATCTAGTGCAGCTCATGACGATGAGGAAGCTACTAAACATGGACACCTCGATAATGAGTCTAGTCGTTCCAAGGAAAGTGAGGGAGAGAAATCTTTAAGTGAGAGGGAGTGTAACCTACAACGCGCCTATGCCAATATTTATGCTAAGTACTTTAAAACTAAGAAACAAAACAAATGTTTAGCAATGAGAGTTTTAGCCTTAGGGAAGGTGTTGATAGAGGCGATAGAGTGTGAGTCATTGGTGAGAGAGGTTTGGGAGAGAGAGTTTGTTTAGTTGAGAGAGATAACGGGGACTTGACCAACAAAGTGTCCAGTCTTACGAGAGATATCCAAGCATCCACGAAGACTCATGAGAAACTTGATCCCATGCATCCCAACTCGATAAAGATCTCAAACATGCCCGAGAGTTCAAGCTAACTATCGAGGATAAATATAAGAAGGTAGGTAAGATGCTCCTTGACCACACTTTATGTTTTGGTGAGAGGCATGTAGTAGGTTATGACGGTGCATCCACTTTCCATACCACACCGAAATCGATTTCTATATTTGTGGTTAATCCTTATAGACCTCAAACTAAAACAAAAAAGAGAGTTCAACTTAGAAAAGTGAACCAAGGTAGACCCAAAACTATCTATGTTTGCTCTTTTTGCAAAAGAATAGGTCACTTTAGAGAGTTTTTCTATAAATTAGGTAGAACTAGGTGTACACATACTCCCACTCACCGCTCTAGCGACTTTGCTAGTCTTAGAGAGCAAGTTGAGTTTCTAGTCACGACTTCTCATAGCTTGATGGAACAATTTCAACGGATGTTGTTTTCCATTTCAGAACGCTTCTAATGCTCCGACTAGAGTCAACAACGATAACGACAAATAAATAGTTACCTTACTTGGGTACCTAAGCAATACGTCAAAGACCTTGTTACGCACGTTGCTCTCAAGGTTAAAAATACTTCCCAATAGTATTTTGATAGTGGGTTCTCTAGGGACATGACTAGTGACATTTCATTTTTTACCCACCTAGATAATGTGTTGTTTCTGAAAGGGTTGAAAGAGAACTTAATTAGCACAAGCCAACTATAACTTAATTAGCATAAGCCAGCTATGCAATGCAAACTTTGCAGTAAGGTTTGGTCGGTCCGAATGAAAAGTTTATGACCAATCCAGTGAAATTTTACTAAAAGGTGTGAGGACTGAATATAATTGTTATAGGATTGGGGCCAAGTCCTCCTTTGTGCGCAATAGTGCAACAGTGTGCAATATGGACCTTTTGCATCAGCGACTGGGTCACATAAACTTTGGAGATCTTGAGAGATTAGTGAAAAAGGAATTAATTTGTGGCTTACCATTACTTGGGAAACAAACTTACTAGATTTGTGGAACTTGCCAACAAAGAAAAAAAATTCGAAGTCCCCATTGGAAGTTGAGTACCATTACCACCTAAACTGTTTGGAGTTAATTCGCACAGATCTTCTGGGTCCTACTCGCTCGGATAACTTAGGTGGTAAGAGATACATTCTCGTGATGGCCAGTGACTTTTCTAGATATTCTATCATAGAATTGCTTAGAGAAAATCCCGATGCGATTGATTTTTACAACCAAGTGCCATGTCCTACAAAACCAACATGATGTCACTATTAATCGGATGTGTAGTGACAATGACACTAAATTTAAAGAACCTAAAATGGATAACTATTGTGATCAAGTGGACATCAAATCTGAGTTTTTTGTAATTCGTACTCCTCAGCAAAATGGGATTGTTAAGAGAAAGAACCAAAGGATACAAGAAATAGCTATATCCATGCTTCTTGGGAGTAACGTGCCTAGAGATTTTTGAGTAGAGGCGGTGAGCACCGCATGCCATACAGTGAATATGGTATATCTTCATCCACACACACTTCACACACCTTATGAGTTGTGGACATGGAAGAAGCACAACCTATCATATTTTCGTGTCTTTAGGAGTACTTGCTACATCTTGCGAGATAGAGAGCACTTAGGAAGGCTCAAGTCTTGGATCAACGAGGGGATATTTTTACGATATTCATTAATTAGTTGGGCTTATCAGGTTTTTAACGATAAAATCTCTAAGGTTATGGAGTTAGAAAATGACACGATTAGATATGACGAGACACTGCCATTTGTTGTTCCTTACCTCTAGTATGAGGATGATGTATCCCCTGATGACGATCCCATCCATCCTCATGCTACCACAGTGGACCTCTTTCCTATTTTAGGGGAAACACGATCTTAGGTTCGAAAGAGTCATGACACTCACTCTACACTTAGTGATCCTACACCACATGTCAAAACTCATGATCAACTCAAAACGTGGTTATCTATCTGTGCTACAGATCCTTAGTCGAGACAAAGAATGTGAAAGAAGCACTTAAGGATGAGCATTGAATATCTAACATGAAAGATGAGTTGCCCCAGTTTTGTAAGAATGATGTATAGGAGTTAGTCCCCCGACCTAATGAGTCTAATGTGATAGGTAACATGTGGTTTTACAAGAATAAGATGGATGAGAATGGTACCATAGTTCACAATAAGTCTTCATTGGGGGCTTAAGGCTATACACAAATCGAGAGTGTATATTTTGAGGAGAAATTTTCTCATGTTTCTAGGGTTGAGTTCGTACTCTTACTACTCTCCATAGCATGTCATATGTGTTTCAAGTTATATTAGATGGATGTCAAGAGTGCCTTCCTTAATGTAATTATATAAGAGGAGCTTTACATGGAAAAACCAAAAGTGTTTGAAGACCCTAAGCACCAAGGACACATCTATTATCTTAAAAAGGCCTTGTATGGTTTAAAGGAAGCACCATGTGCTTGGTACGAGAGGTTCACTTCCTATCTCTTATCTTGTAACTTCAAGAGAGGGGAAGTGGATCAGACGTTATTTGTGAGGAGAGAGAGTGGTGATATTTTGGTTGCCCAAGTCTATATGGATGACGTAGTCATTGAATCCACGTTCTCCTACTATGATCACACCTTTGAGGATGAGATGAAGAGTGTGTTTGGGATGAGCATGGTAGGTGAACTTACTTTCTTCTTAGGTCTTCATCTTCATCATCTCGATGATGGCATATTTATATCTCAATACAAATATGTAATAGACCTTGTGAAGAATTTTGGTCTAAATCCCCTAAGAACTCACGCACCCCTATGAGTACATCGACAAACCTTAGTAAAGATAAAGCATACTATATATATGACTCACTTGAGTCTAAAATATAGGAGCTTATCTAGTTTGGAAATAGAGACAAAATTATTTCATCCTATTCTATAACCCTAAACCTCATGCCTCTTCATGATCTACATCAACAATAATAAAGTATTGAAAAGGTAGTAACCAACACAACCCATAATAACTAGGACTGCATTTTGTGTGTATGAGGTGTGTGTGTGTTCACATTGGCATGAAATTATTTTAAAATATTTGTAAAGATTTTTAGGAATTTATTTAAACAATTAAAATCTATTTTTTAAACATTTAAAATTAGGTTTTAAAAGTGTGTGGGCCTTTTTATAGAACCTAAAGTTCCTAAATTTTGCCTTGGGTGGAATTCGAAAGCAATAGAGACATTTTGGGTGGAAAATGAGATTTTATAAAACTCAAAAACACGCGTTTTACAATCAATCTGGTGCATACACTCGTTGCTCCCTAAATGATAAGATATGTTTTTCTTTCCACTCACATACTTGAGATTAGATATAGAACGTTGGTTTGAATTAATTTATGGTCTGCATGCATTTTAGAGCAAACCATGGTTTACCTATTGGAGCCAATCACAGAGAGTTTAAGTGAGGTGCATATTGAACCGTTAGATTTACAATCATTTGCTCGAATTAATCTTGAACCTTGATTTTGAACCCCATTCTTGATCCATCCATCGTCCTTTATAAATAAAGACCGAGGGTAATTCGTTCCTAACTTTTGACAAGTATGAGAGACAGGAGAAAATAAAAGAGAAAAAGAAAATCACAAACCAAATCCAATCTCTTCTCCTACCTTTAATATTTGTAGATCTGACTAAGTGATAGAGTCACGATTTACAATTAGGACTTATTTCTTCATTAGAAATCATCTTTCTGTTGTGTTTTTAGTTTTAAAACATTTTTATCAATTTTTTCCCAACATCTCTCCTTTTCTATTTTCAAGTTTTCTTGAATAAAAAAACTTCAGAATTTTCAGATCTAAAGACGTTGATGTCTCCCAGTTTGTATTTCACATTTTGTGAATTTTTTTGTAAATAAATAAGAGAGAGACATATATGATCTTGGCAATTTTATTATAGCAAGATTGTTTTTCGATCTGCCATAAAAAAAAGAAGTTTATTTTCAAGAAAAATTGATTCAGAACTCTTGTATATCATTTTAAACCAAATTTATAATTTGCAGGAAATCATATGTATAAATGTGAATGAGTTGCATGCATATGTTAGGCACATCAATTCACTAAACTTTCACACAACATCACTAAAGTTGTGTTGGTAAAGGTATTTTTACCATCAGAGTCGACGTAAAGAAGGAGGAATGCTGGTATAATTTTTTGAGTTAGTTTAGGTCTGATTTGGTTGTATAATATGTTGCCTACTTGTACTCTAAACTCATTCTAGTGGATTTTTTGTTTTAATCCGTAGAGGGAGTCGTGGATGTTTCCCCTGTTTGATAGGGGTTTTAACACGTTAAAATCTTTGTCTTATGTGAATGTTTTTTATACTTCTTTTACGTTTGTTATCACTTCTATAAGTGTTTAAAATTATTTAAAACCTTTAAGTTTCTAAGTAATTGAAATTTCTTGTTGAAAAACATTTTCTAACATAACCGGACTTTTCCTTGGTGTTATTGAAAGAGTTTCCTCAAGAAAACATTTGGACCCCTCTTAACTGTTTTAACTTTTGATTAAACGACTTAGTAAGGGATTTTCAATTGGTATAAGAGAAGGTTCTTGTTTTTCAAAACAACTATTTAGAATCTTATTTTTTTGAAATTGTTTTAAAAAAATCTCATGGACGAGAAATTTGAGAGACTGGGAAAGTTATCATGACCTCCCCTCTTCGATGGAAACAATGTTCCTTACTGGAAAGCAAGAATGATTGCCTTCATCAAAGGAACGCTAGGAGATGAAGTTTAGGATGCCTTGGAAAATGGCTACTTTCATCCTACTTAACCTTTAGCAGAAGGCAGTGAAATAAGAATCATAAAACTTCTCACTGAATTTACCAACGAGGAGAAACAAGCCTCCCTATACAATAATAAAGGCAAGAATGCAATATTCATGTCTATAAATTAGAATGATCTAAAAAGAATATTTATATGTACCACTTCCAAGGACGCCTGGGATACGTTGGTCACAGCCCATGAAGGTGATACACGTGTTAAGGATGCCAAGACTCAAATGCTCATTCAATAATATAACACTCTAGTTATGAGTCTGAGACTGAGACCTTCAATGATTTTTTTATCAAACTGACTGATGTCATAAAAACATTACATGCAAATGACATTATCGATGATAAAACAGAAATTGTGTATAAAATCCTAAGATCACTTCCATAAAAATTTGACAGTAAAAGATATGCAATTGAGGAAATCGAAGATCTAAATCTTACCCCTGAACTCCTCAGTAGCAAATTAAGAACTGTGGAAATGGAATTGGATTATAAGAAACAAGTTCATGGAAGTCATAAGAAAAACTGTAGTCCTAATGTGATGTTGCAATATAAAGTTATGCCTACTCTTAAAATCCAATATGATGACTGTTACTTGGATGATTTAGATAACCAAATAGCCTTAATTTATAAACATTTTAAGAAAATACTGAAGTTTAGAAATAATATTGATGCTAAACAAGGAAAGGCTCCTTATTCAAATAAATCAAATAATAGACCTCATGAGAGGTGACTAGAGAAACACCAGAACAACATCAAACCTGAGAAAGACCATAGCAAGTCTGAATGCTTTAGATATGGTAAAATAGGTCACATTGCCATTAATTGTAGGGTTAACCTATAAAAACATAATATGGCCAATTGGTCCAAAACATGGGATGATCGAAGCGATTCAAATGATGATGTGCCTAAATTATCTAACATATTTGACCCTTGTATGCCATTTTTTTTTTGCAAAGATAGTATATTCTGATAATAATACTGATGAAAGCTTGCCTTTGACTGTGCCTGTTAATGGTTTATCTTCTTTGTGATCTGAGAATGCTAATAATGGTTATACTAATAATAGTAGCTCTACTGTCGTGTGTGTGAGTTGAAGGAATCGTATGAATGACAAACTGAATGTGTGTGTGACTTTGAAAAATGAATCGATAGGTGAAAAATCACCCACCACACTTAGTGAGTCCGATAATGATGACCTTCCAAACATCCACACACTATACACAAAAACACTTAGGAAGAGCACTAGATTAGAAATAACCATACAGACCTGAATGAAAAGATAGAATCTCTTAATCTTGTGCTTAAACAAAATGCTGAAGATTACACTAATCAATGTTTAGCCCATGAAACTCAAACTAGGGATTTTTTCGAAAAAATCAAGGATCTTTCTGAATCTAATGAAATTCTTGAAAATAAATACAAGGCCAGGATGTTAGAATTGGAACAATCAAAAGAAAAATCTTCAAAAGTCTTTAAAAAGTTTGAAAAATTTAAAAACAATTACAATTGTTTTTGAGACTTTGTAACATCCAGTAAACCCAATTCTGAGGACAAAATGGGTATTGGATTCAACAGTGTCACACAAACTAAAAATTTACAAACCATAAAGTTTGTGTCAGGAGGAAAAAGGACTATGGAAACTTGTTCAGATTTTCAGTCTATAAAAGATGATTTTGAAAAAAAAAAACAGAAAGGGAAAGACATTTTGATAAGAAGTGAGTCTAAAGCTAATGTTGAGTCTAATAATAAATACGTCTGCCCCCCCCCCCCCCCCCTGATATGGTAAGGAGAGTCCTCGTTCCAACCTATCGATATGAGCCATAGGACGAAAATCCCACACTTAAACGAACCCATCATTAAAGGTCTTCAAGGAAATAAGAAACCTTCGAGCCACCTTTACTGCTCCTATTGTGATGTCTATGGACATTGACTTGATACATGTTTTCAAAAGCGTCTAGTCCAATCCATATGTTACCCTCCCATGTATAGAAACTTCCACTATACTAGGCAAAATAGAAATTACTACGTCCTTCCTAGATAGCTTGATAAGAACTCTAACTGTCGAAATAGGAAGAGACGACCTAAGATTAAAAGAAAGTCCAAGAGAAGGAAACCTAGACTCATGACTAAACCAAATGCTCCACAATCTTCCAAAAATCAGTTCAATGCGGAAAAATCTTTTACAGAAAAATCTGATGCTTGCAAATTTTATCATATCCGAGAAAATATACGCAAACGTTTTAAAACTAGATCAATTTGGGTTAGGAAAGATGATCTAATACCCCAAATTTAGTGTAATGCGGTTATTAGTGCTTTAAAAGATGAACAAACTGCATCTGGATGGTATTTGGACTCGGGTTGTTCTAAACATATGACCGGGGACGAGACTAAGCTAACCAATAAAACTGACTTCTTAAGAGAAAAAGTTTTGTTTAGAGATGCAGTCTCTACCCAAATCATAGTGTAATACCCCGTATTTTTATGCTATATTAATTTGGGGATTTATTAAATTTAATGTGAATTAATTATTTAATAAAATCCGAAAATTAATTATGTTATAATTATTAACGTGACGAGGGTTAGTAATTATGGGAAATTTGTCGAATGTTACTAATGAGAAAAGTAATATATAATATTGGTTATATTGAATGACACGAGTGAATAAAATGACAATTTTGGAAATTTGAGTCGGGACGCGCCTGTGTCGCGTCGGGACTAAATATTGATAAATAAAGTGAATATTTTATAAGTTGTTCGTATGGTTGTTTTGAGTGTGCCAACGCGTCCGAAAGGGTCGAGATAGTCAGCAAAGTGTGCCCGGGGGTTTAGTTTGGGTCTCGGGGCATTTTTAGGCCTAATTAGTACCCCAGGAGGGCATTTTGGACATTTCACATTTTTGGGTAATTAAACCCTCGAAAATGTAAAAGGGTTATATCAGATATCTGGGTTATCATCTAGGGTTAGAAAGCTCAAAACACTAGAACGGACATTGTAGAAGAGAGGAGAGAGCTCTCAAGGCATTCCAAGGCTCAAAACTCAACCGTTTGCACCGCCGCCACCGCCAACGCGTAGATCGCGAGACGGGGAACGCAACCACACCAATTTCGGCACTAAACCAGACTTCTGAAAATCCCAAGAAAGTGTTTATCTTGCTTATTTCGTTGATGCATCTTTCATATTAGTTTAGGAGTAATTAGAATGAGTTTTTATGGAAGAAACCTAAAAGATGAGATAGGAAATTGCGTGTAGGGATGGATTAATTGTTATTCTGGAAACCCCTTAACATGTAGAGGATTGAACCACAAATTTATGAGGTTGTAGATGAAGAAAATTCTGGAAAAGATGGATTGGAACATATTAATGAAATTCTAGGGTTCTTGAGGTTTTATATGAGTTTGGGGCTTGTTGATCCATGTTTCATAATAGAAATCTACATGCTTTACGTTGAAATTTCATAGTATGATGATATAATGTCAGTAGTATAAATTTTGGGTCGATTGGGTATGAAAAATATGGATTTGGTGAAGGTTAGAAGATGAAACCCGTAACTGCAAATCTGCAGATTTTGCAGACCTGCTTGATCGATCGATCGAGCCCAGAGCTTCGATCGACCGAAGGTTCGATCGATCGAGCCCTAGACCTCGATCGATCGAACCCTCCTAGCAGACTCATATCTTCCCTTCTGAATTAGTTGAAATTCACTTTAATGAGGAAAAATTCATGGTCACCCTTATAAATATGTTTTGGGAGATAAAGAAGACCAGTAGGGTATATGAATAAATTTTGGGACCTCTAGTATATGACGAGAATTGTATTTTTGGGGTAATTATATAAGGAACGATAAAACTATGTATTAAAAGTGAGAGATTACGTCAAATAGTTATGATAGAGAATAGATGAATACCTACTGAATTTTATAATTGGGAGGATAAAGCCATGAGAGTTATGTGGTAAGTTGAAATAATACCGAATCAAGGTTAGAAATGAACCGTTTTATGTGTTTACTAAAAAGGTGAAAATAAGGATAAAAGTCGTAACTATGGGATTTGAAATATACCCAATATTGATATGGTAATATTAGTATAGTTATATGTTTGTGTTTGCATATACTATCCATGTGCGAAAAACATACCCACGCTACTTGCTATCCCAGAGGTTGCCGCGCTGGGACGATCTTATCCTGTGTTGCCTTATGGGGGATATTGACTCGTACCCTGAAGATAGATATCCTTGGTACAGACTATCGATTTGATAGTTCAGACGGTCCTAAGAGACGCGGGTATGTGCCATCCTCTTAGAGACTTGGAATCTATGCTTCGCCTCAATATTGTTGTGTATGTGTTAATACAATTCTAGAGTGATTCCGAATTTGTATATCCCTTAATATGAGTGATACGGGGTTTGGATAGTAGAGTATGCCCGCACCATAGTTTTTATGTGGGGTGCTGTTATAATATATATATATCTTACGAGTAGTTAATATATATATGAAATTCTGAAATCTGGAACTGTCTAATGTGATTTGATGTGTAGGACATGGTTGATGACTCAAATTGTAATACTTGTTTTGAGAAAGTATAATATGACACTGGAAAACTTTATAAATTAATAAAGTTAAAACGAGAATTTTGGATACTAATTGAAATATTCTTTTCAAACAATTGTATCGTTCAATTTTAAATCCTGCGAATAACCTAAGATAAGTTAAATCATTGGTGAAAGGTAGTGTGATAAATGACGAGATAGACCATTGGGAAGGTTATTGCGATAGGTGTGCACATTAGAAGAGAGGTGAGAATTTCTCAAGAGAGTGTCGCACTAATATGTTGTTGCATTAGCCTATAATCAATTTAAATACTTGCTAAACGAATTTTTAAATCATATACACTATCGGGCTCTGACCCGTTTCCATTTCTCTTTCTCTCTTGTACATATATGTATATATTACAGGTGCCCAGCCACAGGGGCGTCTTGCATAGGGTCCTTTGGCAGGAACGCGCTACAGCTTAGGTGAGAGTTGCAGGCCTGTTGTTTAGACGACTTCATCCATTTGATTATGCTCCTAGCATGTTCATTATTGGGGCATGTGTCGCCCTTTCCATTATTCAGTTGTCATTTGGATATTGTACTTCATCTATTTCTAGGATTGTCACTTTGGGATTTATTATATTCTGGATGGTTTAATTTAAGTTTTATTGTTAGTAGCCAGTTGTTGAATGTTAAATTATTGGATTGATTGGTTTCGATATACTTGTGGTGTGATTCGTTGTATATTAAATTGTTGTAATTAATTTAAATCTTGTTTTTTTTAAAAAAAAAACGGTTTTGACACTTAGCTTAATTAATTAGGGTGTTTAAATTGGAAATTTATTTTCACGACAGTGATGCTTAAAATGATCCAACTGTTCACCTTGATTTTAATTTAATAAAGTAGTGATCGCTCGGTATTTAAATAGGCGGGGTGTCACAGGTGGTATCAGAGCATCAGGTTCTAGTGTCCATAGGAGATGTACGGCTTATTTTTGCTTTCAGCTTAACGTTTTTGCTATAGAGCCCTATTTTTAGGATTGTTGTATTTATGCTTTTACGTTACGTCCTCAGCTATTTGAGATTTGATAATGACTGAAGACTAATAAACTTTTTCACGTTTCAGATGCCTCCGAGACGTGCACCGAAGGATAGGCTTGCCCAGGCCGAGCAGCCAGCAGCTCCGGCACAAGGCACTATGAATGCTAATGAAGTAGCCGCCATTGTTGCTCAGGCGGTGAATGCCGCGCTAGCGGTGGTTCAGCAGGCTCCACCCCAGATTCAGGCAGCGACGCCAGTACCAGCACAACTTACATCTGCATGGGAGAGGGTTAGGGATGCTTTTCAGAAGGCGCATCCCCCTGAGTTCTCTGGTAGCTCAGATATCGTCACATTCAGCCAATGGAATAAAGACATCCAGCGCATCTTCGTATGTATGAGTGCACCGATGTGCAAAGGCAGTTATTGGCTTCTTTTAAGCTGGTGGGGGCCGATTTGCAGTGGTGGGAGTCCACTACCACCTTGGAGGAGAGGGACACGATCCCTATTCAGTCATTTTGGGAGCAGTTTGACTGCAAGTACTTTCCACCCGCCGTGCAGACTGAGATGAGGCGGAAATTACTGAATTTGAAACAGGAGAACTCTACCGTTGCTGAGTATGAGGAGGAGTTCACGAGACTTCTCACCATAGTGCCAGATGAGGCACCTACTGATAGTAAGAAGATAATGTTGTTTGTGGACGGGTTAGCTTGGAGGATCCGTCAGCATCTTATAGGGAATCTATCTCTGAGTACTTTCACTGATGTACTCAATGCTGCGTTACTACATTGCCAGGATCACCGCTTCCATCTGTAGGGAAGCAGGCGAGTCCAGCCAGCAGGGCAGGACCGGGGGTAGTAGTGCTAGTGGGGCACCATCTCATGGACAGACTCGTCAACACGAGCAGAGTTCCCATCAGGGGGACCCTGCTAAGCTATTCCGTTCAGGTGATTCCAGGCAGGGATTTGGGGGTTATAGGCAGGGTCTGTAGGGCCAGCCTAATCAGCAGGGCCAACAGCGACAACAGGGCCAACAACGTGTTCATCAGGGCCAACAGGGCCAGTGGCGTAGTGGTAACGGCCAACAGGGCCGTGGTCAGTAGGGTCAGAGGGGAGGCAACATCAAAGGCCGATGTTTTGGGTGTGGTAAGCACGACCATAGGCGCCAGGATTGTCCGGAAGGAGATAGGGCCCCACAGCAGCAGGGTGCCCGTAATGAGCCGCAGAGACCACTTTTTCCACCTGCCCTCTCAGCTCCAGCCCAGGTGCCAGCCCTACCATCCATTGCAGCAGCTCCAGTGCAGTAGAGGCAGTTACAGTACGGACATGTCTATAATGTCCACCAGGCAGCAGCTCCACAGGCACCACCCACGATTGAGGGTATGTTTCCTATCCATGGTACTATGGGTCGGGTTTTGTATGATACTGGGGTGATGCATTGTTTTATAGCTACGCATTTCGCGAAGGCCTTAGGGTTGTTATCCACAAAAGAGAGCACAGTGACGTGTGTAGACTCACCACTGGGGAGTGGGTCGCTTATCTTCTTTATATGCCGGGGAGTGGGGGTAGATATTGGTAGTTTGGTATTACCTGCAGACATGTTAGTCTTAGATATGCATGAGCACGATGTTATTATCGGTATGGATTGGCTCGCAGCTTATAGAGCCATGATTGATTGCTTTGGTGGGAGCATTGTTTTTGTCATACCGGGGCAAGAGATGTTTGTAGTGACGATGCCTCGCCCAGAAGGAGGCTGGACCGCTCATTTGTATTATATAGAGGAGGATACCTCTAAGAAGGTTATGATTCCGTTAGACTCGATTCCAGTTGTTCGTGAGTATTCCGATGTGTTTTAGGAGATACCAGGCCTACCCCCCAGTCGAGAGATATACTTTGTCATAGACTTATTACCGGATACTAGACCGATAGCACGTGCTCCATACCGTATGGCTCCGGCGGAGATGCGAGAGTTACGAGATCAGATAGAGCAGTTGTTAGGTCAGGGCTTCATTCACAGGAGTACCTCACCTTGGGGCGCTCCAGTCTTATTTGTGAAGAAGAGAGATGGTTCACTGAGGTTATGTGTGGACTACCGGGAGTTGAACAAGGTCACGATACGGAATAAGTATCCGTTGCCTCGAATCGATGATCTGTTCGACCAGCTGAGGGGAGCAACTTTCTTTTCGAATATAGATCTGAGGTCGGGGTACCATCAGCTACGTATTAGGGAGCAGGATGTTTCAAAGACTGCCTTCTTGACGAGATATGGGTCTTATGAGTTCAGAGTGATGCCATTCGGCCTCACAAATGCTCCAGCCGTGTTCATGGACTTAATGAACCGAGTATTCAGAGAGTTCTTGGATCAGTTTGTCATCGTCTTCATAGATGAAATTTTGATATATTCACACTCTGAGGAGGAGCATGTCGAGCACTTGAGGCAGGTTCTTCAGACTTTACAAGGGCATCAGTTGTATGCTAAGTACGAGAAGTGTGGATTCTGGTTGCGAGAAGTATAGTTATAGGGGCATGTTGTTTCTGAGCAGGGGATAGCAGTCGACCCGAGTAAAGTGTCAGCGGTGAGGGAGTGGGGACAACCCACGACACCGATGGAAGTGCGTAGTTTCTTGGGGTTAGCCGGTTACTATAGGAGATTCATTCGGGGATTCTCCAAAATAGCGGGTCTATTGACGAATCTGACTCGCAAGGGGGTACCATATGTTTGGGATGACGCTTGTCAGTTGACTTTCGACGAGCTAAAAGACAAGCTTACTTCAGCGCTAGTCCTTGCTTTACCAAAGTCGGGTGTGGATTACCTGGTTTACACCGATGCCTCTTTACGGGGACTTGGGGGAGTACTTCAGTAGGAAGAGAAGGCTATAGCTTTTGCCTCCCACAAGACTAAGCCTCATGAGAAGAATTACCCCACCCAAGCCCTGGAGTTAGCAGCGGTCGTTTTTGCACTACGGATATGGAGACACTATTTATTGGGGGAGAAGTTTCGTTTATTCACAGACCACAAGTCACTGCAGTACCTGTTCACTCAGCGAGAGCTGAATATGCGTCAGCACAGATGGTTAGAGTTTGTAAAGAACTATCAGTTCGACATACAGTATCATCCGGGGAAAGCCAATGTAGTTGCTGATGCATTGAGCCGTAGACCGGTAAATGAGGTAGCGGACATCTGGAAAGCGAAGTGGAAGGAGTTGGGTCACCAGGATGCAGTAGCCCATCCCTTCATATCTATTATGACAGTCACACTCGAGATTGTTACGAGGGTAATACAGGCCCAAACCACAGACCCGTTTTCCCAGGAGCAGATTGTACGACTTTTAGCCGAGGGTGCTGAGTCCTATTTTGTTAGTTCTGATGGGGGTTTGAGGTTTAATGGGAGGTTAGTGGTTCCAGAAGGGGCAGAATTACGTTATGCAGTGATGACCCAATCTCATGGGTCCCGATTTACGGTACATCCTGGAGGAGATAAGATGTACCAGGATATGAGGAGGCAATACTGGTGGAGTGGGATGAAGAAGGACATTGCTGAGTTCGTGTCCAAGTGTTCTACCTACCAGCTGGTGAAGGTGGACCATCAGAAACCGTCAGGATTGCTTCAACCATTGGAAGTACCCGCGTGGAAGTGGGAGAGTATTTCCATGGATTTTATTACAGGGTTGCCTACATCACAGCGGGGCCACGACTCTATCTGGGTGATTGTAGACCGTTTGACTAAGGTGGCTCATTTTCTTCCGGTACGGACAGATTATACCACAGGTCAGTATGCTCAGTTATTCATTGTTGAGATTGTCAGATTACATGGGTTGCCCCTAAATATTATGTCAGATAGAGATAAGATTTTCATGTCACGTTTTTGGGAAAGATTTCAGGAGGCTATGGGTACTGAGTTGAGGTTGAGTTCAGCCTATTACCCACAGACAGATGGACATACAAAGCGTACTAATCAGATGTTAGAGGATATTCTACGCATGTGTGTTCTTGATTTTGGAGGAGGTTGGGAGCCACATCTTCCACTAGTAGAGTTTTCTTATAATAACTCTTATAAGTTCATGATTGGTATGGATCCATTTGAAGCCTTGTATGGTAGGCCTTGTCGTTCCCCAGCTTGTTGGATCGAGGTGGGGGATAACAAATTGCTAGGACCAGAGGTAATTCAGGAAATCTCTGCGAGGATTGAGATGATCAGGAGTCGCATTCGAGTAGCCCAGGACAGGCAGAAGAGCTACGCCGATGCGAAACGGTTCTTCCGAGAGTTTAATGTGGGGGACCAAGTGTTACTGCGTGTATCTCCTATGAAGGGAGTGATGAGGTTCGGGAAGAAGGGGAACTTGGCTCCGAGATACGTAGGACCATTTCCCATCATCGAGAGGATTGGGCCAGTTGCATACAGGTTGGGACTGCCAGAGCAATTACATCGCATTCATGATGTATTGCACATCTCGTCGTTGAGACGATATCTTCGGGATGATATGGTCCATACTCACATCGCGATAGATGAGATAGACTTACAGCCTGATAGCTCTTACGAGGAGAGGCCGGTGGCTATCCAAGACTATAGTGAGAGAATATTAAGGTCGAAGATAGTTCCACTTGTACGGGTCCAATGGGGGATCATCATAATGTGGAGGAATCCACTTGGGAGCGCGAGGCCGATATGCACGAGAGATATTCAGATTTGTTCTTACCAGGTATGCCTTATTTTCGGAATTTCGGGATGAAATTCCATTATTAGGGGGGAAGTATGTAATACCCCGTATTTTTATGATATATTAATTTGGGGATTTATTAAATTTAATCTGAATTAATTATTTAATAAAATCCGAAAATTAATTATGTTATAATTATTAACGTGACGAGAGTTAGTAATTATGGGAAATTTATCGAATGTTACTAATGAGCAAAGTAATATATAATATTGGTTATATTGAATGTCACGAGTGAATAAAATGACAATTTTAGAAATTTGAGTCGGGACGCGCCCGTGTCGCGTCGGGACTAAATATTGATAAAATAAAAGTGAATATTTTATAAGTTGTTTGTATGGTTGTTTTGAGTGCGCCAACGCGTCCGGAAGGGTCTAGATAGTCAAAAAAGTGTTCCCGGGGGTTTAGTTTGGGTCTCGGGGCGTTTTTAGGCCTAATTAGTACCCCGGGAGGGCATTTTGGACATTTCACATTTTTGGGTATTTAAACCCACGAAAATGTAAAAGGGTTATATCAGATATCTGGGTTATCATCTAGGGTTAGAAATTTCAAAACACTAGAACGGCCATTGGAGAAGAGAGGAGAGAGCTCTCAAGGCATTCCAAGGCTCAAAACTCAACCGTTTGCACCGCCGCCACCGCCAACGCGTAGATAGCGAGACGGGGAACGCAACCGCATCAATTTCGGCACCAAACCAGACTTCTGAAAATCCCAAGCAAGTGTTTATCTTGCTTATTTCGTTGATGCATCTTTCATATTAGTTTAGGAGTAATTATATGAGTTTGGGGCTTGTTGATCCATGTTTCATAATAGAAATCTACATGCTTTACGTTGAAATTTCATAGTATGATGATATAATGTCAGTAGTATAAATTTTGGGTCGATTGGGTATGAAAAATATGGATTTGGTGAAGGTTAGAAGATGAAACCCGTAACTGCAAATCTGCAGATTTCGCAGACCTGCTTGATCGATCGATCGAGCCCAGAGCTTCGATCGACCGAAGGTTCGATCGATCGAGCCCTAGACCTCGATCGATCAAACCCTCCTGGCAGACTCATATCTTCCCTTCTGAATTATTTGAAATTCACTTTAATGAAGAAAAATTCATGGCCACCCTTATAAATATGTTTTGGGAGATAAAGAGGACCAGTAGGGTATATGAATAAATTTTGGGACCTCTAGTATATGACGAGAATTGTATTTTTGGGATAATTATATAAAGAACGATGAAACTCCGTATTTAAAGTGAGAGATTACGTCAAATAGTTATGATAGATAATAGATGAATACCTACTGAATTTTATAATTGGGAGGATAAAGCCATGAGAGTTATGTGGTAAGTTGGAATAATACCGAATCAAGGTTAGAAACGAACCGTTATATGTGTTTAATAAAAAGGTGAAAATAAGGATATAAGTCGTAACTATGGGATTTGAAATATACCCAATATTGATATGGTAATATTAGTATAGTTATATGTATGTGTTTGCATATACTATCTATGTGTGAAAAACATACCCACGCTACTTGCTATCCCTGAAGTTGCCGCGCTGGGACGATCTTATCCTGTGTTGCCTTATGGGGGATATTGACTCGTACCCTGAAGATAGATATCCTTGGTATAGGCTATCAATTTGATAGTTCAGACGGTCCTAAGAGACGCGGGTATGTGCCATCCTCTTAGAGACTTGGAATCTATGCTTCGCCTTAATATTGTTGTGTATGTGTTAATACAATTCTAGAGTGATTCTGAATTTGTATTCCCCTTAATACGAGTGATACAGGGTTTGGATATTAGAGTATGCCCGCACCATAGTTTTTATGTGGGGTGCTGTTATGATATATATATATATATATCTTACGAGTAGTTAATATATATATGAAATTCTGAAATCTGGAACTGCCTAATGTGATTTGATGTGTAGGACATGGTTGATGACTCAGATTGTAATACTTGTTTTGAGAAAGTATAATATGACACTGGAAAACTTTATAAATTAATAAAGTTAAAACGAGAATTTTGGATACTAATTGAAATATTCTTTTCAAACAATTGTATCGTTCAATTTTAAATCCTGCGAATAACCTAAGATAAGTTAAATCATTGGGGAAAGGTAGTGTGATATATGACGAGATAGACCATTGGGAAGGTTAGTGCGATAGGTGTGCACATTAGAAGAGAGGTGAGAATTTCTCAAGAGAGTGTCTCACTAATATGTTGTTGCATTAGCCTGTAATCAATTTAAATACTTGCTAAATGAATTTTTAAATCATATACACTATCGGGATCTGACCCATTTCCATTTCTCTTTCTCTCTTGTACATATATGTATATATTACAGGTGCCCACCCACAGGGGCGCTTGTATAGGGTCTTTTGGCAGGAACGCGCTGCAGCTTAGGTGGGAGTTGCAGGCCTGTTGTTTAGACGACTTCATCCATTTGATTCTGCTCCTAGCATGTTCATTATTGGGGCATGTGTCGCCCTTTCCATTATTCAGTTGTCATTTGGATATTGTACTTCATCTATTTCTAGGATTGTCACTTTGGGATTTATTATATTCTGGATGGTTTAATTTAAGTTTTATTTTTAGTAGCCAGTTGTTGAATGTTAAATTATTGGATTGATTGGTTCCGATATACTTGTGGTGTGATTTGTTATATATTAAATTGTTGTAATTAATTTAAATCTTGTTTTAAAAAAAAAAGGTTTTGACACTTAGCTTAATTAATTAGGGTGTTTAAATTGGAAATTTATTTTCACGACAGTGATGCTAAGAATGATCCAACTGTTCACCTTGATTTTAATTTAATAAAGGAGTGATCGCCCGGTATTTAATTAGGCGGGGTGTCACACATAAGTAAAGGGACACTCCAAGAAATAGGTCTACCAACTCTTGACGATGTTTTATTAGTAAAGGGTATTGAAGATAATTTATTGAGTATATCGCAATTTCATGACTCAAACCATAATATCACATTCTCAAAAACCGATTGTAAAATTCTAAATGAGAATGGAGAATGTATTATTACAGGCCTCAGGGCGCCTGATAACTGTTATACAATAAACATCGAAACTGAGATCTGCAATATATCCAGGATGGAAGATAATGAAATCTAGCATAATAGGTTAGGTCACATAAATTATGATAGTCTTGTTAAGTTAAGCTCACAATAAATTGTTAGAGGTATTCCTAAGATCAAAACTATTTCCAATATAGTATTTGGACCCTATCAAGAAGGAAAGATAGTTAAAGCTCCTCATAAGAAAGTCAAACAAATTTTATCCACCATATCTCTTGAACTCATCCATATAGACCTAATGGGTCCCTACCATACCGTTAGTCTATGTGGTAAGAGTTACACCTTAGTTATTGTTAACGATTTTACTCAATTTACCTGGTTGGCCTTTTTAAGACAAAAATAAAAAACTTTTCGTAAGTTTATAAAAATTTTATTACGATTTGAAAATGAAAAACACTCCCAAGTTAATAGAATTCATAGTGACAGAGGAGGTGAGTTTACAGATTTAGGAATTATCGAATATTATGACTACAATGGTTACAAACATGAATTTAGTGCCCCTAAGATGCCTTAACAAAATGGGATAACTGAGCATAAAAATTATGCTCTTCAGGAGATGGCTCGTGTTATGATCCATGCAAAGGATTTACCTAAATACTTTTGGGTTGAAGATGTTCGTACAACTTGTCATTTAATAAATAGAGTCTACCTTAGGAAAGATACCAAAAAGCCATCTTATGAACTTTGGTACAGGAAAAAACCTAACCTAAAATATTTTAGAACCTTTGGTAGTATATGCTATGTTTGAAAGGACATAGAACATTTGTCCAAATTCAAAACTAGAGACGATAAAGAAATTTTCTTAGGTTATTATCCAAATAGCCGAGCCTATCGTGTCTATAATCTTCATACCAAAACCTTAAAGGAATCGATAAATATAGTAGTGAGTGACACCTATGTAAAGAATAAGAGCATAGGATCAACCATTATTGATGAGTCAGAAAACATTTCTAACTACCAATCTTCAGATATAGTTGAGTCTTTACCTAATGAGACCCTTAAGGCACAAAATTGGTTTCTAAGGATCATCCCTTAGACAATGTGGTCGATAACCTAGAAGAGCCTGTTCAAATAAGATCCCAATTACGTAATACTGCACATTTCATGTGCTTTGTTTCTCTTATAGAACCGAAGAATGTGAATGAAGAATCAAATGATTCCTATTGGATAGGTGCTATGCAAGAGGAACTCATTCAATTTAAAACTCATGACATATGGTATCTTGTTCCTAGATAAGAAAATAAATACTTTATTGTCACTAGATGAATTTTTTAAAAATAAAAGTGATGAAAGACAGATGGTATTTAGAAACAAAGCCAGACTTGTAGCCTAGGGTTATTCACAAATTGAATGAATAGACTTCGAAGAAACTTTTTCCCCTGTAGCATGTATAGAATATGTTCATCTTCTTCTCGCTATTATGTGTCTCTTAAAATTTACCTTATATTAAATGGATGTAGAGTCTGCATTCCTTAATGGTATTTTAACCGAGGAAACTTATGTATACCAACTTAAAGGGTTCATTGACCATCACCATCTAAATCACGTCTATCATCTGAAAAAAGGCGCAAAATGGATTAAAACAATCCCCCTCGCACTTTGTATGAACGATTGTCTACTTTTCTCTTAAATAACGGTTTTAAGAGAGGTGGGAATGACCAAAATATTTTTGTCAAACATTGTGACAAAAATGTTATAATAGCCCAAGTGTACGTCGTCGACATTATTTTTTGATCTACCTCCACGTTTGATGTTAATATGTTTTCTTGAGATATGCACGTGGAATTTCAAATGTCTCTTATGGGGGAGTTACAATTCTTTTTAGGACTTCGGGTAAACAAAATTTAGAAGGTTTATTTATATCACAATCCAAATACGCTCTAGAAATAGTAAAGAAGTTTGGCTTAGAAAATGCTAAAGATGATAGGACTCCCATGAGTACTTCAGTAAAATTATCTAAAGACGAACCTGGGAAATCCATCGATCCTACACTATATCAAAGCATGATAGGAAGTCTACTATACCTAACTGCCTCACGACCTAACATTATGTATGTTGTTTGTGTGTGTGCTCGATATCAAAATGCCCTAAAAGATAGTCAATTATTGTGCGTCAAGAGAATTATAAAATATGTAAAAGGAACTCTCAACTTAGGACTTTGGTACACAAATGACACATCAAGTACGATAATAGGATACACCCACGTTGATTGGGATGGGTGTTCCGATGATAGTAAAAGTATGTTAGGAGCATGTTATTACATTGGTAATAACTTGGTAGGTGGAATAGTAAGAAACAAAATTGTACTTTCTTATCCACAACTGAATCTGAATATATAGCCGCAGGAGGCTGTTGTGCTCAACTTTTGTGGATAAAACAAATGTTAAGCGATTGATAAATCATATGTTAAGAGATTATGGAATTAATGAAGAGAAATTACATCTCTATTGAGACAATCAGAGTGCGATTAACATTTCCAAAAATATTGCCCAACACTCACCTACCAAATACAGTAAAATAAGGCATCACTTTATATACAAATTAGTTGAATCTAAGGAATTAAAAATTAATTATTTACCTGTTGATCTTCAATTAACAGACATATTCACAAAACCTTTGGATCACACTCATTTTGAATCGTTAAGGAAATCCATAGGTATGGTTATGGAAGAATCGAATATCATCATCTATATTTATGATGTTGTGCTTATATATCTATTTTTGTGATTTTTCCCTTTGTCCATTTGAGATAAAATGGGGGAGAAATATTTGAGTCTATTTTGGACATTTATTGTACATTTCTTCTAAAAAGCTTGATCTTAGCTGTTTAATTTACAAGAATCTGTACCATAATGTGTATCTAGATATTTTTAGGGTATTGGTCTGTAATTAGTTGAGTTATGCATTTTTCATTTCTAGGATATGGGGTAGATAGAATTTTGTATAGGATTATGGTTTTCTATTTTTTGGTATCTCTACGAGTCCTAGATTACTCAAAGGAGATTTTGTCTCATATTTTCAAAGAGGGAGATTGAATCACACTACATATATGACTCACTTGAGTCTAAAATATAAGAGCTTATGTAGTTTGGAAATAGAGACAAAATTATGTCATCCTATTCTAGAACCCTAAGCCTCATGGCTCTTCATAATCTACATCAACAACAATCAATGATTGAAAAGGTAGTAACAAACACAACTCACAACACGTAGGACTGCATTTATTTGACATTTTATGTGTATGAGGGGTGTGTGTGTTCACATTGGCTTAAAATTATTTTTTAATATTTTTAAAGCTTTTTAGGATTTTTTTTAAAAATTAAAATATATTTAAAAAAAATTAAAATTGGGTTTTAAAATTGTGTGGGACTTTTTATTATAACATAAAGTTCCAAAAATTTGCCTTCAGTAGAATCCTAAAGCGACAAAGTCATTTGGGGTGGAAAATGAGATCAGATAAAACTCAAAAGCATGCGTTTTACAATTAATCTCGTGCATACACGTGTTTCTCTCTAAACGATTAGATCTGTGTTTATTTCCCATCACATACTTGATATTAGATATGGAATGTTGGTTTGAGTTAATATATGGTGTGCATGCATTTTAAAGCAATCCATGTTTTACCTATTTGAGCCAGTCACAGAGAGTTAAAATGCGGTGCATCTTGAATTGTTGGATTTACAATTATTTGCTTTACTTAATCTTGACACTTGATTTTGAACCCCATTCCAGATCCTTCCATTGTCCTCTATAAATAAGGACTGAGGGTCATTCATTTTTAACTCTTATCAAGTCTAAGAGACAGGAGAAAATAAGAGAGAGAAAGAAAATCGCAAACCAAACTCTGGCCAAATTTTTTCATAAAAGTTTTGAGAGTTTGAGATTTTTTTTGTGTTTATAATTTTAAATCCTCTCTTGTTTACATCTCTTGTCCAACACTTTCACCAAGTATGATCTTTTCTCATACCTTTGAGATTTATATATCTGCCTAAGTGATACAGTCATGATTTACGGTTATGACTGATTTTGTAAGGACACAAATTTCTAATTGAGTCCATATATTGTTTTGGCTCAATTCCGGACAAAAACATTTATACATAGGATTGTATTTTATTGTAATATTCTCAAGCCTATGAAAAGTTTGTTTGAATACGTAGAGGCAAAGAGTATAAAGCTTCATAATCATGCTGGTTCCGTGACTCGTTTATACGTCATCAACCATAGTTCCATGCTCCCAAGGTATGAATGCAATCATATATATATAGGAGCTTGGAGCTTGTTTATAGGGTGTTAGGTTTAATTAAAACTGTGTTTTATTTTCAGAAAGAATTAATTAAAACTATAAAAAAAGTTTACAAAGTTTTCTGGGCTAAAATCGAATTTTTCAAACTTTCTGGAAGTTCGTTCGATAAGTCGTTCGAACGAGATTGTCGTTTGAACCAGATGTCGTTCGAACGAGATTGCCAACGACTACCCATTAAAGCATACTGGAACTTCGTTCGAAATGTCGTTCGAACGAGATTGTCATTCTAACGAGATTTCCAACGAGTTCATACTAGAACTTCGTTAGAAGACTCGTTCGAACGAGATGCCAGGCGGGAACTATTTTTGACAGTTTTAAGCAGTTTTTCGCCCACTTCCCCACTTGTTTGTTAACCAACTTTTCTCATACTTTATTATGTGCGGGAATAACATTTTCTAATCAATCTTTTTCATATCCTACTAACTCCTAGAGAGTGTTTTGAGAGTAAAATCAAAGAGGAAAAAAGATCATGTTTTGAGTGAGTTTTTATCAAAGAGAAAAATATACACCACTCTAGTCTACACCCAAATTAGTTTCTTCTAAGTTCCCATATTCATATATCTTACTTGTATTTTGGCACCGGGTTCATATCTTCCGTTCAAAGAGAAGTTTCGGGTTTTCTTCTACATCCCATAAAGAAAGAAGAAGAGTTTTGTTGCGGCATTACCCACTTGGAGAAAGGCTCCTTGCTCGGGTGACGGTGACCATATAAAGTCCGATCGGTGGATTCTGAGACCGCGGTGGATCTCCAAGGTTATTCTCTAGGAAGAGGTATCTACAAGAAGAAGCATCGGGGCTTGAGAGGGATCGAGTCGTGTGTTGTAAGCCTTTTTGTCTTGTATTTCTAAATTCCGTACTTAGTGGATTTGTGGCTAGGGTTGTCCGAGGTTGTTTTCCGTTGTGGGTTTTTCCTCGTACATCTCAGCGTAGTGTGATTGATTTATTTTTATATCTTGCATAATGAATTAGAACTCATGCTTAGGGTAATTTAAGATAAAATTGGTTTTAATTGTCACACTTAATTTAATTGGGTGCTAATTAAATTTGGATAATTGTTTATTTAATTCAAGTCATTTGCCAAAATTGGTTTGGACTAACTTTGGAATATTGATAAATATGACTTAGGCAAATTCTAGGACTTGGATTAATTATGTTTAAGTGAAAATGTTTTAATGGATTAAATTTATTTCACTTGGTTTTATTTTAGTTTGAAAAGTAAATTAAAATTTGTAATTTGTTTTATTGAACCGTCACCTAACGCTTTCGCAAATCTGTTTCATAAAAAGGAAATATTACGATTTTAAAAGAGTTTAAAATCCGGGGATCCACATCTTTTACAAATTAGTATCAGAGCCAACGCGATAAATTATTTCGTTAAGATCCTTTAAAATATTTTTGGCTAAAATGGAATTTTCTCCATTTTCTAAATTTCCTATTTTCAATTGTTCTAACTATGCGTATTGGAAAGCGCGAATGAAATTGGCACTAAAATCAATCAACGAGAAAGTTTGGATGTCTGTAGTTAACGGGTGGTCCCCACCAACTCACTTAGTTGAAAATGAATGGGTTACCAAACCGGACGATAGATGGACTGAGAATGAGTTTAAACTATATAATTTTAATTCCCGTGGTTTGAATGCCTTGTTTAGCGTTGTCACACCGGATGAGTTTCGACGTATTATGACGTGTGAAACCACTAAAGAAGCATGGGATATTTTACAACTAGCTCATGAAGGAACTAGTGTCGTTAAAGCTTCGAAACTCCAAAACCACACCACTCAATTTGAAACTATCAAAACGAACGATAATGAAAATTTTGATGAATTTTATGCTAGACTTTCCGATATTGTCAATTCATCTTTTAATTTGGGAGAGAAAATTGTGACAACCCGCTATCCTGAATAAAGGGTGGCCAGCCCTATACCCCGATAAAATAGGAAATCATTGATAAATATCATTCTCAGCATCACAACAATAAGCAAAGTATAAGGAATAGCCACTCTATATTCCAGAAAACGGGTTATCAAAACTTTGATTTGAAATAAAAAGAAAAACATTTTCAACAACCCATATTAGAAATAGAGGGTGGAAACCCCCACAAGCGTAAATAAGAAACCCAAAAGATACAAAGGACCGAATGAAACGTCGGTCAACAACCATACAACATACAACTAGTACCAAGGGTTACATAATAGATCCATTATACAATTACAAAGGTTTGGGCAACAAGCCCGAATAAACTGAACATAACTAGAAACATAAACGGAGGCGTCTACACAAAATCCTGTGAAACCCGCACAATGTCACGGCTCCTCAAAACATAAGGAAGGAAGGGTCATTACGGGCGACCGTGCGGCGGAACACCTGAACGGATTATATATATACATATACAACAAGAAAGGAAAACCGGTCAGGGCCGGGTATATGTGATCAATAGATAAATGACAGGTATGACAATGATGCACAATAATCAAGGATGATAGTCTAGCATGGTAACATCATATAAGGAACTAAAACTGATACGGGACTATATAGAGTGAAGTTCATGTTAAAACAGAATTAAAAGAACTTATGAGCCTTTATCATCTTTCATCATATTTCAATTTCAATCTTCTTTTCCATTCCTTATCAGGAATATAATTATCATCATGTGCTCTATATGGCACTAATCTCAATAGCATGCTCTTTGTGGCATAAATTTGCTCTTTATGGCATTAATGTTCCACCGAGTCCAACTCGATTATTAGAATAGTCATAATTATAAATATAACGATTCTAAGACCGCCCGTCCGGGTTTCCCCACTGTGCGCGTCCCTAAATAACCATCATCTTCCAGGGCCTAACATAAGACAACCTGGGATCCTATCGAAAACGTCGGGAAGCGGCCATATGCCTGCGGGGTAGTCAAGACCACACCCAGAATCTCCTACCCATCGCAGAAAAATATAAAACAAGCGCTCATATGGCCTAGGACTATATCCACCCTGCATTCATTAGCCAGGGGGTTTCACCTATCGCACGGACTTCCCTTAAGATGGTATTTAGAGAGGTGTGTAACATCCATTTTATTAATTTCCATTATGTGATTTAGTAAATTATCATCTACCTTATCAATTCCCCATTTTAATAAATGTATAAGCTAAATCGGGACTATACGTATTACGTATCGTCATAACATCCTCGATAAGAAATTCGGACTCCAAAGTTATTTCCAAAGCCTCCTTTAGGCTTTAATATAAACCCTCGGGTCAAATCTAACTCGAGTTGAATTCTAAAGTCTCCAAATTGACCTTAATAGATTCTAAACCCTTATAAGACTACAAGACAAAAGAAATACCTAAGCGTCACTTTAAATTCCCCCTTGAATGAATCCTAGATGAACCCTTTCGAGTCAAGGATGTCGACCCAACTCAACTAGAACTCTAAACCATATGTTTACTTCATTGAAGAAGGTCCCTAATCAATAATCCTAAAGAAAAGGGGTTAAAAATGAAAAAGAAAAAAAAAATTTGAAAAGTGCAGGGCTACCGAATCGATTCGCCCCCTTGGCCGAATCGATTCGGCCAGAAAATTTGAGTTTCTGAAAAGTAGCCGAATCGATTCGGATGGGAAACCGAATCGATTCGGTCAGAAAGTTTGGGTTTCTGCATAATTGCCGAATCGATTCGGATCAATTTCGAATCGATTCGGATCAATTTCGAATCGATTCGGTTCACAAGACCTGGGCACTGGAACTAACCGAATCGATTCGCCCAGGGGGCCGAATCGATTCGGGCCTGCGATTTTGCCAAGAAATGGCTATGGAGTCTTGGACTCCATTTTCTACCCCAACTCCAATTTCTTCCAACCAAACTTATATACCAACACTAAAATAACATCAATGATACTATTGATCATCTAAAACCTCATGAATCATCTTTGAGTGAATCAAAACCCAAAATACATAAGAAAACCCTAAGTTTGCTAAACTAAAATCAATACACTATTATCATAACCAATCATCTATCTCAAGACACAAATAGCAAGTAAAAACTTGCCTTGATTCAGCAAATATGCAGATTCCTTGGTGTAGTAGCAATTTCTCTCTCAATCTCCAAGTCTTTCTCTCTACTTTTCTCTTTCTCTCTTTGGTTTAGGAAGGGATTTAGGGGAAATTAGAAGACTTAGAAGACTTAAGTCGTGACCTAAGACCAATATCCCACTAAATTAACTAATAGTGCGATAAAATAATACGCAACTGCATAATTAAAGCACAACCAGTCAAAAATGCCCAAAACTACAAAATACGATATGGTACATTATTTGACTATTTCGCACATTCCGGAATCAACTACAACCTCCAAATTATCATTTGGACATTTTAAAATTCAATTTAGGTTCCGGTCTCATAATTAAGCCAAATATCATTTTAAATACAGATGATATAAATAAGTATGACATAGCAATATTTCCTATGATTATGATATGTATGCAACCTCAAAATAAGTATCAACTTTTCTACATTGAATTAGCATTCAAATCATAACCCAACACTTGGTTCCAATTAATATACTAAGTAATTACTATAAAATACGGTCTCATAAGCGAGGGTTATTACATACTCCTCCCCTTATGAGGGAATTTTGCCCCCAAAATTCAGGCGTACCTCATGAGAAAAGATGTGGATATTTCTCCTGCATCTCCTCCTCGCGTTCCCAAGTCGATTCGCTTGCATGATGATGACTCCAATGAATTCTCACTAGGGGCACCACACGAGATCTCAACTTTCGCTCCCCAAACTTAAGGATAGCAACCGGTTGTTCTTCGTAAGAGACATCGGGCTGTAAATCGATATCTTCGAAGGGAATGTGCCAAAGGGCACCTTCACACCTTTTATACTTCTTCAAAGAGGAGACATGAAATACATCATGGATTTGTTGTAAAGGTTCCGGCAAGGCAAGTTGGTATGCTACGGGACCAACCTTAGCAATGACCGGGAAAGGTCCAACAAAGCGAGGTGCAAGCTTTCCTTTCTTCCCAAAACGTTTAATGCCCTTCATCGGGGACACTCGCACCAACACTTGGTCTCCAACCTCTAATTCCATATGTCTCCTACCCGCATCAGCATAACTCTTTTGACGATCTTGGGCTATCCGTATGCGATTTCGAATGAGCTCAATCTTCGAAGAAGTATCTTGGATCATTTCAGGTCCAAGGAACTTATTATCACCCACTTGCAACCAGCAAGCGGGCGATCTACAAGGCCTGCCATACAGAGCTTCATAAGGTGCCATTCCGATAGTGAATTGATATGAGTTGTTGTAAACAAACTCAACCAACGGAAGGTATTGTTCCCAACTGCCTTTAAAGTCGAGTATGCACATACGAAGCATATCCTCCAACATCTGGTTTACCCTTTCGGTCTGACCGTCTTTTTGAGGATGATAGGAAGAGCTTAATTTCAACTCGGTCCCCATAGCTCCCTGGAAACTCTGCCAAAAGTGCGACACGAATATCTTATCTCGATCGGATACAATATTCAAAGGTACCCCGTGGAGTCTGACGATCTCCTCAATAAACAACTGGGCATAACGAGCGGTATCATAATCGGTGCGCACAGGAAAGAAGTGTGCCGACTTCGTCAAACGGTCGACAATCACCCAAATTGAATCGTGACCCTTTTGCGATCAAGGCAAGCCCGTAACAAAGTCCATCGAAATGCTCTCCCATTTCCATACGGGAATCTCGAGCGGTTGTAACAAACCTGTCGGTCGCTGGTGATCAATCTTAACCAACTGACAAGTAGTGCATTGAGACACAAACTCTGAGATATCCCTCTTCATACCCGCCCACCAATACAAACGACGCATATCTTGGTACATCTTGTCCCCGCCTGGATGTACCGCGAACTTGGACCCATGGGATTCCACCATCACCGTACGTCTCAAATCCCCATTATCGGGAACCACAAGTCTTCCATGGAAGCGTAGTCCACCCTCAGAACCAATTGAGTACGACTCCGCTCCCTCAGACAACAGCTGGCGTGTATGGTCTTGACAAACTTTATCTCTTTTCTGAGCTTCCACAATCTTTGCTATAATCGTGGGAGTAACCGTCATCACGGAGAGGAATGCTCTCACTCCCGCATCCTCTAGGCTAAGTTCTTTCCACTTAGCTTTCCACACCTCAGCTAAGTCTCCATCAGGCTTCCTACTCAAGGCATCTGCTACCACATTCGCCTTCCCGGGGTAATAATGAATGTCAAATTGGTAATCTTTCACAAACTCCAACCAACGACGCTGGCGCATATTCAAATCCCTTTGGGAGAATAAGTATTGCAGTGATTTGTGGTCGGTGAAAAGACTAAACTTTTCCCCCAAGAGATAATGCCTCCATATCTTCAAGGCAAATACAACGGCGGCAAATTCCAAGTCATGTACCGGATAGTTCCTCTCGTGAGGCTTCAACTTACGAGAAGCGTATGAAATGGGTTGTCTCTCTTGTTGAAGAACACCTCCCAATCCCTGAAGAGATGCATCAGTGAAGACGAGATATTCCAATCCTAGCTTTGGCAATGCCAGGACTGGAGCGGAAGTCAGTCTATCCTTGAGCTCATCGAAAGCCGCTTGGCATGAACTGTCCCATACAAATCTTACTCCTTTCCGGGTTAAATTCGTCAACGGGCTAGCAACCTTAGAAAAGCCCTTAATGAATCGGCGGTAATAACCCGCCAAGCCCAGAAAACTACGAACTTCAGTGGGCATCGTGGGCTGGCCCCACTCCTTCACCGCGATCACTTTACTCGGATCCACAGACACGCCTTGGGATGACACCACATGCCCCAAAAATTGAACTTCCTTCAACCAGAAGCCACACTTCTCAAACTTTGCATACAATTGATGATCTCTCAATCTCTGCAGGACCAACCGCAAGTGGGCAGCGTGATCCGACTCTGTCTGAGAATAGACTAGGATGTCATCGATAAATACAATGACAAACTGGTCAAGGAAATCTCGAAACACCCTGTTCATAAGGTCCATAAACACTGCAGGGGCATTGGTTAGCCCAAAGGGCATAACCAAGAACTCATAAGATCCATAACGGGTCAGAAAGTCCGTCTTGGATACATCTTGCTCTCGTATCCTCGATTGGTGATACCATGTCCGCAAGTCGATCTTGGAGAAGTAGGAAGTTCCCCTAAGTTGATCAAACAAGTCGTCGATGCGAGGTAAAGGGTATTTATTCCGGATGGTGACTTTATTCAGCTCTCTATAGTCCACACATAACCGGAGAGAACCGTCTCTCTTCTTCACAAACAATACCGGAGCGCCCCACGGTGAGGTACTATGCCTAATAAAGCCTTGCTCCAGCAGCTTCTGAATCTGATCTCTCAGCTCCCTCATCTCCACAGGATCCATTCGATAAGGAGCCTTGGCGATCGGTCGAGTTCCCGGCATTAAATCAATCACAAACTCTATTTCCCGACTTGGAGGTAATCCCGGTATCTCTCGGAAAATATCTTCAAAATCTCTAACGATTGGAAGAGAATTCAGGGGGACCACGACATCTCTAGATGCGTCCTCCGCAATAAAATATAGATAAGCACTCATGCTCCCTTCCATGCAAGGCATAACTACCAGGAACATCTCTTGTCCCGGAACCGCAAAAACTATACTCTTCCCGAAACAATTCACTATAGCAAGGTACTTCACTAGCCAATCCATACCCAAAATTACATCGTACCCGACCATATCAAGGACGAGCAAATCGGCATCAAAACACAAGTCACCAAGATTAATTCCTACGTTTTTATATACAAAGAAAATCAATGAACCATCGCCCATAGAGGATTCAACGCTAGTGAAGGTACTTTAAGCAGATTTTATCAAACCTGTAGTCTGAGCAAAACTTCTAGAAATAAAGGAATGTGTAGCACCCGTATCAAATAGGATTCGACTCGAATGCCCATGAATGAGAAACTTACCCTCGATCGCTGGCGGTGCAGGAGGAGCTGGAGGAAGCAGAGCCTCCTGAAGATGGTAAACCCTTCCGTACTGCAATTGCCCCTGTTGAGGAGGAGCAACCGGATTAGGCGCTTGAGGCGGAAACTGTACATACGACTGTTGTGGGGCCCTAGGAAGATGCCCTCCAACCAACTGAGGACACGCCCTTTTAAAGTGGCCCAGCTCCCCACACTGAAAACATTTATTCACCGCATTGTCCTGATTCCTACCTTGGTTATTTCGGAATTGTCCCGCACCTCAGCCCTGTTGGCCTCTACCTCCATTTCCACCTCTACCTCCCTGTGGTTGCTGACCACCTTGACCCTGCCTGTTAGCATTGTTGTTGCCACCGGCATTAAACCCACCGAAACGTTGACGCTTTGACGAATCCCCCTGCTGAGGGTCCCTCTCAACCTGCTTGTTCCCCGAGGATTGAGACGAAGAAGATGTTCCCCCTCCACTCCCAACTCCTCCCTGCCTCACAATTTGCCCCGCAACTACAACCTTCTTCTTGCTTTGCACGAACAATCTATGCTCTTGACAGTGAAGTAGAGCAGCATTCATCACATCACCAAAAGTCACCAGAGATGGATTTCCCAGCAAATGTTGTTTTATTCGCCAATGTAAACCTCCCACAAACTTGGAGATCCTCTTCGCTTCAGGAGTTACCTCATCCGGTATAAAACTGGCTAACCGGGTAAACTCTTCCTCGTACTCAGCAACTGACCTCTCCCCTTGTAGCAAATCCTGAAGCTTCCTCTGCATTTCCCTCTGAACTACGGGAGGGAAATACTTTCCATCAAACAAAGCCCAAAAATTTGTGATGGACATAGTATCCCTCTGTTCGGGTGTCGTCATTGACTCCCACCAGTGCAAGGCCGGTTCGACCAGCTTGAAGGTAATGAGAATTTGCTTTTTCTCCTCACTACATTCCACCATCCAAAGATGGCGCTGCATATCTCTCTTCCACTGGTTCGCCTTTATAACATCCGAACCTCCCTCGAATTCCGGGGGATGTCCCTTAAGGAAAGACTCTCTCACCCATTCCCAATGAGAAGGTCCCGTAGGAACTAGTGCTCCTTGTCCCCTTACTTGAGCTTGTGGCATTTGTTGGGCCACTGCAGTCATCGCGGCGTTGACAGCTTGGGCCACGATATTTGCCACTTCAGCGGCACTGATATTCCCCTGCTGCGGTGGAGGACCAAACTCATCCTCAACCACCCTATTACGTCTAGCGGGACGTCCTCTCTTCGGCAGCATCAGAGATAGAGACGAGATAGAGTTAAAACATAATATAAAGCAATCTATTTAGCAGAAGATCGCATACATAGGCAACAAAGAAATCCTAACATTAAGTTCTATATCAAAGAACGCTACGGTAGAACGTGACAAGTCCGCATAGATCCTAAAGACTCTAGAACCTGATGCTCTGATACCATCTGTGACAACCCGCTATCCGGAATAAAGGGTGGCCAGCCCTATACCCCGATAAAATAGGAAATCATTGATAAATATCATTCTCAGCATCACAACAATAAGCAAAGTATAAGGAATAACCACTCTATATTCCAGAAAACGGGTTATCAAAACTTTGATTTGAAATAAAAAGAAAAACATTTTCAACAACCCATATTAGAAATAGAGGGTGGAAACCCCCACAAGCGTAAATAAGAAACCCAAAAGATACAAAGGACCGAATGAAACGTCGGTCAACAACCATACAACATACAACTAGTACCAAGGGTTACATAATAGATCCATTATACAATTACAAAGGTTTGGGCAACAAGCCCGAATAAACTGAACATAACTAGAAACATAAACGGAGGCGTCTACACAAAATCCCGTGAAACCCGCACAATGTCACGGCTCCTCAAAACATAAGGAAGGAAGGGTCATTACGGGCGACCGTGCGGCGGAACACCTGAATGGATTATATATATACATATACAACAAGAAAGGAAAACCGGTCAGGGCCGGGTATATGTGATCAATAGATAAATGACAGGTATGACAATGATGCACAATAATCAAGGATGATAGTCTAGCATGGTAACATCATATAAGGAACTAAAACTGATAAGGGACTATATAGAGTGAAGTTCATGTTAAAACAGAATTAAAAGTACTTATGAGCCTTTATCATCTTTCATCATATTTCAATTTCAATCTTCTTTTCCATTCCTTATCAGGAATATAATTATCATCATGTGCTCTATATGGCACTAATCTCAATAGCATGCTCTTTGTGGCATAAATTTGCTCTTTATGGCATTAATGTTCCACCGAGTCCAACTCGATTATTAGAATAGTCATAATTATAAATATAACGATTCTAAGACCGCCCGTCCGGGTTTCCCCACTGTGCGCGTCCCTAAATAACCATCATCTTCCAGGGCCTAACATAAGACAACCTGGGATCCTATCGAAAACGTCGGGAAGCGGCCATAAGCCTGCGGGGTAGTCAAGACCACACCCAGAATCTCCTACCCATCGCAGAAAAATATAAAACAAGCGCTCATATGGCCTAGGACTATATCCACCCTGCATTCATTAGCCAGGGGGCTTCACCTATCGCACGGACTTCCCTTAAGATGGTATTTAGAGAGGTGTGTAACATCCATTTTATTAATTTCCATTACATGATTTAGTAAATTATCATCTACCTTATCAATTCCCCATTTTAATAAATGTATAAGATAAATCGGGACTATACGTATTACGTATCGTCATAACATCCTCGATAAGAAATTCAGACTCCGAAGTTATTTCCAAAGCCTCCTTTAGGCTTTAATATAAACCCTCGGGTAAAATCTAACTCGAGTTGAATTCTAAAGTCTCCAAATTGACCTTAATAGATTCTAAACCCTTATAAGACTACAAGACAAAAGAAATGCCTAAGCGTCACTTTAAATTCCCCCTTGAATGAATCCTAGATGAACCCTTTCGAGTCTAGGATGTCGACCCAACTCAACTAGAACTCTAAACCCTATGTTTACTTCATTGAAGAAGGTCCCTAATCAATAATCCTAAAGAAAAGGGGTTAAAAATGAAAAAGAAAAAAAAAAATTTGAAAAGTGCAGGGCTACCGAATCGATTCGCCCCCTTGGCCGAATCGATTCGGCCAGAAAATTTGAGTTTCTAAAAAGTAGCCGAATCGATTCGGATGGGAAACCGAATCGATTCGGTCAGAAAGTTTGGGTTTCTGCATAATTGCCGAATCGATTCAGATCAATTCCGAATCGATTCGGTTCACAAGACCTAAGCACTGGAACTAACCGAATCGATTCGCCCAGGGGGCCGAATCGATTCGGGCCTGCGATTTTGCCAAGAAATGGCTATGGAGTCTTGGACTCCATTTTCTACCCCAACTCCAATTTCTTCCAACCAAACTTATATACCAACACTAAAATAACATCAATGATACTATTGATCATCTAAAACCTCATGAATCATCTTTGAGTGAATCAAAACCCAAAATACATAAGAAAACCCTAAGTTTGCTAAACTAAAATCAATACACTATTATCATAACCAATCATCTATCTCAAGACACAAATAGCAAGTAAAAACTTGCCTTGATTCAGCAAATATGCAGATTCCTTGGTGTAGTAGCAATTTCTCTCTCAATCTCCAAGTCTTTCTCTCTACTTTTCTCTTTCTCTCTTTGGTTTAGGAAGGGATTTAGGGGAAATTAGAAGACTTAGAAGACTTAAGTCGTGACCTAAGACAAATATCCCACTAAATTAACTAATAGTGCGATATAATAATACGCAACTGCATAATTAAAGCACAACCAGTCAAAAATGCCCAAAACTACAAAATACGATATGGTACATTATTTGACTATTTCGCACATTCCGGAATCAAATGCAACCTCCAAATTATCATTTGGACATTTTAAAATTCAATTTAGGTTCCGGTCTCATAATTAAGCCAAATATCATTTTAAATACAGATGATATAAATAAGTATGACATAGCAATATTTCCCATGATTATGATATGTATGCAACCTCAAAATAAGTATCGACTTTTCTACATTGAATTAGCATTCAAATCATAACCCAACACTTGGTTCCAATTAATATACTAAGTAATTACTATAAAATACGGTCTCATAAGCGAGGGTTATTACAAAAATACCCGACAAATGAGTTGTAAAGAAAATTTTAAGGTCCCTACCCGATAGATTTATTCCAAAAGTGACCGTTTTAAATTCTTTACCAACTTTAACCTCTACGAAATTAGAAGAGCTTGTAGGTTATTTACAAACCTATGAACTAGATATGTTTCCCTCTAAAACTGAAAAGAAAATTGAAAAGGGTGTTTCTTAAAAAGCCCTAAAAGATGTCAAACAAGTAGTAGAGAGCGAGAGTGATAGTGACTCGGAAGATATGGCTTTGTTTGCTCGTAAATTTAGAAAATTTCTTAAATTTAACAAAGATAAATTTAAAAATGATTTTAAGAAATTTGAAACTTCTAAGCATGACAAAGTCGAGAAGATCCCTAAAGCCGAAAAGATCCCTAAACCTATTAATGAAAATTTAAATTGGGACGAGTCTAATAGGTGCTTTGGTTGTGAGGGTTATGGCCATAGGGCTTTTGAGTGCCCCACTAAACTAAGGAAAGAGGGTAAACGACCCATTGCATATAATGCGAACCTTAGTGATAGTGATAAGGAAGAGGGACCCGATTCCACCACTAAGCCTAATTTTGTGGATTTTATGGCTAGTCATGTGAATGATAGTGAGAACTCATCGATTGATGAAACGTTAACACATGACACTTGCAAGGTCATTGTTTATGATTCTCTTATTTTTTATGATAGTGAGAGTGGAGAAGAAAGGGAGAGTGAAAACGGAGAAGAGGTTAATTTGAGTGAACTTCAAAACGCTTTTCTAGAACTTTATAAAGAATCTATTAAATTGAAAGAGCTAATTTGAAGTTAGAAGCTAGTTTAAAAGAGCGGGTCATGGTAATTGATGATAGCATGTTGGTCGAAGACCTTAAGACACGTGAGAGGACTCTTCCAGAGAAGCTTGAATATATAGAAGGGGAGAGAGATAGCCTTAGGGGTTTAATGGAATCCTTGAAAAAGGAGCTTCTTACTTTTGAAGAGCGAAATGTATTATTAGAGTCTAACATTTTAGAATTGCAAAATAAATTAAAAGACTCTAGTAATGTCAAATTTGATTTGGAGTGTCGTTCGGAAAAAAATAGATAAAATCTTAGGAACTATCCAAATTAAAAATGACATGTGTGGTTTAGGCTTCAATACTTGTAATGAATCTTCTCATAAAGCCAAAACCAACGTTTTAGGAGAATCTACTAGGAAAGCTTTTAAAGATCACTTCGTAGGTAAATCTTTTCGACATGTTTTTACTTGTACACATTGTGGTCGAAAAGGTCATCTTAAGAAATTTTGTTTTGATCTTAAACGAATTCCTAGAAAATCCCAACGTAAAGCAACCAATGTATTTAAAATTCCTACACCCCAAGATAGTCATTCTTCATTAATTTGGGTTAGGAAATCTGAATTGGTTGCCTTGCAAAATAGGGTTTTTGATTCTCATTTACTTTCACATGCTTCCTCCCTTGCTAAATCTAAAGGATGAATGTGTTATTGCTTGCATACTTTAGCTTTTGTACTTTATGCTATATTCACATGCTAAATGTATGCTTGTTTAATCAATTTCTAGTCCTTACTTTATATCATATCACATGCTAGAATAATGATTTTGGTTTATCATTTGAAGTTTTTATCTCTTGATAATTTAAGCTTAAAGAAAAATTCAAATGATTTTGGTTTGTCTTTTGAGTATATATTTTTATTTTTGGAAATAAATGTCAAAAACTCAAAAAGATTTTATTTTGTGTGTATTTTGGTTTGACACACTTTATGTGGCATATACTTGTGTTTGAATCCATCCTTTAACGCTCTCATGTGGCTAGAACTTTTGGTGTAGATTATCAATCCTTATTATGTTCTTTACCATGCTTACAAGGAGTAGTTGGATTTTGTGTTGTTTTAAACGGATTCTATTTTTATATGCCTCTATTCACACATGCACGAGCTCTTTTGAAATTTTAACTTCAAATGTATATTTGAGCTATGTGAGGTGTTCTCCTTCCAATCTTGCCATCTACATATTTGTGACTTAGGAGGACTAGTGCATGTCAAAATCCATTGCACATGAGATTTGTGTCAAAAATGAAAATATGATAAATATAAATGTGCACGGGGAAGGTCTCCGAAAGGACTAAGTGATCCTTTACGATTGTAAGCCACCATTTTGAATGGACCTAAAAGAAATACGTGGTCCAAAGGCCTAAAAGCAGAAAATATGGCATTAAAAAGAGAACTAATTTGCCAAGGCCTATGTTCTATTGATATATTCATTCAAAATTAATGTAAATGTTTACTGAGGGAGATCAGATGGTATATCAACGATTTACACAATTTCTATTTATCCTTGTTGCGTATTTCATGTCATGGCTCTATTGGTTTGTAGAATCATCAATATGCTAGGCTTGTATGCATTGTGTATGTTTGTTCATTGAGTTCAATTTATATTGTCACATGAGGTTATATTCAAATGTGCTGAAGTTTGCAATCAATTGAGAACTCCGTGAACATATTTTAAGTGATTGGGTCTATATTTAATCGTTACTAGTTCACACCCCAACACTTCCGTTTTCCATATGACACATTTTTGCCATACGAGTGTGCAAACTTATTGTATTTTGTGTCATGTGTCAATTTATATCTATATATATGTGCGTGTACATTATTGATATATTTCTAGTACATTTATATATATAATATTTTGTTTTATCTTTGCCTTGCTTTCTAGTCCTTCCATGCCTATACTTTAGTTTTGGTATCTCTTTAAGCTTCAAAATGATTTTATATTTGTTCTTTATCCTTTGCCTATTCCTGAACAAAAAGGGGGAGAATGATAGGAGGAGAAATGGTATCCTATCCTATTATAATCTTATCTAAGTTTAGGAGATTTAACTTAGGGGGAGTAGCTAACTTCTTGGGTTGATCATTTTGATAAAGGGGAGAATTAATTTTGGGGGAGTATTTATTTTCGTTGCTTTAAATACTTTGATATTCCCTATGCATTTGATGAGTTTGATTAAGTGTGCAAGAATTTTTCTAAAGCAGCATCTCTCAATGGCGAAGCGTTTGATCCTTGGGTTGAGTCAAGTTTGGGTGGGTTATATTTTGAGTCTAGTAGATCTTGACGGCCCTTTTGGAATTTTGTTTGGTTTTTGTCTCGGAATAGCCAAAGGGGGAGATTTGTAAGGACACAAATTTCCAATTGAGTCCATATATTGCTTTGGCTCAATTCCGGACAAAACCATTTATACATAGGATTGTATTTTATTGTAATATTCTCAAGCCTATGAAAAGTTTGTTTGAAGACGTAGCAGCAAAGAGTATAAAGCTTCATAATCATGCCATTTTCGTGCCTTGTTTGTACGTCTTCATCCGTTGTTCCATGCTCCCAAGGTATGAATGCAATCATATATATATAGGAGTTTGGAGCTTGTTTATTGGGTGTTAGGTTTAATTAAAACTGTGTTTTATTTTCATAAAGAATTAATTATACCTTTAAAATAAGTTTACAAAGTTTTCTAGGCTAAAATCGAATTTTCCAAACTTTCTGGAAGTTCGTTCAATATGTCGTTCGAACCAGATGTCGTTCGAACGAGATTGCCAACGACTTCCCATTAAGGCATACTGGAACTTCGTTTGAAATGTTGTTCGAACGAGATTGTCGATCTAACGAGATTTCCAATGAGTTTCTAATGAGTTCATACTGGAACTTCATTAGAAGACTCGTTCGAACGAGAGTTCGTTCGAACGAAATGTCATTCGAAAGAGATGCCAGGCGGGAAAGGTTTTTGGCAGTTTTAACCAATTTTTCTCCCACTTCCCCACTTATTTGTTAACCAACTTTTCTCATACTTTATTATGTACGGGAATAACATTTTCTAATCAATCTTTTTCATATCCTACTAACTCCTAGAGAGTGTTTTGAGAGTAAAATCAAAGAGGGAAAAAGATCATGTTTTGAGTGAGTTTTTATCAAAGAGAAAAATATACACCACTCTAGCCTACACCCAAATTAGTTTCTTCCAAGTTCCCATATTCATATATCTTACTTGGAGTTTGGCACCAGGTCATCTCTTCCGTTCAAAGAGAAGTTTCGGGTTTTCTTCTACATCCCATAAAGAAAGAAGAAGAGTTTTGTTGCGCCATTACCCACTTGGATAAAGGCTCCTTGCTCGGGTGACGGTGACCATATAAAGTCCGATCGATGGATTTCGAGACCGCGGTGGAACTCCAAGGTTATCCGCTAGGAAGAGGTATCTTCAAGAAGAAGCATCAGGGCTTGAGAGGGATCGAGTCGTGTGTTGTAAGCTTTTCTGTCTTGTATTTGTAAATTCCGTACTTACTGGATTTGTGGCTAGGGCCGTACGAGGTTGTTTCCCGTTGTGGGTTTTTCCTCGTACATCTCGGCGTAGTGTGATTGATTTATTTTTATCTTGCATAATGAATTAGAACTCATGCTTAGGGTAATTCAAGATAAAATTGGTTTTAATTGTCACACTTAATTTAAATGGGTGCTAATTAAATTTGGATAATCGTTTATTTAATTCAATTCATTTGCTAAAATTGGTTTGGCCCATCTTTGGAATATTGATAAATATGACTTCGGCAAATTCTAGGACTTGGATTAATTATGTTTAAGTGAAAATGTTTTAATGGATTAAATTTATTTCACTTGGTTTTATTTTAATTTGAAAAGTAAATTAAAATTTATAATTTGTTTTGTTGAACCGTCACCTAACGCTTCCGCATATCTGTTTCATAAAAAGGAAATATTACAATTTTAAAAGAGTTTAAAATCCAGGGATCCACATCTTTTACAAATTGGTATCAGAGCCAACGCAATAATTTATTTCGTTGAGATCCTTTAAATATTTTTGGCTAAAATGGAATTTTCCCCATTTTCTAAATTTCCTATTTTTGATGGTTCTAACTACGCGTATTGGAAAGCGCAAATGAAATCGGCACTAAAATCTATCGACGAGAGAGTTTGGATGTCTGAACGGGTTACCAAATCGACCGATAGATGGACTGAGAATGAGTTTAAACTTTCTAATTTTAATTCCTGTGGTTTGAATGCCTTGTTTAGCGCTGTCACAACGGATGAATTCCAACGTATTATGATGTGTGAAACCGCTAAAGAAGCTTGGGATATTTTACAGCTAACTCATGAAGGAACTAGTGTCTTTAACGCTCTGAAACTCCAAAACCTCACCACTCAATTTGAAACTATCAAAATGAACGATAATGAAACTTTTGATGAATTTTATGCTAGACTTTCTGATATTGTAAATTCATCTTTTAATTTCGGAGAGAAAATACCCGACGACCGAGTTGTAAAGAAAATTTTAAGGTCCCTACCCGATAGATTTATTCCAAAAGTGACCGTTTTAAATTCTTTACCAACTTTAGCCTCTACGAAATTAGAAGAGCTTGTAGGTGATTTATAAACCTATGAACTAGATATGTTTCCCTCTAAAACTGAAAAGAAAATTGAAAAGGGCGTTTCTTTAAAAGCCCGAAAAGAAGTCAAACAAGTAGTAGAGAGCGAGAGTGATAGTGACTCGGAAGATATGGCTTTGTTTGCTCGTAAATTTAGAAAATTTCTTAAATTTAACAAAGATAAATTTAAAAATGATTTTAAGAAATTTGAAACTTCTAAGCATGACAAATCCGAGAAGATCCCTAAAGTAGAAAAGATCCCTAAACCTATTAATGAAAATTTAAATAGGGATGAGTCTAATAGGTTCTTTGGTTGTGAGGGTTATGGACATAGGGCTTCTGAGTGCCCCACTAAACTAAGGAAAGAGGGTAAACGACCCATTGCATATAATGCGACCCTTAGTGATAGTGATAAGGATGAGGGACCCGATTCCCCCACTAAGCCTAATTTTGTGGCTTTTATGGCTAGTCATGTGAGTGATAGTGAGAACTCATCGATCGATGAAACGTTAACACATGACACTTCCAAGGTCATTGTTTATGATTCTCTTATTTTTGATGATAGTGAGAGTGGAGAAGAAAGAGAGAGTGAAAATGGAGAAGAGGTTAATGTGAGTGAACTTCAAAATGATTTTCAAGAACTTTATAAAGAATCTATTAAATTGAAAAGAGCTAATTTGAAGTTAGAAGCTAGTTTAAAAGAGCGGGTCAAGGTCATTGATGATAGCATGTTGGTAGAATACCTTAAGACACGTGAGAGGACTCTTCTATAGAAGCTTGAATATATAGAAGGCGAGAGAGGTAGCCTTAGGGGTTTAATGGAATCCTTGAAAAATGAGCTTCTTACTTTTGAAGAGAGAAATGTATTATTAGAGTCTAACATTTTAGAATTGCAAAATAAATTAAAAGACACTAGTAATGTCAAATTGGATTTGGAGTGTCGTTCAGAAAAATTAGATAAAATCTTAGGAACTGTCCAAATTAAAAATGACATGTGTGGTTTAGGCTTCAATACTTGTAATGAATCTTCTCATAAAGCCAAAACCAACGTTTTAGGAGAATCTACTAGGAAAGCTTTTAAAGGCCACTTCGTAGGTAAATCTTTTCGACATGTTTTTACTTGTACACATTGTGGTCGAAAAGGTCATCTTAAGAAATTTTGTTTTGATCTTAAACGAATTCCTAGAAAATCCCAACGTAAAGCAACCAATGTATTTAAAATTCCTACACCCCAAGATAGTCATTCTTCATTAATTTGGGTCAGGAAATCTGAATTGGTTGCCTTGAAAAATAGGGTTTTTGATTCTCATTTACTTTCACATGCTTCCTCCCTTGCTAAATCTAAAGGAGGAATGTGATAGTTCTTGTGTACTTTAGCTTTTGTACTTTATGCTATATTCACATGCTAAATGTATGCTTGTTTAATCAATTTCTAGTCCTTACTTTATATCATATCACATGCTAGAATAATGATTTTGGTTTATCATTTGAAGTTTTTATCTCTTGATAATTTAAGCTTAAAGAAAAATTCAAATGATTTTGGTTTGTCTTTTGAGTATATATTTTTATTTTTGGAAATAAATGTCAAAAACTCAAAAAGATTTTTATTTTGTGTGTATTTTGGTTTGACACACTTTATGTGGCATATACTTGTGTTTGAATCCATCCTTTAACTCTCTCTTGTGGCTAGAACTTTTGGTGTAGATTATCAATCCTTATTATGTTCTTTACCATGCTTACATGGAGTAGTTGGATTTTGTGTTGTTTTAAACGGATTCTATTTTTATATGCCTCTATTCACACATGCACGAGCTCTTTTTAAATTTTAACTTCAAATGTATATTTGATCTATGTGAGGTGTTCTCCTTACAATCTTGTCATCTACATATTTGTGACTTAAGAGGACTAGTGCATGTCAAAATCCGTTGCACGTGAGATTTGTGTGAAAAATGAAAACATGATAAATAAAAATGTGCACGGGGAAGGACTCCGAAAGGACTAAGTGATCCTTTATGATTGTAAGCCACCATTTTGAATGGATCTAAAAGTAATACGTGGTCCAAAGGCCTGAAAACATAAAAGATGGCATTAAAAAGAGAACTAATTTGCCAAGGCCTATGTTCTATTGATATATTCATTCAAAATTAATGTAAATGCTTACTGAGGGAGATCAGATGGTATATCAACGGTTCGCACAATTTGTGTTTATCCTAGTTGCGTATTTCATGTCATGACTCTATTCGTTTGTAGAATCATCAATATGCTAGGCTTGTATGCATTGTGTATGTTTGTTCATTGAGTTCAATTTATATTGTCACATGAGGTTATATTCAAATGTGCTGAAGTTTGCAATCAATTGAGAACTCCGTGAACATGTTTTAAGTGATTGGGTCTAAATTTAATCGTTACTAGTTCACACCCCAACACTTCCGTTTTCCATATGACACATTTTTGCCATACGAGTGTGAAAACTTATTGTATTTGGTGTCATGTGTAAATTTATATCTATATATATTTGCGTGTGCATTATTGATATGTTTCTAGTACATACATACATACATACATACATATACATACATACATACATACACACATATATATATATATATATATATATATATATATATATATATATATATATATAATATTTTTTTTATCTTTGCCTTGCTTTCTAGTCCTTCTATGCCTATACTTTACTTTTGGTATATCTTTAAGCTTCAACATGCTTTTATATTTGTTCTTTATCCTTTGACTATTCCTGAACAAAAAGGGGAGGAATGATAGGGGGAGAAATGGTATCGTATCCTATTATAATCTTATCTAAGTTTAGGAGATTTGACTTAGGGGGAGTAGCTAACTTCTTGGGTTGATCATTTTGATAAAGGGGAGAATTAATTTTGGGGGAGTATTTATTTTCGTTGCTTTAAATACTTTGATATTCCCTATGCATTTGATGAGTTTGCTTAAGTGTGCGGGAATTCTTCTAAAGCAGCATCTCTCAATGGCAAAGCGTTTGATCCTTGGGTTGAGTCAAGTTTGGGTGGGTTATATTTTGAGTCTAGTAGATCTTGACGGCCCTTTAGGATTTTTGTTTGGTTTTTTCCCGGAATAGACAAAGGGGGAGATTTGTAAGGACACAAATTTCCAATTGAGTCCATCTATTGTTTTGGCTCAATTCCGGACAAAAACATTTATACATAGGATTGTATTTTATTGTAATATTCTCAAACCTATGAAAAGTTTGTTTGCAGACGTAGCGACAAAGAGTATAAAGCTTCATAATCATTCCGGTTTCGTGCCTCGTTTATACGTCATCAACCATTGTTCCATGCTCCCAAGGTATGAATGCAATCATATATATAGGAGCTTGGAGCTTGTTTATTGGGTGTTAGATTTAATTAAAACTGTGTTTTATTTTCAGAAATAATTAATTAAAACTTTAAAATAAGTTTACAAAGTTTTCTAAGATAAAATCGAATTTTCCAAACTTTCTGGAAGTTCGTTCGATATGTCGTTCGAGCCAGATGTCGTTCGAACGAGATTGCCAACGACTTCCCATTAAGGCATACTGGAACTTCGTTCGAAATGTCGTTCGAACGAGATTGTCGTTCTAACGAGATTTCCAATGAGTTTTTAACGAGTTCATACTGGAACTTCGTTAGAAGACTCGTTCGAACGAGAGTTCGTTCAAACTAAATGTCGTTCGAACGAGATGCCAGGCGGGAACAGTTTTTGGCAGTTTTAAGCAGTTTTTCTCCCACTTCCCCACTTATTTCTTAATCAACTTTTCTCATACTTTATTATGTGCGGGAATAACATTTTCTAATCAATCTTTTTCATATCCTACTAACTCCTAGAGAGTGTTTTGAGAGTAAAATCAAAGAGGGAAAAAGATCATGTTTTGAGTGAGTTTTTATCAAAGAGAAAAATGTACACCACTCTAGTCTACACCCAAATTAGTTTCTTCCAAGTTCCCATATTCATATATCTTACTTGGAGTTTGGCACCGGGTTCATCTCTTCCGTTCAAAGAGAAGTTTCGGGTTTTCTTCTACATCCCATAAAGAAAGAATAAGAGTTTTGTTGTGGCATTGCCCACTTGGAGAAAGGCTCCTTGCTTGGGTGATGGTGACCATATAAAGTCCGATCGGTGGATTCCGAGATCGCGGTGGATCTCCAAGGTTATCCTCTAGGGAGAGGTATCTACAAGAAGAAGCATCGGGGCTTGAGAGGGATCGAGTCGTGTGTTGTAAGCCTTTCTGTCGTGTATTTGTAAATTCCGTACTTACTGGATTTGTGGCTAGGGCCGTCCGAGGTTGTTTCCCGTTGTGGGTTTTTCCTCGTACATCTCGGCGTAGTGTGATTGATTTATTTTTATCTTGCATAATGAATTATAACTCATGCTTAGGGTAATTCAAGATAAAATTGGTTTTAATTGTCACACTTAATTTAATTGGGTGCTAATTAAATTTGGATAATTGTTTATTTAATTCAAGTCATTTGCTAAAATTGGTTTGGCCTAACTTTGGAATATTGATAAATATGACTTAGGAAAATTCTAGTACTTGGATTAATTATGTTTAAGTGAAAATGTTTTAATGGATTAAATTTATTTCACTTGGTTTTATTTTAATTTGAAAAGTAAATTAAAATTTGTAATTTGTTTTGTTGAACCTACACCTAACGCTTCCGCATATCTATTTCATAAAAAGGAAATATTACAATTTTAAAAGAGTTTAAAATCCGGGGATCCACATCTTTTACAGATTTCTTCATTAGAAATCATCTATCTGTTGGGTTTTTAGTTTTAAAACGTTTTTATCAAAAAATTTCCCAACATATCTCCTTTTCTATTTTCAAGTTTTCTTGAAAAACAAGACTTCAAAATTTTCAGATCTAAAGGCGTTTACGTCTCCTAGTTTGTATTTCACATTTTGTGAAATTGTTTTATAAATAAATAAGAGAGAAACATATAGGATCTTCGCTCTTTTATTATAGCAAGATTGTTTTCTGATCTACCTTAAAAAGATAAGTATATATTTAAGAAAAGTTGATTCAGAACTCTTACATGTCATTTTAGGCCAAATTTGTAATTTTTAAGAAATCGTCTGTATAAGTGTGAGTGAGTTGCATGCATGTGTTAGGCACATCACTTCACTAAACTTTCACACAACATCACTAAAGTTGTGTTTGTAAAGAGATTTTTACCATCAGAGTCGACGTAAAGAATGAGCGAAGGAGTAAATCTTAGAGGACGTTAAAGACAAGAGTCAGAATCCAGAAAAGTCGGAGAAAAACTAGGATTGCTGATATAATTTTTTGACTTAGTTTAGGTCTGATTTGGTTGGATAATACGTTGCCTACTTGTACTCTAAACTCATTCTAGTGGATTTTTTGTTTTACTCCGTAGAGGGAGTCGTGGATGTTTCCCGTGTTTGATAAGGGTTTTACCACGTTAAAATCTCTATCTTGTGTGAATGTTTTTGATACTTTTTTTACGTTTTATATCACTGCTATAAGTGTTTAAAATTCTTTTAAAACATTAAATTTCTAAGCTGAAATTTCTTGTTCAAAAATATTTTCTAACATAACTTGAGTTTTCATTGGTGTTATTAAAAGAGTTTCCTCAAGAAAACATTCAAACCCTTCTTAAGTGTTTTAACTTTTGATTAAACTACTTAGTAAGGGATATTCAAAAGACTCGTTAGACAAGGACGTATAACAAACCCTTTATCGAGATATTATAGGTAGTCTCGTCTACCTGATTGTTAGTTGTCTTGATATTACCTTTAATGTCAGAGTTTGTGTGTGATACTCGGTGTTCCCTAAAGACTCAAACTTACACGAACTAAAAACACAATATTAAAACGTGAGTGGAACTCTTTCATACGGTATTTGGTGTTCCTTTGATTCTGATGACCATCTATTTTACTATTCGGATTCCGATTGGGCCGAGGATGTAGATGGCTGTAGGAGCACTTCAAATGGGTGTTTTTATTTTGGGAGTGCTATTGTCTCATGCTTGAGCAAGAAGAAAAACTCCATATCTTTGTCTACGACGAAGGCTGAGTATATTGCCACCGATAGTTTTTGCACGCAACTCTTATGGATGAAGAAAATGTTGGAGGATTATGGTATTTTATAAGGCGTGATGACTAATTCTTGTGATAATATGAGCGCAATCCATATTTTCCATAATTCCGTCCAAAATTCGTGCACGAAGCACACTAGGATACGCGAGGACATTATACATGACCTAGTTGAGGAGAAGGTCATGTCCTTGAGCTTTGTGAGCCCAGATCATCAGTTAGTCGATATATTCAGAAAAACTTCAGATGCCAATTGATTTTAGGATCTTGGAAAATCTTTAAGTATTTTCACCATTGATTTTTAATAACCTTTTTATTATATTAAATAATTATGGGAATTAATTATTATTGTTGGATTTATTAAATTAAAAAAAGTCATGAAATTTAATTATTAATTAATCCGGATTGAAATAAATATTAACTAGCGTGCCAAGGGTTAATACTTATTTATGAAAATCATCAATTATTACTGTGGGAATATGTAATATGAAATTATATAATTTTTATAAATTGTTGGAGTGCGAAATACGACAGTTTCGTATTTTAAGTCAGGACGCGCGTGTGAATCGTGTGGGGACTAATTATATAAATATTAACTAGCATGTGAAATAACTCCTTTTTTTCCAGTAACTCGTATGGTAATTTTGAGTGTGCCATTGAGTCCGACGAGATAGTCAGAAAACTCTAACCGAGGATTTTATTTGGAGTCCAGGATAGTTTTAGGCCTAACCGGCACCCCGTAGTGATATTTTTGTCCTTTAAAATTTTAGGGTAATATTGTGGACTAAAAATAAGAAATTAAATAAGGAGGTACATGGGTTAAAGGGGAGTTATCATCAATAAAACCTACGTGGGAGAAAAGAGAAAGGCACAGAGGAAGGAAGAAGAAGCAATAGGAGTTCTTGGTGCCTAGCTCAAGAACACACACCAAAAATCACACCAATGTGTAGATTGTGAGATGAGGGACGCACCCATACCAAAATCACCAGCGGATCTGACCGTCGAAATGGAGGCAAGTGTTTAATTCATGCAATTTATAGTAAGAAGCATGTTCATATTAGTGTGGGTGTATTATATTCAATCTTTGATTCATAAGTTTTGATGAAATTGGAGGATTAATGGCATGAATTAAAATCTGAAAATTAAAGTAGGATGAATCTCTCATGTAGATAGTTTAGAAATCCCAAATTGATGATTATTGATGATGGACGAAATTAAAATTGATGTTCTTGTATGGAAATTTGATGAACTAGGGTTTTGAATTGTTAAATTGGGGATTTTGGATTTTATAACTGATTTATGACGAATTAATGTTTCAAAGTTAAGGGAAATCATTTACACATGTTAGAACATTAATTAGTACTGCTGTTTTGGTGGTTGGGTTACAGAAATTAGTGGTTTAGGATTGAAATTTTGAGGAAGACAAAGCAGGTACATTAAAATGTAACAGGTCTGAGCAAACCAGAGAAAACCCCATCTCGTTCGAACGAGATAAGCAGCGTCGTTCAAACGACCTGCTAAATCGTTCGAATGACATGTCCCAGAGAAACCCAGAAATTTCCATTTCCCCCCAAATCATGTTACACAATTAGTCGAGTGAGGAAATCTGCCATTTACTGATATTAGCTTAGTACATAATTATTTGGGAAGCATTCCTAGGATAATACCTTAAGGATTGAATAGATGAACTAATCTTGGAAATTTCAAAAGTGTAAATACTCGAGTTAATTGCATAAGTAGTAAATAGAAGTATACTACGTGTAGAAATATAAATATGGGTTGGGTGAATACCTGAAGTTTTTTTATAAGGCTTAGAGAATGCTATTATTTTATGATTATTATAATTGTGTGTATAAGCATACCTATACTGCTTGCAATCGGGAGGAGGTATCATGTAGTGGACAGTCTTATTGTGGGTGACCCAATGGGTGGATATTTGACTTTTACCCAGAGCATATGAACTTGGATACGTACTATCTGTTATGTAGGATAGTTTCGATGGTTGAATGTGAGCGTAGGTATATGCGTGACCCATTTAGGTGGTGAGTATGCTCACCTCCAATATTTGTGTTATGAGATTTATGGTTCGTGAGAGACGTTGAACGAGTTGTCCTTTATTCAGCAAGTGATGCAGCAGGACGCGATAGTAGAGTATGCATTACGCCAAGTGGTCCTAGCCAAGGGGTGCATTATTTATATATATATATATATAGGGATGACTTGTATTTGTGAAAAATCCTAATGTGTGAAATTAGCAAATATGTAAATGTTGGTAAACAAAGTAACTTAAGGGGATAAAGTATTTACTCTAGAACAGTGAATATCAAATGCAGTCAATTAGAGTAAAGTATTAAGTAACGTATTGTATGGGCGATACGGGATTCTATTACGAGCTATAATTATTAGTATATTTCTATGACCTAGATGGGAATATTATAGATGACTAGGTTAGGATAGACGTACACTAGGTGTGAACATTAGTGGAGGGGTGATGATCTCAGGTGAGAGTTTGGAATATATATATATATACTATACCAGGTGTCCATCCACAGGGTCACCACCAGACTTAGACGCGTGGACCACTAGACGAGATGCAGCTGTTGTGGAAGTTGTAGGTTATTGATATTAGACGCTTCTATCTTTTCATTAAGTTCCTAGTTCAGGGATTTCAGTTTGGGCATGTGTTGCCCGTTTCCAACTTAGTTATTTGAGATATTTTATTTTGTTGATAGCATTTCTTTTCCTGTTGGATTGAGTATTATTATTCTATTGGTTTTAGACTTTAAACTGGGATGTTTTATCCAGTCTCATTTATTTCAGTATTTGATTCATGTCTAGTATTTATTCTTGTGGAATGTGAATAACTTATATCGCATGGAACTTATTAATGGATTATTTGGGTATAATTAAATGGAATTTTTTTTGACACTTAGCTTAGTTATTTATTAGGTGATTAATACTGAAAATTGTTTTTCGACAGTAATGCTAAGAATTAACCAACCGGACACTTTAATTTAATTTAATAAAGGACTGATCACCCGCTATTTAATTAGGCAGGGTGTCACATGATTGAGTTCGGGTACTTTATCTAGTATATGATGATTTTCATGATTATATCTCTTATTCCTATTGCTAGATTGTGTTATCATTGTGTTACCATTGCATATATATTTTTTATTTTGATATATTTTTTGAAAAATCCAAAAATAAGTTTTTTGTTTTTCTTGAAAATTTTTGACAAGTACAAAAATATTTTTACTTTTTAAGAAAGAACTAAAAAAGGAAAAAAAATATATTGATAAAATTTGAGAAAAAGAGAAAAAGAGTTTTGTATTTTTTTGTCACTATATAAGGATGAACATTTAAGATGTCCGGATAACTCATTCATTTCATATTTCCACAAGACTTTTACATAGTATTTTGAGACATGATGTCATTTCCATTTTGTACCTAATAATGTGTGGTGTCATGACATTGATCTTTGATGATTAATCTAAACATGTTTGACTCCATCTCACCTTTAATTCACACGTGCCCAGACTTGTTTAAACATTGCACTTACTTGTGACTTGTCGAATAAGATGTTCTCATCTCAATTTTACTTTATAACGAACCAAATGTAAAAACGAGATAAAAAGTTGTGCATGTGAGAACCATTGCCTAGATATAAACAATTTTTTGAAAAAATTGTTGAATATTAAGTAATGGAAAGGGGTTACAAAAGTTAACATATCTTTGCATTAAAATCCACCATTTCCTTAAAAGATCCTTAAAACATTTAAGGCACACAAAACAGAAGTGTCAGACCAATTTTTGATACATTGATGTGTCGCTAAATATGAACATGAATTTCTTTAAGAATAATTGATAATATTCTTAGTTATGTGAGATTTTGAGGGAGTTAAAGTTGAAGATCAAATTGTTTACACAAACTTAAAAATTTATCAAAAAACTTTACATAGTTTGGCATCATTGGTGTGAGAATCATTTATGTTCATGAAATGTCGATTAGGTTGAGTCAATTTTATTTAAGTTCACCATTTTTACACCTAAGATAGATTTTGATATATTTTGTTAGAAGTATCTTAAAACGCACACATCTTATGACTATATATGTTGATTAAGTAATGGAACATGTTCACACCTCATCATTACACTTTCATGATTCAGATATATTTTTGTTAATCCATGATGTATTTTATTTGTACTTCTTACATTTTATAATTAAAAACATTGAAAATTTTCAGAAAATAGTTGGTTTCCTGTGAGAATATCATCCCCTATTCATACTTGATTATTCTTGTGTTGATATCTCACTTCTTCGTGTGATGCTTTACATTTCATGTTTGGTTTTGACTCCCTTATCTGTTATGGACAAAAGGGGGGAGAAACATATTAAGTGGTAGTCTTTCTATTTAAAACTCTATGTGTCACAGTATATCTTTGCTATCATGTGTGTAGATCTCTTTCACGTTTGATGAAGAATTTTGGACTATACCGGATGAAAACAAAGTTGCCAAAGGGAAGAAAAAGTTGAGTTTGAAGACAAAGTATCACTTATGCCGTTCTGTTTCTAGGGTTTGGGAGGGCATTAGGAATTTTTTTATAGAGGGGCTTTTATTGTAATTTGGGTTTCTATTTTTCTTTCGTACCAAAATAGCCAAAAGGGGAGATCTGTAAGAACAAATATTTTGAGTTCCTCATAGCTTAGGCTTTTTTTATTTTTTTGCGTATCTCATTACAAACTGACTCATCAATTCGAACTGCATTATTTCCATGATAGAAAACACCCCTACATCTCAAGAAGGTATAAAACTTTGGTTGTTCATTGATTTTTAAGTCATATTCGGGATGTGATTTTTATAAAATCGAGGCAGGTTTTCGAAAGGATTTTAATAAAAATTTATTTTTTAGCCTTGTTCAAACGAGATTCTATCTCATTTGAACAAAAATGTGATTTTATTAGATGTTACTTCTAATGACCTTCGAACGATGTTGGCTCTACCTGGCTGAACTTTTTCAGTAGAAGCTCGTTTGATGTATGCTTCGAACGACATTGCCTTTTCGTTAGAACGAAACTGTTCCTCATTCGAATGAAAGCTTTTTTCATTTAAACGACCTTAATTCTTCTTCGAACGAACTCCGCCGCTTCGAATTTTGTGACACGCCAAAAAATACCTGATCTAATCTCTTTTTTCATGGGACATTGGAAAAAATGCAAACAACACCTGTGTGCCAAAGTTTTTAATATTTTGTATCACAAAACACCTTTTGATTCACAATCCTTTCATCTCCACATGATATGTGAATCTTTGTGTAGATACACTTTGTGGAGAGCAATCTCTATGGCAGACTTATGAACCGAGGATTCACTGCTGAGGAAAGAAGAAGGCGGATCAGTGTATACCGAGGGTATATCGCTATCTGTGGTCGGCTATGGACTAAGTCATATTTTATTGGAAGTTTTAAAGACTCTGCGCATCCTACGTAGTTTTCTAAGTCTTTGTAAGTCCATTGCCTAACAAAATTAACAATAGTGTTGAATAAAAGTTTTACCCTTTCTAGGGATTTTCCCTCAATTACTTTGTCGACTTCGTGCATACTTTAATTATTGTGATTGGAACACTTACTTTATGCTAACCTAATTTAATCTAAGATAAAATTTAGTAAAAGTTGGATTTGTGTGTTGGGATTTAATTATTTAAATTAATCCATTAGTTCCTATGCACTCTCAGTAACACTAGGGGTAGACATAGGCCTAAATTGACTTAGTGGGATATTATAAAAAATACATGATTACATGTGTTTTAACCGAGGATATTGCACTAAACACTGCAAAATGGAAAAATAAGATTCATGCAGCTGACTCCAGATGATTTGGAAAGGGCTTTATTGTGGCGAGTTAAGTTAATTATATAAATGGCCATGTATATAATATGTAGATTAGGAACTTATATGTTTTTTTATCGGACTTGGACAATACTAAAAACTAACATGTTCAAATTAGTGTTTGGATTTTTTGACCCACTTTAAAAGTAGGTTTTGGTGACCTTCTCACATGATTTCTTAAAACATTAAAATTTTTGGACATTATGTAACTACTTATGTGTCATTGTAATGTCTTAACGAATCATGTGAGGGTGTATCCAAGACTATAATGCCCTGACCATTATTTAAGACTCACTTGTGGGCAATCCCGATCTGGTCCCATAATGTTAAGTGTGGACTGATTTGAAGCACCCTAGATAATGTTTATAGGTCATTTTATTTTATTATATTGACTGAGTGAACATGAAATTCCATTTTCAAAGCATATAAGCATAGTGATAACATGTCTAGAACCCGTTAGGCAATGCCATAAGGTTCAAGTCATCAAAGCTACTGGCGTAAATGGTAAGAATCATTTACTTGCAAAATATTCTCAAAAGATGAAATATCGCTTAACCTCTCACAATAAAGGAAATGGGGTGAGACAATGCTTAATGGGTTTATAACAAACAATGTGGCATAGAATCAAATGGAAGAAACATCCGATGAAAAATCATACATTAACTCAGATGTACATGGAATAGATGAAAATATATGCGTTAATTGTGTTTTATTGGAAAACATTTCCATAAACTTTGGTTGAAAGACATTAACCTTTACTTTCTATACTTTACAGTTTTGGTACAAAACATTCCTTTAATCTATTAATCCACATAATTAATATGCTAGAAACAATATCATTTTGTCTTCCATTGTGTTAATAAAATTTCCTTTAAAATTTATCAAGCTCACAGTAATCGGCATGCCTACGGTGTTATTTGAAATATGATTTTACACACGCACCCAGTGTATAGAAAGGTTCCTTTAAATTTATATGCCAAACTCAGTTCATAATCGTTATGGGTTTTGGGCACACCCAATCATAATCTTAGTTAATTCATTTTCTTTAACCTTTAACTTACCAACACATTGCCATCTTAACTCATATTATATAATCCATATATCATGGGTTTGTCAGTTTTCACAGTTATTTATTTACCCATAATTCCATTAAATACCATATAAACCCCGAACAACTCGTCCATATATACTTATTGACGTTTGTCTTTTTGAAATTTATCAATTCCATATCATTGCCCTATTTTACTTCCTTTTCACCGTGGAGTTCACCATACAACATTTATGATTACAATCTTTCATCGTATGCCATAAACGATGGATCCGTTGCTTTCGTGGCCAGTGGTTTTTTGGACTAAGTCGAAGTTGCAACCTAGAGCTTTGGGCCCTTCTTAAATTTTCTCGATACTCATTTGTGAAAAATCATTCACTTTAAAACTAGTCCATTTACTTGCGATCGAACGTCCATTTTCATGAAAAAAAACATCTGAATTATTGTCGTCATTTATCTTCTTAAACGCACCTTAATCCCTTAATATTCCTTTAAATGCTTTACCAGGACGAATGCCACAACCCTGATGTAAATACTACCTTATACCCCTTTGTTAAACGTTTGAACACTTTTTACCCTTTAGTCCTTATTGCTAAATCGTAATATCTAGACAATATTTTGAGGTTGTGTGTAATAAGTGCAAGTATTTAACCAATAAAAAATCAAAAGGGGGTGAATAGGCTTTAATGAATCTAATGACTAATTTTCGATTTTATCACTTTTTGTTGCAAATTCAAATTACTTAACACATCTTTTGTCAAATTGATTGTACAAGTATGGGACTGAGTCACAAAATAATGAAATTATGTGAATCTAGATGAGAAAACTAGATCTAACACAACTAATCCAATTTTGAACAAATTCACTAGATTCAAGTTTGATATAACTTACGTGTGGGGTGAAATGTGTGTGTATGAGTAGAAATCATTCAAAACAATCACAAGATAAGCTTTATGAGGAAACCCTCCCACCAATGGATAAAAAACCTCAACACACTTCAATTTTAATTTATACTTGAAGATATGTTTTACAGAAGGCAAGAAGATACCTCTCACACAAGCACTGTCGTCTAGTTATCTATGAACCTTGAAATATTCCTCCCATAGATGATGTGAATCCAAAACGAGCTCCATACCGTCAATAAAGAGCTCCACTCTCTTCCTTGAAGTTAATGCCACACTAGAATTTCCCAAGTAAATCGGTGATGCAGGAACATGTTCCATTAATTGTACAAGTCCCTATCAGTATAAATATTCAAATTTTGTGAGCTTGGAAATCTCAACAGTCAGTTCTTATCTTTTCTGGCAACATAAACAACCTTTATTATTATCTATTGGATGAAGTACCTACCCATGTCGGATGAAGTATATTTTATTATAATCTATTTCCTAGGTTCCTTATTAATTATTATCCTCCCACCTATTGTTGGAGGGTTCTTCCAAGCACCTATATAAGAGGTGGCCATGCATGAAATAAAGACAAATTAATTTACTAATGTACATAGACTTTTGCCTTTGTAGGTGGATTCTTTTTCTTTTATCCTAGTCCGTTAGTGGATTCTGATTGACAACGAGTGTTGCTTCTTCTATTTGGTGGACTTACTTGGGGAAATAGTGTGTTATATGAGTTATCACTTGTGTTATTGTGACAACCCGCGTACTAAAATAATAGGTGGCTAACCTAATACTGTAATAATCACAGGAATCATAGATGGTCCATTCTCAGCATCACTGATGATTAAAATAATAGTACGAGATAACCACCAATCATTTTAGAAAACGGACTGTCAAATTTAAAATTTTGAAAGTAAAATAAAACATTCAGACAATCCCATTTAAAAAAACGGTGGATATCAAAAATCGATAAATGAAGAATGACAACATAATAAATAATCACCGAATAAGCTGTCGTTGAACAGACCAATAAAATTAGTTACACCGAGTATTACACATTAAATAATACATTATAATAAATGAGTGCAATACCTTGGGAAACACGCCCGAATAAATAACTCAACATAACTAGAGTACAATGGAAAGAAGCGTCCAGTACAAATAACCTACAACATCCGCAATATGCTATAGCTCCATGAGAACTGGAATGGAAATGCAACTTCAGGTGTCCATGCGGAAGAGCACCTGTACGGAAAAGAGTATACGCAGAAACAAAGAAATATAAACGGGTCAGGGCCCGGTTTGATATGATTACCATGTGACTAAAATGCATGATAGTTAAGTGCGTAATTCTCTCGCATATAACATAAGGATCCTCACCTCTCAGTCTAAAAGCACAACCTAGCGTAATATCATTAGATGCTATACTTAACCCAAGTACTAAGGTCTAACTTCTCCCCAGTCTCAACACTATGCCCTATTCGTGCGTGGGGTGTCTCGTAAAGAGAAATCCAAACAAGGAACCCCCCGGATACACTACTACTTAGGCAAGGTTGATCGTCGAGATTCATTAGACCCTAAGCACGTATTTAATATATATATATATATATATATATATATATATATATATATATATATATATATATATATATATATATATATATATATATGCATATGCATGGGAGGTCACATCTATAGCTACACAAGAAATATAAAATAAATTTAAAACCTATTTACCATCAGAAGGCACAGTTCCTATTTCTTTAGGAATTACATGTGTGGTAAGTTTATTTCATCAAATGTTTACCAATTAAATCTCATTTTAACGCCTTCTTTACCAATTTTATTTCCTTTCTTCCATAAAAAAAAACATATAATTTAAAGAAAGTTTTATTAACATAAAAATGCCTTAACCTTTTCACAAAATCCCACTTCCATTCTTCCATCCAGGAAGTGTAATCAAAATTCATTTTTATTATCGTAAAAATACTTTTGTATACCATATGCTTCCATTTCCCTTCTTACATCCGGGAAATGTAACCGAAGCCAAACCATATCCCATTTCCCTTCTTCCATCCAGGAAATGTATTTAAAGACAATTCATTATCATGAATTGCTTTAACAAATCTAAGACCGTCCCTCCGGGTTTCCCCACTGGACGCGCCCCTAAATGGCTATCATCTTCCAGGGCCTATCATATAAGACAACCTGGGAAACTACCAAACATCGGGAAGCGGCCATATGCCTGCGGGATAGTCATGACCACACCCAGAATCACCAAACCAGCAGTAAAAAAAATAAAGCCCATATGGCCTAGGGACTATATCCACCCTACTCAATAGCCAGGGGGCTTCACCACAACGCGCGCAACATCCCTTATGATATCGATTTAGGGAGGTGTGTAATCATAAATTAACATTTATGAAAAAAAACTTTACTTTTTCCTATTGAAAAAATCCAATTTTACTTTTCCAAAAATCATTCATTTAGCCGTTAAGTACCAAGTTTTAGAATGTGCATTTCATTCTTATTAAGTCATAATTTATTAATGACCTAAGACCCAAAGTGCTACTATCCTCAAACTAGCCTCCAAGAGTTTATATAATTTCCTATACCATCAAGGTGAGTCTCCATCAAGGAGTGTCTCCCAAAAGGCTCAGCATTAACATTTATCTTTAATTTATCTTTCGATTAATCTCCTAGATCATCCGGGCATTAACCTACACAAACTAGCCCTCGGGGTAAGCCCAATCATTCCATTTTATCCTAGGACATTAGTCTACCCAACTCAACCCTCTAGGACTCTTAATTACTTCCCAAAGGAAGATTCCTAAACGTAGAACCTAAAAGAAAAGGGCTAAACACAAAACTAGAAAAACCTCACCCTTTCAAAAGGGGTCGATCGATCGACCCCTGGCCGTCGATCGATTGAAGGCTTCGATCGATCGATCCCCCAGGCTCGATCGATCGATCCTGGCGGACAACTTCTTCTCCGAGAAGCTGTTTCGGCCATTAACGAGCTCCCAAGCTTTTATTCGCTATTTAACCCAACAACAACAACAATGAATGCCCCCCAATCACTTCTAAACATCATACAACTAATTATTTCTCCTCAAATCAAATTAAAACATAAGATTAAGGGTTTTATCACGAAAATTAACAAATACCCATTAAGGGTTTAAACCTCCAAAAACCTAACTATACATGCAATTTATCACATTAAATCAATATCTAGCAAGTAAGAAACTTGCCTCGAGGTTCGTAGTCTCGGATCACCTCCGGTAGCGACGGAATCCGGCTCAAATCTCCATTTTCTCTCTCTTTCTCACCATTTCTCCCAACGTTCTCTCTCCTTTGGTTTCTCTTATGAAATGAGAAAAAAATAAGGGGGCGGGGGAACTTATAAGGGTTTTAAAATTTAAAGCCCCACTTTTAATTGCTAATACACCACTAAAATGACTCGTAACCACTTATTTGAGTCATAACCCCTTAAAAATGCCCGAACCCCAAAAATTACAACTGGGCACTCATTTCGACTATCTCGACTATTCTAAAAACAACCGCACCCCCTATTTTGGCCTTTGGAATAAAGTGAACTATTTTTATGTTCAAATTTTATTTTATTTTATTACATTAATTTTAAATATAGGTCATAACCGTCGTTTTACATATAACGATGCAATAATACACAATATAATGCTATTTACCTCCTCATAACGGTAAATAGACTGAACATAGTAAATATTATCCCTAAGTCTCATGAGAAATAATATGTACTCCAACATCCCCTATTTTATAAAATTAGCCCATAAGGCAAAATAGTATAAAATAGTCGCTCAAAAACCTGGGTTGTTATATACTCCCCCCTTATAGGGGAATTTTGCTCTCAAAATTCAGGCATAACCCATAACTATATAAAGGGTATACCGTATGAACTATTGTTCTATCATTCTTAACAAACCCCTCGGTAGTGCGAAGTCCCCATTGGACTCAGACTCAGGTCATCACTATTCGATCTCAGTACACACTCTTAGTGCTCTAACATAGCACCAAGTCGTTCCTCAGGAACTATCAATCCTACCGTTCTACTTCGGAAGGAGAGACCTATACAGCTCGGCACAGATTGTCTTACTTCCCAATATACGTTCACCATTTATTCATATTCGCATTGGCGTGACTCCTAACAGTATGGGGCTCAAGGAGCCTAATCGTTGAAGAATTATTCCTGGGCCACTCTCAGCCCAAGAAACATTAACTGTCCGTTGGTTCCAATCAATGAGCAAGAAGTTTACTCCGCCGACTACACTAGGCCACCCACACGGCACAATACTTAGGAAACGATCTGAACTATTGTATGAAAATTAGATCCATAAAAATTACTACTCCGATCCTTCCTTTAAAACCCATCCACTTACGGGTGGTAGGATATACCCCACATCCATACGGTTCCTATTTCTTCCTGGAAGCTTAACCATTACCTTGACACGAATATCTCGCCTCGGTCCACCCCTGTATTGATAGGAACTGCATACAGTTCCATAACTCTGCTACGAAGAGCTGGGCGTACTTCTCTACACTTAGTCCGCCCGTTTCAATTAATTAAGCAACGATTGGTCCAATGATCCACAGTCTTCTTAACTAGGATCATGACCGTTGCATTATCGGCAACTCGATAAAGATGTTCATGTATATACCCGTTCCTCGTTCCACACTACTCGTCGTACACTAGTAGGTGAAAGGGTCAATCACGGACATGCATGCTCCTACCATTATGTCCCCTCGGTTAAGCTCGTTCTACTTGGCATTCCATGCCTCGACTAATGTCTCCGACGGTTTTTACTCGGCGCATCTACTACCCCATCCAAAATTCCTTAGCGAAAGGGAATACCCAATTGATAGTCCTTTACAAACTCCAACTTGTTGTTCGTGAAAAGACCCAAATTCCTACCCAGGAAGTAGTGCCTCAAATTCTTTAAGGCAAGTACTACCGCTACGAATTTTAAATCAAGCGTCGGATAATACTTCTCACGAAGTTTGAGTCTGTGAGACGCATAAACAATGGGTCTATGCTCCTGCATTAACACTTCCCGTTCCTGGCAGAGAATCGTTCGTTAAATCCACTCTTGATCTTAACAACACGAGTTCAGGAGAAAAACTCAGCTCATACTTCAACTCCTCAAAAGGTAGGTTACCAACGTAACACTCTATCTAAGAAAGGCCTCATCTCCTTTGGCCCAACATCCCGAATCTCTCAAGATCCTTTACTTGTCCTTCTAGGGACCAAATCCTACTTAGAGTTAACCCATAAAACTATTGTGGCCAACTCCCAACCACCTTCCTAAAATAACGTCACATACCCTAAGGGCCTAGTGTCCTAAGATTCTTAAAGTCAATCTATCTATCCTAATCTAGTCGTATAAATATAATACTAAATATATCCCTAGTGTCCAAGACCTTTCTTGACTTCCGACATTCGCTCGGTTTCATGCATGGGACGTCTCGCCGAAGCGAAATCCAAACAAGGGACCCTCCCATTACACTACTACCTCGCATCATCGGTCGTCGAGAAGTAACGGTCGAAGACACATGATCGGGACAGCTCAAATCCTAACTCATAACCCTATTAACGTACGTCTACTTCTAAGTTTATACCATAACAATCACTGAGGCATTTACTTGCAGTAAGATGCCACAAATTCTTTATCCCGAAATACACATAGACCTCGTTATAAATGGCCTTCTCATTAAGGCACAGCCATAAGTCTCTATCAGACTTTCATAATCTTAGTCTTCCCCACATCGATCAGAGGAAAACTATTATAGTGCTCATATATCGCACATCAATTTAGCCCTTCAATCACTCTTCTATGTGATTATCAGCTAAACCCGTTCAACCCATCATCATAACTAACTAAAAGAAAGAAAAAAAGAAAGGAAAAAAAAGAAGAAGAGATGAATGAAAAGAAAAGAAAATGCAACAAGCATGCACAAACAAAGCAAACAAACAATCAAGCAAAACAAACAAAAGAATTAATGAAAAACTACCTATGTACCATAAACCACCTCTATAAAGTCTCGACCTGCATCCAGGAGAGATATTATAGAACCACTAGCTCCACTTGAAACTAGACATAGGATATCCTCGCAATTTATTCGCTTGCTATCTCGCCAACTCAACCAAGAATATCTCTACTCGTATAATACATATAATACAAGTAGCACATACCACACATAACACCACTCGCCCCATAACGAGTGAAGAGGAAAATACAGAAGTTCCCTATCATGGAAGACATATAGATATATTTACTATCATAATATTGATAGCGCCGCAGGCTTAAATTTACACACCCGAATCTAGGGTAAGTACCACACTACTCCATCTTATCATAAGGAATACTCCACCCTCACCTAAGTTGGAAAGTCCCACCAACATACTAGCCAATCTCCTTGGCCTCTACCAATGGTTCCAAGACACCTCATTCTAGTCTTATCTAAACCAAACTACTTCCATCAATGCCCCAATCTAGTCACCCTAACCTCGCCCTTGTTCTATAATAGACAAGATCAGAACGCGTGGTTCCCTTAACTTCTTCAACAAAGAGAACATTCTAACTTAGTTCAATGAGTTTTCACCGGGTGGATGTCCACCATTGGGGTCTCACTAACACTACTTCTCCAAAAATGTTAGCAACACTTACTTATGAGCCTATCATTTCCACTGAAAGGCCCTCTCTATGGGCACAACATTTTGCCCCACCATAAAGAAGCGACTACCATTCCCGCCGCTTCAACCCTACTTCAATGGGTGAAAGATTTTCTTCCGATCCTCACACCTGGGCACTTCTATACCCATCTTTAGGCCAGACTCTTGGGCCTTATTCTCTCACCAAATGGGATTACTCTTCCTCCATCAAACCGAACTTCAACATGTGGTCCTTGTCAAGGACCTCTCAACTCCGAGTTGACATTGCTTGGAATCCCAAGCATAGTACCACTCTCTACCGACAACGGTACTTGGAAAACTATATCCACTGTACTTAGTAGTCACGGCAGTAATGTAAAATAATTCTACAAAGGGAGAGACCTCCAAAGCGGCCCTTATCCTTGACCACAGCCTACAACTCATAGTAATCCCGTCCTATGACGCCTTTATAACGACCTTCCTCTAAGCCCTTCATCTGACGACTTGCAAGTCTGCACACGAACGCACAAAGATCTTCGGGGTCCTCACAACATAGCAGGAGAACGAGATCTCACAAGAAAATCAACGATCTTAATCCTAAGGCTCTAAATCAAATCAAGAGAAACACAGAAGACGTAGAACGTCTGCACCGATTCCTATGGACTCTAGAACCTAATGCTCTGATACCATCTGTGACAATCCGCCTACTAAAATAATAGGTGGCCAGCCCAATACTATAATAATCATAGGAATCATATATGGTCCATTCTCAGCATCACTGTCAATTAAAATAATAGTATGAGAGAACCACCAATCATTTTAAAAAAAGGACTGTCAAATTTAAAATTTTGAAAGTAAAAGAAAACATTCAGACAATCCCATTTACAAAAATGGTGGATATCAAAAATCGATGAATGAAGAATGACAACATAATAAATAATCACCGAATAAGCTGTCGGTGAACAGACGAATACAATTAGTTACATGGAGATTACACATTAAATAATACATTATAATAAATGAGTGCAATACCTTGGGCAACACGCCCGAATAAATAACTGAACATAACTAGAGTACAATGGAAAGAAGCGTCAAGTACAAATAACCTACAACATCCGCAATATGCTATAGCTCCATGAGAACTGGAATGGAAATGCAAACTCGGGTGTCCATGCGGAAGAGAACCTGTATGGCAAAGAGTATATGCAGAAACAAAGAAATATAAATTGGCCAGGGCCCGGTTTGATATGATTACCATGTGACTAAAATGCATGACAGTTAAGTGCGTAATTCCCTCGCATATAACATAAGGATCCTCACCTCTCAGTCTAAAAGCACAACCTAGCGTAATATCATGAGATGCTCTAGTTAACCCAAGTACTAAGGACTAACTTCTCCCCAGTCTCAACACTATGCCCTATTGGTGCTTGGGGTGTCTCGTAAAGAGAAATCCAAACAAGGAACCCCCCGATACACTACTACTTAGGCAAGGTTGATCGTCAAGATTCATTAGACCCTAAGCACGTAATTAATCTTATTATATATGCGTATGTAGGTCATTAACCGAGAAACCTTCAAATTGTGAAACTTATTTTCTCAGATTTTTGCATTATTTTTTAAAAGAAAAATACACGCGTCTCTTTCCCTAAACTCTACTAACCCATTTCCAACCCACGATTTATTACCCAAAAGTAAACTGTACAATTTACGTATCTTAAAATTTTGACAGTTGAGTCATCCCACAAAACGGAATCCCATCCCACTAAACCACTACATTTTACAGTTACCATTCTTCCCACAAAATTCCCTTATGGGTCTCCTTCCTTATCTCGCCCCACCCTCAATCACTATCTGCACTTCACCTCGCCACCTCTCTCTTTACTAAACCCTCCATTTCCTCTGGCTCTATTGGCTAACTAGGTTTGATGTCGAAGCAACATCATTGATGTGTAACCTTTCATTGCCACTGGTCTCACCACCACCAACCAAATAGGTATGTTACCCCTCTGTCTCCCTCACATAGGTTTTTTTCATTTTCTTTCCTGCTTGCATGGTTCGTTACTGTGTATTACTTCTTGCATGGTTCGTTACTTCCATTATGACAACTAAAAACGGTTTTCTAGTGGAAAAAGAAAAAGACTTTCTTCCAGCAATTAATAAGGTGTTAAGTGCATGAGTGATGTTATATATGTACACATAAAAGATGGTTGTGTCCATACTCAAAGTTTAGCCCGCTTTAACAGTACTTGCCTAACAAGACAATGAAAACCAATTAAGGTGGTAGAAAAAAACAAGACCACCGAAAAAATTAAAGTATTTCCAAGAACTTGAACACAAAGCCTAGCTACCTACGTAAGTATAATCGGTGTATAAAGATTTGAGCCCACCAAAAATCTGATTTTCCAGATTATAGTTTCAGACTCGCATATACAATACGATATGCAAATATATATGCACACACGACAATAGATCTTGGTGTAATTTGTTTTTTCCGGCAACCTCGTGAACTTCAGACAACATATATGTATATATGTCTCCATATATATACAAGTCGGCACACTTTATACATACACACACAGGTGTATAAAGATTTGAGCACGCTACAAATCAAATTTTCCAGTTTATAGTTTCAGACTCGCATATCTTCAATCTTCAATATATATATATACGTATGTAGTATCATCTCCCAGGACGCTGGAAACTTGAAATCAGAATTGCTAGAATTTTGATTTTTAAAAATCAATTAATGACACATGTATTAATGTGACGATCTATCCTTTAACCAACCTTCCCACGTTGGTTCGGTTAAAAAAGCATACCACCATCGTTCAGTTAAAAAAACATCCATCATTTAACAATACTCCTCATCCACGTTCTACCACCTCACCTCTATCTCTCTCAATCTCTGCCAATAAGTTCAAAACAAGAGAAAAAGGCTACTTGGGTTTTTTAATTATTTTTTATAAGATATATACGAGTTTATAAACTCATGGGTTAAACACGCATATCTGTTAACGCATGTCTTTATGCATTTTTTTTCTTCTGTCTCGGGAGAAATTAATCAAGATAATGCACGTGTGTTTACTTGTTTTTTCAACTACCTGTATTATCAATATATATAAACGCCCCTGATGTTTATTGCCTACCTCTGTTAAACATGCATATCTATTAGCGTATGACTTTATGCATTTTTTTTATTCTGCCTGAGGAGGAATCTATCAAGGAATGCACGTGTGTGTATTTCTTTTTTCAACTGCCTATTTTATATACATAAGCATCTACGATTTTTTTGCCTAGCTCTGTTAAACACTCATCTCTGTTAACGAAATGTCTTTATGTGTTTTTTTTAGTTATGTCTCAGTAGGAATTAATCGACATAATGCACATGTGTGTAGCGTTGTTGTTTTTAATGATCAGATCTGTTTTCACCTTGCCTGTGTAAGGTGATAACAGATACCTGTTAACAGATATGCGTGTCTATACTGATAAAAAAATATGTTTAAATATGCACACACATCTGGTCTAATGTAAATAAGTTAAGATAAAAATTTTGCACTTTTTTTTTAGATAATAAACTTTGCATCAATCAACAAATTCATACTTATGTATTTACGAAGCATTTACAATAGAGATGTTATTAATCATTATCTTAATTAATTCCTCCTGAGACATCATAAAAAATAACTCATCTCCATATCTTACACTTTTTTTTCCAAAAACAAAAAACATAAAATAAAAGACAAAGGAACCCATATTAATGAACCGCTCAAATACTTCCCTCCACTGCTCCTATATATGTGTTTTAACAAACCACTTTTACAAATCTAGCCTTTTCCACTATAATTATTTTACCACTTAAATCTCATAGAGTTGTTGAAAGACTAAATAATTACTTGCGAAAATGCATGATTGAGAAAAAAATCCCAAAGATATGGGCATCCCTCGCAACATCATGAAAATCTTCTACTTCAACTAATTGACTAACTAATTCTATGATAAATGAGTTAATCATTCCAAACGACTTGATCATGGCACACAAAAATCAAATAAAAGAGACATAAAATAACATGAATTTTTTTAAATTGATATTGAATTGATGTTCATATTTTTTAATTTGTTAATTTTTAGTCCTATGCCATTTTCTCTTTTGTTCTAAGTCCCAATATAATTATTATTATGTCTTAGCAATGTTTTTATCTACATTTCTTTTATATCCTCTTTGTTCTATATGCAGGAGTCATCTTCTTTTCCATTGCATTATACGTCTCATATTTCACATAATCTCTCCCGATGCGGGTATGTTACTCATTCCTCGAATATATATAGGTACGAATTGTATCATTTATAATGTTTTCTGAAGAAGATACATAGATTTTACACACGCAGATAGGTTATCTTCCTGCATTGTAATAATTTCTTTGGAAAAAAATTGTGTTGATTTATTATGTTCGTATTTTCACACATCTGTTTTGTTGTCATTGCTGAAAATTATTTTTTTATCCCTACAAATAATTCTTATTGCTGAAAAAAAATTATTACTGCTGAAAATCGTTTTTTACTTACTGAAAATTATATTTATATGGTGAAAATCATTTTTTTTATTGGTTGAACCTTTTTTCTCACTTGCTAGAAATATTTTATTATTTTCGTAAGTCATTTTTTATTTGCTGAAAATCATTTGTTTATTCCTAAAAATAATTAATATGTCTTACCGATGTTTTTATCTTCATTTCTTTTATATTTTTTTCTTATATGCACGTGTCATCTTCTTTTTCATTGCATTGTACGTCCCATATTTCATACAGTCTCTCTCGACGCCGGTATCTCACTCACTCCTCGAACATATATAGATAAAGATTGTATCATTTATAATATTTTCCGAACAAGCTAAATATGTTTTATACACATCTATATAGGTTATCTTCCTGCATTGTACTATTTTTTTTAAAAAAAATTGTGTTGATATATTCTATTCTTATTTTTGCACACCTATTTTTTTTCGTTTATGGTTCTTGAGATTTCTTTCTTTTGTTTTCACATGAAATGTCACATTCCTTTCATTTTTATTCACATAATAAAGGGTGTCAATAGCATAATTAAAGTACCATACTTAATTATATTAAAACAAAATTCATGTAATTGAATAATTTACGTACAAAAACATTAAAAAATATATAAAAATAAATAACAATAACAATACTTATAATCAAATTCTAATAAGAAGAATACTTATAGACATAAAGTTTGATCCGTAGGATATATAAATTAGAAATATTTTTATTTCCTAGAAAAAAATTATTATTGTCGAAAATAATTTTTTACTTGCTGAAAAATAAATTTATATGCTTGAGATACTTTCATATTGCTGAAAATCATATTATAATTGCTTGAACCATGTTTTATTATATTACAATGAAAATAATAATGAATATATTAAGAACAGAAAAATAAACGAAAATACTGATTAATTAGTTACAACGCCTCATGCCATTAACTTTTAATCAAATAATAAAGTGTGTCAATGACATAAATAAATTAACACATTCTAATTTTTAGAATTATACCTGTTCTATAATAAATTCCAATCAGGATGACTACAAATTTTGTTGTAGATTCATTTCCTATCAAATCAAGGGTGAAGGTTAATTTACGATCTACTAAGGTGTGTAGTGAAATAATATTGAGTTCATATTTTATTTACCATTAGATTTCATTAAATGTGAAAAATTTAACTTATTTTCTTCATTCCCAAATCTACGAAATGGACTGATACACTCTCGGTCACGAAGAATGAGGTATGTAGTATACAAATTTTTTAACATTTGTTATAACATATGGTGCATTGATATTTATTTCTCATCAAAATCTACTAATGTCTTTTCAACTTTCTATGACATACTAGACTGCAATTTTCATCCCACAACTCAGGAGATGTGTTTATATCAAGACATGGGAATTTTGGAAGGCTATGTTCAGGAAATATGGATTTACCCACTACGAGTACGCTGAAAATCCATATTAGGAGTGGCTAAAAGAAAATGAATATCGTTTTCATTTCTGCAAAAAGTAGTTGTCCCCTATTTAAATGGATGCTTTATTCTAAAATTCACTTTGCAATGTAGAGTTTTTAACTTGGATTTTTTTATTATGGTTCTTTCTATGATATTATGGTTCTTACCATTCATTTCCTCTTACTCATTGAAGTCATAATCTTTATTCACCACCTTACTTATATTTACATGCTCATGGTTACAGCTACGATCTTTTTTTCAAACACCGACAATAATTACATGTTAATTTATATATTTGCATAAAATATTTCAAAATGCGTTACACTCGCCCGTGCATCTCACGGGTCACCACTTGCATATATATATATATATATATATGCCTATGCATGGGAGGTCACATCTACAGCTACACAAGAAATATAAAATAAATTTAAAACCTATTTACCATCAGAAGGCACAATTCCTATTTCTTTAGGAATTACATGTGTGGTAAGTTCATTTCGTCAAATGTTTACCAATTAAATCTCATTTTAATGCCTTATTTACCAATTTTATTTCCTTTCTTCCATCCAGGAAAAACATATAATTTAAAGCAAGTTTTATTAACATAAAAAAGCCTTAACCTTTTCATAAAATCCCACTTCCCTTCTTCCATCCAGGAAGTGTAATCAAAAGTCATTTTTATTATCACAAAAATACTTGTGTATACCATATGCTTCCATCTCCCTTCTTCCATCCGGGAAATGTAACCGAAGCCAAACCATATCCCATTTCCCTTCTTCCATCCGGGAAATGTATTTAAAGTCAATTCATTATCATGAATTGCTTTAACAAATCTAAGACCATCCCTCCGGGTTTCCCCACTGGACGCGCCCCTAAATGGCTATCATGTTCCAGGGCCTATCATAAAAGAGAACCTGGGAACCTACCAAACGTCGGGAAGCGGCCATATGCCTGCGGGATAGTCATGACCACACCCAGAATCACCTAACCAGCAGTAAAAGAAATAGAGCCCATATGGCCTAGGGACTATATCCACCCTGCTGAATAGCCAGGGGGCTTCACCACAACGTGTGAAACATCCCTTATGATAGATATTTAGGGAGGTGTGTAATCATAAATTAACATTTATGAAAAAATACTTTACTTTTTCCTTTTGAAAAAAATCCAATTTTACTTTTCCAAAAATCATTCATTTAGCCATTAAGTACCAAGTTTTAGAATTTGCATTTCATTCTTATTAAGTCATATTTTATTAATGACCTAAGATCCAAAGTGCTACTATCCTCAAACTAGACTCCAAGAGTTCATATAATTTCCTATACCATCAAGGTGAGTCTCCATCAAGGAGTGTCTCCCAAAAGGCTCAGCATTAACATTTATCTTTAATTTATCTTTCGGTTAATCTCCTAGATCATCCGGGCATTAACCTACACAAACTAGCCCTCGAGGTAAGCCCAATCATCACATTTTATCCTAGAACATTAGTCTACCCAACTCAACCCTCTAGGACTCTTAATTACTTCCCAAAGGAAGGTTCCTAAACGTCGAACCTAAAATAAAAGGGCTAAACACAAAACTAGAAAAACCTCACCCTTTCAGAAGGGGTCGATCGATCGACCCCTGGCCGTCGATCGATCGAAGGCTTCGATCGATCGATCCCCCAGGCTCGATCGATCGATCCTGGCAGAAAGCTTCTTCTCCGAGAAGCTGTTTCTGCCATTAACAAGCTCCCAAACTTTTATTCGCTATTTAACCCAACAACAACAACAATGAATGCTCCCCAATCACTTCTAGACATCATAGAACTAATTATTTCTCCTCAAATCAAATTAAAACATAAGATTAAGGGTTTAATAACCAAAATCAACAAATACCCATTAAGGGTTCAAACCTCCAAAAACCTAACTATACAATCAATTTATCACATTAAATCAATATCTAGCAAGTAAGAAACTTGCCTCGAGGTTCGTAGCCTCGGATCACCTCCGGTAGTGACGAAATCCGGCTCAAATCCCCATTTTCTCTCTCTTTCTCACCATTTCTCCCAACTCTCTCTCTCTTTTGGTTTCTCTCATGAAATGAGAAAAAAATAAGGGGGTGGGGGAACTTATAAGGGTTTTAAAACATAAAGCCCCACTTTTAATTGCTAATACACCACTAAAATGACTCGTAACCACTTATTTGAGTCATAACCCCTTAAAAATGCCCGAACCCCAAAAATTACTACTGGGCACTCATTTCGACTATCCCGACTATTCTAAAAACAACCGCACCCCCTATTTTGGCCTTTGTAATAAAGTGAACTATTTTTATGTTCAAATTTTATTTTATTATATTAATTATACCCAAATTTTAAATATAGGTCATAACCATCGTTTTACATATAACGATGCAATAATACACAATATAATGCTATTTACCTCCTCATAACGCTAAATAGACAGAACATAGTAAATATTATCCCTAAGTCTCACGGGAAATAATATTTACTCCAACATCCCCTATTTTATAAAATTAGCCCATCAGGCAAAATAGTATAAAATAGTCGCTCAAAAACCTGGGTTGTTACAGTTATCTCCTTCTCTTCCAATATCTCGGTGTCAGATTGGTATCAGAGCTTTGGTTATGATGGCAAACCATCATCTTCATGGTTCGAATGTTAATGCACTGGTATATGAACGGGACTTCTGTTCCCTTGAAATGGATGACTTAAGAAGACAATTGCAATAAGTCCCCTAGCGTTTAGTGAGATTTGAATAAAAAATCATGATGAATTGTGTCATGGTTCTATGAATGGATTGCAATAAGATGAAGATGAGATTAACCCCTTATACAATGATCATGAAAAAGTGTCAAAAAATAAAGGTCCTTTTTATCAGAAGGTGGAAGATATCATTCCTGTTACTGTGATTATGTCAAGGTGGAAATTTCATAATTTGAAGCTCAAGTGCATGGAGATGAATTCATTTATTTGATCAACACCGAGGAGAGAATCACTGATTATCATGAAGCCCTATAAATTATCAAGGTAAAGTTGGTTGCTATAAATTGAAGAAGCATGTAGTAATTTGTTAATGAACGATTAAAGAAGAAACATGAACTTGAAGGTGAAAGAAGGATAATCACTTGGGAGAAGATGAAAAGAATTAAAGAAGAAGTTGTTTTCTATTAAGTAATTACAAGATGCTTTTCATAAGTTTCCCAATTTCAAGAAAAAGAGTTATCCGTATAGGAGTATTCAAGAGAGTTTGATGATCTTGTGACCATCCGGATTGGATTCCTCCAACACGAGCTGATTCAAAAATTTGGATGGAAATAAAAATCAGAGAAATCCCTCTCTCACCACTCTTATGGGTGATTCAAGGATATTAGAGTCCTCTTTCCATCACTCGCGCTGATATCATCGCGGGATGCCTCAAATATAAATCGACCGTCATCAAAAGGGGATAAGCATGAAAAAATGGAGGCCCTAGACTATTTTTCTCAAAATAGCAAAAAGAATGTATCCGTCTCGAGAGAACGACATCAAGGGAATACTTATGCATACAAAAAAAATGAGTCGGGGGTCCGGGGACTAAGTAACAGAATGGGGAGGTATTAGGAACCCATTTCTCCTTTTTGGTCTCTCGTGGGATATGTTAATATTCTCATTTTTTTTCCGAAGTGTGATATGTGTGTACATGTGCGTTGTGTGAATAATGGGGGGAGGGAATCATTCAATTCACATCATGGGAAAGACAAAGAGAAATCATCCTAATGACTATGGAGAAAAAATTACTTAAAATTAATTATAATTTGAGAGTCTATAGACTCACAAGTCAATGAGAGTAAGTGAATGTGTATGTCGAGTGGGACACAAATATCTAGGAGTTTATGACTCACAAATACTAATAAATACAAGAAATCATAAAATGAGGAAATAGGAATCGAATACTAAGATTGGCCCAGGATGCCAGCGTAGCCCTAGGGGAACCAAAGTCCATGTAGTTAGATATGTCATAAGGGTTAGCCCATAAACCCAAATTTAAGATTCCTCTTTGATTGTTTTTTAAGAAAGTGTGCTTAAGTGCAAAAGTGTGAAAAGGTCTTTTGGAATTTACAAGTGAACACTTGTTTTGTGTGTTTTGGGTTTGATAAAAATATGTTGTGTGAATACTATGTGAGATAATGAATACGATATCAAAAATGGAAATAAAGTGAGTAAACTATACTAAATAGATAAACTAAGAAATTGTCGGAATACACAACCTAAAATAAAATGCTACTGATTTTTGAAGGAGAGTATACTGATTTTATGGTGGTGTAGTGGTGGAGAAGTAGAGTGAGGTAAGTGGTCAAAGATGGTATGAAAGTGTGGTTAGAGAAATGGAAGGAATGTTGGAAAATTGGATTTTTTGGGAATGACAATGCACTAATGTTGAGGGAATGTTTTTTATTGCTCAAAAAAGGATCCCTTGGAATGAGGCCATGGCCTCATTAAATAGTGCCAAATTATGGTTCATGGGGTTCCAATCGGCATGGACCCTAGCCTACCTATCAGCACAGTATTTACCTTCTTGGCCAATAAGCAAGGGGTCTGAAGTGCCTATAAGCCGTTCATAACGATTTTTTTTGGAAAAATGGCCATTCAATGCAAACCGTAAGTTCGAATTTTGAAAGACTGGGATTTTTGGAAAGGGTATTTAGAGACCTACAAGAATACATTGAGACACTCTCGGGTTCGAGAGTTTAGCAAAGTCAAATGGGACTAAAAAACACTCGATGATCTCTAAAAAGGTTATTTTCGTAGTAAAATGGGTTGTTCGTGTGAACCATAAGGTCAATTTGTGCACGGTATGGACCGTTGGAAAGGGGATTCAGAACCCTAAAATATTTCATTGAGATTTTCTCAGGTAAGGGAGTTGACTGGGGTCAAACAGGGCTCAGAAGTGCCCTGTGTCCTTTTTGAGTAAAAAGGCATGTTCGTGCGAACCCTGAGGCTAATTCACATATGGTATAGTTTGTAGGAAAGGGGATTCAGAGACTTAAAAGATTTCATTGATATTAGCTTACTTTAAATAGCCAACCAAAGTCAAACGGGCCCCAAAAGATCCTGAGGACTTAAGATAATGTCTCAGAGTAAAAAAGGGTCAGTCATGCGAGCCGTGAGACCAATTCGTGCATGGTATGGACCGTTGGAAAGGGGATTCAGATCCCTATGAGGTTTCATTGAGCTTTGCTTAGGTTGAAGAGTTTAACAAAGTGAAATAAGTCTTGAAAGCATTTGGTGACCTCTAGATCAGTTCTCGGAGTAGGATCTAGGGTCTACGATGGGAGGAGAATTGTTAGGGACCTAAGGAGGTACTTTAGGGGTACTAAGATGGGGTGTCTATATAGCCTATCAATGGGAGAGCTTGGTACAAGTGTAGGTTGTCAAAATATAGACACATCATCAATTCTCAAGGATTAAGGACCCCTCTAGGAGGTAGAAGATGGTTGGTTAAACGATTGAGTTCGATTTTGCAAACCTATGCTATAAAAATGACCGATACAGGGAGTTAAAATTGATTCTTTAGACCTAAGAGTTAAGATGATAGATTCGAGGGGTCGAGGTCGATTATAAAGAACTAAAGAGTCGAAATGATTGATTTAGAGGGTCGAGGTCAGTTAGAGGGACCCAAAAAGTTGGGATGACCAATTGAAAAGGTCAAGGCCAATTATTTGGACCTAAAGAGTTGAAATGACCGATTAAGAGGGTTGAGGTTAGTTTTATGGACCGATTCAGAGGGTCGATATCAATTCTGTGGACTTGAAGATTGAAATGACCGATTCAATGGGTCGAGGTCGATTATGTGGACCTAAGGTTTAAATGACCAATTTAATGGGTTGAGGTAGATTTTATCGAACTAAAGAGTTGAAATGACAGATTCAGCAGGTCAAGGTCAATTTTGCGGACCTACGATTGGAATGACTGATTCAGTGGGTCGAGGTCGATTCTGTAGACATAAAGATTAAAGTGACCGATTCAGTGGGTCGAGATCAATTCTGCAGACCCAAAGAGTTAAAATGACCACCTCAGCGTGACACTGTGTTTTCTTTACACTATATGCTTTGATACCACTTGATGGCGCGGAAGCCGCCAAAATTTAAATTCTAACAACTAATATGATCGTTCAAGTTAATTCCAAATTAAAATTTCTTTTCAAATTATAACAAACACAAACTTCAAATTTTAATTTCTACCAAATTAAAATTAAACTAAAGTAAAAGTGAAACTAAACTACACAAACATTAATTTTAACACATTAAATAAGTTGACTTGAATTAAATTAAATTAAATTAAACTTACTCAAACATATTTTTAGCACCAAATTAAGCAAGATTGTAAATTAAACCAAATTTTACGTTTTTAACCTAATCATGCATTATGGGTGAGTTAAACAAGATAAAAGAAACAATCTCACTACATGGCAATGTACGAGGAAAACCGAAATGGGAACAAGAAAGCAGACTTACACAAACCACTTGACTCCATCCAAGCCTTGTCGCTCCTTCTTGTAAACACCTCCACCTAGTTTATAACCATAGACGCCACCGTAGTCTCGGAATCCACCGATGAGGCTATGGTCTTCGTCAACCCGCACATGAAGCATTTCTTTGGTTGGGAACATCGCAGCAAACAAATAAACTCCTTTTTGGGGTGGAGAAGAACCAAAACACTCTCTAATGTAGAGAGATGTAAACCTGGTGCCAAACATTCTCCAAGCAAAGATATATATATAAAAACTTGGACTCTAATCAAACCTATTGGATTCTAATCAAACATATATGTTTTTGGAAGAATTTAATCTTGAAAGTAAAAACATTTAAACCATGAACTTTTTCTATGAAATAAGTCTCCCAAAAGCTCTCTAGGAAGATGCAAAATTTAGTGGAAAAACATCTATCCCCGAAGTATAAAGGCTGGTGAAAAGTTAGTGGGGTAGTGGGTGGTTAAAATTAAAAATGCCAAAATTTTATGTTTCCCGCCCAAGTCGTTCGAACGACTTTTCCAAGTCCTTCGAACGAGAAAGAGGAAAGAAACAAGGCCAAAACTTCGTGGAAAAACTCGTTCGAATGAGTTCATTTGAACAAAACTTTGAACGAAAAAACAGAGTGTTTGAGCATAATGTCGTTTGAATCTCGTTAGAAATGTCGTTCGAATGAGCTCGTTTGACCGAAAACATATTATTCAAATGAAATTTCCGAAAATCAAAAAATTGTTTAAAAATTCATTTTAACCCCAAAACTTTTTATACAAAGTTCTAAAAAGATTTTCTGAAAATAAAAGTTGATTAGACAAAAAATAGCACCCATAAAAATATTCCAAGTTTCCCTATATATCTATTAAATGCATTAATACCTTTCGGAGACATTGTAATCCTGAAATGTTGATGACGTCAAACTTAGCAAGAGAATAGGAAATGATGAACCTATAAATCTAGCCGCTTCATCTTCAACACTTCAAAAACGTCATAGATTTGATAGGAACAAATTTCTATCCTATGACTCAAATGGTTTTGTCCCGAATTAAGCCAAAACAATATATGGACTCAAGTGGAAATTTGTGTCCTTACAAATCTCCCCCTTTGACTATTCCGGGACAAAACCAAACCAAAAATCCTAAGCGCCGTCAAGCTCGTCTAGGCACAAAATCTCACCAAAAAATTAAAACACAGACGCTATGACTCGACCCAAGGATAAACCGCTTTGCCGCTTTAAAGATGCCGCTAATAAGGAATTTCCTGCACATTTAAGCACACCATCAAACCCTTAGGGAATATAACAATATTAAATGCAATGAAAATAAATACTCCCCTTTAATTAATTTCCCCCTTTATCTAGCAATGATCTACCTAAGAAAGACATGTCCCCGACAAAGGTTTAGAATCATAAGCGAACTTATTTCTCACTCTATTTAAAGCAAATAGCCCCCTAAAGTAGATAAGGGATATGAATAAGAAAAAAATAAGTTAAACATGTAATGGTGAATAAGGTGATAAGAACATGTAAGCATATGGGCAATAATGAAGTAAAACTAATTCATACAAATATTAATGGATACCAACTATGATGCGATAAAAAAAAGATACAACTTAAAATGTATTGCACTTAGCATTGGATATTAAACAAAATTCTCAACAATATAAATACCAATTATGACATCATGGCATATATGGACTACCAAGCAAGGCAAAGAATTGAAAACAAAAAAAACCATATATATATATACATATACGCAATGAATGTCACTAACGTACATGCACATATGCATAGGTATAGACACCAAAAACGACATAAAATACCTTAAGCTTTTCACACTCGTATGCCAAAAGCGTGTCCAAATACATGTAGTAAACGGAAGTGAAGGGGTGTGAGCGAGAGACTAAAAGAATATCGACCCAATCACCTAAAATATGTTCACGCAGTTCTCATTTGATTGCAAAAATTTATCACATTTAGATATAGCCTCATGTGACAATATAAATTGAACTTAATGAACAAACATACACAAAGCATAAAAGCCTAGAATTTTGATGATTCTACAAACCAAAAGACTAATGACAATAAAAGCATAACTAGGATAGATAGTCATTGTGAAAACCCGTTGTTGATACATCCAACCAAGCTCCTCTTAATTTTCTTTTTCTTTTTCTTTTGAACATATCAACTAAGCTAAACAAGCCTTGTTTAATTTTTCTTTTATAATGCCATATGTTTTAAGACAAATATTCAATGGTGTATTTTCACGCAAAGTAATTTTGTCTTTCACAACCCAATTCCATTGATAAACAATTACAACGGTGGATAAATATTTTTCTATTTTTAAGTCCGGGAAAACGATTATTACATGCACAAGTCCTCCATAGTCATGGAAACATGTAGATGACTAAATTGATAGGATAACATCTCACTTAGCTTAAATTTATATGAGAAGTTAAATTTCAAATGAGCTCGTGCATGTGTGAATCGAGGCATAAAGAAATGGAATCCATTAAGCAACACAAAATTCAACTACTCCATGCAAGCATGACAAAGAACATTTTAAGGATTGAAAATCTTCACCAAAAGTTCTAGACACATGGAAGCGAAAAAGGAAAGTATTCAAACACAAGTATATGCCACATAAAGTGTGTCAAACTAAAATACACACATAAGAAAAATATTTTTGAGTTTTTGTAATGTTTTAACCAAACAAAAATATATCTCAAAAGAAAACAAAGAAAAACTTTTTATATTTTTCTGAATAAGAAACAAACAAATAAAAATAAATACAAAAGATATACACAAATCATAATTCTATCATGTGATTAAGCATGGGGTATATACTAGAAAATGACATATAGAACATACAAATAGTAAAATAAAATATCATGATGCACATAAGCTAGAGTATGTAAGCAAAGCTAACACATTTACCCTTTCAATTTAGCATGGGAGGTATCACGTGATAGCAAATGAGAATAAAAAATTCTATTTTGTAAAATTACCACGTCAAATCTCCTAACCCAATCAAGTGAAGAGTGAAAATATCAGGATTGGGTGACCTTGGCTACCTCGGTGACCTTACTCTTGGAATAACTAGGATCCTTTTTTAGATCAAAACAAAATTTCCTAAAATGATCTTTTCGACCACAATGTGAGAAAGTAAAGACCCGGTGAAAAGTATTACCTAAGGATTAACCTTTGGAAATGTTCCTAGGCGATTCTCTCAAAATAGTGGTTTTTTCTTTATTAGCGGAAGCATTATAAGAATCGAAGCCTAAATTGTAATTGTCATGTTTTACATGGACAGTTCTTAATATTTTGTCTAATTTAGTGGACATACATTCCAAATCAAAATTGACCTTACTAATGTCTCTCTGTAAAAGGTTAGTTTAGATAAGACGAAGGCGTAACCCCTTTTGGAGTACAATAATGATAAGTTAATCAAGAAACACCTTGGGCTAAGTAAAGACACAATCACGATTTGGGGAAAATGAACTCAATTTGTTTTTGCAGTGAGCCCCTAGATGTTCGACGAAATGTTTGATGTTCTCCTTGGGGTTCTCCCATTTCACGTGTACCTTTCGAAGATAGGGGGAATATAATCTTTTGGGTAAGGCTCATTATTATATTCCCGAGGGTAAGGTGTCCGAAAATCATCATAAACCGAAGCTACCTCTGTAGAGGATTGTTAGGAAACTTACATGAACTTTAACATATCATTCAACATCTTTTTTCTCCTTTCCTCTATAGCTGATATCGTTGAAGGAGCGACTAGAGGGACCACAAGTGGGATGCCCGTTGCACCCGAAGTAATCACCACAGTTGGAATGCTTGTTACTCCTGGATTTCCCACTATTGGAATAGTAACAAGGGGTATGCTTATTGGGGAAGTTCCTATGATAATTGTGCTTGGTGGGGCCACTGGGGCTACCCCTGGTGTTACGAAGGAGTTGGCCTCAAATACCCCAAATATTGTTGAATCTACAGGATTTTGTAAAAACTCATAGAATTTATTCATGAGGAGTTAAACTTGAGCTGGTCCCAACGCGACGCTCGTGGAAGGTTGCGTCACCCCTAGAAAGCCCGTCACCATTTGAACTGGAGGCACCTCCACTCGAGAAGCTCCATCTCTGTAAGCTTCCATCTCTATTGCCTCCTGTTCTTAATTGTGTTGAATATCATCAAAGTTAAGTCTTCGATTAACATTATCTTGTTCCATACTCTTTGCTTAGAAGAATACCTCCCCAGCGAAGTCGCCAAATATAAGAGGGTAGTTTGGATAAGGTGGAGGCGTAACCCCTTTTGGAGTACAATAATGATAAGTTAATCAAGAAACACCTTTGGCTAAGTAAAGCACACAATCACGATTTCGTGAAAATGAACTCAGTTTGATCTTATAAATCTCTCGTGTATAACCCGAAAGATAATAATAAACTCAGAAGTAACTCATTTAGAGGGAGAGATAATAAGATTCTTAGATACACCTTGACAGGCAGCCAAACACCCCAACCACCCTTTAAGATCTCTGTCAAGTATTAAAAGATTCGAAATAAATGGCATTGGCGGGTCAGTGAACTCTATTTTTTTAATAAATCTCTCTCTCTTATTTATTTTCTTTTTAGCCATAACTTCTTAACCCTAAAAAAGAATCCCCTTCCTTAGAGGTGGTTGAGGCCCTTAAATGGCCCCTACACCATTCCCGAGATAACTTTATTATTAATAGATGTGAAAGACATCCCCCATACTTTATGTCACAAACTTTAAATGCCTTATGCACTAGTTAGTTCCACATCATAAACATTTAATACCAAGACACGCCTTTTGCCTAACCACCGTGTGTTAGGGGGCTGCCGTCACAGAGGTGGCTCACCAACTGTCTGACAACCCCAAATACCATGGTGGTTTACTCAAGTGTGGATTTGACATTTCCTAGCTGGATAGTGACATCACATAAAGTAGACGTGACATTTAAGTAGAGGGTTATTTGGTTCATAACTCAACACTCGACGGAACTTAAGGCTGCTTCGCCTAAGCTTCCACGATAAAAGGTCTTTCAATGCTTTACCAGATAAATAAGATGATCAAGAAAAGCCCCAATGGTGCCTCACTTATCAATCCTCCAAAATAAGTCCCTCTGAAGTTCCCACATATAGGTCATTCCATAGAGCATGAAAGCTCTCCCAGGCCCTGCCAAGCCTGATCTCTCTCGAGTACCATTTTGACCTCTCACTGAACGATATTATAATCCTTACATCATTAAAATAGTTATAGATCATGGTCAATATAAATAAAATATACAACATGACTAAGTAACATAACAAAGCTAAAGTATGAGCTGCCACGCTGAGCCATCACGCTAAGCTGCCTCACTAGAGCTGCCACACTGGGTTACCTCGCTTGAGCTTCTTCGCCTGAGCTGCGTCGCTGTCTTAATCCCAAACACTATTGTTAATAGGGGGATTATCTCTAATATTCAATACCCCCTACATTTTCCCCTTCGTGTAGAGATTTGCTATGGGAACAAGAAATGTTTGCACGAAAACTTCTCAATCCGATGAACCTTCACTGCATGAAAAAATTCTGGCATCTTTTCCCTCATTATAACCCCTGTGGTTAATGCTTCCAAGAAAAATTAAAATTATCCCCGATGTACCTGAGTCAAAGCGCAGCAGCTTTATTGGCGCTTTGGCGAAGGGAAATCGCAATTTTTTCCTGTCACTGAGTTTCAACCGTTCTGGCTTGACTATTTGAAATTCTCTCGATACACCTGATGGCTTTATAAATTTTTCATTTAAACTCTTGGGTTATAAATTTTCTCTCTTGTAAACTTCTCTTAAGGAAATTCTCACATTTCTGATGCTACTTATTTGTTTGGACTCTGATGGGCCATCGTTTATTCATTTTCAAAAAGCGAAAAAAAAACTTCCCCGATGTAGTTAAGTCACTCTTAAACATCGTTGGGGCTTGTGGAGAGGGGACATCGTAGATTTTTGGAACCATTGGAACATCTTCTCTTTTGTAAGACATATGTCTGAAAAAAATTATGGCCCTAAAACTCAAGCTTGTCTAGGAAGAAAACCATTACCCTTCCCCATGTGTCACTTTAATAATGACATGGATATCTTTTCAACTGCCAAGATGCTCCCCCAAATTGCCACATGTCCACTTGGAATGATTATTGGCGGCCTTGCACGTGTGTTGGTGGGAAACTCAAAAGACGGGTCGAAAGAGTTCAAACGTCTATTTTTCAAAACACTTAACTATTTTCTTCATCTTTTTCAAACTCGAGCTTGTCCTCATCTCTTTCCTCTGTAATAATCTTTAACCTTTGGTTACTCCATTGTTACTCATCCGGTTTCTCTTTAGAGGCTTCTATATATCGATTTTATCTGTAATGGCTTCTTCAAGCAACCTTGTTGCGTCTGCCACCAACACTCCACCTGCCGCCCCTGCTACCACCACTTATGCTGCTGCTGTTATTGAGGGTAACACTTCTTTGACTGTCGCTCATAAAGAGCAATTGGGTTTTTACTACCGGTCCCCTATTTTTGGCCAGGGTGATGATTTTTTTGGGCTTTGCAAGACTTTTGTTTTTAACACCAAGTATAATTCCATGCTACTTGGTGATGAGGACGAAAATGTTATTGATTAGGGATTTCTCCCCTAGAGGGGACTCTTCGATTTCATCTTGAGCGAGGGGACTTCCCACGATCTCATATTGACTTTGAAGGGCTTGGAGATTCTCCTTCTCAGTTTGGTACCTGTAATGCTCACATGCAGAGTTCTCACGCTACCATCCTCGCAAAAATTGGGCTTCATCGGGCCAAGTGGTTCAGTGAATATACTCTATCAAAGAGAAATGCTGCCCTCCCCAACCTGGTGTCTCACTGGAATGTTACCACTCACACTTTCATTACTGCATGGGGTGAGTTCACATTAACATTGGAAGATGTTTATGAACTTCTGGGCCTTGAGGCCACAGGCCATGTGCCCTATTCTGATGAAGCTTTGGATGCCCAAAAGGCTACTGACCATTCAGAGTTGTACCGTATATGCCGAAGGTGCATAAGTTCTTCAAACAAAGCCTCCTTCACTCCCCTAATCAACTATTTATTTCGAGATCCTTCTAAGGATAGGTCTTCTGAGGCTGACCCTGGTGAAGGTACATCATTAGTACTACCTGCTTACATCCTTATCATTCTCTCTCACTTTTTTTTACTGATGAAACCTAACGAACAACTCGGAAGGGACCTCATCAACATATCCCTTCATTTGGCCCGGGGTATCAAGCTTCCCTTGGCTGCAATTACCCTGGGATCACTCTATATATGGCTTGATAGAACCTACCTTAACATGGAATAATATTTTGGCCATTATAACCTGGCTAACTTTTCAAAGTGCATACTTATGACGGGATTCCTCTATGTCCGTTTCCCTGATATAGAAGCTAAAAACAACCATCTTCCTTTGGGAGAAATAATTCTGCCTCCTCCTTCTTACATTTATCATAAGATGCAAAGTTGGAAGGAGTTAGTCTCTGTTATTGACAAACGGGGTCGTTTTGTTATTTTACCATATGGAGAGGAAGTTTTCCTCCATACTTGGGATTTTTTTAGAAGTGAGCCAAGGGTGGTCCAGCCAACAACTATGGACCTTATGGAAGAAGACCCTTCGCTTTCCGTGGTTCTTCTGTTCTCTCCAAGTTACTTACCATCCTACACGGAGTAGGGGTACACATGCGAACATTACAACCCCCATAGGTGTGCCCATCAATTTGGTTTTGACCAAGAACCTCTTCGCCCAATTTTCTAGCTAAACCACCCCAAGGTCATGTTCAACGAGGCTTCTTCTTTCTTTACTTACACTGTTGCATGGGGGGTGAGCTCCACAATGTCTGACAGAGTCACCATCCCTAGTATCTCCAGGCAAGGAGACATGACTCCTTTATTTGCCATTAAGTATTGGCTAAATCAGGTGGCCCAAATCTTTGAATTTATTAAGGGTACTCATGTATATCCCTAGTGCTCTCATTTTATTCATAAGAACTGGGTTTAAAAGGCAGTTCCATTCTAGGAATGGACTTCCCTTTGAGAAAATTCCCAAGTAACCTCCCACATAGCTTCCTCCATACTGTTCCATGATTCATGTTGCTACTCCAAAGCCCAAGAAAGCAGCATCACCCAAATAACATGCTCCTTCTGAAGGTGTTTCTGGTGAAAGGGTTCCAACCGAAGTAGGTTCTAGCGAAGGACCTTCCCAGCCATCAACCAAAAAAACTAGGAGGTCCAAGAGTGGGTCTTCTACAAAGTATAAGTCCCAACCTCGATCTCAATCTACCTTGGAGGCATTCCCCATTGCCTCTATTCCTCCTCTTATGTCTGTCGAAGTGAATGAGGAGTTGATGAAGAAAATTCAAGCTGAGGTGGAGTGCATAAATTTTGAGTTTCGACGACACACTCCTGCCGTTACTCCTGCTTTTGCCTTCCCCACTATCTTAGTAGATCCATATGAAGGATGGTTAAAGTAAAAGAAGATCTCAAAGGTTCCTCCAAGTGTGGGTGCTGCTGGTGTGAGGAAAAAGACTCTAGGTACTAAGTCCCAGAAGAAATGGGCTCCTGATGTACATCTCTCCCCAGCTCCTTTTGTTGCTTCCCCTCCTTCCTTGCCAATGGTGATATAATCTCATTATCCCTCTGTATCAGAGGTATACATGCATTTTTTTTTTCTATAGCAAACTGCATCTATCTAACTCTTAGTCCTGTCTGACTTTGGTGCAGGAAGCTGAAGAAGAAATGCCCAACCCCCAATGAGTCCTTTTGAGGGGGATGCTTCGATTCTTCTTATTCAGATGTAACTCCTCCCCATTCCCCCATGATTGGGATTACTTACTCTCTCCATTTGTCCTCTAAATGTCCGTTGAATCTGTGGGAATTTTGTCTCAGCCAGAGAAATCTCCCCCACCTTCTTCTGAATTATCACCCCAGCTCGAGGTTTCTCTACCCATCATTCCAGCTGCAGAAAGTTTTCCAGAGGTAGCACATTCTGAACACTATTAGGTCTGACGTCTTTTATCTTTTTTGGCTGAACTTTAACCTCCCGGGATGGCTCAGGTCGAAGGGGCTTCTGTATTGGGTAACATTCTTCTTCCATCTGTATTGACAAGGCCCATCACTACAGTTCCCCTCTTTAGAAACATTATTGAGGTGAGTTAAATATGATGTATGTCTATTTTCTTCTGTATTTATTCACCACTTCTAACACTTATTTTCATTTTACAGTTCTCTCCACGTCTAATCCCACTAACGTGTTTCGGGACTCTTTCCATCCCTAAAGCAATCGTTGACCCTTCTGCCCATTATGGTGCTTCTTCTGGTACTAAAAGTGTGGGTGCATCCATGGAAGGTCAAACGACTTCGTCCAACTCCACCCCAATATTACCCTTAGTACCCTTAGTTGGCACAGGAGCTTTACCGAACATTGAGGTTCCTCTAGTTGTGGGTGCCGTTGAGTCTTCTGAGTGGATGGACGTATTGCCAGCAGTTCCCACCATTGTATCCTCCTTAGTGACTCCCGTTCTTGCTCCATCAATTGCTGAGGTATTTTGCTAGTTTCTCTTCGTTTCATGTAATTTGTCCTTTATTCTTGACAATGTACAATCAAGAAGAGTCTCATTTTTCAAACATTCAAACTCCACTGGTAATAGTGACTTAACAATGAAAAGACTTGTTAAGATTTTTGTCAAACTCCACCAATAAGGGTGACTTAAAAATGACAAACACTTAAGATTTTTTGGTCAAACTCCACCAGTAACGGTGGCTTCCCAATGAAAACACTTGTTAATATTTTTTGTTAAACTTCACCAGTAATGGTGACTTAACAATGAAAATACTTGTTAAGATTTTTGGTTAAACTCCACCAATAACGATGACTTAACAATGATAAACACTTGTTAAGATTTTTGTAAAACTCCACCAGAAACGGTGACTTAACAATGATAAACACTTGTTAAATTTTTTTGGTCAAACTCCATGAGTAACGGTGACTTAACAATGAAAACACTTGTTAATTTTTTTTTTGCTTGCACTCATTACTTCCTCTACCTGTTCTCAGGTTGCTAATGTGCCCCTTCTAGTTGGAGAGAGACCTCCATTAGTCCCTTCTCCCATCGTGTCACCCCATTGTGAATAGGCTATTTTAGAAGAATCTAGTCGTAATGACCAAGGTTCCATGACAGGTGCTGCAACCGATAGCAAATCTAGTTATGAGCTTCGTCTGCCTAATCTGGTTCCTCATGAATTCTGTCTCATGGTCCTCCAACGATCTCCCTAATTGCCTGCCATCCATAATTTGGTAATTAAACAAATTACAAACCATCACCTTGAGACTTTTAGTATCGATTGTATTCGTATAAACATTTTGGTGATGAGCCACAGACTTCAAGGCATGGCCATTGTTATTAGTGATCTCGTCAGTAATCCAATTGAAAATGTTACTAGGCCCATTCTTATTCAATTTTTGGGTTATCTAAAGGAGTTATGCAGAACACTTAAAGACTTTGACGAGCCAGCAATTGGCAAGCCACAGGGAACTGCCGCAAAACCACCGGGAGGTTCAACGAGCTGAGAAAGCTAGGCTGACCGAGCTAACACCTCTTTTTGAAGCTACCATAGAGGAGGTAGAGGATATCGAAGAAGTTATGCGTCTGGAAAAGCTAAAATGGGAGAAACTTCTTATTGAGCGTGCACAAGTTCAAACAAGGCTAGAGGTTTCTATTAATGCCCAACAATCATGCCTAGTAACTTTTTTAGGCCTACTTGAAGTTTTTTTCTCTGCTCCATACTTGTGGTTCCTCTTAGGATAATATAATTTTTTATGTACTTGTATATATTTTCCTTTTCTCTCTTATGTAATTCTCGGGCAATAGTTCCCAATTTTATAATGCATCAAAATTTATGAATGAAATAAAGGTTATATGTTTTTCCGTGCCACTTCTTTGTGCTATAACTACTTGCATAAAATACAAACTCTGTAATCATTCATATCACTCAAGTTGCAATAAAAAACATCTCTTTAGAAAGAAAAGATGTATATACTCATAAGAAAATAACTAGATACAATGATGATCTAAAGTTAATTGCTTATACATGATAGACTTTCAACCATTTATTGTTAATCTTAAACAGTTTGTCTTCTTCCATCTTAGAAATTAAGCAATAATCTGAATCATGAGCCTCCTTTATAATGAAAGGTCCCTCCTAATTTTTTGTAAACTTAAGTAGAGGAAGCCCCCTGATGTGCTTCACTGTTGCCTTCAAAACAAGGTCTCCCTACGTGAACTTCCTTGGTCTCACGAAGTTATCATGCACCCTGGAGAGATGCTTCTTATATATTAGAAAGTGCTGCATCGCATCATCTCTGTACTCTTCCAACGCTTCCAACTGCACATGTCTGTTCTGAGGGAACATGCTACTTCGTAAGGCATGTCGGGCAAAGGGAACTTCCAACTCCACTTGGAGAATCTCTTAAGCTCCATACACAAGGGAGAACGAGGTGTATCCTATGGGCTTCCTTTTAGTTGTTCGATATGCCCATAATACAACTGGTATCTTGTTATCCCATTATCCTGGGAAATTCTCCATCGTCTTGGACAAAATGTTAACTAATGTTTTGTTAGTTGATTCGGCTTGACCGTTTCCCTTTGGGTACGCCACCATTGAAGTGTGATGACCAATAAAGTACTTATCTGTGAGCATTGTTACCTCTAAATTGATGAATGTGGTTTCGTTATCAGAGAGAATAACCTTTGGAATCCCAAAATGGAAAATGATGTATTCATTGATGAAGTTTCTCACCACCACTACTGTTGCCCTTCTTAGTGGTATTATTTTAGCCCACTTCGTAAAGCACTCTGTTGCCACTAGTAACCAGATCTTCCCCCTTGAAGAAGGATGTATTACCCCTACTAGGTTAAATGCCCAAGTGTGAAAAGGATAAGGTGTTGTCAGAGAGTGTAAATCCACCGATGGAGTATGCATCATATTTCCATGCATTTGGTAAGCTTTACATTTTTGAACGAACTTAGTAGAGTCTTTCTCCATTGTTGGCCTATAATACCCCAACATCATCAGCTGATCATACAACTTTTCCCGTTCTATGTGAGCTGAATCATGAGCTTATTTGAGGACTTCAACTGCTTCTTCCTTTATGATACCACGCAATGGCCTATTAAAGTACCCTCTTTGATAAAGCTTCCCTTATTGAACGTAGAACCTTGGGGCCCTTCGTTTGAGTCCCATCTCATCTATCTTCTCTATTGGGACAACTCCATCTTTAATGAAGTCAATATAGGGCTATCTCCAATCTGGGTAAGCTTCAACGAAATGGCACTCAGCTGCTTCGAAGAACGGTTGGCACTTTTCACACTTATGTTGTAGCTCTCTTGCATCTTGCTTCATTCTAGGCCAGAAGTATCCCTCCCTTTGAATTCTTCTATAAAGAGGAATCTCACACAGTGCTCCTCGTGTGTTTTCTTTAGTCTCTGCTCTAATTCTTCATGGCTGGTGCTTCTTGACAGCCATCCACTTGCATTTCTGAAGTAGAGGTTTCCCTAATTTGTACGGTATTAGTCTAAATTTCTTAGTTCGATCGATCCTTCCCCAGATTCTAATTTATTTCTAACCTCTCCCCTCCAGTCAGAGTCATCATCCATCGAAAAAATTAACAGTAGTACAGAGGGATGAGGATGCCTCTTGATCTTGGTCTGATGGAACTGGTTGAGGAGCCTCTGGATGATTGCTCTGTAAGGTTCCAGACTAAGGTGTTCCAATGGATATCCTCTATTTACTTGCTGAATCACTAAGTTTGAATCACCCTTGATGCAGAGTGAATGAATTCCCCTTCGAAGGGCATCCAATAACCCCAGTACCAATGCATCATACTCTGCTTTATTATTGGAACAAGGTAAGTCTAACTTCTAGGAAAGACAAATTTCTTCTGTACCTCTTGAAAGATTAACTCATGCTCCTCCTTTCTTCTATACTAAAGATCCATCGAACTGCATCGTCCATTTCTCTTCTCTAGTGTCAAAGTGATTTTCCTGTAAATAATCTCCTGGAATGCTCTCTCATGGTGGCTCAAATATCCCAGAAGGAAAGATTACTAAGAGGTCTGCGTATGCCTGGCTTTTGATTCTATAAGGGACCCCACATTTCAAGTCATACTCTGAGAGGATGAGGAACCACCTAGCTGGCCTACCAATTAATATAGTTCTTACCAACAAAATCTTATTAGGATCACATCTTATTACACTATGAATTGTAAAAGACAACATATAATGTCTAAGATTTTGTGCTACAAAGACTAAGGCTAAATAATCCCTTTCCAAGCTACTATACCTAACCTCTGGTCCATGTATGATTCTACTAAGGTTGTAGACTGGCTGTACCTACCTGTCAATATCCTATGCTAATAGAGCTCCAATAGACCTCATGGTGGATGTGAGGTATAATTGTAGCGGTATTCCTGCCCTTAGAGTAATCATGGTATGTGGTGAAACGATAAGCTTCTTCAACTTATTGAGAGACTCCCAGTGAATTTCCTCCCACTTAATCTTTATGTTCTTTCACAAAACCTGCATCAATGGGTGTGTTATTTCAGCCAATCCAGGCATAAATATCCTAAAGTAGGAGACTTTACCGAGGAAACTTTTGAGCTCCTTCACTGTTCTTGGACTTGGCATCTCCAAGATCACTCGCTGTTTGTATTGGTCCATATGTACTCCCTACCGATCTACCACAAAGCCTAGAAACTTTCCACTGGTTACTTCAAAAATGCACTTTAGCAGGTTCATCATCATTTTATACTTCCTATATATGGCAAATATGTTCCTCAAATCACTTAAGTGGGACCCCTCCTTCTTCGACTTGATGACCAAGTCATCTACATAAAACTCCATAAATTTATGAAAGAAGTCATCGAAAATGTCCATCATTGTTCTTTGATAAGTAGCCCCAACATTTTTGAGTCCAAACGGCATTACCTTCCACATGAAGTTACCCAATGAGGTTCTAAATGTTGTTTGCTCCGCATCTGTGAGGTCCATCTTGATCTGGTTGTACCCTACATACCCATCCATGAAGCTATATATATCATATCCAGCCGTTGCATCTATCAAGCTATTGATGGAGGGCAGAGGGAACTCATCTTTGGGACAATATCTATTCAAGTCTCTGAAATCCACGCCGATCCTTATCTGATTCTTATCTTTCTTACCCATTGGGATAATGCTAGAAAGACAAAGTGGGTGTTGTATCGATTTGATGAATCCTCCTGCCAATAGGCATTGGACCTCTTTTTTTATCTTTAAGTCCAATTTAGGCTTGTAGGTCCTCGTTGCTTTCTTGATCGGAATGGCAGAAGGCATAACGTTTAATTTATGGTAGCTTACTTCTTCATCTAGCCACTCCATCTCTGTATATTTCCATGCGAAAAAGTTTATAAACTCTCGGATTACCTCAATCTAAGCTTCCCGTTTCTTCTTGTTGAGATCCTTTGAGAGGAAAATAGGCCTTGGCTCCACCCCTTCTTTTACCAGATTTATCTGCTCCAATTCTTGCACTTATGGCTTTAGTTGGTTCGTCATGTAGTCTGGTTCTTTCGTGACATCCTCCATGAACTCCTGTATGTTAGAATTATCTATCATGATACATTGCCCCCGTTGATCCACCAAAAAACATTCATATACCAGGTCAGTCTCCTCGCCAGCCTCTGTCGTAGCTTATTCGACTTCGTATTCAGGCCATCATAAGCGATAAACCACATTTCTTTCCTCAGTAATAATATTCTTGCATTATTTTCTGGCCATTGCAACTGCCTTTTTTTCCTCTCCCCAAAATCCTCTACCCTTCTTCATTCATAGAATCGACTCAGCACACTTTTCCGTGTGACCTCATGTTCCATTGGGTCCATTATGGGTTGCATCCTATCTTTGAGCTTCTTCGAGATTTTCTCAGGTCAAGGGACCACTTGGTTGGCTTCTTTTGTTACTCCTCTACCGCTTGCAATTCTGTTATTCTGGTCATTCATAGGTCCCATCCTTTCGCTAATCGAGGGAACCCAGGCTCCCTCCATTCTTCCCGTTAGGACTCTGACGTACTCCTCCAATTTTGTATATAACGATGCATCCACTAGGTGAGCTTCTTCGATAGCGAAGGGCCTCTTTGTAGCTCGTATAGTGATCTCAGTTCCTTTAATATTTTCCTTGGCACATTGGTGATATGTCGTGGGAACTAGTCCTTGGTTGTTCATCCACACTCTTCCTATTAACATATGGTAGGAAGTTGTACTCTCTATCATATGAAACTTGATGTGGGAACTCAGATTTCCCATTACAATACCAACATTCACTTAACCAATGGATTTGGAAGACGGGTTGGCATAACCTAAAATCGCCAAAGGCATAGGGACCAATCTTTCTTTTGGGATTTTAGCTTTGTGGAAAGAGATAATTGGAATGATGTTGATGGATGCCCCCATCCATAAGAGACCTTGTGAAGCTAACCCCGTTGATGCTAGCGGTTACATATAACGATCGATTGTGAGGAAATCTCACGGCCCTGTCTGCATCGCTAAACATTATTTCTGACAGAAATTTCTTCACCAGTCGGGACATGGTTCCCTTCCATCTCAGCGAAGGGACTGCATTCTTCCTCGCAATATCTTGGACTTCTTGAGTTATCTCCAACCTACTTTATTTTAACATTCCCACCTGATCGAAGAACTAGGAAAAATTTGGGGATCGTGAAACCGCATAGTACTTCAAGCTTTGGTCAATCTCCTCACCTTCAATGTTATGTATGTCCTTCATATCCCTGGAACTTGCCTCGTCATAGGCTAACACTACATTAGCCATTCCCCTAGTACACTCGTTCAGAGCCTCTTCAAACTCCCCCTCCTCTGTCATCAGCTCCCCCGCTTCTCTTTTTGCCTCACCATTATAGGACACCACCAAATTAGTCTCATGTACTGAAAGTGGGTTGTCATTAATATTTTATGGAGGGATTTATAGTTTCCATGCCTTTACATGTTTATTGATGATTCTCCTTAATGTAAAAAAACTTCACGTTGGATGTTGAATCTTTCGATGGATCTGGCAGTACTGGGATCCTCTCTGGTCGCCGCATCTGGTTCCACGATGGGGATACCCTTAGGTTCATACATTGTTCCTCCTTGAACCATGGAGTTTGAACAACTAATAGTCTCCTCTATTGTATAAGTTATCGCTGGTGGGTCCTCCTTATATCTCTTGAAATTTATCTTGATACATTTCCTCGACTATTTGCTTCCTTAATTTCCATCAACGTATTACACTCGTGGGGGCTGGCGGCGAGCTACAACGGGTGGCCCGCGCTGCCTGAACATCATTGATACCACAATGGGGTTCGATCGAACTACCAATGAGATGTTCCTTGCTGCTTTGAGGAATATCGCAAAATTCCCTTCGCGAGTTTCATTAATTAGGTGATAGATCTACTCTAGGAGCAAACACTCAGCACATAGTTGTAATAACTTGGACTCTTTGGATTCTTCCCTCACATCAAGGGATCTCTCCCTGAACCTTCGAACATAATCTACCACATCCTCACCCGGCCGCTACTTATCCTTGCCCAACTGCCTTAATGTAAACTCATCTTCTGCCAGAAAGAACATCTGAAAAAATAAAACATGCATCTCCTCCCAAGTTGAAACACTTTTGGGTGCCAAATGGGAGTAAGATGTATAAGCTTTATCAGTTAATTATTTTGAGAACTCCCTCAGCTGGAGCCTCTTGTTGTTGTAGTGATCCCCTAGATGTTAGATGAAAATTTTGATGTGCTCCTTGGTGTTCTACCCTTTCCTATGTACCTTTCAAAGATAGGAGGAATATAATCTTTTGGGTAAGGCTCATCATTATATTCCTGAGGGTAAGGTGTCCGAAAATTGTCATAAACTGTAGCTACCTCTGTAGAGGATTGTGAGGAAGCTTACATTAACTTCAGCATCTCCTTTAGCATCTCCTTTAGCATCTCTTTTCTCATTTCCTCTATAGCTAATATCGTTGAAGGAGCGGCCAGAGGGACCACAAGTGGGATGCCCGTTGCACCCGGAGTAATCACCACAGTTGGAATGGTTGTTACTCCTAGATTTCCCACTATTGGAATCATAATATGGGGTATGCTTGTTGGGGAAGTTACTATTAGAACTGCGCTTGGTGGGGCCGTTGGGGCTACCCCTAGTGTTGCGAAGGAGTTGGCCTCAAATCCCCCAAACACTACTGAAGCTACAGGAGTATGTAAAAACTCGTAGAATGTATTCATGAGGATTTAAACTTGAGATGATCCCAACCTGACAGTCGTGGAAGGTTGCGTCACCCCTAGAACGCCCCTCACCATTGAACTGGAAACACCTCCACTTGAGAAGCTCTATCTCTGGAAGCTTCCATCTCCCTTGCCTCTTGTTCTTAATTGTGTTCAAATCATCAAATTTAAGTCTTCGATTAACATTAACTTACTCCATACTCTTTTCTTAGAATAATACCTCCCCAGCGAAGTCACCAAATGTAAGAGGGTAGTTTAGATAAGATGTAGGTGTAACCCATTTTGGAGTACAATAATGATAAGTTAATCAAGAAACACCTTTGGCTAAGTAAAGCACACAATAACGATTTGGTGAAAACGAACTCAGTTTGATCTTACAAATCTCTCATGTATAACCCGAAAGATAATAATGAACTCAGAAGTAACTCATTTAGAGAGAGATAGAATTAGGCATCCTAGATACACCTTCGAAGGCAGCCAAACACCCCAACCACCCTCAAAGATCTCTATCAAGTATCAAAATCTTCGTAATCAATGGCAATGGTGGGTGAGTGAACTCTAGTTTGTAATAAATCTCTCTCTCTGATGTATTTTATTTCTAGCAATAACTTCTGAACCCTAAAAAAGAATCCCATGCCTCAGAGGCAGTTGAGGCCCTTAAATAGTCCCCACAATACTCCCGAGATAACTCTATTAGTAGTAACTATGAAAAACATCCCCCATACTTGATGTCACAAAATTTAAATGCCTGATGCACTAGTTAGTTCCACGTCATAAACATTAAATGCCAATGCATGCCTTTTTCCTAACCACTGCGTGTCAGGGGGTTGTCGTCACAGAGGTGTCTCACCAACTGTCTGACAGCCCAAAATACCATGGTGGCTTACTCAACTATGGATTTGACATTACCTAGTTGGCTAGTGACATCACATAAAGTAGACGTGACATTTAAGTAGAAGGTTGTTTGGTTCATAACTAAATGCCCGATGGAACTCAAGGCTGCTCCGCCTAAGCTTCCACGTTAAAAGGTCTTTTGATGTTTTACCAATTTTATCTAAGATGTTCTGGACGACCCCCACGGGGCCTCACTTCTCAATCCTCCAAACCAATTCCCTCTTAAGTTCCCACAAAGAGGTTATTCGATAGAGAACGAAAGCTCTCTGAGGCCCTGCCAAGCCTGGTCTCTCGTGAGTACCATTTTGACCTCTTACTGAATACCATTATAATCATTACATCATTATAATCGTTATAGGTCATGGTAAATATAAACAAAAGATACAACATGACTAAGTAACGCAACAAAGCTAAAGTATGAGCTTCCACGCTGAGCCATCACACTAAGCTGCCTCACTTGAGTTGCCATGTTGGGCTGCCTCGCTTGACCTGCCTTGCCTGAGCTGCCTCCTTGTCTTAATCCCAAACACTGTTGTTAATGGGGGGATTATCTATAATCTTCAAGGCCCCCTACACTCTCAATTCTTCTTCTAATTCTAAAATCTTAGACTCTAAAAAAACCTTCCTATCTTCAAACATGAGAAGCTCTTTCTTCATTGTTTACATCAAACCTCTGAGGCTATCTCTCTATCCTTCAACATATTCAAGATTCTCTAGAAGATATCTCTCATGTGTCCTAAGGTCTTCTACTAAAGCACTCTTATCAATGAGCTTGGCACGCTCTCTTGAACTATATTCTAACTTCAAATTAGCGCTTTTTAATTTAATTGATTCGACATATAATTATTCAAAAGTTACTTGAAGCTCACTCACATCAACCTCTTATTCATTTTCACTCTCTCTTTCATCTCCACTCTCACAACCATAAAAACTTGGGATTCACAAAAATTTTCCTCAAAAGTGTCATTTATTATATTGTCATCATTGGACGAGTTTTCACTATCACTTACAAGACTTGCCATGAACACGGTAAAATTGCTCTCAATGGGGGAATTGGGCCCCTCTTCCTTATCACTATCACTAAGAGTTTCATTGCATGAAATTGGTTACTTTCCCTCTATCCTTAGTTTAGTGGGACACTCTCTTTCCCTATGGACATAACCCTCACAACCATAAGATCTATTTGATTCATCCCTATTAAGATCTTCATTTAGTTTTTTAGGGAATTTTTCGGCCTTGTCATACATAGATTTATCAAATTTCTTAAAATCCTTTTTAAGATTATCTTTATTGAATTTAAGAAATTTTCTAAACTTCGTTGGAAACACAGACATCTCCTCGAAATCGATGTCACTCTCATCATCCGAAATATGTTTTTCCTCCTTTTGGGCTTTCAAAGAGATGCCCTTATCTTTCTTCTTTTCATCCTTGGAGGTAAACATGCCACGTTCATAAGTTTGTAAGTCACCTACGAGCTCTTCAAGTTTTGTAGAGGCTAAAGTGGGTAAATAATTTAAAACGGTCACTTTTGAAATAAACCTATCGGGTAAGGACCTTAAAATTTTCTTTACTACACGGTAGTTGGGTATATTTTCTCCAAAATTAAAAGATGAATTAACAACTTCATAAAGTCTTGAATAAAATTCATCAAAAGTTTCACTCTCTAAAATTTTTATGGTCTCGAAATGAGTGGTGAGGTTTTGGAGTTTCGAAGATTTTACGACACTAGTTCCCTCATGGGTGAGTTGTAAAATATCCCAAGCTTCTTTACCAATTTCACTCATCATGATACGTAGAAATTCATCCGGTGTGACCACACTAAACAAAAATTCAACCCTCGAAAATAAAATTATATAGTTTAAGTTCATTCTCACTCCACATCTCTACAGGTTTGGGAACACGTTCATTTTCTACTAAACAAGTAGGTGGGGACCACCTGGTAAAGATATACAACCAAACCCTCTCATCTATGGACTTTAGTGTCAATTTCATACGCGCTTTCCAGTATGCGTAATTAGAACCATCAAAACTAGAAATTTTGAAAATGGTGAAAATTCCATTTTTAAGCTAAACATAAAAAGGAACTAAACGCAATAACAGAGCACTTCTCGCTCTGATACAACTTAAAAGTGTGTTTTCTTTACACTATATGCTCTGATACCACTTGATGGTGTGGAAGCTCCCAAATTTTAAATTCTAACAATTAATGTGATGGTTCATGTTAATTCCAAATTAAAATTTATTTTCAAATTATAACAAACACAAAATTAAAATTGTAATTTCTACCAAATTAAAATTAAACTAAACTAAAAGTGAAATTAAGCTATACAAATATTAATTTTAACACATTAAATATGTTGACTTGAATTAAATTACATTAAACTTACTCAAACATATTTTTAGAATCAAATTTTATCTTTTTAACCTAAACATGCATTCTGGGTGAATAATCAAGACAAAAGAGACAATCTCACTAGACGACGATGTACAAGGAAAACCAAAATGGGAAAAACCTTGGACGGCCCTGGCCTAACCAATCCACTAGGTGTAGAATTACAATTACAAGGCAACAGACTTACATAACTGACTTGACTCCATCCAAGCCTTAACGATCCTTCTTGTAAACACATCCGCCTAGTTGATAACCATGGACTCCACAGCAGTCTCGGAATCCACTGATGGTGCTATGTTCACCATCAACCCTCATGTGAAGCCTTTCTTCTAGTGGGAACACCGAAATAAACAAATGAACTCCTTTTTGTGGTGGAGACGAACCGAAACACTCTATAATGTGTAAAGATCAAAACATGGTGCCAAACACTCTCCAAGCAAAGATATATATAGAAAAACTTGGATTCTAAACAAACATATGGGTGTATATGTGTTTTTGGAAGAATTTAATCTTGAAAATCAAAACATTCAAACCATGAACTTTTTCTATGAAAGAAGTCTCTTAAAATCTCTCTAGGAGATGGAAAAGTTAGTGTAAAAGCATCTATCCCCGAAGTATAAAGGCTGGTGAAATTTAGTGGGCTAGTGGGTGGTTAAAATAAAAATTGCCAAAATTTTTAGTTTCCCGCCCAGGTCGTTCGAAAAACTTTTCCAGGTCGTTCGAACGGCTATGTTCGAAAAACAAAGCATAAAGAAACAAGGCCAAAACTTTGTTGGAAAAAGTGATTCCAACGAGTTCGTTGGAAAAAAACTTCGAACGAAAAAAATAGAGTATTTGAGCATAATGTCTTTTGAACCTCGTTACCAATGTCGTTCGAACGAGCTCATTTCAACGACAAAATGTTATTCGGACGACATTTCGGAAAATCCAAAAATTGTTTCAATTTTCATTTTAAGCCCAATTTTTTTTCTTAAAATAAAAGTAGAGTAGACAAAAAATAACACCCATAAAAATATTCCAAGTCTCCATATATATATATTAAATGCATTTATACCTTTAGGCGACATTGGAATCCTCAAATGTTGGCGACGTCAAACATGATGCGAAACCCTGGAATGATGAAACTATAAATATGGCCGCTACGTCTTCAACTCTTCAAACACGTCGTAGGATTGATATAAACAAACTTTTATCCTATGACTCAAATGGTTTTGTTCAGAATTAAGCAAAACTACATATGGACTCAATTGGAAATTTGTGTCCTTACACAGTGGGTCGAGGTCGATCCTATTGACATAAAGTTTAATATTACCGATTCAGAGGGTCGTGGTCGATTTTACATATCTAAGATTAAAATAATCAATTCATAGGGTCGAGGCCGATTATACATACATAAGGTTGAAATGACCGATTTAATGAGTTGAAGTCGATTCTTCGTAGCTATGATTGTTTCTAGGGAACACGTTTCTAATTGGGGGATCCAGTGAGGAAGGTGTAGATTATTTTGCATGTAGGCGTACTTTGGATTTTGGTTCCAGTGGGCAGTATGTTGGTGACGAGAGTGAATGACAATGCATCTATTTATGTCCTGTGGAGGATTAACGAGGTCTTTGTAAATGTTTTGGTGCTCCAAAAATGAGTTTTTTTAGAGTAATGATGTTCTTAATTTTGCGGGGATTTTTTGAGGTTTTTTCAGGCAATTTTTAGATTTTTTAGGATTTCTAACACAAAAGTTTAAGGGGTCTGCCAATAGGCAGGGCTAGGGAGGTTCCTATTAGCGTAGGTCACGGACTCTTGGGCTTCTCAGGTAAGGTGAAAGGTTAACACTGATAGGCAGGGCAAGGAGACTGCTGACCACCATATCCCTTGGCCTCTTATAAAAAGGGGGCGACCTCTTCATTTTTTCACACCTTCAAATGATTGAATCTCTATCTTTCTGTCTGTAAATGTTGATTTTGAGCCTATTTTCTTTATAAGAACTAATGGAAGATACTTCTGTCAATAATAAGAACTGTAGGACTATTGATAATTGGGAGGGTTTGGAATGGCGGGTTGCTGTGTCGCTGGAGTTAAGCAATGAGAATATGTATGACAACTTTGAGCTAGTGCTAGATGAGAGGGTTCTGCCGTGGGACCCAACGCATCATAATTTTACTAGGGTGAAGAACTCAAATGGCTATGGAAGTGCTAGTCATTTTTATTTCCATCCTTCTTCCTTTTCTTCTTATCCTTGGATTACTGAATAAGGTTAACATAGCCTCTTCGAGATTTCGATCCCAGGGGTTGATCGAGATGAAGGAGGTTTCAGATCATCTTTTGAGGCAATTCAGTGAATGGTGGGGTCTGCTGGTTTTGGCCCGTTGGTAGGGGCTTTGGATGAGACACCATGCTCTTCGGCATTATTATGTGAACTGGGTGAGAAGTGTTGGGAAAAGACCCACACACATTCATTTAGCAGTATGGGAAGTGAAGATCACTCCCTTGAATGTTCAGTAGCTGGCGGGTTAGAGTCTGTAGGTTAGAAGATTGTGGTGCATCGCACTCTGCAGGTTATAAAGGTGGTAGTGTAGGTTGCATTGGGTTATATAGGGAGAATAACGTCGAGGGATTCTGTCCAATATCCATTCTGAATGAGACTTTATTATACAAGAGAATTATTGAGACTGACGGGTGACAAGTGAGTCTGGCAACCCGATTATTTATTTTTCTTCTATTGAGGAATTATGGTGGCAACGAGTGACGAAGTCACCCATCCTTGGATCATTTCGGAGATCAATTTATATGATTAGAGGATCTTTACACTGACATAAGTTTATACTTTCTTGGATTCCTTCAGTTGGCATTGCTGATAAACTTTTATAGGACCCACGTATATCTTGGAGGTAATCTTTAGGTTCAATTTCCCTTTATTTTCCTCTTATCTTTTCATTTTCTTTCTTTTGACTTTTGGTTTTGCCTTTTGCAGATATGATTTTATGAGGTGATAGGGAACAACTTGGGTTTCATGTCCTTAAAGGGGAATGTTTTGGGAGACTTCTGCACGATATATAGATGAAGGAAGTCGAAGAGGCATTCAAACTAATCCCTTGCTTTAAAGGATGTACGGGCGGTGCTGAACGCCCGGATAAGAAACTAGTTTAGAAATTTTTTCCTTTCCTTTTATGTGTTCTTATAACTTTACTTCTGGGTATATAGTTGATTATTTATGTGGAAACAGGTGACCTCTGAGCTCTAGTACGTATCCTCGGGGTATATAGTTGATTATTTATGTGCAAATGAGTAGGCTGCTAGAGAATGAGTTTGGGTACATTTGGTACCTTAGAGAGAGGGTGGTACGACAGATTAATGAGAGTGAGGTGGAGGTCCCACCATCGATGCCCCCTGAGTATATGAGGAGAGTAAAGAAGATGACTGATGAGGCCGTGGTGGAGGCGATGAAAGGTGAGCTCTATACGCATTACACTAATATGATGATGGGATATGACTATTTGGACTTCGAGACCAGTTGGTTGATGTTCTTTTTTATATATTATGTCGATAACATGCCTCCACCGGTGGCGAGATCGAGGAGAGGTACCAGCGTAACGGCGACATCGATCCATAGTACTGGTGGTGGCGACGTAGGCAACACAGGAGGTTCCAGTTCCTTATATTTCCACCCTTTCCTATCACATTTGAATGCGCAATGGGGATGTGATATCGGTCCTTCATCACGCTAATATAATTATAGATGGGTTTGCGGGTCTTCATGAGGAGGCTCTCCAAGTAGAAGTATGACCATCATTATCTTTTTCCTTTTCACATTTTCTTCCTGTCTTTACTGACTTGCTTAGATTTTGGTGATTGTGGGTCTCTTTTACAATCTTTGCGCATGTCGATAACCTATTTGCAGGAAATTCAAAATTTGATGGCACCGATGTCGAACTTCTTGAGGAAGTCATCCATTGCTTGTTTGGTTCCGCTGGCCACGTCTGAGGAGATATCCGTCTCTTGGAGTGGGGGGCCCTTCATTATCGGGAGAAGCGCGTTCACCGAGGTGGTTAATTCTGAGGTGTTTTGAGAGAGGTTTTGGAGGGACTTGGGTTATGTCCAATTGTATCTTTGTTCTTTTTTTTCCTTCTTATAGATGTAAGAATATATATTTATTCTAAACAAGTTAAATATAATATGTGCACTTTTTATGTTATCTTGTTTAATGGCTTACCTCTACATGAACTGTAGTTTACTGGTGAGAGTTTTTTATTTGCAAAGATAGATATAAGATAAAATAAAATAAATAAAAGACAAACTCAAAGATCAAATTTTCACATGTGAAAAAAAATCTATTTCTAAAGTTAAGTCCGAAAGGGAAAATAGGGGATTTCAAAAAAGGAAAACTGGAAGATTGATTTTTTTTTTTCAAAAAGTTTATTTTGGAAATGATATGTACAAAAAATGAATGTGAAGAATTTCCCAAAGAGGAGGGTTGGAGATTGGCATACCGCTTGGCCTTCCTATTGGAATAAATATCAAGTACAGATCACTTCCTTATTATTGATTGCACTTCCTGTGTACTTCTCGGTACGCTTAGAGCAGAAAGTTAAGTGGCATCTTGAACAGTTTGTCTTGTGTGGATTTTTGTAGTAAAAAGGGTGTCTTTCGATATAGTTTTCATCACTACATTCATTTTCTCTTCATTATAACTTTTCTCTTATCTTTTGTAATGGATTTTCCATTTCATGAAACCTTTTGATCTTACCATGAGGGTTTAGAGACCCTGTGCCTCTACAACGTTAACTATGAAGCTTTTGGTCTGAGCCATGTTTCCTTGTGGAATAATCGTCCCATATTATATAACCTTTTGAAATTAGTAGTAAAGTTATGGTACCCTAAATACCATGTCTTTCAGTTCGTCTTATATGATGTGTGTCCCTACTACGAAGACTTTTCTGCGATGCTAGGTGTCACCCCTAGTGTAGCGGAACCTATACCAAATTTATCATGTTCTCCACGGGTGTCATTATTAGAGTTGATCCACCTCCCCCTTTTAACCGCCCGAGCGCTGGTACATGGGGGAAACATCATCCTTTCAGCATTCATGAATTTTATATGCCAGAGGGATGTTACTGATAACGACTTTTCTAGTACTATAGCCCTAGCCTTGACTTCCAGGCTTCTATTGGTGATGGGTGACCTGAAGACTGACCCTTAGGTAGCAATAATAGCGCTATGGATGTCCTACCACTATAGTAATTATGTGGTTTTATTAGCGGAGACTATGTGTAAAAGCGGTGAGCTTTTCTAGTAAAATCAAAGTTATAATTTCCTTTTATATAAACTCGAAACTCGATGATGATGCGGAAGCGTAAAGGTGGTGATGGTTCAACTTTAACAAAACAACAAATTTTAATTTCTTAAAACAAATTAGAATTGCAACCAAGTGAAGTAAAATTAATCAATTAATATATTCACTTAAACCAATTAATTAATCCAAGTCCTAGAATTTGCCTAAGTCATATTTATCAATATTAGCAAATCAGGCGAAACCAAATTTTAGCAAATGACTTGAATTAAATAAACTTTACAAAATATTCAAATTAGTCCCAAATTAAATTGAGTGTGATGATTTAAACCAAATTTTATCTTAAATTATTCTAAGCATGCATTCTACGTTATTTTGCAAGATAAAATAAACCAATCACCCTACGCCGCGATGTACGAGGAAAAACCCAAGACGGGAAACAACCTCGGACGGCCCTAGCCACAAATCCACTAGATACGGAATTACAAGTACAAGACAGATAGACTTACAACACACGACTCGATCCCTCTCAAGCCCCGATGCTTCTTCTTGTAGACACCTCTTCCTAGCGGATAACCTTGGAACACCACCGCGGTCTCGGAATCCACCGATAGGACTTTATATGGTCACCGTCACCCGTACATGGAGCCTTTATCCAAGTGGGTAAAACAACATTAAAAATACTTCTTCTTTCTTTGTGGGAAGTAGAAGAAAAACCTGAAACTTCTCTTCAATTCGGTGTAGAGAAAACCGGTGCCAAACTCTAAGCAATTGATAAGTATATAAGAACTTGGAATAAACTCATTTGGGTGTAAACACTAGAGTGATGGAAATTTTTCTCTAAAAATCTCACTCAAAACATGAACATTTTCCTAAACAATTTTTTCTCTCAAACTCTCTAAGAGATGATAATAAATTGGAAAAGTTAAGGTGGTAAATGTTATTCCCGCACATAATAAAGTCTGAAAAAGTTGGTTAAAAACCAAGTGGGGAAGTGGGTGCAAAACTGCCAAAAAACTGCCAAAAACTGTTCCCGCCTGGCATCTCGTTCGAACGAGACTTCTAACGACGTTCCAGATTGAACTCCTTAGAATCTCGTTGGATATGTCGTTCGAACGACAATCTCGTTCGAACGATATATCGAACGACATGTCAGTGGCCTATACTGGAACCTCGTTGGCAAACTCGTTCGAACGATATATCTAACGAACCACCAGAAAGTTTGAAAAAATCATTTTTAGCCCAGAAAACTTTATAAACATTTATTTAAAGTTTTAATTCATTCTTTCTTAAAACAAAATGCAGTTTTTATAAACCTAACACCCAATAAACTTTGTTCCAAGCTCCTATATATATAATATTGCATTCATACCTTGGGAGCATGGAACTATGGTTGATGACGTAGAAACGAGGCACGCAAACCGGCATATTGATGAATCTTTATACTCTTGGCCGCTGCGTCTTCAACAAACACTTCATAGGCTTGAGAATATTACAATTAAATACTATCCTATGAATAAATGTTTTTGTCCGGAATTGAGCCAAAACTATATATGGACTCAATTGGAAATTTTGGTCCTTACAAATCTCCCCCTTTGGCTATTCCGGGACAAAAACCAAACAAAAATCCTAAAGGGCCGTCAAGCTCACTAGACTCAAAACATAACCCACCCAAACTTGACTCAACCCAAGGATCAAACGCTTTGCCATTAAACAATGCCACTTTAGAAGAAATCCTGCACACTTAAGCAAACTCATCAAATGCATAGGGGATATTCCTGCACACTTAAGCAAACTCATCAAATGCATAGGGAATATCAAAGTATTAAATGCAATTAATTAATTACTCCCCCTAAATTAATTCTCCCCTTTATCAAACACATGACCTACTTAGAAAGACGTCTCCCCCTAAGATAAATCTCCCCCAAACTAAGATTCGATAATAATAGAATTAGATACCATTTCTCCCCCTATCATTTTCTCCCCCTTTTTGTTCAGGAATAGGCAAAGGATAAAGAACTAATAAACACGCTGAAGCTTAAAGTGTTAAGACATTAAAGCATATATGCAATAAAAGCAAGGAAAAGACAAACAAATATCATATATATATATATATACTATAAATATACCAATAAGTACTTGCATATATATATAGATATAAACACACACATGACACAAAATACAATAAGTTTGCACACTCGTATGGCAAAAATGTGTCAGATGGAAACGTAAGTGTAGGGGTGTGAACTAGCAACAATTAAATTTAGACCCAAACACTTAAGAAACGTTCACGGAGTTATCATTTGATTGCAAACTTCATCACATTTAAATATAACCTCATGTGACAATATGAAGATTGAACTCAATGAACAAACATACACAATGCATACAAGCCTATCATGATGATGATTCTACAAACCAAATAGAGTCATGACATTAAAGACAACTAGGATTAACGGACATTGTGCAAACCGTTGATATACCATCCAATTCTCCCTCAATAAGCATATATATTCTTTTGTTTTTGAATGAATATATCAAACAAACATAGGCCTTGGCAATTGTTTTCTTTTTAATGCCATATATTCTGTTTTTAGGCCTTTGGATCACGTATTTCTTTTAGATCCAATAAACGGTGGCTTACTATCGCAAAGGATTTAATTCATCCTTTCGGATCCCTTCCCCGTGCACATTTAGATATATAATTTTTATCTCACAAAGCTCACGTGCAACGGATTTTGACATGCACTAGTCCTCCTAGGTCATAGATATGTAGATGACTAGATTGGTAGGAGAACACCTCAAAAAGCTCAAATATAACATGTGACATTAAGATTTCAAAAGAGCTCGTGCATGTGTGAAAAGAGCCATATAAAAATAGAATCCATTTAAACAATACAAAATCCATTTACTCCATATAAAACATGGTAAAGAACATTTTAAGGATTGAAAATCTAAACCAAAAGTTCTAGCCACGTGGGAGCGTAAAAGATGGGATTCAAACACAAATATATGCCACATAAAGTGTGTCAAACTAAAATACACACAAAAAAAAATCTTTTTGAGTTTTTGACATTTTTAATCAAAAATAAATATTTACTCAAAAGGACAAATGAAAATCATTTGTATTTTTCATTAATCTCAAATGAAACAGATAAAACACAAATGATAAACAAAAATCTTTTTATATTATTCAGTTAATTCAAACAAAAGAAATATAATACAAAAAGATAAATAAGTCGTAATTTCTAGCATGTGATATGAAATAAGGCAATGACTAAACATGCATACACCTAGCAATGATATAAAATATGAAGTACAACAAGCTAGAGTATGCATAAAACACTAACACATTCAACCTTTAAATTTAGCAAGGGAGGTTTCATGTGATAGTAAATGAGAATCAACAAATCTTGTATCTAGCGCATTTAATAATGATTTCCTAACCCATATAGATTTATATTTAAAATGATGGGGATTGGGAAATAATGAAATGCTAGATAATGATTTCCTTGGACTTCATTTAAGATCAAAACAAAATGACCTAAGGTGACCTTTCCTACCACAATGCAAACATGTGTAAACACGAGGAATGTTACCTAAGGTGTGACCCTTTTTAAAGACCTTGGACAAAGTTGACCCTCTAAAACAAACAAGGGTTTTAGATTTAGCAATGGAAGAAGTTGAACATGATGTGCTAGGACCATTACAACAACTACTAGAGTCTTGAAAGTCATTTTTCAATTTTAAAATTTCAGACTCAAGTAATAAATTAGACTCCTCAAAATCATGGGACTCCTTCTTTAAATTTTCAATAATTCCTAGAATGTTAACACGCTCTCCCTCAATATGAGCAAACTTGTCCCTAAGACTCTTTTCACGATTTTCACTCTCTTTCTTGGACTTTTCTAAAATATCAAAATTTGAATGTAAGTCCATGAGCTTTTCACGAAAAATATCTTTTTGAGATAAGGAGATTTGCAAAGACTCAATGTGAGCTTTAAAACAAGAATTTTCATTTTCAAGAAATTTTATTCTTTTTACAAATCTCAAATTTAATTCCTTTAAATTTTCGTTACATTTGTTAAGACCATTTAATTCCTCTCGAAAATCAAAAATTTTATTTTCATTAAAATTGGACAAATTTTCATTAAGACGTCCCATTGAGAGAAAAAAAATTGTGAGAGTGATAAAAAATTGAACCACCTAAAAAGGTAAGGAAATACAAAAGCCGAAAAATGGATCTTTAACGCGATAACTTAGCGCTCCAGCTCTGATACCACTTTGTAAAAGCGGTGTGCTTTTCTAGTAAAATCAAAGTTATAATTTCCTTTTATATAAACTCGAAACTGGATGATGATGCGGAAGCGTAAAGGTGGTGATGGTTCAACTTTAACAAAACAACAAATTTTAATTTCTTAAAACAAATTAAAATTGCAACCAAGTGAAGTAAAATTAATCAATTAATATATTCACTTAAACCAATTAATTAATCCAAGTCCTAGAATTTGCCTAAGTCATATTTATCAATATTAGCAAATCAGGCGAAACCAAATTTTAGCAAATGACTTGAATTAAATAAACTTTACCCAATATTCAAATTAGTCCCAAATTAAATTGAGTGTGATGATTTAAACCGAATTTTATCTTGAACTATTCTAAGCATGCGTTCTATGTTATTTTGCAAGATAAAATAAACCAATCACCCTACGCCGCGATGTACGAGGAAAAACCCAAGACAGGAAACAACCTCGGAAGGCCCTAGACACAAATCCACTAGATACGGAATTACAAGTACAAGACGGATAGACTTACAACACACGACTCGATCCCTCTCAAGCCCTGATGCTTCTTCTTGTAGACATCTCTTCCTAGCGGATAACCTTGGAACACCACCGCGGTCTCGGAATCCACCGATAGGACTTTATATGGTCACCGTCACCCGTACATGGAGCCTTTCTCCAAGTGGGTAAAACAACATTAAAAACACTTCTTCTTTCTTTGTGGGAGGTAGAAGCAAAACCCGAAACTTCTCTTCAATTCGGTGTAGAGAAAACCGGTGCCAAACTCTAAGCAATTGATACGTATATAAGAACTTGGAATAAACTCATTTGGGTGTAAACACTAGAGTGATGGAAATTTTTCTCTAAAAATCTCACTCAAAACATGAACATTTTCCTAAACAATTTTTGCTCTCAAACTCTCTCTAAGAGATGAAAATAAATTGGAAAAGTTAAGGTGGAAAATGTTATTACCGCACATAATAAAGTCTGAAAAAGTTGGTTAAAAACCAAGTGGGGAAGTGGGTGCAAAACTGCCAAAAAACTGCCAAAAACTATTCCCGCCTGGCATCTCGTTCGAACGACATTTCGTTCGAACGAAATCTCGTTCGAACGAGACTTCTAATGACGTTCCAGATTGAACTCGTTAAAATCTCGTTGGACATCTCGTTCGAACGACAATCTCATTCGAACGACATATCGAACGACATGTCAGTGGCCTATACTGGAACCTCGTTGGGAAACTCGTTCGAACGACACCTGGTTCGAACGAAAAAACTCGTTCGAACGACATATCTAATGAACCACTAGAAAGTTTGAAAAATTCATTTTTAGCCCAGAAAACTTTATAAACATTTATTTAAAGTTTTAATTAATTCTTTCTTAAAACAAAACGCAATTTTTATAAACCTAACACCCAATAAACTTTGTTCCAAGCTCCTATATATATAATATTGAATTCATACCTTGGGAGCATGGAACTATGGTTGATGACGTAGAAACGAGGCACGCAAACCGGCATATTGATGAAGCTTTATACTCTTGGCCGCTACGTCTTCAACAAACACTTCATAGGCTTGAGAATATTACAATTAAATACTATCCTATGAATAAATGTTTTTGTCCGGAATTGAGCCAAAACTATATATGGACTCAATTGGAAATTTGTGTCTTTACACTATGAATGGCCTAGATGCATGGAATGAGGGTCTGAATCGCTTCTTTCGGGGGAGCCCCCTGTCATGCTATTTGTATGGTTATCTGAGAGACTGTACCTGGCGATCCCTCTTGAGTACCCTCTGTCGGGTGTTTCCCATTTATTTTTTAGGCCCTTATTCAATTTTAGCTCGCCGATAGAGAACTGGGTTAACTGGCATGTGGAGCACAGGGACCAATGCCTTCGCTAGTTTGTACAATGGTGGGGGAACTTGGATCCTATTTTACTATTGGGGGATTACCAATATGTGCGTTTGATTGGTCTTTATCGGACCTCTTTCTATTTTCCATGGCGACTTATGTGCCAAGTAGGATGAGAGAAAATTACTCCTCCCTACATAACTAACTTCTATCCAGTGGATGACTTGACTAATTATCTTAGTATGACATTGGGGCCCTTATGGCAGCACCGACGACTGTCTACCCGTCCATCACAGTCTATTGGTGAGGTTGGATTCATATTAAAGGAGTACTTGAAGTGCTTATCAATGTGGGAGTATGAGAAGATTCTTATAGAGGGGAGTGGGCTGAGATGGCTTGTAATGTTCGACACCTTGTAAGATGGTGTCGTGGTTTCATCAAAGCTCATTAAGGCCTATCGTCGTATGGAATTCATCCATAGCGATAATCAAGAGGGATTTCCGAGGTCCTTCGGGGACATGTAATGATGATGAGGCAGGCCCATCAGGTAGTTGAAGGGAATGTTTGAGAAGTTTATTTAGGTTTTTGGAGGTTTGTGGGAAGGTCGTGTTTGGTTTCGATAGGTATTTGGATTTTTTTAAGTTGTTGATGGTATGAGTTTTCTATGTTGTATGAGGGCTTGGAAGGGAGTGGTTTGTTGGCTCCCATCACCGATACAACATATAATAGTTATATTATATATTTTAAATAAAATAACAATGATTTTGATAGATTTCATTATGTATTTAATGAATTTCATATTTGAACTGTCTATACCAACCACTAAGGCACACATAATCCATTTGTTTGTTTAAATGATAAGAGAGACCATCGTCCTCGAATGGATAAAAGAATATCATTTTTTAAGAGAGAAAGGACAGTGCCCATATATGTCTTATGGGATGCTTACGTACCTTTGCAGGTTTTAAAGTTTATGAGTTTTTCTTTTAAAAGGGGTAAGTTGAGAGCATCAGGATAAGGGTAAAACTTTTTGAGAAGGTCTAAATTGACTTGATGCGCCATTTTGCTCATTCAAGGTTTGCCAGATTAACGTCGCCACCAACAATATTATCTTCTAAATGTAGGGCGCACTCCAATTAGGTTTGAACTTTCCTCTTGGATCCCAAAGAGGTTCTATAATTTTCTTGAGGGCAAGATCTCCGTCTTAGACACTGTGATCCTTGACTTTCATCTTGGAGAGAGAGTTTGTCATAGCGGCTTCAATACTAGTCTTCTTCACTGACCTTACTTTTGAGCATAACCCGTATAGAAGGCACTTTTAGATCTGTAGGGAGAACCACTTCCATGACGTATACTAGAGAACATGGAGTAGTTCCAATGGGTGCACTATAAGAAAACTGATTTTTTCTAGCAATTTTTTTGTGATAGTTATAAGAAATGCCAAGAAAAAACTTATCCCGACATTTATTTTTAAATGCAAAATGAAGTATTTGAAAACAAATGCCAAAACATTTACACTAAAATTTGGCTTCGAATTTTAACTTGGCAGGATATTTAGCGCATTTTTTTCCTTTGTTTGAACGGGTTAGATCTCCTCCTCTCTCTCGATCGGTCTCTCAAAAAGTCACGCACCCCCATATGGTAAATCGACTACCGCCAACTAGGAACAGGTGCTTCCACGAATTATAAAGGTACTCATCATCGGCCATCAAGTTTCTCACCGCTGAACACTACTACTTTTAGCAAGGTATAATCCCTAAGTTTTTTTAGATTATAATATTTTTTTTCTTTATATTTGACATCCTAAAATTGGGTTCATAATATTATTATTTTGGGTCCAAACTTCGTTTTATTTTTTTTCTAATTTTTGCATTTTTCTTTCAATTTTCAGGTATACTTTGTTATGTTGCCGAGATGTGACTCAAGAAGGGGGGGTGAATTGAGTCTATCAAACTTTAGTTTCAATTAGCATTTCAACCTTTTAAAAGTATAATAAAATTAATTTTTGGGATTAATTAATTTGAATAATCAAATCATAAATTATAAAATAAATTTTTAGATTGCTTAGTTGAATAAGAAAAACTTAATAATTAAATTTTGGATTAAAATTAATTATTAAATAAGATTCTGAATTAGTTTAATAAATAAAGGAATAAATGAACAACACTTTATACTAACAAGAAATTATCAAAAATTCCTAAACAAATCAAGTCACTGAATTAAGTATCTTAACAAAAAGAATAGTAGCTTACAATATTTATTAACTCAGAATTTATTAAATCAAATTTCGTTTTAATTTAAACTAAAAAAATTGTTTAAGATGTTGAAATTGTTTAGGTAAATTAATTTTATTTTCGGATTAAAAACAATTTACCATGTGAAATTAGAGTTGAGTTAGTTGTTGATTTTAAGAGATAATTAAAACAATTACACACACACACACATGCACACACACAAATAAATGATTGAAAAATAAATAGCACCGGTTTTTAACGTGGTTCGTCCAATTACGGCCTACGTCCATGCTCCAAGAGCAGCCTCCGTCTCCTGCGCTTCACTAATCTGATCCACTTCACGGTAGGATCAAACCACCACTTGTACAATAACAACAACTACGAAATGTTCCCGAAGCTAACCACCAACTTCAAATATTTACAAACGGAGTAGAAAGAATAGATGAAGTTTTACACTATTGAAAAGAGACCAATTTGAGCTTGACTGTGTCCTGAAATAACCCTAAACAAATCAACTGAGGATTTTGTTCTTGAAGTATATGATGAGACTAATTTTGCAAGCAAGAATATCACAGTTTGAGTTTCAGATTTTTCTTTTCTTCTCAAGATAAATGTTCTTTTTCGTCTAACTTGTGTGAGAGAGAGTTGTGTAAAAACTGAGTTCTTCATTTCTTTTGAACTGATACAATATATGGCATCTAAATGAAATTGTTGGAGATGTGAACGTTGGAAACCCTTGATCAATTTGTGAGAAGCATTAATGAGAACATATGGAGAGAGAGAGAGACCATATCTTCTTCTTTTAATTTTTGTCTAAGAGAGAAGGAGAGAAAATAGATTGACCGAGAGAGAGTGTGATGTTAGTAGAAAATGAATAATACAATGAACCAAATAACGTGTGTTAAGAGTTGGAGTAGATAACAAATGATAACAAAATCTCTGCAAGAGTAGATATTCGTGGGACCCAAGGATTTAATGTTTGCAAACCACTTACGGTCTTTGAAGAAAGCACCTAGATAAAGCCATATGTATTTCGTGGATAATACAAAAAGATATATCAGTTCAAACAAATAAAATATTTAATTTGTTGACATCTGATTATAATAAAAAATGCTTACCGAACTGTTTTGAGGAATAAATTTATTATTTTATACATTAGAAAAATTATTATAGAAATAACTTTGGTTATATTTTCGATTTTCTTAACACGCATCAAAGTAAAAAAAAAATTATCTGTTAAAAAAATTTACGATAAAAAAATATTAAATAAAATAAAAATCATTTTTATCACAAATTATATTTAGAATATGCAATTGGAGTGTAAAAAAATTAGTGACATTGACAAGATTCAACACGTCTGTCCAAGTGGGACTGTAAAAGACAGACATCTTGTCCATCTATGTCACATGAGGCATCGAAAGCAAGATATAAAATCTTGACCAAAGAAGGATGTGATCATAAGAGTTTTTTGTTCGTTTAGTCAAAACTAAGTCATTTCGTGAATGGTTTATGAGATTTTGGTATGGGGTGAAATCTAGTTAGTTGAACAGGTATACAAATATATGTGTAGGATATTCTAAGCAAGTAATGGGTTCAAGGTAATTCAGTTAATTCATAGTTGTAAATTGTATAAATGATATGCATACAGTATATATATATATATTTATGTACTTTATATATTTTAACAGAGTATGATATACATAACAAGAATGTATATGATGTATGTAATAAATTGATCAAGCAATTAATCCTTTTAACAGAAAAAATAGACACCTGCTTTTATGCATAGTCATAATTAGTAGATAAATGTTATATATATTTATGCACCTTATATATATTAACAGAGTATGATATACATAACAAGAATATATATGACGTATGTAATGAATTGATCAAGGCAGTTAATCCTTTTAACAGAAAAAATAGATTCTTGCTTTTATGCATAGTCATAATTAGTAGATAAATATTTGTTCATAATTATATATATATATATATGTGTGTGTGTGTGTGTGTGTGTGTGTGTGTGTGTGTGTGTGTGTGTGTGTGGCCATCCCCGATCGTCGCCGCGCGGGCAGGCGCGTGAAGGGAAAGGATCCTTGGGTCCCGCGCATCCCTCTCGGGAGCGCTTCGGCCGGCGTCATTTTAGATGAGGTGTAAAAAAATGTAGAGAGGTTAAGAGTCGCCAGTCTATTTTACTCAAAACAGACAAAAGAAGAAGGGGAAGACATCCCGAAGGATGGCATCCAAAGACATACTGGTGCATGCGAAACCAAAATGATTCGAGAAGGGTTCGGAGGCTAAGTTACGAAATGGGAAGGTTTTAGGCACCCATTTTGCCCTTTCGGTCTCTCATGGATATTTGCTATTTTCCTTTATATTTCCCCCCCATGATATGTGTGCATGTGTATATATATAGTGGAGATAGGAATCCTCGACTTGTATCATGCAAAAGATAAAGCGAGTCATCCATAGGAAGATATAAGAATAATATTAGAAAAATAAGATTTACGCGATTACCCCTACGTTGATCCTTATAATGGAATGACAACGCATATGGAGTAATACGTCACTAAGGGCAAGTATATAGAATATATCTAGATTAGATTGAGAGAAAATAGAAAAATAAGAGAAAAAGTGAGAAAAAGACTCGAGTCTCGGGTTTTACCCCGAGACGCCTACGTAGTCTATAAAGGCATCAAAGTCCACTTAGTTCGCATACAAAATGAGGGGTGGAGTTTATCCCACAAATACAAATGGGGGATCTCTTATTTGTGAGTGTGTGTGCGTGTAGAAAAAGTGTTTTAGTGGTGAGAAAAGTGTGAGAAAAGTGTGAGAATCCCTATTTGGAATTTGTGAGCAAACCCTCTTTTTTTTTTGGGGGGGGGGGGTTATTTATATGAAAATAAGAGATATACAATAATACTAAATAAAAAGTATATTAAGATGTGCGAGATGAGATAATAAAAGTGCTAAGTAAGGAAACAAGTTATTGAGAATTTAAGAGAGAGTTTGGGAAAGTTGGACCTTCTTGAAGATCTTGAGGTTGATCTTGAATGTTGGAGAGCAGCCCTTGCACTTGGATGATGATGGTGAGTGGCTAATGCACCAAGTTTGATTAAAAGTATGATGAAAAGTGGAAGTAAGAAAGGGATTTGGAGGTTGAAATCACACTGCCTTCGAGGGAGGTTTCTGGGACTCGTTGAGAGTGAATTTTATCAGATCTGGGCTTCCCTTGCAAATGAGGTTAAGGCCTCTTTTTATAGGCTCAGGTCACTACCGATCGGCATAGACCTGATCCTGCCTATCGGCACCTTCCGATACGCAGGGTCTGGAACCTGCCATTTGGCAGTGTGTTTCCGTCCTTTTCGGAAAATCGGCTGCCGAGGGCAAACCATTGGTCAGAATAGTACATGGGGTAGACCGTTGGAAAGGTAATTAAGATACCTTTGAAATTCCTTTGGACCGCTCATGGGTTAGGGAATTGACTTTGGGTCAAATATGGCTCGGAAGCGTTTGTCGATCCATTGGACGGGGAATCGTTCGGACGCAAACGGATCATTCGTCCGCATGCTAAGTCCAAATAGTGCTTAGGGAAGATCATTGGAAAGGCTAGGAGATGTACTTCGACATTCCAAAGAGTTTGACCTGATTTGGGAAGTTGACTTCGGTCAACCGGGACCTGTAAGCGTTTGGTGACCTCTTGGAGTTAAACGGATCGTTCGTCCTCATGGTAAGTCAGAATCGTGCACGGGATGGACCGTTGGAAAGGTTATTCAGTGACCTTCGAAGATTCATTCAGCCTCAATTGAGTTGAAGAGTTGACTTAGGTCAAACAGAGCCCGGGAGAGCCCGGTGGCCTCTAGGTTAAGTTCCGGACGCAAATGGATCGTTCATCCGCATGGTAAGTCAGAATCGTGCACGGGATGGACCGTTGGAAAGGGTATTTAGTTCCCTTCGAGGATTCATTCAGTCTTAATCGAGATGAAGAGTTTTACTTTTTGGTCAATCTGAGCCGGGGAGTGCCCGATGGCATCTAGGTCAGTACTCGGGACATGACCTAGGTTTGTAGTGATGAAGGGAGGTACTAGGGACCTAAAGAGTGTTGGGGGTAATGAAATGGGGTGTCTATATAGCCACTCGACGGGTGAGTTTGTAACAAATGATGACCATCGAATAAACACCACATGATGCTTTTGAGGGAGTATGACCGATTCTGAGGGTCGAGGCCGATTCTGAGGATCAAAGGAGTGTGATGGGGATGGAATGACTATCAAAGGTTTAGGTCGATTCTATGGACCTAAAGTGGTGTTGGGGGATGACCAATTCTGCGGGTCAAAGCCGAATCTGCGGGCTTAGGGTGAAGATCTAATAACCGAGGTTAATTCTGACCTTAGGGTTGTGACGATCGAGGATCGGGGTCAATTCTGACCCAACTCAGGTGACAATCCAAGATCGAGGTCAATTCTGACCTAAGAGTGGTGACGATCGAGGATCGGGGTCAATTCTGACCCAACTCAGGTGACGATCCAAGACCGAGGTCAATTCTGACCTAAGAGTGTTGACGACCGAGGACCAGGGTCAATTCTGACCCAACTCAGGTGACGATCCAAGACTGAGGTCAATTTTGACCTAAGAGTGGTGACGACCGAGGAACGGGGTCAATTCTGACCCAACTCAGGTGACGATACAAGACCGAGGTCAATTCTGACCTAAGAGTGATGACGACCGAGGACCGGGGTCAATTATAACCCAACTCGGGTGATGATCCAAGACCGAGGTCAATTATGACCTAAGAGTGGTGAAGACCGAGGATCGAGGTCAATTCTGACCCAACTCAGGTCACGATCCAAAATCGAGGTCAATTCTGACCTAAGAGTGGTGACGACCGAGGACCGGGGTCAATTCTGACCCAACTCAGGTGACGATCTAAGACCGTGGTCAATTCTGACCTAAGAGTGGTGACGACCGAGGACCGGGGTCAATTATGACCCAACTGAGGTGACGATCCAAGACCAAGGTCAATTCTGACCTAAGAGTGGTGACGACTGAGGACCGGTGTCAATTCTGACCCAACTCAGGTGACGATCCAAGACCGAGGTCAATTCTGACCTAAGAGTGGTTAAAGATTGGATTTTGATTTCGCTGGAGAAAGTGCCTTTTGATTTGAGCTAGGGAGTTGATAGCTGGGGAAGCTTTCGTTTCTCTAGGAGACCTCGGGGGGGGGGGGGAACTATTTTGGTGCTATAAAAACTCCGTTGGGGAAGTGATCAGGCGATCCTTAGAGATCCTCCGGTGCTTTGCCAGGAGGAGATTCACTTGGTTTTTGAGGATTCCGCTGGGAAAGAGGTGTTCCTCTCGAGGGAATGCGAAATTTTCTTGGTGAAAATGTTCTAAATCCTTCCTAGGAGTTTTATGAATTTTCTGAGGATTTTTAGAGGCTTTCTGGTATTTTCCGGGAATTTTTGCACTAAATTTAAGGGGGTGCCGGTCGGCATGGTATGAGGGGTGTCATTCGGCAGTGGCACAGACTTTTGGGCTACCTCGGGAAGGTAAGGAGTCAGTGTCGATCGGTATGGTGGGGGAAGTGACGATCGGCATGGCGCTTGGCATCCTATAAAAAGGGGGTGAATCCCTTCATGTTTTTCACCGTTTCTTTTCCTGCTCTCTTTCTGCGATTTCTCTGTAAATCGTTCTAACATTCTGATCTTCAAGAAATGGCTTCTTTTGTGAGCACTACAGTTAACCGGGAGTGGTTGACCATTGATGACTGGTCGAATATGGAGTGGAGGGCCAGGGCGCCTCATGCTTTGGGGAGTGAGAATTCCTTTGATGCGTTTGAGCCTGTTGCAGATGAGCGAACCTTGCTGAGGGAGAAATCGTGTCATCGCTCTTCGAGAGTGAGTCCCGGCGGTTATGTAAGTAACCTAACCTTTGGCATTCTTCTCTTTTTGGTGATTTTTCTTTCTTTCTTGACTTTTGATGGGATTTTTTCCTTTTTACCAGTTTGATATTTCCTTGAAGAACATTCTCGCCCACGAAACGATAGGGCTCAGGGATGTCTGGGAGCATCTCCCACTTGTGGTGTGTTGGGTGGTATCATCAGTGGGTTTTGGGAGGTTGGCATCGGTGCTAGATGAGACGCCTCGTTCGACAGCGGTCCTGTGCTCTTTGGGAGAGAGGTGGTGGGATACTACCCTCACCTTCTATTTTGGCTTCGGGGAGATGACCGTGACTCCCATAGACGTGCAGCAGCTATTGGGGTTAGATTGTGACGGAGAGCCGATAGAGGTCGATCGCTCTTTATGGGTTAGACCGGAGGCAGTGCGTGTTGATACCAAAATTAATATGCTGATATGGACGAGTGATATGAAGACACGTGTCAATCTACTAGGCATAATAGCAATGAGGAAGTTCATTTCCCCGACCAACTCATGTTCTCTCCGAGCAACGAGGATACACCGAGGAGCTTCAGCACTCCGAGGTACTCTAGCACTCCGAGGTACTCTAGCGCTCCGAGGTAGTCTAGCGCTCCGAGGAACTAAGGCGGTCCGAGCTGCATCTCGGCCGTAGCATAAACTGCCAGATAATCAACAGTTCAATTATTCATTGAATGCTTATCATCTTGACGCACACGCTGCATTAAATGTATTACCATTTCATATGTATATCATTTAATGTATCAACCCTTTCATGTACAGCCTAAGGGCTATAAATACCTTGTATCACCCTCATTCAAGGGAACCGGAATTTCTTGATAGAACCAGTAATCGAGAATTCCCAAACACTCAGCAATAACATAACAGTGGACGTAGGCCATTCTTATAAGGCTGAACAACTTTAAAAATCTTTGTCTCATTTTATTTATCTGTGATTGAATAATTAGAGCGATCTAATTTTTTACATCAACAGATTGGCGCAGTCTGTGGGAAACGACTGTTGCTATCGTTTTTCACCAAAAATCATTTATCATCAATGGCAGATAATCCAGAATCCAGTAATCGAAATGATGGAAATGCTGGAAATCCTCCAAATCCATCTGCACCTCCAGATCTGGCTGGAATTATGACGAATCCGGCTGAAGGACAAACCGCCATGCAAGAAACAATGAGGCAACTCATTCAAACTCTTCACGGTTGTGCACCTACCCATTCAAGGCAAAGGAGTGATCGTGAGCAATCGTGATTCAGGCGTACTGGGTCATATCGTAATGAAGAATCTAATGATTTTTCTTATCAACCTGGACGAACTTCACTGATACGGGCTACGGATACAGATCAACATATCACTCTCTCTCCGGAGAGAACCAGCGCCCTGGAAAGATTAAGCAGGGTGTCTCCTTTCAGTCGGTTAGGACCAAGGAGAAATATGAGTCCACCTAGAGCCCCATCGATAAGCTTTCGACCACCATCAGGTTTGAGAGAAGGATCAGCACAATCACGACCAGCTACTCGTCGAGATAGATCTCATGAAGCTACGTCAGAACAATCAATTGCTCAGACTAAGCGGCCCGAGGAAGGAAATGAAGCATGGAAAGGTTCCATTCAGCGATTGGAGGATAGACTTGGAGAAATGGCTAAAGAAAGGAATCCCTTACAGAGAACTTTTGTTCAAGGGACACCTTTTGTGCAGGCCATTGTGAATTTTCCTACACCATCGAAATTCAAAGCACCTGTAGTGACCGCTAAGTATGATGGAAAGACAGATCCTGTTCTTCATATAGAACAATACCAAGCTGCTGCCGACATATATGCCGTCCCCGATGAGATGAGGTGTAGAGCATTCTCGGGAACTCTTACCGGATCTGCACAGATATGGTACAACAATCTTCCTCGGGGTAAGATTTCGACTTTTATTCAGTTATCCGAGTTTTTCATTGGCAATTTTTGTTTTGGAGCAAAGCCGGTAAAGCGAGTAGTGCACTTGTTAAGTGTTAGACAAAAATCAGGTGAGAGTACTAGAGATTACATAATTCGTTTCAATAACGAGAAGTTGGAAGTCATAGATTACGAAGAAAAGACAGCGATCACTGCTTTGATGAGTGGATTGCTGCCTAAAAAGTTATACTACACTTTGGCCAAAGATCCACCTAAAACTATGTCGGAGTTGATGGCAAAAGCGGCCAAAATCATGAATGCCGAGGAGGCTATGGCTGCGAAGAAGAATATGGATAAAGAAACCAAAGTGGAGGTTGACAAATCTAAGAAGAAAGAGCAAAAAGGTAATGGTGGTGACAAGCACTCCAAGACTAATAGGACGTCATGGGAAGTCCTGAAGAAATACGATAATTATACTCCATTGAAAATGGGTATTAATCATGTTTTGGAAGAAATCAAGAATAACGAAGAAATCAAGTGGCCAGATAAATTGAGGACCAATCCTGACCTAAGGAATAGGGCCAAATATTGCGAGTTCCATAAAGATCATGGCCATACGACCAAAAATTGCATAGCCCTTCAGAACGAGATTGAAACGCTCATCCGAAGAGGAAAGTTGTCAAAGTATGTAGATCGCAGAGGTGAAAGGAAGAATGATGATAGAACTAGAGATCGTTCCAGATCTCCTCGTCGGACGGAGGAGAAAAAGAAAATAGATCATGAAGATGATCCAGATGAAGACCCCGATCTTCCAAAAAAGCCAAGGCAGCCTGAAGGAGAGGTATTTTCCATACGTTTTGGGTCATTTGATTGTAATGTTATTACAGGAGGAGATGCTGGAGGGGGAGACCTTACTGCAGAAAGAAAGGCTTATCTCGGAGAGGCTCAAGCCTGCTCATATATTCAACAAATAAATCTTGCCGAGGATGATCGTCCGAGGAAGGTAAATAAAGAGAAGCTAGTTATTGGTTTTTTAAAAAATGATTTGGCAGGTGTTCTTTACCCTCACGACGATCCTTTTGTGATCAAAATGAGGATGAAAGATGTGGTGATTTCAAGGGTGTTGGTGGACAATGGTAGTTCGACAGACATCATGTACTATTCATGCTTTGATAGCTTGAATTTGAAATTATCTCAATTGGAACCTTATCACAGACCCCTTCTGGGTTTTGCTGGCGAGAAAGTTTTTCCACTTGGGACGATCAAGTTGGACATATTCATTGGAACTTGGCCAGCTTGTCGAACAGAAAGAATATGCTTCTTTGTGATGGACAAAAATGTGCAGTCAGCCTACAATATCATCATGGGAAGAGTTGGTTTGAAGAAGTTCGAAGCAGTTCCATCTACAGTGCATCAATGCTTAAAATTCCCAACAAACTTCGGAGTAGGAGTTGTGAAAGGTGATCAAAAAATAGCTCGGGAATGCTATTATTCATCTGCCGAGCAAGAGGAGCTTGAGGAATCAAGGAAAAAGACTACTACCTGCCAGGTGGAGGAAGGTACAGAAATTGAAACTCTTGATCCCAGGGATGAATCCCAACTTGTAAAAGGACAGGTGGTAGAATCTACAGAAAATGTTATTCTGGACGAGGAGCACCCTGAACGAGTAACCCAGATAGGTTCGTCGTTGGATGCTTCAATAAAACAAGAGTTGATAACTTTCTTGAGAAATAGGAAGAATACTTTTGCATGGAGTCACGAAGACATGCCAGGAATAGATCCAAACTTCTTATGTCATGAACTCAATGTGAATAAGGAGATCAAGCCTGTGAAGCAGAGAAGAAGAGTGTTTAGTCCCGAGAAGAATCAGGCCATACAAGAGGAGGTCGAGAAGCTCCAGAAAGCCCAATTCATTGAAGATGTGAAATATCCAGACTGGTTAGCAAATGTGGTGATGGTAAAGAAGAAGAATAATAAATGGAGAATGTGTGTTCATTTCACTGATCTCAACAAAGCATGCCCGAAAGATCATTTTCCATTGCCCAGAATAGACCAGCTAGTGGATGCTACTTCGGGACATGAGCTGCTCAGCTTCATGGATGCATATTCTGGTTACAACCAGATCAAAATGAAACCTGAAGACAGGGAAAGTACTTCTTTTATTACCCCAAGGGGAACTTATTGTTATAATGTCATGCCTTTTGGTTTAAAAAATACAGGTGCAACATATCAGTGGCTGATGAACAAGGTTTTTGCCAAACAAATCAGTTGCAACATGGAAGTCTATATCGACGATATGCTAACGAAGAGCAAGAAAGCTGCTGATCATCTAGTTGACTTAGGTCAGACCTTTGATCAACTAGATAAATACCAAATGAAGCTCAACCCGACAAAGTGCACCTTTGGAGTACGAGAAGGAATGTTCCTCGGATACATCGTCAACCAACGAGGTATTGAGGAAAATCCAGAAAAGATCAAAGCTCTTTTAGGGCTGCGATCCCCAGCGACGAAGAAAGAAGTACAGAGTCTTACAGGACGAGTTGCGGTGCTCAATAGATTTGTGTCCCGAGCAACTAATAAATGCCTCCCATTCTTCAAAACACTTCGAAAAACTTTTGAATGGACTGATGAATGTGAAAAGGCCTTTCAAGACTTGAAGAAATATTGGGAGCACCTTCATTGTTGTCCAGGCCAATAACATGAGAGAAGTTGTACTTGTATCTGGCGGTATCAGAGAATGCAGTTAGCTCAGCATTGATTAGATTGGAGAATGGAGTTCAGAAACCCATCTATTACACAAGTAAGGCTTTTCGAGGTGCAGAAATCAGATACCCAAAGCTAGAAAAATTGGCATTGGCATTAATTGAAGCAAGTAGAAGAATGAGGCCATATTTCCAGGCCCATACCATCGTCGTATATACCGACATGCCATTGAGACAAGCCCTTCATAAGCCAGAAAAATCAGGAAGACTGATGTACTGGGCAATAGAACTCGGTGAATATGATATTGTGTATGAACCCAGATCATTATTAAAAGGGCAAGCTGTAGCAGATTTTATAGCAGAGTTTACATACCCTGATACCCCCGAGGAGCAAAAGGTGCTCGCTGACCAACTTGTGGACGTTACAGGATCAACAGACATAAATCCAGACCAACTCCGGTTGGTAAAAGGGCTTATAGATGAAGAAAGATCATCAATTTCGAGCTCAGACCAGCTCTGGTTGGTAAAAGAGCGAGAAGAGATGGTCGACGAGGAGCGAAAAGTGTCAGGGGAGGATGAAAAGAAGGAACAAATATTTCATCGAGGAACCCTGTCAGATAAGGAATTTGAAGACGGGTTGCCCATATGGAGATTATATGTAGATGGCACATCTTGCACAGCAGGTTGCGGGGCAGGAATTGTTTTGAACACCCCAGACGAGATTGACATGGAATATGCTTTACGATTCCAATTCAAAGCCTCCAATAATGAGGCTGAGTATGAGGCCATGATAGCAGGTTTAAACTTAGCAAAAGTTATGGAAGCACGACAAGTAATTGTATTCAGTGATTCTCAATTAATTGTAAATCAGATGATAGGAACATATGCAGTTAAAGGAGATTTAATGGCGAAGTATCATGCAAAGGTGATGGAGTTACTGACAGAATTTGATGCCATTCAATTGGTGAGAATACCGAGGATGGAGAATGTACAAGCAGACGCACTGGCTCGACTAGCATCAGCTACTCGTACCGAGCTGCGAAGAACGATACCAATTGAAGTACTGGAAAGTCGGAGCATAGATGAAAACCTGACGATGAATGTTATTACCCTTGATTTAGGACCATCTTGGATGGATCCCATCAGGGTATATATTGAAGAGGGAGAATTGCCAGAGGATAAGCTCGCTGCCAAAAAATTGAAGTATAAAGCTGCTCGGTATGTATTAACTAATGGTATTTTATATAGACGAGGAATTATGGTAGGTTTGCAGAGATGTGTACATCCCTCCGAGGTGAAAGAATTGATTGAAGAAATCCATGAAGGGTCTTGTGGAGCTCATGTAGCAGGTCGAACACTTTTACAAAGGGTAATGACTCAAGGATACTATTGGCCGACGATGAGGGCTGATTGTATAGCCTATGCTAAGAAATGTGACAAGTGCCAACGTTTTTCCTCTATCCGACGAACTCCACAAGCATTGTTGACACCAATAACTTCCCCTTGGCCATTTTCCATGTGGGGAATTGATTTGGTTGGACCACTGCCGATCACCCGAGGAAGATTCAAGTACCTCGTCGTTGCAGTGGACTATTTTACTAAGTGGGTAGAAGCTGAGCCGCTTATTGATATGACATACGAGAAGGTATACCAGTTCGTTTGGAAGAATATCATCTGTCAATATGGTCTCCCTCATGCCTTCATCACAGACCATGGAACCCAATTTGATAACGAGGAATTTGCTGCCTATTGTCATCAGTCGAACATTTTGAAGGTTCATTCAGCACCAGGCCATCCTCAAAGCAATGGACAGACTGAAGTGACGAATAGAACACTGCTAAATGGTTTGAAGAAAAGGCTAAGTGAAGCTAAAGATAACTGGATTAACGAGCTACAATCAGTATTGTGGGCTTACCGAACAACTCCCCGAGCAGCGACTGGAGAATCACCATATATGCTGGCATTCGGAAGTGAGGCTGTAATACCTGCCGAGTTGGGTCTTCCAACGCATAGAGTACTGAATTTCAATTCTCCTGTCAGTGACTTGATGAGAAGACTGGATTTGGATATGCTCGAGGAGGTCAGAGAAGAGGCAGCCATTAGGAATGCTGCTTATCAACAACGAACAGCTCTTTTCTACAACAAAAGGGTGAGGAAATGCGATTTAAAGGAAGGAGATTATGTGCTAAAGAAGGTAATTCAGAAACACAATAAATTGGAGGCAAACTGGCATGGGCCTTACCGAGTTACAGAAGTTGTTCGACCAGGAACTTACCGAATAGCAACTCTAGAAGGAGAAGAATTCAAGAATGCTTGGAATGCTGAACACCTTCGCAAGTATTATCAATGATGTAAAATGTACAACGGTTCCATCAATATGAATAAAATGATGATGTTTTCACCATTTTCCTCTCCTTTGTTTGAAAGTTTTTCGGGGAATACTAGTGTTGTACACTACGCTGCTCGACAGCAAAAAGAAGACGATAGTTCAAACCCACGACCAACTCCGGTTGGTAAAAGGGCGAGACCAAAAAATATACTCCTTTGGTTAGGAGGCGTACACTAGCGTGACCAACTAAGGTTGGTAAGATAACTAGTGGACAGATAGTTCGAAAGAACCAAAAAATATACTCCTTTGGTTAGGAGGCGTACACTAGCGTGACCAACTAAGGTTAGTAAGATAACTAGTGGATAGATAGTTTGAAAGAACCAAAAAATATACTCCTTTGGTTAGGAGGCATACACTAGCGTGATCAACTAAGGTTGGTAAGATAACTAGTGGACAGATAGTTCGAAAGAACCTGATAGTTCAATAATCAACTACGGTTGAAGGAAGAACAATATTATTTGATTTGAAAATATGCTCTCACATTCCAATTTATGTTGGTCGGGAGGTAAGATTATTACAACAGTTCTTCGAAGAACAAAATATTCCAAACTGAACCAAGTATGGTTGGTCGGGGATAAAAACCCACTAACTGTAGTTGGTCGTCAGGAAGAATTTATCGACCTTAGTTGGTCGGACACATTTTATAAAAAAAGACAAAAATTTACCAAGTATGGTTAGTCGGGGATAAGCTATCACTAACTATAATTGGTCGACGAGCACAATTTAACAACCTTGGTTGGTTGGCAAAGTTTTAAACATCTTTATACTCATTACTTTATAGAGCAACATTTCTCATATTTATTACTCAGTTGGTCAATGAATAGCACAAAATTGTTATCTTTTTAACAGATCAATAAAGATTTGCAAACAAAAAATGAAATTCTTTCATTAATGTCAACATATATTACAAGCTACATATATGTGCTAATTATTACATTGAAAAACCTATTCTATTGGTTTCTTTCCTTTAGCTTTTGAAACAGGTTCCTCGCCGGCAGGAGGGTCCTCCAAGCAAAGAGGATAATTAATGAAATTAACATCTCTGAGCATTCTGACGTTCATCACAGAAGGTGTATCCAAGAGATGCTCGGGACGAGATAATTCAATCTGAGAATGAAGACTATAGTCACCAAGATATTTTGAAATTAAACTCCGAGGAATGGAACGAGCTGGGATCCATTCCATGTCCAATTTGAAAGGTGTCACAGGCAAGTCTAGTAACCCTGGAGCATGATAATCCCATAAAAAATGCCCTTGCTCCAATTTTAGTACACCCAAGGCGTTCAACCACCCCTGCTTATAACCTTCATTATTGGCATGTTCAATACGAGCATCTAAATGAACAAGGGCTTCATTGTATCCTGCCATCCAAAATTCCCTGGGTTGTTTATGGAATTGGAAGGTTAATCTATCCAATTATTCGGGAAGGTTCCTGGCAAAAACATCTTTATCATTCAAAGAAGACTTCGTTGCAGTAAGTTGATCTTCCAAAGATAGATTTCTCTTGGACATTTCAGATAAAGCCCGATCTTTGGCGTTCAATTGGTATGCTTGAGTTTCCAATGTTGACAGAGTACGAGATTCTTCAACATTACGGCTGAGAACCCTTGATCGACTCCGAGCAGGTGGAGAATTTTTCTCCTCGACAACATTTTGAACAGCTCTTCCTCGCCTACGAGACCCTCTTCCTCGTCCCCGAGCAGTAGTGGAAATACCAAATCTTCTCAGAGCATCCAACTTTTGCCTTAATTTGGCATTCTCAACCTCTAAGAACGAGAAACCTTCATCGGTAACTTGTACTAAAGCAGTGGAAGATGACGCTGCAGATTCATACTGTTCTAGCTTTTTCTGCAAATTATTGTTCTCTTGTTCCAGCAACTCAGCAATCTGCCTGCAGGCCTCAACTTCACCTTTTAGAGTTCTTTCCCTAACATCGTATCCAGCAAGGATCTTTTTATGGCCTGTCTCAGAAGAAAGCTGTTGATATCTATTTTCATATCCTTGTGCAGCAAAGTAGTTGATTCATTGTGTTGATGTTGTAGGTCTTCTAAGGTACAATGAAGTTCCTCGATCAATTCATAGTAGGCCACATTGTTGGCCACAGCTCGGTCGAGTAAATCCTTCAAGTACCGATAAGCCTCAATTGCTTGTTCTGAGGCATCATGGCCAAGGATGTCAGCAATTTCTGATACAGTCAAATTTGTATGACCAGCTTTATAATACTCATGACATTGCTGCATCAGCTTTGTATCATGTGCAGATATCAGTTCCATTCTAGCCACAAACTAAGGATGAGAAGAAGACAACAATCAACAAAAACAAATCATCAACAACAGAGATGAACAAAGATGTATTTTATTAGATCACAAAAGGATTACATTATTTGATTACAAATAATGAAAGATATAAATGATACCGAACAACTTCAAACCTTTTCCTTGTCTCCCAAGACTTTCTCGGGAGGCTGGGACGAGGAGCTTGGTTGCTTGGTGGTAACAGCAACTTGATCAGCATGAGTTGAAATTTTCTCAGGAGGAGGAGGCATGGAAGAAGTGTCCTCGTTGGAAGAAGATAGAGATGCAGGGACTTGATCACCGATGGCCATGGAAGATTCATCATAGATAGGCTCATCTTCTTCTTCTTCTACAATTGGTGGGGGAGGACCAGGGAGGTGTAGCTGGAATAGCCCAGAGTCGTCCTTGATCTTCAATTCCTGCAGGGCAGCTACCCAGCCATCTCGGAAGTATTTCAACTTCCCGTATTGAACTTGGGATGTCATCGCAGCAATCCCCTTGTCCCATCCTTTACCCAACCAGCGCTGAAGGATTTTTTAACTGCGAGCTTTCTTTTCAGTTTCTCCGAGGAGAGCTTCACATCCAATTCTTCCTTTTGGCCCTTGATATCTCGCAGGGCGGACAACTCTTCCTCTGCCTTTTTTAGCTTATCTTCAAGCTCTCCAAAGTTCTTGAGCTTGTCGTCATATTTCTGATGCTCGACCTCTAAACTTTTCACCTTATCCTCCAAACTCTTGGAGATCTCAGCCATCTTCACCTTCTCGGCCTCAACTATAGATAACTTTTTCTCCCATTCAGCTTTGTCCTCGTTATACTGCTGACGAGAATCCTTCAAAGATTGGGTTAAACCCAGTAGAGTATCCTCTACACCTGACGAGGAGCTGGAAGCTTTAATAGCTTCGTCTTTCTTCACGATGTTGTTAAAATAATTCACCAGCTAAACAAAGGAAAAAGTGACAGGTCAGTGCAAAAATACAAGTATTCAAAGACAGAAAGGAAATTCAGAGTGTGAGAAATTTACCGAAGCAAGGTGACGAGTAGCTAGGGATGTCAGCATATCCCTAGAAATATTTTCATCAATTCCTTGGACCTCGGGTATGATCCAAGTTTTTATCGAGCTCATTGCAGAGCTCGGAGGAATGATGGTTGGAACACCAACAACACCAGATGGTAGAGAAGAGACAGTTTCAGCCAAATTGACTGAGGATGATTTCCTCAATCTCCTCAAAGGGACTTCAGCAGTTTCAACCAAGGAAGAGCTCTTGGTCGGAGAGATAGAAGTCATCTCCACAGGAGCAACCTTCTTGCTCGGAGCCACTAGGGGCTTCTCGGCAGCTTTGGAAGGTGCAACATCCACCTTCTTAGTCCCTTCTGGGACATCAACTTTGCTTTTCTTGGCTTCAGCAGCAGAAGTAGTGTCATCAAATAGAGCAGGGGGAGCTCTTTTCCTGCCCATTCTTTGACTTAAAGGGATGTGAGAATCTGAAGAAGAATCCTCTGGAGTTGAAGCTGGCTCAACAGGACGAGCAGTATAAGAAGTCATATAGCTCCTATACTGCAGCAAATATGATGCAGACCTGATGTGCTCGTCTGCAACGTTCTTATGCAAACCCCAGATAAGTTTCAGATGCTTAATATTAACCTCTGATTCTTTTGGAGTTTTTCTTTTGCTATCAACTGCAAATAAATACATAATGAGATATCAGTCATACATTTTGTCAAACATGATAAAAGCATAATTTCATAAGTAAAGGAAAATGAGAATAAACCTATCCCATTGCCATATGGGCGGCATTTAGGACCCTGGTATACTGCATCTCCAACCAAGGGGGCATATTGCCAATTTTTAATCACCACCCCATGTTCAAAATAATCTCTATTTGCATCAGGGAGGTTAACTACAAGAGCCCTATTTAAAAACCTAGTTTTTAAGTAATAAACATTATCTAAAATAGCCCATCTATAGCAATACATAATCTCAGGAATCCCTATACGAGTTCCATGAGTTAGATTTAATTTATACACCCCATTAATTATTCTCGATGAATTGGGGGCTATTTTTGCAGGAACAACGTCAAAGTACTGACAGAACTCTAAGCATAAGGGGTTTGGCGGAAAAGAAAATCCACATTCAGCAATGAATAGAGTGGGGAACCAATGTCCCTCAGCCAATCGAAAATAATCTAAAGGCTCAGAAAGAACCTCCAGAGTTACCCAGGAAGGAATGGAAAAATCGAAACGAAATTTCTCAACAGACTCCACAATATAAAACATACTGAATAAAAGAAATACAGAAGAAAAGAAGAGAATCTTACAGGAAAAAGGAAGGGCTGACAACTAGCAAAGGACAAGATGAACGCACAAGGGAGAGAGAGAGAATAGAAAGCTTGAATGCAGAAAATTGGAAAAGGTAGACGACGGTATGGTTACCTAAGAAGTTTAAATACTTTACCTTGGGAAGCTGTGAAGGAAATGATTACACAAAAGAAACTAATACGCCACTGGCGGCTAAAAGGACAAAAATGCACGAAGATCGAAGAACTCATAAAAATTCGAAAAAGGCGGATTCTGTGAATTTGAAAGAAATTCAAATATGAAGAAAAGGCTCCTAGAACCCAGGAAAGTCATTTAATATTGCCTTATACCGAGAAGGAATGTTCCATACTCCTCAAAGTTCGAAATATGAAACATTGGGGGCTTCTGTTGATACCAAAATTAATATGCTGATATGGACGAGTGATATGAAGACACGTGTCAATCTACTAGGCATAATAGCAATGAGGAAGTTCATTTCCCCGACCAACTCATGTTCTCTCCGAGCAACGAGGATACACCGAGGAGCTTCAGCACTCCGAGGTACTCTAGCACTCCGAGGTACTCTAGTGCTCCGAGGTACTCTAGCGCTCCGAGGAACTAAGGCGGTCCGAGCTGCATCTCGGCCGTAGCATAAACTGCCAGATAATCAACAGTTCAATTATTCATTGAATGTTTATCATCTTGACGCACACGCTGCATTAAATGTATTACCATTTCATATGTATATCATTTAATGTATCAACCCTTTCATGTACAGCCTAGGGGCTATAAATACCTTGTATCACCCTCATTCAAGGGAACCGGAATTTCTTGATAGAACCAGTAATCGAGAATTCCCAAACACTCAGCAATAACATAACAGTGGACGTAGGCCATTCTTATAAAGCTGAACCACTTTAAAAATCTTTGTCTCATTTTATTTATCTGTGATTGAATAATTAGAGCGATCTAATTTTTTACATCAACAGTGCGTATGGAACTTGGAGATGTAGGGAGGATAGTTTCTCGGAATTTTATTCGGCTATCCCTACTGAAGGATGTTCTGTTGAGCAGGGTGATTGATGTGGAGGACGAGATGCAAGAGAGGCAGATGGCCCAATTATTCATTTTTCTAGTGTTGGGAGGTTTCATGGTGGCGTCGAGTGGTGACGTCGTCCATTTGTGGTTCTTGCAATACCTGAGGATGTTTTCGAACATCCCTTTCTATGATTGGGGGAGTCTGACTTTAGCGCCCTTTACTATTCTCTGGATGCATTCAGTCGGTGCTGCCGAAAGACCTTTACTGGGGCCATGTACCTTCTTGAGGTATTCTTTGGTTTGCACATTTCCTTTTATGCATCTGCATTTTCCTTTCATGCATTCGCATTTTCTTTATACGTCTCCTTTTTTGTTTTGTGAATTCAGACGTGGTTCTATGAGGTGATTGGGGGCAAAACCCCGCTGATCTCTTTGAAGGATGACAATGCTGGGGACTTTCGTCGATTGTATCAATGGCTTAAGGCCAATCGGCAGTCGAATGGATCTCTGTCTCTGGAGGCCGTGCGTCAGGTCTTGAATGAGCTGACCAGTGGTAGGGTAAGACTCTTTTCATTTCAGTCTTGGTTTTTTCACCTTCTGATCTTGTATTGATTTATGCCTGCTTGGAGATTTTTAGGTGACCTTTTATCCCTAGGGACAGCCATTCTGGATGCGAGGGCGACTGGGGTGAATGCGCGGATGAGGCGTTTGCTGGCGCATGAGTTCGTCCATTCCTGGTACCTTGGGGAGCGGGTGGTTCGTCAAATTTCTGAGGAGGAAATGGTGGTGCCACCGGCGCAGCCTCCTATGTCTATGAGGTGGGAGCGACTACTATTGGAGGATGAGAGGATCTCAGTGATGATTGGCTAGTCCTACTTGTTGTACACCGATACGGCTACGCTGTGTGACTATATGGACTTTATGATGAGCTGGTTGATGGTGGCCAACATATATGATGCCCTACCTTTTCCTCCTGCGAGTTCAATTCAGGCGGTGGGATCTTCCCATAGTGGCGGTGGTCCGACGGCATCTGCAGCGGAGGCGACTTCAGAGGTTCCTTTTGTTTGGTTGCATACCCCTTGTACAACATTCGGCGGGCTGATGGAGGGATGGTGCCTATCTTGCACCGTCCTCATGCGATGGATCCGAAGGAGTTGGGTTTGACAGAGGAGGTCCTCCGACCTGAGATATACCTTTCTGTTCCTTTCTTTCTTTATTCTCTATTTTGGTCATCTCTATTTTGATACCGATTTTGCCTTTTCTTGCAACAAGTTTGGGTGTCGACCACTTGGCTAAGGGACATCAGAGACTGGATATCTTTGGTGACTGTCCATATTCAGGATGGGGTTCTTGTTCCTTCTTGCTTGGTGTTGTCTGCCTTGTCCAAATAGGACTCGGGTTCGGGTAGTGGTGGTGCGTGGTCTCGTCGTAGGGGGAAGAGAGCACGTCACAGGGGTGGAAGCTCTTGAGAGAGAGAGAGAGAATGTGGGTTCGGGCTGAATCCCGTTGTTTTTTCTTTTTCTTTTTAATTCCTGCAAAAATGATGTAACACAGAAAACAAATATATGTAATGCAATGGAGTTTTTTGAATATCTTTTATTAATGATGAATAAATGCATGCACATGCGATTTTTATTTTGCTGCTGAGACCGTAAAAATGAATATTTTTGATATTTTTTTATTAAAAGGGGGAAATTAAAGGGATTTTGAAATTATGTTGAGAATATCAATTTTTTTATTGAGAATTTTTATTTGACAAAAGAGGAAAAGAAAAAAAATTCTAAAATGGGGGGGGGGGGTGTTACTGATCGACAAGTACCCTCTTCAGCCTTTGGTACCTTGTGGGGTAGGAGTCCCTCCGATTTCTGCAGGGATTATGTCTCTTGTGAGGGTTTTCAAGTATAAAAAGGGGTAAGGGTGGAGTGTTTTCATCACACCTTTACATTTTCACCTACTTGCCCATTATTTCTTAGCCTTTCATGATGGCTCTCCCTGGTAGCATAGAATTTGATAATTACCTCGAAGCCTTGGATGCAATGTGCTCTTATAATGTCGACTATGATGCTTTTAACATGCGTCGAGTCTCCCTGTGGCGCAATCGGCCTCTTGATTGGAACGTGCTGATGGCGGCGGTACAATTCTGGTACCCCGAAGATCACATATTTCTCTTTGGGTTGGATGAAGTTTGTCCTACTTACGAGGAAATTTCTGCCATGCTAGGTGTAAATCCTAGTGTTGCTGCAGCTTTACCTAAATTTTCCCGCTCTCCCAGGGATTTGTTGGCTGGGCTTCTTCGTGTTTCGCCTTCGGTGGCCAGATCATTGGTTGTTGGAGGAATGATCTCCCTCCCGGCGGTGCTGTAGTCTGTGCATTTGCGGGAAGTAGGTGATGCTAGCTATGCTGGAGCCGTTGTTCTGGGTCTGGTTTCAAAATTTTTGCTGGTGACTGGAGAATTGTAGGTGGACTCACAACTTGCAGCCATTACTTCATGGATGTCTTACCGTAGCAATACTGCGGGGGTGATATTGGCGGAGACCCTGAATGGCCTGAACGCCTGGAGACAAGTTCATTCTGACTTTTTGAGGGGTAGTCCCGTGATGTTGTTCATGTGGTTGTCTGAAAGATTCCGCTTGGCTAATCCTCCAGAATATCCCTTGTCGGCCGTACCCAACTTCTTTTCACGCTACTTCATTAGTGTTGGTCTGTATGTTGAGAACTGGGAGAATTGGCTTGTGGAGCTTGAGTCTCGTGGTCTGTATTGGTCAGTGCCTTGATGGGGGCAGTTGCAGCCTATTCTGGAGCTAGGAGAGTATTCATATGTGCAGCTGGTTGGTCTCAGGCAGAACTCCTTTTATTTCCCTTGGAGGCTTCTGTGTCAATTTGGCTGGGCCCAGGTCGTGCCACCTCGGATCTGAAATTTCTTTCCGGTAGAAGATTTGACTGAGTGCCTGCGTCTGTTGCTTGGATCTCTGTGGGAAAATCGACGTCCATCGACCCGTCCCTCCTAGTCTGTCGGGAAAGTTTAGCATGTCCCCAAAGATTATATGAAATGGTTGTGGAGGAAATTAGTCAGCAAGATGTTGGCAATGACGACTGGACAAAGATTGTTTGTTTTATCCAACACCATGGAAGGGGGTGTTGTTGTCTTTTCAAAACGGTTCGGGCTTATCGGTCCATGGAGTGTCTACGGCACTCTATTCAGGCAGGGGAAACATGGGAACCTGAGGATGTAGATGATGAGGGTGCATGCTTCTCTGGTAGCTATGGGTAGGACTCTTGGAGAGTTTGTTTGTGTAATAGGTGCGGGGATTTTATTTGGCTTTTTATAGTAGTAGGGGGAAGGGAGTTATTCATTCCTTTTCATATGTAATCCGTGCTGTAATTTCTTATTAATGAAATAAACAAGTTTCTGATCATCTAGTCGTGCCTTTTGATGAGTTTTGTAATTTGAATTATCTATACTGATCGCTAAGGCATACATAATCCTTTTGTTCAAGTATTCCTTAGAATGAACCGTCGTTCTCGGAGGTAAGAAAAGAATGGTATTTTGTGAAAAAGAAAGGGTCGCACTCATGTGAGGTGTATGAGCTGCCTACGTACCTCTGGGGTTTTTTGAAAAAGTTTTTTATCTATTTGAAAATAGTTTTTGCAAAGGATCCGACCCACGTAATTCTGGGTAGAGGGAAATGAAGAGTTTTTTTTTAGAATAGAAGGGGGATGAGAAGAGTCCTAGCGTGCCGAGATTTCGGACTAGGGGTAGAATTTCTTGATATGGTCCAAGTTGACTGGATGAGCCCTCTCTTCCCCATCTAGGTCAGTGAGCATGGCGGCACCGCCGGATAAGATTTTTTTCACAATGTAGGGGCCGCTCCAATTGGGCTTAAATTTCCCTCTGGGGTCCCAGATGGGTTCTATTATCTCTTTGAGGGCTAAATCCCCCTCCCGGACACCGCAGTCCTTGACTCTCTTGATGAATGATTGCTCTATTCGGCGATGGTACCCATGTATGTGATAAAGAGATTTTAATCTTCTTTCATCTAGGAGGGCTAGCTCATCAAGACGACTTTGGCACCAGTCTTCTTCGCTAACATTGTTTTCGATCATGACGAATAGCGAGGGTATTTCCAGCTCCACAGGTAGGACTGCTTTCGTGCCATAGACCAGGGAGTAATGGGTAGCCCCAATAGAGGTTCGAATTGAGGGTCGATAGCCCCAGAGGGCGAACGGGATCCGGTCGGCCCAATCCCTACAACTTTCGGTCATCTTGCTGATGATAGCTTTGAGGTTCTTGTTGGAGGCTTCAACTGCACCATTGGTCTGAGGTCGGTAGGGAGAAGATTTGTGTCTCTGAATCCCGTACTCATTGACTACTTCTGTGACTTCTTCTTCGAAATGCAACCCATTATTTGACACTAGCTCGTGCGGGACCCCATATCGGCAGATAATATTCTTTTTGAAGAATTTAGCCACTTTCTTAGCATTCAATATTGTGTATGACTCAGCTTCGACCCATTTGGTGAAGTAATCAATGGCGACTAGGATGAATTCATGTACGTTTGAAGCCTTTGGTGTAACCTTCCCTATGATGTTGACACCCCAGGTGGAGAACGTTCATGGAAAGGTCATGTTGTATAATTCTCGCGGAGGTAGGTGTTGAAGATTGGAGAATTATTGGCATTTGAGGCATCTCTGGACATAGGTGGTGCAATATTGGGCCATGGTGGTCTAGTAGTAGCCCTGTCGGATGATCTTCTTGGCAAGTATATGACCGTTCATGTGGGGCCCGCATTCCCCTCTGTGAATCTTCTGCATTATCTTCTCAATCTCAGCTCCTGCGATACAGTGTAGATGAGTTCCATCGAAGTTCCTCTTGAGTAGAGCTTTATGACAGATGATGTACTGGGCAACCAGTCTTTAGAGGGTCATTCGATATTTCTTGTTGGAACCCTCGGGATACCTACCATGTTTGAGGAGGCACCAGATATCATAGTACCAGTAATCGGCTAGTTCGGGATATTCGGTGGATACAAGCTTAATATGGTAGCAATGGGTCAGTTTGTCTTGCTTTTTAACTAGGAAGGGGGTCATTGTTATTCCCTTGGGCATGTCGACCATGGAGGCCAAGGTGGCGAGAGCATCGACTAAGTTATTCTTTGCTCGGGGTAGGTAATGGAAGGTGATATCTCAGAATTGGGAGGTTAAGTCTTCTAAGTGGGCATGGAAGGGTTGGATCTTTTTTTCCTTGACTTTCCACTTTCTGAGCACTTGATCGATGATAAGGGTAGAATCCCCGTAGACATCAAGGCATTGAATAACTTTCTTGAGAGCAACTTTGAGGCCTACTGTGCATGCCTCGTATTCCGTCATGTTGTTGGTGCAAGGGAAATCCGATTTAATGGCGATGGGAGTGTGGGAGTCATCTGGGGCAATCAGAAGTATCCCAATGCCATGTCCCTTTTTGTTGGCAGTGCCGTCAAATAACATTTTCCATCGAAGGTGGTCTTGAGCAGTGTAGAGGATATTTTCATCTGGGAATTCGGAGATTCTGACATCTACTTCTTCTATAGGGTAATCGGCGATTTAGTTAGAGATAGCTCTTCCTTTAACAATTTTCTGTGTGACGTACACGATATCGAACTTGGTTAGGAGCATCAACCATCGGGCCATTCGGCTGGATAAGGTAGGTTTCTTGAGCAAGTATTTAATGGGGTCCATTCGGGATACAAGTTTAATGGGGAAGGCGAGCATGTAGTGTCGCAACTTTTGGGTGACCCAAATAAGTGCGACACACGCCTATTCTAAAGCAGTGTAGTTGACCTCGTATCCGACCAATTTGCGACTGGCGTAATAGATGGCTCTTTCTTTAAGGGAGTCCTCAAGGTATTGCGCTAGTAGAGCCCAAGCGGCAGTGTCGGTTACGATTAGGTATAGTAGCAAAGTGAGACCAGGCTGTGGTGGAATGAGCACTGGAGGTTGGGTCAGATATTATTTGATTCGTTCAAAAGCTTCTTGGCAGGCCTCATTCCAAACCTTGGTTGAATCCTTTCGGAGGATCTTGAATATCGTTTCACAGATGGAGGTTAGCTGGCTTATGAACTCACTGATATATTGCAATTTCCTAAGAAAACCTTAGACTTCTTTCTGTGTTCGGGGTGGTGGCATCTCAAGTATGGCCTTCAGTATTGCAGGATCTGCTTCTATCCCCTTTTTCCTGACCATGAATCCCAAGAGTTTTCCCTCTGTAACGCCGAAGACACGCTTCTGTGGATTAAGTCACATCTGATACCGTCGCAGTCGTTCGAAGAACTTCCGGAGGGCGGGAACGTGACCTTCTCTAGTTTTGGACTTGATAATCATATCATCCACATAAACCTCGACTTCTTTGTGAATCAGATCATGCAGGATGGTTATGGCATCCCTTTGGTAGGTAGCTCCAGCATTCTTAAGACCAAATGGCATTATGGTATAGCAAAAGGTTCCCCATGGGGTGATGAATGCAGTTTTTTCTTGGTGGTCGGGGTGCATCTTGATTTGGTTATATCCGGCGAACCCGTCGATGAATGACTTGAGAACATGACTGGCTGTGTTATCCATGATCATGTCGATATTGGGTAGCGGATAATCATCCTTTGGAGAAGCTTTGTTTAAATCTCGGTAGTCTATACACATACGAACCTTCCCTCTGATTTCAGCATGGGTACTATGTTGGCTAGTCATGTGGGATATTATATCACATGAATGAAGCCCACGTTCAACTGTTTGACCACCCCTTCTTTGACCTTGAGCAACCATTCGGTGCGGAGTTTTCTCAATTTTTGTTTAACCGACTTATAATCTGGGAGAGTGGGAATCTCGTGCTAAGCTATTTCAGGATCAATGTCGGGCATATCATCATAGGACCATGCGAAGACATCTACGAACTCCTTCATCAATTCTTCGAGTTGTGTGCACTCATGCTTGTTAAGGGTGGCCCCTATCCTAATCTCGTGTAGTTGGCTACTAGAACCGAGATTAATAACAACAGTCTCTTCTTCATTAACTTGAATAAGGTTATGTTGTTTATTATTAACCTTATTTAGATCAGTTAAGAATTATTCATTTGCAAAATCATCATCATCAAAAGTTTGATTAGAATCCAAGCAGTTAATGTAAGGCACGGTAAGATACTCAAAATCTTCGTTTATTTCATTAATAGGAAATACAACATTGAGAACCTTATGAAAAGAGGTCTCGATTACATTTGAACTAGGATAGACAATAGAAGAAGAAATAAGGTAAACATTGGGGTTTCAAGAGGTAGAACTGGTGCAGCATGCCAGTTGAGGAGAGGTATATTAGCAGCTTTAATCAGACGGGATAGATCCATTGATGTAGTGCCTGAATGAACCATGCAGAGTGTCATCCCCAGGGTCTGTATGTTGAAGGAATCTTTGAAATCACTTTCCACAGTCTCTTTGGTACCTTTGATGAGGGATTATACGCGGTGTTGGAAACTTTCGGCCCATGGGCAACTATCTTGAAAAAAGATCTCCATTCCCGACTTCATCTTCTTGTCTTTGTGGTCATACCATGGTTCTGGAAAATCGCAAAAGGGGAAATCTTTGCCTCCTTTGATGAATCGTCCATTCAAGGAGTCTCCTGAGATAGTTGGGATGTAGTCTAATCTTCTCTTTCGTCGAGACTGGTGGATCATTCTAAGCTCTTATTCTGATGGTTGATACCCCAAGCCATAAGGAGGGAAAGCTTTCTTTAGTTTATTGGGCTCAATTATCCCTTTTTGCCTTTTCCCTAGCCCCAGTCCAGGCATAAAGCGCATGTTTCTGAACATCTAAATCACATTGACATTGCCATGAGGGTCATATTCCGGACAAACCCTTTCTTTAAAACTGTCCCCTGTCGGGAGTAAGAGTGGCTCAACTAAGAATCCTGATAGGAGCATATCATTTGACCCGTGTTGTATCCCAAGAATTAGACTGTTGGTGCTTGCACCTCGACATTTTCGTCGTCGCCCAAAATGGTGATGACTCGCTCATCGGCGAAGAACTTCAATTTATGATGGAGTGAGGAAGGCACACCCTTGATATTGTGGAGCCAGGGTCGTTCGAGCAACAAGTTGAAACAAGATGGGATGTCTATGACTTGGAATTCAACGACAGGATTTATAGGGCCAACCCCTATTATAAGTTTTATAGATCCCATCACCTCACGATGGGTATTATCTTAGGCACGTACAGCGAAGGAGGTTGGAGCGAGGTCGCTTTATTTTAGGCCTAAACACTTGAAGGTTCTCAGAGGGCAAACATTCAAGGCAGATCCGTTATCAACAAGGGAAAGTGGCACGGCCTTCCCCATAACTTCGATTGAGATATTGAGTGCATGATTGTGATTTAGCCCAATTCTGGGAATTCTTCTTCAAAAAATGATAGCATTCGGGTAGAGGTCAAGGATCCGACCAGATTTACCGCTTCTTCTGGTGAGGTAGAGGGAGGAACTGTGGGCCCAGTGAGCAACTTGATTAAAGATTTTCTGTGTAGATGGTTTTGATACCAAATTTAATCTGCTGACATGGCTCAATAAAGTGAAGACACGTGTCAATCTGCATAGCAACAACAAACACTTTCGAGGAACTCACATGCTCCGAGGAACAAAAACTCTCCGAGAAACTCTTGAGTACCGAGAAGCTTAGGCGGTCCGAGCTGCACCTCAAACAAAGAATTAATAGCAGGATAACCAACAGTTTGACTGTTCATTAAATGCTTATCATTCAAACGCATACCCTTAAGGGACATTGAATGTATTACCCTTTCATATGTTCATCATTTAATGTATTACCCTTTCACATTACAGCCTCAGGGCTATAAATACATTGTACAATCCTCATTGTAAGGGGACCGGAATTTCTTGATATAACTTGTAATCGAGAATTCCCAAACAATCAGCAATAAAATAACAGTGGATGTAGGCCATTCTTAAAAGGCTGAACCACTTTAAAAATTCTTTGTCTCATTTATTTATCTGTGATTGAATAATTAGATATGATCTGTTTTTTTACATCAACAGATTGGTGCCGTCTATGGGAAACGACTGGTAATATCGTTTTCCATAAAAAATAATCCAACACAAATGGCTGACATTCCAGAATCTAACAATCGAAACGTTGGAAGCCCTCCAAATCCATCTGCTTCGCCAAATATTCCAGATCTGGCTGGAATAATGACAAATCTGGCTCAGGGCCAGACCGTCATGCAAGAAATTACGCGACAACTCATACAAACCCTCCATGGCGGTGTACCAACCCATTCAAGACCACGAATATTCAAAGAAATACCCGTGCATCTTCTTCGCGTACTAGGCGTACCAATTCATATCACAATGAGGAGTCTGAAGATTTTTCTTATCAACATGGACGAACTTCGTCAGTGCGAGCCACAAATACTGAACAGCGTATCACTCTCTCCCCAGAAAGGACCAGTGCGCTAGAAAGATTAAGCAGAGTATCCCCTTTCGATCGATTAGGTCCTAGAAGGAGAAAAAGTCCTCCCAGAGCCCCATCGAGGAGTTTTCGACGACCATCAGATTTAAGGAAAGGATCTTCCCAGTCGCGACTAGCTGCTCGTCAAGATAGATCCCAGGAAGCCACTTCAACGCGATCAGCTGCTCGAACCAATAGGCCCGAGGACGGAAATGATGCATGGAAAGGCTCTATTCAGAGGCTGGAGGATATATTAAGGGAAATGGTTAAAGCCAAGAACCCTCTACAACGAACTTTTGTTCGAGGAACACCTTTTGTCCAGGCCATTGCAGATTTTACAACACCATCAAAATTCAAAGCACCTGTTGTGACCCCCAAATATGATGGAAAGACTGACCCCGTCCTTCATATAGAACAATACCAAGCTACAGCCGACATCTATGCTGTTCCAGATGAGATGAGATGCAGGGCATTCTCGAGAACTCTTACCAGATCTGCTCAAATATGGTATAATAATCTTCCTCAGGGTAAGATCTCAACTTTTATTCAACTGGACAAGTTATTCATTGGGAATTTCTATTTTGGGGCAAAGCCAGTTAAACGAGTAGTACATTTGTTAAGTGCTAGACAAAAGGCTGGTGAGAGTACCAGAGATTATATAACTCGTTTTAATAACGAGAAACTTGAAGTCATTGATTATGAAGAGAAGACAACGATTATCGCCTTGATGAGTGGACTACTGCCCAATAAGTTGTACTAAACTTTGGCCAAAGATCCACCTAGAACCATGTCAGACCTGATGGGAAAAGCGTCCAAGATTATGAATGCCGAGGGGGCTATCGCTGCGAAGAAGAACATGGATGCCAAAGAAACCAAGGTGGAAGGTGATAAAGCTAAGAAGAAAGAGCATAAGAACAATGGTAATGATAATCATTCAAGAACAAGATAGGTATGGGATGCAATGAAGAAATTCGATAATTATACTCCTTTGAAGAAGGATATCAACCATGTTCTAGAAGAAATCAAGATCAACGAGGAATTAAACTGGCCAGAGAAAATGAAGACAAACCTTGATAAGAGGAATAAGGCAAAGTATTACGAATTTCATAAAGATCATGGCCATATGACCAAAAATTGCATAGCTCTTCAGAATGAAATTGAAACACTCATCATATGAGGAAAGATGGCAAAGTCTGTTGATCGTGGAAGCGAAAGAAGAAATAACGACTGAACAATAGAGAGGTCTAGATCTCCTCGTCAAGAATAGGAGAACAAGAAAAGAAAACATGAAGTTGATCCCGAAGACGACCCTGATCTTCCCAAGAGACCAAAGCAGCCAAAACGTGAGGTATATTCAATACGCTTTGGGTCATTTGACTGTAATGTTATAACAGGTGGAGATGCAGGAGGAGGAGACCTTACTGCCGAGAGAAAAGCTTACCTCTGTGAGGCTCAAGCTTGCTCGTACATCCAACGAATAAATCTAGCTGAGGAGGATCGTCCGAGAAAGGTGAACAAAGAGAATTGGTCATTGGTTTCTCAAAGAATGACCTCGCAGGTGTTCTATATCCTCATGATGACTCATTGGTGATCAAAATGAGGATGAAGGAAGTAATAATTTCAAGAGTACTGGTCGACAATGGTAGCTCGGCAGACATCATGTTCTACTCGTGCTTCGATAGTTTAAATCTAAAACTATCTCAACTGGAGCCTTATCATAGACCCCTCCTCGACTTTGCTGGAGAGAAAGTATTTCCACTTGGGATGATCAAGTTGGATATATTCATTGGTACGTGGCCTGCTTGTCGGACAGAAATAATACGCTTCTTCGTGATGGATAAGAATGTTCAATCATCATATAATATCATCATGGGAAGAGTAGGATTGAAGAAATTCGAGGTTGTACCATCTACAGTGCATCAATGCCTAAAGTTTTCGAAAAATTTTGGAGTAGGAGTTGCGAAAGGTGATCAGAAAGTAGCTCGGGAATGCTATTATTCATCCGCCGAGCAAGAGGAAGTGGAGGAATTAAGGAAAAAGACTACTACCTATCAAGTGGATGAAGGTGCAGAAATTGAAACATTGGATCCTATAGATGAGTCTCAACTCATGAAGGGTCAAGTGGTGGAAGCTACTGAAAACATCATTTTGGACGATGAGCACCCTGAGTGAACTACTCAAGTAGGTACATCGTTGGAAACCTCACTAAAATAGGAATTGATAACTTTCCTTAGAAGCAGAAAGTAAACTTTTGCGTGGAGTCATGAGGATATGCCCGGAATAGATCCAAATTTCTTATGTCACGAACTCAATGTGAATAAGGAGATCAAGCCAGTGAAGCAGAGAAGAAGAGTGTTCAGCCCCGAGAAGAATCAAGCTATACAGGAGGAAGTCGAGAAACTCCAGAAAGCTTGCTTTATTGAAGATGTTAAATATCCAGACTGGTTAGCCAATGTGGTGATGGTAAAGAAGAAAAACAATAAGTGGAGGATGTGTGTAGACTTCACTGACCTCAACAAAGCATGCCCAAAGGATCACTTTCTACTGCCCCGAATTAATCAACTAGTCGATGCTACCTCGGGACATGAGCTGCTGAGCTTCATGGATGCTTATTCTGGCTACAATCAGATTAAAATGAAACCTGAAGACAAGGAGAGTACTTCTTTCATTACCCCTAGGGGAACTTATTGTTATAATGTTATGCCTTTTGGTTTAAAAAATGCAGGTGCGACATATCAGCGGCTGATGAACAAGGTCTTTGTTGAACAAATCAGTTGCAATATGGAAGTCTATGTTGACGATATGCTGATAAAGAGCAAGAAAGCTGCCGATCATCTAGTTGACTTAAGTCAGACTTTTGATCAACTAGATAAATATCAAATGAAGCTGAACCCGACAAAGTGCATATTTGGAGTACGAGAAGGCATGTTCCTCGGATACATTGTCAACCAACGAGGCATTGAGGCAAATCCTGAAAAGATCAAAGCTCTATTAGGGCTGCGATCTCCAACGATGAAGAAAGAGGTGCAAAGTCTTACAGGACGAGTAGCAGCACTCAACAGATTTGTATCGTGAGCAACTAATCGATGTCTCCCATTCTTCAAGACACTCCGAAAGACTTTTGAGTGGAATGATGAATGTGAGAAGGCTTTTCAAGACTTGAAGAAATATTTGGGAGCACCTCAATTGTTGTCCAGGCCGGTGATGGGAGAAAAATTGTACTTGTATCTAGAAGTATAGGAGAATGCAGTTAGCTCGGCATTGATAAGAGTGGAGAATGGAGTACAAAAACCAATCTATTACACAAGTAAGGCCTTCCGAGGAGCAGAGATCAGATATCCAAGGCTGGAAAAGTTAGCACTGGCACTGATTGAGGCGAGTAGGAGAATGAGGCCATACTTCCAGGCTCATACTATAGTCGTATATACTGATAAGCCGTTGAGGCAAGCCCTTCATAAACCAGAAAAATCAGGGAGATTGATGTACTGGGCAATAGAGCTCGGTGAATACGATATAGTCTATGGACCCAGATCATCGCTTAAAGGGCAAGATGTAGCGGATTTTATAGCAGAGTTCACCTATTCTGATACCCCCGAGGAGTAAAAGTTGCTCGCTGATCAACCTGTGGATGTTACAGGATCAACAAACACAAGCTCAGACCAACTCCGGTTGGTAAAAGGGCAAGTGGATGTTACAGGATCATCAAATTCGAGCTTAGACCAACTCCGGTTGGTAAAAGGGCAAGAAAAGATGATCGATGAAGAGCGAGAAATATAAGGGGAAGATGAAAGGAAGCAACAAATATTTCACCGAGGAACTCTTTCAGATCAGAAGTTTGAAGACGAGTTACCTATATGGAGGCTATATGTAGATGTCTCATCTTGCACAACAGGCAGTGGGGCAGGAATAGTTTTGAGCACTTCGGACGAAGTCGACATGGAATATGCCCTACGTTTCCAATTCAAAGCTTCCAATAATGAGGCTGAGTATGAGGCCATGATTGCAGGTCTTAATTTGGCAAAAATTATGGAGGCGCGGAAAATTATTGTCTTCAGTGATTCTCAATTAATTGTAAATCAAATGTTGGGAATATATGCACCCAGAGGAGAATTAATGATCAAGTACCATGCAAAGGTGATGGAGTTGGTATCAGAATTTGCTGCTATTCAGCTGGTCAGAATACCAAAAATAGAGAATGCAAGAGCAGATGCCCTAGCTCGATTAGCATCATCTACTCGTACCGGGCTACGAAGAACAATCCCAATTGAAGTTTTAGCTGGTCGGAGTATAGATGAAGATTTGACGATGAACTTTATCACCCTTGATTTAGGACCATCTTGGATGGATCCCATCAGGGCATATATTGAGGATGGAGAATTACCAATTGACAAGTTCGCAGCCAAGAAATTGAAGTTTAAAGCTGCTCGGTATGTATTAACTAACGGTATTTTATATAGACGAGGAATTATGGCAGGTTTGCAAAGATGTGTACATCCCTCCGAGGTGAAAGAATTGATTGAAGAGATCCATAAAGGGTCCTGTGGAGCCCATGTAGCAGGTCGAACGCTTTTGCAAAGGATGATGACGCATGGATATTACTGGCCGACGATGAGGGCTGATTGTGTAGCCTATGCCAAGAAATGTGATATGTAGCAGTGCTTTTCCTCCATACGAAGAACTCCACAAGCATTGTTGACACCCATCACTTCCCCTTAGCCATTTGCCATGTGGGGAATAGATTTGGTCGGACCACTGCCAACGACCAGAGGAAGGTTCAAATACCTCGTCGTCGCAGTGGATTATTTTACTAAGTGGGTGGAAGCTGAGCCTCTCATTGATATGACGTACGAGAAGGTGTAACAATTTATTTGGAAGAACATCATTTGTCAATATGGTCTTCCTCATGCTTTCATCACAAACCATGGAACACAATTTGATAACGAGGAGTTCGCTGCCTATTGTCATCAATCAAATGTTTTGAAGATCCACTCAGCACCAGGCCATCCTCAAAGCAATGGACAAACTGAAGTGACAAACAGAACACTGCTGAATGTTTTGAAGAAAAGACTGGAGGATGCGAAAGCAAATTAGATCAACGATTTACAGTCAGTACTGTGGGCTTACCGAACTACTCCCCGAGTAGCAACTGGAGAATCTCCATATATGCTAGTGTTTGGAAGTGAAGCTGTTATACCTACCGAGTTGGGCCTCCCAACACACAGGGTACTGAATTTTAACTCCCCTGTCAGTGACTTAATGAGAAGATTAGATTTAGACATGCTCGAGGAAGTTAGAGAAGAAGCAGCCATCAGAAATGCTGCATACCAACAACGAACATCTTTATTCTACAATAAGAGCGTGAAGAAGTGCGACCTGAAAGAAGGAGACTATGTGCTAAAGAAAGTGATTCAAAAGCACTACAAATTAGAGGCAAACTGGCATGGAACATACCGAGTTACAGAAGTTGTTCGACGAGGAACTTACCGAATAACAACTTTAGAGGGGGAGGAGTTTAAAAATGCATGGAACGCAGAGCACCAGCGCAAGTATTATCAGTGATGGATATTCTCTCCTTTTATTGAAAGTTTTTCGGGGAATACTAGTGTTACACACTACTCGGCAAAACTCGACAAAACTCGGGCTACTCAAAATTTTTCTCAAAAACGCCAGCTAAGGTTGGTAGAGAAACAAATGTATTCCTCCGGGAAGTAAAACCTATATTCCTCCGGGATGTAAAGCTACCTATATTCCTCCGGTAAGTAAAGCTACTTGTATTCCTCCGGGAAGTAAAGCTACCTATATTCCTCCGGGAAGTAAAGCTACATGTATTCCTCCAGGAAGTAAAGCTACATGTATTCCTCCGGGAAGTAAAGCTACCTCTATTCCTCCGGGAAGTAAAGATACATGTATTCCTCCGGGAAGTAAAACTTGTATTCCTATGAGAAATAAAACTATATGTTCCTCAGGAAGTAAAAGTATTCCTAAAAATTCCAACTTATGTCGGTTAGGAAGTAAATATATTCTTGAAAAGGCCAACTTGAGTTGGTCGGGAGGTAAAATTATTTCAAAAAGTGCTAAAAGTTGCTCGCAGAGGAAAAATCCACTAACTATGGCTGGTCGGGGATAAAAACCCACTAACTGTAGTTGGTCGAAAAGGAAAATTTACCGACCTTGGTTGGTCGTAAACATTTTATGAATACGAAAAAATGATCAAGCAAAATTATTGATACTCGTGACTTTTTAAAATTATTAGTAAGTTGGTCGAGGAATAACTTAGTAATTTTTTATAATGACTACCACAAATTCAAGCTAGTCGACAATAAGTTGATCGACAAACAACACAAAACAACACAATATTGTTATCTTTTTAACAGACATACATGCACAAATGTAAAGTATTTTACAAGACAATAGAAATTAAGATTGCGAACAAAAATAAAAGTCTTTCATTAAATCCAAAAACAGAATACATTGATAATGAAATGTATACTAACTATTACATCAAAATTCCTACTCTATTGGTTTCTTCCCCTCTGCTTTTGAAACAGGTTTCTCGCCAGCAGGAGGATCATTTAAAGCAAGAGGAGAGTTTATGAAGTTCAAATCTTTGAACATCCTGATATTCATCACGGATGGTCGATCTAGAAGGTGCTCAGGACGAGATATCTCAACACTTGAATGGAGATTGTAGTCGCCGAGATACTTGGAAATTAAGCATCGAGGAATGGCCCGATCAGGGATCCAACTCATATCAAGTTTGAATGGTGGAACGGGTAGGTCGAGCAGCATAGGATCATGATAGTCCCACAAGTAATGACCCTGTTCGAGTTGCAGCACACCTAAGGCATTCAACCAACCTTGCTTGTATCCCTCATTATTGGCATTCTGGATACGATCGTCCAAGTGGTAGAGAGCCTCGTTGTACCGAGCCATCCAGAACTCCCTGGGATATTTGTGGAATTGATATGTCAGTCTTTCTAGCTGCTCGTGGAGATTTTTGATGAAGATTTCCTTATTCTCCAAGACTGATTTCTGTGCTGAAAGCTGCTCTTCCAGGTCCCTGATCTTCTTTGACATTTCAGCCAACGCTTGGTTCTTTGCCATTAATTGAAAAGCTTAGTTCTCCAAAGTGGATTGATTCCTCTGTTCCTCAACAGGAATTCGAGCTGCTCTTTCTCGTCCCCGAGGAGCTCTTGCTCGTCCACGAGAAGATGTAGAGGGTCCAGATCTCTTCAAGGTCTCCAATTCGTCCCTCAAGTTGGTGTTATCGACCTCCAAGAACGAGAATCCCTCATCAGTCACTGGGATCAAGGCTTTTGAAGTGGAAGCTGCAGACTTCAACTGTGACAACTCTCTTTGCAGGTTGTTATTCTCTTACTCTAATAATTCAGCTATTTATCTGCACTCCTCGACCTCAGCCCTCAGAGTTCTCTCCCTCACATCGTAGCCAGCAAAATGCTTCTCGTATCCCTTGTCAGCATTGAGTTGCTGATACTTCTTCACATACCTCTCGTGCAAAAGGGCAGTGGATTCTTTGTATTATTATTGAAGGTCTTCATGAGTGCCTTGGAGATCCTCGATCATATCATAATAAGCCACATTATTGGACACTGCACGATCAAGCCGACACTTTAAGTATTGGTGGGCCTCAATTGCCTGTTCTGAAGCATCTTGGCCGAGGATGTCGACGATTTGTACTGCACTCAGATCCGTCTGACCAGCCTTAAAGTATTCATTGCATTGCCTCAACAGCTTTGTATCATGAGCAGATAATAATTCCATCCTGGCCAAAAACTAGTAGAGGAAGAAAAAGCAGTAATCAATAATCAAAACAGAGCATGAAGAAGAGACAACAGTATGAATAAACACAAGTTCAAGTTTTATTATATCATAAAGGTCAGAAGTACAAGGTTCAGAATTACATGTTCAAGATTATATTTGTTAAAGAAAAATAAAATAGAGAAATCCGAACAACTCTACACCTTTTCCTTGTCTCCCAAAACTTTCTCGGGAGGATTAGACGAGGAGGTAGGTTGCTCGGATGGAGAAGATAGTGGTTGAAAAAGTGTTGGAGGTTGCTCGAAGGAAGTTGCAGGTAGTTGAAGTTCCTCGCCAGCGGGATGGATAGTCGTGGGAAGAGAAACTTGATCTCCCATCACCATGGAAGACTCTTCGAAGGCAGCTTCGTCCTCTTCTTCGTCTTCAGGAGTTGGAGGGGGACCAGGGATGTGTCGCTGAAAGAGTTCGGAATTTTCATCCACTTTCATCTCATGTAGAGCAGCGACCCATCCATCCCCGAAGTACTTGAGGCTGCCATATTCTACTTGTGACATCATGGCTTCCAAGCCCTTATTGCACCCCTTGTCCCAGCCAGCGCTGAAAGACTTCTTTACAGCCAGTTTTCTCGTTAACTTCTTTGAGGAAAGCTTCTCGGATAGAAGGTTTTCGACAGTCTTCAATTTATTCTCAACCTCCTCCTTCTGTCGACTTACTTCCCAAAGTTGGATTAATTCTTCCTCAGCAACCTTGAGTTTATCTTCAAACTCCTCAGCATTCTTGAGCTTCCCTTCAAACTCTTTATTTTTCTCCTCCAAGTTCTTTATTTTCTTCTCCAACGCCTTGGAGACTTCAACAACTCGAGCCTTCTCCTGCTCGGTGGAGGCAAGCTTCTTCTCCCAAGTTGCCTTATCATCAGCATATTTTTAGCGAGACTCTTTCAGAGACTGCCCCAAGCCCATCAAAGCTTCCTCTACACCAGACGAGGAGCTTGAAGCTTTAATAGCTTCATCCTTCTTCAAAATTGTATTGAAGCAGCTCACCAACTGTGAAAAGAAAATGAAAGCAAGTCAGAGACAGATATAACAAAGGAAAGATGAAAAGTTCAAAGTAAAAGGACTTACAGAAGCAATGTGGCGAGCTGCCAAAGAGGTAACCATATCCCGAGAAAGGTTTTCTTCGATACCTTGGATCTCAGGAATGATCCAAGTCTTCATCGAGCTCATGGCAGATCTCGGGGGAACGAAAGTGGGAACTCCACTAGTCGGGGGCTGAGAGATGGTGTTAGCCAAATCGACCGAGGAGATCTTCTTCAGCTTCCTCGAGGGAGAAGGAATAGATTCAACCAAGGAGGAACTCTTGGTCGGTGATATTACAATCACTTCTCCTGGAGTAGCAGACTTGCTCGGAGCCACTTGGGGCTTCTCGAGAACCTTCACAGCAGGGGCAGCCGAGGAAGGTGCATCAGTTTTCTTTGTCCCCTCACCTGGGACGTCAATCTTACTTCTTTTTGCCTCTCCAGCACCAGAGGCAGGTTTCTCAAAAAGGGTGGGAGGTCTTCTTTTCTTCATCCTTTCACTTAAAGGAATGTGTGACTTAAGCGAGGAACTGGTAGAAGCTGGTAATGGTTCTACTTCACTTATCACCGGACGAGCGGTGAAAGAAGTGGTGTAGCTCTTGTACTGCAGCAGATACGAGGCTGAACTAATGTGCTCGTCGGCAACACTCTGATGCAAACTCCAGATAAGTTTTAAGTGCCTTATATTCACGTCTTCTTCTTTTGGACACTTTCTTTTGCTATCAACTGCAAATAAATAAACATTAAAATATCAGTGGCACATTTTATCAAACATAAAAGAAGCATAATTTCAAAATAAATAAAATGAAATAAAAATAACCTATCCCATTGCCATAGGGAGGGCATCTGGGACCCTCATACACTTCATCTTCTGATAAAGGAGCATGTTACCAATTTTTTATAACAACTCCGTGCTTAAAATAGTCCCTATTGGCATCCGGGAGACTGACCACTAAAGACCTATTTAAAAATCTAGTTTTTAAATAAAAAGTGTTATCACCCACTGCCCATCTATAACAAAACATGATTTTTGGAATTCCTATGCGAGTTCCATGAATTTGATTTAACCTATGAACCCCATTAACTATCCTCCATGTATTGGGTCTATTCTTGCAGGAACAACGTCAAAATATTGACAAAATTCCAGACATAGATAATTGGGCAAAAAAGAAAATCCGCACTCAGCAACAAAGAGACTGGGGAACCAATGTCCCTCAGCCAAACGGAAATAGCCAGAAGGCTCAGAAAGCTCTTCCAGAACAACCCAGAACAGAATAGAAAAATCAGAGAGAAATTTATCAAGAGATTCAACAGGGTAAACCATGATGAATAAAGGAAGTGAACAAGAAGGAAGAAGATCTTACAGAAAAATAGTGGATATGTTGACAACGAACGATGAAAAGGATGAACGCACAAGAGAGTAAGACAATGGAAAATTCGAAGATGCAAATTTAAAAAAGTAGAAGACGATGGGATTGTCTGTGACGCTTAAATACTCTGCCTTGGGAAAAGGTAAAGTACTGATTATAAAAAGAAACGATTACGCTACCGGCGACTAGAAGGACAAAAAGTACGCAGAGATCGAGGCGATTATAAAAATTAAAAAAAAGCCTGATTCTACGAATTTGGAAGGAGAAATAAATACAAAAGACTCCTAAATTTCAGGATGACCATTTAAAACTGCCATATTCCGAGAAAGAATGTTCCACACTCTTCAAAGTTCGAACTATGAAACATTGGGGGCTTCTGTTGATACCAAATTTAATCTGCTGACATGGCTCAATAAAGTGAAGACACGTGGCAATCTGCATAGCAACAACAAACACTTTCGAGGAACTCACATGCTCCGAGGAACAAGAATTCTTTGAGGAACTCTTGAGTACCGAGAAGCTTAGGCGGTCCGAGATGCACCTCGAACAAAGAATTAATAGCAGGATAACCAATAATTTGACTGTTCATTAAATGCTTATCATTCAAACGCATACGCTTAAGGGACATTGAATGTATTACCCTTTCATATGTAAATCATTTAATGTATTACCCTTTCACATTACAGCCTCAGGGCTATAAATACATTGTACAATCCTCATTGTAAGGGGACCAGAATTTCTTGATATAACTTGTAATCGAGAATTCCCAAACAATCAGCAATAACATAACAGTGGACGTAGGCCATTCTTAAAAGGCTGAACCACTTTAAAAATTATTTGTCTCATTTATTTATTTGTGATTGAATAATTAGATATGATCTGATTTTTTACATCAACAGATGGGAAGACATGAAAAGTCCCCATAGAGTAATGTTAGCTTGAGTTTTCTTCAGTTGATCGAGGATCTTTCTCTCCTCAATGGTCATCTCTGGCATAGGAAGGTTTTCACCCCCCTTCCCTTTTTTATTTGCGGGTAGTGAGCTTGGAACCTGGTAATGTCTCCCTGATCTGGTCATGTGATTTACTGAAGAATGAAAGAACATGAATCCCATTTCCTCGCCAATCTCAGGTTGTTCTGCCACCCTATTTATTTCTCTGAGGAGTTTTTCAAATGATATCATCCCACATATGTCGGCTACTGGGCCAGCTCTCCTTGAAGCTTGTTCTTCACTTGATCTTCGAATTCTTTCCCCTATCCGGTGGAAATATTTCTATATTTCCATGTAAAGTCAATGCCTTCCACAACTTCAACGGCTTCTTCATACAGGTCCTCCAATTCTATGGGGATATGTGTGATAGAAGGGACCAAGCGCCCTTATAGCTTCAAGTGTCAAGTAACCCGATGATACTACAAATGCTATTGGTTTTGCCTGAATAATTCTGCCATAATGTGGACAACATCATCTAGACTGACTTCGTCGGTTGGTACCACCCATCTGTCTAAATCTTGATCCCACTTTCGTGCTTCCAAGAACAGTGTGCTGAACCTCTGGCAATCGATGATCATCTGTGAGGGAAATTTCATCCCGAACTCTAGGAGTTGGTTCAACACCTATGATAATTCCATATTTCCATTTTCATAATGGGCACGGACAATAATGCATGCTCTGGTAAGGAGTGACAGTGCCTGATCAGCGAGGCTAGTAGGGTTTAGGAGGAAATATGGGCAAATTTGAAGAGGTTTAGGAGAGTATATGGTGTGATTTGAGTTGAGGGATCAAAATCTGGGTTTTCTTTTAAGAAGATGGCATTGGTATGATTTGGGAGTGGGTTGTGAGTAGTGTTTGGATTAGGATTAGTTGGTGGGGGGATGGTACCCCGGTTAATGAGATCTTGGATTATGTTTCGGAGGTGAAAGCATTGGTCGGTGGTATGGTCGGCAGTTTGGTGAAAGGCGCAATGATCATCGGCCTTGAAGTTTTTTGGGAGTGGATTTGCGAATGGACGTGGATCCAAGGGTTTGATGAGGTTTCGTCTTAACAGGGCTTGGTAAACTTTCGAGAGGGGAGCATGGAGCTCAGTGTATTCCCTTCGGATGGGGGCAGGGTGACTTTATGGTGCCCATTATATGGTTGGTTGAGAGATGTTATTGATGGTTAAGACTGTAGCAGTGGCAGGCTTGTCATACTTTCTAGGGTGAACTGTCTGGACACCTTCTTCGGTTCAACCTCTGTTTAACAAGGCTTTCCTCGATTTTTACTCCAGCCTCTCTGAGAGCTCGAAAGTGGGGATAGTGTTGTCCTACCATCATCGATCGGACATGGGGCAAGAAGTTCTTCTTCACTATGTTGACTTGTTCCTCCTCGGATGGCTGATTGGTCATGGTAGCTGCCTGCTCCCTCCACCGGGTTATGAAGTTACTGACTGATTCTCCTGGATTCTGTTTGAGTAGCTCTAAATCACGACGGGTGACCTCAAGCTCTTCGTTGTATTTATATTGCGACATTAATTCTCAGGCTACATCCTCCTAACTACGAATTCTGGATTCCTCAAGGGATAAAAACCATCGGAGGGCACTATCCTTCAAAGTTTGTTGAAACAATTGGGTCATCACTTCTTCAGAAGCCCCTAGTAGAGTCATGGAACGATGATAACCGCGAAGATGAACAATTGGGGGTCCACTCCCTTTGAACTTCTTGATATTTGGCATCTTGAACTTCTCTGGCAACGTCGCTTTAGTATAAGGAGACATGTGGGTGTACTCCATGTAATTCCCAGAGATCCTCACTTGGTCAAACTTCTTGGTGAGCATCTTGAGATCTCTTTGACTTCATTCAACTCCTCCTCCTTCGGATCAATGATCACATATAGGTTAGCCATAGGTTGGGCAATGTTTAGCATAGGAAGCTGGGCAGGCGTTGGCCCATTGACAAGAGGGGCATGTGGAGTGTGCTGATATTCTTTGGGAACCCAGATACGCTCGGGTGGACCCATAGCATGAGGGAATAGGGACTCGGGCTCTTGAGGGATTGGAACCTAGTTTCGTTGCATCTCTCAGACCTCGGTTTGGAGGTTGTTAATCTTGGATACGGGCTGAGCTAGGACTATCGTCAGATCCGGCTGTATGACTGGTGCTTGATCCGTAATCTCCATTGAAAGTGAATAGATTTAAGACTCGAAAGAAGTAGTAGAGGAACGAACGAAACTCCGGGGCAATTTGACTGAAGACCGAAGCCAATAGGGAGCCAGGCCAAGGGCTTGCAATCGAACTAAGAAGGAGTAGAATGGGATTTATTTTTGAGAAAAAGGGAAGAAACTATTTTTGGATTTTTGATAAAGAAGGGAGAAATGTTTTTGGATTTTTGATAAAGAAAGGGAGAAATGTTTTTGGAGACGGAACTCAGCATGATTATTATGATTATTATGTTCTCACTTGTATTTAATTCTCCTAAATGCAATGCCGGACGGGACCCGAGCCTGGAAAAGTGAGGTTTTTAATATATGCAAAGGTACGGTTGGATTTGTAACTAGGCTCATAGACAGGGTTCCATTTTAAAAATGGGCAAAAATTCGGGCGACAGATCGACCCAAAATTTTGGCAGAGTTTCGAGTTAAAATCGGAAATCTAAAGTACGTGTCCTAAGTTTGACACCTATATGAGGGTATACAGTTGGTTGGGTGAATCGGCATGGGTTCCCCCCTTTGGCGTGACTTCCATGATATACGTCTTGCTCTTGCGGGCAATCGGTACATGTGGACAAGCCATTTGATATACATGAGTGTACGTGAATTGCCTCATCATATACCTCGTGGGGACGGTATGTGTGAGGGAGAATTCGATATACTCGTCGTACGTGAACGAATTCCCTTTCGATATACCTCCCATCATGACTTTGATCAACCGGTACGATGCGGGGGAACTGTTCGATATACGTCGAAGGTACTTGGCCAATGGAAGGTGAGAGTCATATCGCTTAGGCTAACTACGACCTACCAGGCCAGTGCCCATCACAAAGCGACCCTCCAGTTACTGGGTAAAATTTGGTCAATAACAATGCTCTTTGGTGATGTCGTGTGAATCATGCATGATTCTCTTATTAGTATCTTATGATGAGAATGCCTTTCTTGATTATGCCAAATAGAGAGCAAATTACGAGTACCCAAGTTACACCAAGTATGGATAGGTGATGCGTGCAACATGTGGATATATGTGATCCTAGGTGCACGTGTTGTGAAGTGTACATGGAGAATTTTCTATAAGTGTGTGAACATAAGCATAAGCATGGGATACACATGGAAAAGGGGGAACATGAAGATATGGGGGAAAACATAAAAAAATATAGCATCCATGCAAATAAATTCAAGCCCTCAAAATACACATATTCCCAGCAGAGTCGCCACTGTGGCCATCCCCGATCCTCGTCACACGGGCAGGTGCGCGAAGGGAAAGGATCCTCGGGTCCCACGCATCCCTCCCAGGAGCGCTTCGACCGGTGTCATTTGAGATGATATGTAAAAACATGTAGAGAGGTTCAGAGTCGCCAGTCTATTTTACTCAAAATAGACAAAAGAAGAAGGGGAAGCCATCCCGAAGGATGGCATCCAAAGACATACTGGTGCATGCAAAACCAGAATGATTCGAGAAGGGTTCGGAGGCTAAGTTACGAAATGGGAAGGTGTTAGGCACCCATTCCTCCCTTTCGGTCTCTCATGGATATTTGCTATGTTCCTTTATATTTCCCCCGTGATATGTGTGCATGTGTATATATATAGTGGAGATAGGAATCCTCGACTTGTATCATGGAAAAGATAAAGCAAGTCATCCGTAGGAAGATATAAGAATAATATTAGAAAAATAAGATTTATACGATTACCTCTACGTTGATCGTTATAATGGAATGACAACGCATATGGAGTAATACGTCACTAAGGGCAAGTATATAGAATATAAGAAGATTAGATTTAGAGAAAATAGGAAAATAAGAGAAAAAGTGAGAAAAGGACTCGAGTCTCGGGTTTTACCTCGAGACGCCAACGTAGTCTATAAAGGCATCAAAGTCCACGTAGTTCGCATACAAAACGAGGGGTGGGTTTTATCCCATAAATCCAAATGGGGGATCTCTTATTTGTGAGTGTGTTCGTGTAGAAAAAGTGTTTTAGTGGTGAGAAAAGTGTGAGAATCCATATTTGGAATTTGTGAGCAAACCTTCTTTTTCTTTTTCTTTTTCTTTTTTTGGATTTTTATTTATATGAAAATAAGAGATGTGCAATAATACTAAATAAAAAGTATATTAGGATGTGCGAGATGAGATAATAAAAGTGCTAAGTAAGAAAACAAGTTATTGAGAATTTAAGAGAGAGCTTGAGAAAGTTGGACCTTCTTGAAGATCTTGAGCTTGATCTTGAATGTTGGAGAGAAGCCCTTGCACTTGGATGATGATGGAGAGTGGCTAATTCACCAAGTTTGATCAAAAGAGTGATGAAAAGTGGAAGTAAAAAAGGGATTTGGAGGTTGAAATCACGCTGCCTTCGAGAGAGGTTTCTGGGATTCGTTGAGAGTGAATTTGATCAGATCTGGGTTCCCCTTGCAAATGAGTTGAAGGCCTCCTTTTATAGGCTCAGGTCACTGCCGATCGACATAGACCTGATCCTGCCTATCAGTACCTGCCGATAGGCAGGGTCTGGAACCTGCCATTTGGCCGTGTGTTTCAGGCCTTTTTGAGATTTCAATTACCGAGGGAAAACCGTTGGTCAGAATTGTGCACAGGGAAGACCATTGGAAAGGTAATTCATAGACCTTCAACAGTCCTTTGGACCGCTCCCAGGTTGGTGAGTTGACTTTGGGTCAAATATGGCTCGGAAGCGTTTGTCGGTCCAATGGAGGGGGAATCGTTCGGACGCAAACGGATCGTTCGTTCGCATAGTAAGTCCAAATTTTGCACGAGGCAGACCATTGGAAAGGATAGGAGATGTACTTCGACATTCCAAAGAGTTTGACCCGATTTGGGGAGTTAACTTTTGTCAACCGGGCCCTGGAAGCGTTTGGTGACCTCTTGGAGTTAAACGGATCATTCGTCCGCATGGTAAGTCAGAATCATGCACGTGACCGACCGTTTGAAAGGGTATTCAGTTCCCTTCAAAGATTCATTAAGCCTCAGTTGAGTGGAAGAGTTGACTTAGGTCAAACAGAGCTCGGGAGTGCCCGGTGGCCTCTAGGTCAAGTTTCGGACCCAAACGGATCGTTCGTCCGCATGGTAAGTCGGAATCGCGCACGGGACGGACCGTTGGAAAGGGTATTTAGTGCCCTTCAAGGACTCATTCAATCTTAGTTGAGATGAAAAGTTTGAATTTTTGGTCAAACTCAGCCGGGGAGTGCCTGATGGCTTTCAGGTCAGTACTCGGGACATGACCTAGGTTTGTAGTGATGAAGGGAGGTACTAGGGAACTAAGGAGAGTTGGGGGTAATGGAATGGGGTGTCTACAATATATATATATATATACTGGCCCTCTCCTATAAGGACTCCTTATATTGTAGATCCTGGTACATACCATTTTTTTAAAATAGTAAAAAAATGAATTTTTTAATAAAATTTCATTGATATGATCTCCACAGTGAGAAGATCATCTCTAATATTTTTCATCAAACAATTCATTTTAAAAAAAGTTAAAAGGAGATGATATGTAAAAAAATTGAATAAATATGCATTTTGGCGATCATCTCACTCACTTCTTGATTGAATCTTTTGATGAAACTTCATGGATATGATCTCGATAGTGAGAAGATCATATTAATGAAGTTTCATCAAAAAAATTCAATCAATCAAGTGCCTGGCACCGACCCAACATTTCAACGGTTGAAAATGCATATTCATACTATTTTTTACATATCACCTCACCTCAACGATTTTTTTATTGAATTATTTGATGAAAAAAATTGGAGATGATATTCTCACCATGGAGATTATATCTATAAAGTTTCATAATTTACTATTTTAAAAAAATGGTATGTACCGGGGTCTGCACTATAAGAAGTGCTTATAGGAGACTTTATATATATATATATATATATATATATATATATATATATATATATATATATATATATATATGTGTGTGTGTGTGTGTGTGTGTGTGTGTGTGTGATCATCAAGAGATAATCATCATAAAAAATTGATTAATTACATTTATATTTAACAATCTCCACCCTTTTGATGATGACAAACAAAGTGATTCTTAAAAAACATGAAAATTAGCACAATCATGGAGAATCACATACTTCTCCCCCTGTTTGACATAAACAAAAAGGAGTGCAGGAAATAATGAAGGGAATTTAACATACTCTCCCCCTATCAAAAACAATAAAAGCAAGAACATGAATATATGAGAAGGAAGTTACGAAAAACAAGTTTATTTCATACACAAAACAAGTTACATTTTGAGCTGGTTAATCATATTACAAACATCACTAGGATGGCCTTCAATCGAAATTTCTTTCCCATTTTCTTTAACCATAAATTTGATAGAATTTCCAGATTTAGTTCTAGAAGAAGTACTTTCAGCTTTTTTGCAAGATGTCACTTGAAAGGGAGGAGTCCTTTATGGAAGCCAAACAAACGGTCAAGGGGGTGCTAACACCCAAGGAACGAAAGGATGTGAGAGCTTTATAGTATTAGGCGCCTCAAGGTAAGACAAATATTTTTTAAATTTAGCATCACTTACAACTTTTATTTGATGTTTGCATTCTCCCCGAGAGGTGTAAATCCCGGGTTGTTTTCCCACCCAAACCACATAGTAAGACTTCATCTTGAAGTGTGAAAGAGAATCTTAAAAGGTATGTATTTATAGGACAAGAGATTTTGTGTGGTAGCTAATAATGGTCTAAAGAGATGTGAGTAAACAGTTCATATAAGTAATTTATTATTTGATAATTAAATAATAATAAATCTAATTAAATTTGAATTCTAAGTCATTTAAACGTGTCATACCGAGTTCTCGACGAATAAAAAAAATGGTCTACGAGTAATAGTTTTATAAAAATATCAGCTAATTGAAGCTTCGGACTAATAAATTCAAGTCTAACATCACCCTTTTGAACATGATCTTGTAAAAAATTATGTCTAATTTCAATGTGTTTGGTTCTTGAGTGTTGAATTTGATTTTTAGTTAGACATATTGCACTTGCTTTGTCACATAAAATGGGAGTATTTAGAAAAGGTAATTTAAAATCTTCTAATTGTTGTTTCATGTATAGAGTTTGAGCGCAACTACTACGAATGGCTACATATTTTGCCTCAGTCGTGGAAAGAGCTACGGAATTTTTCTTTTTACTAAATCTAAAAACTAGTGAGTGTCCTAAGAAATGACATGTGCTACCATTGCTCTTCCTATTAGCCTTACAACTGGAAAAATCCGCATCGAAATAACTTAGAAGATCAAAATAGGTGAATTTAGGATACCATAAGCCTAAATCTTTGGAACCACTTAAATATCTAAAAATACGTTTTACGGCACACATACGAGGTTCCTTAGGATTAGCTTGAAAATGAGCAAACGAACAAACACTAAACATAATGTCGGGTCTACTAGCGGTTAAATACAATAGACTACCAATCATGCCACGATATAAAGTTGTATTAACTGATTTTTCTTTTTCATCAATATCTAACTTTATAGAAGTGCTCATACGTGTACCAAGTGTTTTATCATTTTCTGAACCATATTTCCTTAAAAGATCCTTAATATATTTTGATTGATTAATAAAAACACCATTTTTAGTTTGTTTAATTTGCAAACCCAAAATGAAATTTAACTCACTGATCATACTCATTCCAAATTCTTTTTGTATACAAATTGGAAAATCTTTACACATGTTTTTATTTGTGGATCCAAAAATAATATCATCAACATATATTTGCACAACAAGCACATTAATACCATGAAATTTTATAAATAATGTAGAGTCCATTTTTCCCCTTACAAAATCGTTTACAAGTAAGAATCCACTTAAGCTATCATACCAAGCCCTAGGGGGCTTTTTTAATTTATATAAAGCTTTATTTAGTTTATAAACTTAATTTGGAAATTTATGATTTTCAAATCCGGGTGGTTGTTTCACATAAACATCTTCATTTATAAAACCATTTAAGAATGCACTTTTAACATCCATTTGATATAATTTAAAATTTGTATAACATGCATATGCTAACAACATACGAATAACTTCTATTCTAGATACGAGGGCATAAGTTTTATCATAGTCCATTCCATCTTGTTGGTTATAACCTTATGCTACAAGTCCAGCTTCATTTCTAAAAATTAAACCACCATTATATACCCATTTAGTTCCGATAATAGTTTTATCTTCGAGTGAGGGAACAAGTGACCAAACATTATTACATTCAAATTGTAACAATTACTCTTGCATAATTAACAACCAAAACTCATCTTTTTTCGCTTCATTAATATCTTTAGGTTCAATTTGTGACACAAAAGATAAATTGTTACAAACATTCTTTAAGCAAGATCTAGTAATAATACCACTAGAAGGTTCACCTAAAATATTCTGAAAGGGATGATTATTTAAAATTTCCAACTTTTAGGCAAACTAGAATTATTATCACTTTTATCTTTATTTGTAGTATTTTCAACATTTGTGGAATCATCAATACTAGAAACACATTTTCATTTAAACTTAATTTATTAACATATTTATTTAAAATCAAAACATCATCATTTTTAACAAATGGCTTAGTTTCATCAACAGATACATGATTTGATTCTTGAACAACTAAAGTCCTTTTATTAAAAAATCTACATGCTTTACTATTAAGTGCATATCCAAGAAAAATTCCTTCATCGTATTTAGTGTCAAATTTACCCAAATTAAATCTATCATTTAAAATAAAACATTTACATCCAAAAACTTTGAAATAGCTAGCACTAGGTCTTTTATTTTTTAGAATTTCATATGAGGTTTTATCTAAACCTTTTCTAACAATAGTTCTATTAATTACATAGTAAGATGTGTTAACGACTTCCACCCAAAAATATTCCAATAAATTATGTTCATTCAACATAGTTCTAGCCATTTCTTAAAATGATCTATTCTTTCTTTCTAGTACTCCATTTTGTTGAGGTGTTCTAGGAGAGAAAAAGTTATGTTCAATACCATTTTCATCATAAAATAATTCAACATCCTTGTTATCAAATTCTCTACCTCTATGACGTCTTACAAATATAATATTACAACCTTTTTCATTATGAATTTTTCTACAAAATTTAGCAAATATAGGGTGTGCATGATTTTTATGAGTGAGAAAGAAAACCCATGTAAATCGAGAATAATCATCAACAATAACAAGAGCATAAAATTTACCACCTAAACTAGCAACTTTGTTAGGACCAAATAAGTCCAAGTTTAATAGTTCTAAAGGTCTAGTAGTTGAGATATCTCTTTTCTTTTTGAAAGAAGTTTTAGTTTGTTTTTCAAATTGACATGCATTACATATTTTATCTTTAATAAACTTAGTTTTGGGCAACCCTCTAACTAATTCTTTTTTAGACAAAATATTAAGTTGTTCCATATTAGAATTATCTAATCTTCTATGCCACAACCAACTAGTTTTATTTAGGGCATCTAAACACTTAACATTTTGTTGTCACAAATTATCAAAATTAAGAGTATAAACATTTTCATGTCTAGAAGCAACAAATAAAACACTATTATCCTTAGAAATTTTTATTAGACAAAAATCTTCTTTAAATGTAACTTCATAACTTTTATCACACAATTAACTTATACTTATTAGATTATGCTTAAAACCATCAACTAAAAGAATATTTTCAATGCAAGGGGAAAGTTCCTTACCGACTTTACCTATCCCAATGATTCTGCCTTTGGAGTTGTGTCCAAATATATAACTAGTCATACATCATTTGCTACCAAGCTAGAAAATTTGGTTTTGTCAACCATCACGTGTCTTGAACATCAGCTATCTATGAACCACTTGGTCTTGTTCGAGAGAGCTCTTAAACATACCTACTATGGACATTTAAATAACTTTTCTTTCGATACCCAAAATGTGTTGGGTCCATAGGGGTTAGCAAAGATAGGAGTCCCCTTAGGGATCCATGCAACTTTAGTTGAAAATCTATATTTACAATAATCTCAAAAATGAGTGTCTTCCACAATATGTACATCAGGAATTTCCTACATTCTTAGAATAATTTTCAAAACTTTTCTCTTTTTCATATTCATGATAACCTATTCTAGCCCTATCATACATCCACCTTTGGCTTCCAAGTAGCATATCTAAGTTTTCTCTCCTTTCACAAACCTTTCAAGGACCAAGTTAAAATCTTCAAGTTTGAATTTTTCATTTTCCGAAATAAGATAATGACTTGGGGAATCTTTAATACTTAATTTTCAATTTCTAATTTTAAGGACTGATATCCATATTTTATTAGATCTATATTTTTAAAGAGAGAATCATATTTTTTTGACATAGAAGAATGATTCTGTTTAAGACTAATATATTTAATCCTAAGTTCATCAAACTTATAATATAGTTCATTAAAAGCATTTTTAAGTTCATTATGATCATTTTGAGGTTTCATATTCACTATCAGAATTATGATAAAAAACCACCTCATCATCATTTTCCATAAGGCAAAGATTTGTAACTTCTTCATCGCTTGAATCTCCATCATTGCTACTATCATCTGAATCACTCCTGGTTGTTGCTTTCATGGCCTTTTTGAATCATTTATTTCTTTTCTCTTTTCTATCACACTTCCCATCTTTGGCCTTTGGACAGTTAGGTCGGATGTGACCTAACTCTTTACAATTATAACATCTTGACTTAAACATGGATGATGACTTTCCTTCAAATGTCTTCTTTGAAAAGAATTTCTTTGATTTTTTGGAATTTCCCTTTCTTTTGGCAAGATCTCTTTTGAACGTTAGAGTGAGAGAGTGCAATGTCTCCATCTTCATCTTCATCATCATCAGTTTCTTCACTTTCTTCTTTTTCTTCAATGGATTTGCAGGCAATGGCTTTACTCATTTCATGAGTAATTAGAGATCCCATCAACTCATCAAGAGAAATAGATATTTCCCTTAGTGCTTATTTGATAGCCAACTTCTTCGTCATATAAGTTTCTGGTAATGACCTGAGAATCTTACTTACTAATTTCTTGTCAGTATAGGTTCTACCAAGAGATTTCAAACCATTTATTATATTTGTAAATCTAGTAAACATATCATAAATGGCTTCATCGGGTTTCATATTAAATCACTCATAATTATGAACAAGCATACTTATTTTATCTTCCTTTACTTGACTTGTTTCTTCCTCAGTTATTTAAAGTCTATCCCAAATTTCTTTTGCACTTTCACAACAACATATTCTATAATATTCATTAACATCAAGAGCACAATGCAGAATATTCATGGCTTTAGATTTTACTTGAATTTTCTGTATATCAGCATCATTCCATTCATTTTCATCCTTACATTATCTACAACTTTCATGGGAATATTTGGATAATTTATAATAACTCTCCAAACAGCATAGTCATATGATTGAACAAAAATTTTCATTTTATTTTTCCAATAGCTATAATTATTACTAGAAAACAAAGGAGGTCTATTTATAGATTGGCCTTCACCAAGAGAGGAAACAACAAATCTTGCCATAAATCATTAACTCTAAAGATGCATAAATCAAGATAAATAAATTAGAACATAGCTCTTATACCAATTGTTGCCGAGATGTGACTCAAGAAGGGTGGGGGTGAATTGAGTCTAGCAAACTTTAGTTTAAATTAAAATTTTAGCCTTTTAAACGTATAATAAAATTAATTTTTAGACTTCATTAATTTGAATAATTAAATCAAAAATTATAAAATAATTTTTTAGATTGCTTGGTTGAATAAAGAAAACTTAATAATTAAATTTTGAATTAAAATTAATTATTAAATAAGATTCTGAATTAGTTTAACAAATAAAGGAATAAATGAACAACACTTTATACCAACAACAAATTATAAAAAAAATCCTAAACAAATCAAGTCACATAATTAAATATCTTAACAAAAATACAAGACTTATTAACTCAAAATTTATTAAATCAAATTTTGTTTTAATTTAAACAAAAATAATTATTTAAGATGTTGAAATTGTTTAAGTAAGTTAATTAAATTTTTGGATTAAAATAAATTAACCAGATGAAATTAGAGTTGAGTTAGTTGCTGATTTGAAGAGATAATTAAAACAATTACACCCACAACGAAATAAATGACTGAAAAATAAAAACCACCGGTTGTTAACGTGGTTCAGCCATATATGGCCTACGTCCACGCGCCAAGATCAACCTCCATCTCCCGCGCTTCACTAATATGATCTACTTCATGGTAGGATCAAGCCACCACTTGTACAACATCAACAACAACAACTACAAAATGTTCCCGAAGCTAACAACCAGCTTCAAATATTTATAAACGGAGTAGAAAGAATAAACGAAGTTTTACACTCTTGAAAAGATACAAATTTGAGCTTCGGTATGTCTTGAAATAACCGCAAAAAAATGAACTGAGGATTTTGTTCTTGATGTTTATGATGAGACTTATTTTGTAAGCAAGAATATTATAGTTTGAGTTTCAGCTTTTTCTTTCCATCTCAAGATAAATTTTCTTTTTCATCTAACTTGTGTGAGAGAGAGTTGTGTAAAAAATGAGTTGATGATTTCTTTTGAGCTGATACAATATATGTCATCTCAAAAAAATCGTTAGAGATGTGAACGTTGGAAACTCTTGATCAATTTGAGACAAACATTAATGAGAACTGATGGAGAGAGAGAGACCACATCTTCTTCTTTTGATTTATGTCTAAGACAGAAGGAGATAAAATAGACTGATAGAGAGAGAGTGTGAGGTTAGTAGAAAATGAATAATACAATGAACCAAATAACGTGTGTTGAGAGTTGGAGTAGATTTCCAACCCGTTAATCTTGCGGGAAGGAAAACACTTATCCAGGCAGTAACCTCCACCATCCCTAATTATAGTATGCAAAATGTCATGATCCCGGTGAAGATATGTAATGAGATTGATAGACTTAATAGAAATTTCCTATGGGGGGAAAATAATGGTAAGGGAAAAATTCACCTGGTTAATTGGAATAAAGTTTGTAGTCCCAAAGTTAATGGTGGCTTTGGGTTAAGAAAGAGTGATCTAAATAACCAAGCTAGTGTCACTAAACTGGGATGGAAAATTGTTAATAAGGATAAATCTTTATGGGCTGACGTCTTAAGAAACAAATACAAAGCGGGTCAAAATCCTAGATTGTGGGGTAAATGTAAAAAGGCGTCTCATACTTGGAGAAGTATTCTAAAATGTAGAGAAAATCTTGATAAAAATATCAAATGGAATGTTGTTAATGGTAAGAACATTAACATATTAAAAGACTGGTGGGTGGGGAATAAAGTTATCAACCCTATGGAACACCCGGGGAACCTTGAAAATGTTAAGGTGGAGGCCCTTATTGATGAAAGCGGGAAATGGGATGTTAAAGCTATTGAAAATTCCTTCAACTTGAACACTATAAATGATATTATTAACATCCCACTTTCCCGTATTCGCCGTTGTGATGATAACCCATCCTGGTCGTTAAGTACTAAAGTAAAATTCACAATTAGTTCGTGTTATCAATCCCTTGTTACCAAGAATAATGAACACCAACCTTGGGAGGTTTGGAAAAAGTTATGGAAGTTAAACGTCCCACCAAAAATTTGCATGTTTTTGTGGACCATGTTACATGGTAAAATCCTCACAAATGAGCATCGTATGCGTAGAGGGCTTATGGACAATGGTGACTGCCCACGGTGTGGGCTCCTCGATGACATCGATCATTTATTTAAGGAATGCAATCACACTAAGGAAATTTGGAATACTCTTGGCTTCGAACACAACCTTGACCTCAATTTACCAGGTAGTATTAATGAGTGGATTGCTCTAAATATTTGGGGTGATTCGAAGAAAGAAAGGTACAAATGCTTTATTATTACCTTGTGGCATATTTGGAAGTCCAGAAACACTTTCATCTTTAATAACATTGATGAGTCCCCACCAACAATTGCCCGCTTGGTTATGATTTACACAAATTATGTTTTTGAAGCTCAAAACACCAAGCGAGCAAAGGTTAGTGGGGAAAAAAATAAATTATTAATTCGTGAACCGTGTTCTATTGCAGGAAAAGTCATCATTCACACTGACGGTGGGTTTGATCATGGGTGTGGTATGGGCTGTTTTGGTGGAGTGGCTAGAAATGAAGATGGAGAATGGATCATGGGCTTTACTGGAAAAATGCAAGGTACCGCAAGTCCTCTACGTGCGGAGCTTGAAGGAATTTTTCATGGGCTAAACCTTGCCCTCAGAAAAAAAATGGATGAATGCCTGTCTGAAAAATGACTGCCTTGAAGCCATCAACCTCATCAAGCAGGAACAAACCCAAAATCACCCTTTGGCAAATATCATAGAGGATTGTAAGGTGCTTGCGAAAGACCTAAAAATCAACATCGTTCACATCCCAAGAGCAAGAATTTTATGGCGGATATCATGGTGAAGATTGGGAGAGAGTTGGATGACCTTTACAAAGAATATAACCAAGCCCCGGAAGAATTCCTAAAGATGGTCGACGAGGAGATGGAGGAAGAAGGGTTCTATTTCGTTTAGAACCATCTGTATGCTGCTGTTTTGCTTCTGTTTTGCTTAATTTCCTGTTTTCACCAAAAAAAAAAAAAGAGTTGGAGTAGATAACAAATGACAAAAAAAACTCTACAAGAGTAGATATTTGTGGGACCCAAGGATTTAATTTTTGCAGACCACTTAATGTCTTTGAACAAAGCACCTAGATAAAGCCATATGTGTTTCGTGGACAATATAGAAAGAGAGATCAGTTGCAAAAAAATAAAATATTAAAATTTTTAACATCCGATTTTAATAAAAAATGCTTATTTTGAGGAATAAATATATTATTTTATACATTAGAAAAATTATTATAAAATTAAGTTCAGTTACTTTTTTGATTTTCTTAACACGCATCACAGTAAAAGAAAATATCTGTTAAAAAAAATTATGTTAAAGAAAATATTATATAAAATAACAATAATTTTTATCACAAATTATATTAAGAATATGCAATTGGCGTCTAAAAAAATTATTGACATTGACAAGATTCAACACATATGTCCAAGTCGAATTTAAAAGACATAAAAGACAAACATCTTGTCCATCTATGTCACCGGAGGCATCCAAAGCAAGATATTAAATCTTGACCAAAGAAGGATGTGGTCATAAGATATTTTTGTTCATTTAGTCAAAACTAAGTCATTTCGTAAATAGTTTTTGTGATTTTGGTATGCGGTGGGATCTAGTCAGTTAAAAAGTTATACAAATATATGTGTTGGATATTTGAAGAAAGTAATGGTTCAAGGTAATTCCGTTAATTCATAATTGTAAGGAGTATAAAAGATATGTATTCAGTATATATATATACACACACATACTAGGGTATGCCTATACCTGAAGGTATGTCGAAATTATTTAAAGTACATAATCACAAAGCAACAAAAAATTTCAAAATACGTAATTTAAAAATGGAAAAAATTCGTTCCCTGCAAAACAAAGTGTAATTTTTTAAATTATAAAATCCGTAACACCCCGTATTTTGTGCATTTAATATTTAATTAATTTGAAAATTTAAAATTACTCGTGTGTCGTAATTTTAATTGAATTATGGAAAAATATATTTAAATATTAATCGGGGAGTGAATGGTTAATATTTTGGGAAATTTATTTACTAAGTGAATAGTAATAATTTATTTACGTCATTTCGAGTATTAATGACGGGTATGTGCTTATCTCAGCCGGGAGTCGGTATAGACTAATTTGGGTGTGAGATAACGATTTTTATAAATTAATTTGGATGCCAATTATGAGTGTACGATTGACTTTGGATGGACCGAGATAGTCGAAAAAGTATACCCGGAATAGTAAAAGGGTCACAGGACGTGTGTGTGTGTGTGGATAGTATTGTCAGGTTTAATTCTCAATTTTTTTCACAAAAAGTTAAGATAATGTGTATGTGTGTGTGTGTGTGTGGATAGTGGGTGTGGGAGTTGGATGATGGTTGGATCTAATATACTCTGTTGTTATTGGTTTTTACTATAAAATATATTTATAAGAGTTACAATTCTAATTGGATGCTAACATATTCTATATCTTTTTACTGTTTGAATGATGGTATTTAACATTGAAATCAATATGGAAGTGATGTATTTACAAGTATATATCATTCCTTTTGGCATTTTGAATGATGGTATTTGACAAAAATGTTCTCTCTCGGCTATCAGGTGCCCTCAATAGAACAACCACTTCCAAATTTGCTTTTGCAAAGTCCTTTATTCTCATCATGCCAACATGTTCCAAAATATTTCAGAAGAAAATTTGCGGATCATGTTAGCTTAATATACCTATGTATGTTTTTTTGGAGATCTCATTTTAACCAATATAGATTATTAGATGTCTATAATAGGAAACAAGAAATTAAGGTTATTTTTTTTCCTTTTGAATTTATATTATATTTTTTTAATAAAGCATGCATGTTAAAACTGAAAATCATTTTTAACCTAGATAACCTTTTCAGTCTCTCTATATTTAGCCTAAGCAATGGCACTAAAAAGATCAGACATTTTTGTTTATTTTTCCTTTTCCCTCTTGTTTATTCTTATGGTAAACACAAAATTTCTTCTCTCTATATTTAGGGTAGATTTTTTTACCTTGGTGAAAGTGAAGTATTTCTATCAAAAGCAATATGGTTATGAAGCATAGTTTAAGAAATTCAAAATTTTTGTTACATATTTTTTTCTTCATATTATAACCACCATACCCACGATCTCTGTTGTGACATGCCAAAGAGTATTTCGTTGAATAGAATTTAGAGCGAGGAAAACACGTATGGTCATAAAAACAGGTGATGAGAAGGTTTAAAGTGGCATGAGAATCCTTTATTAGTCAAGAACACCCCCTATCGTCCATATATTTCATTCCCCACTTCATATTTTCACTACATGAATAAATTAACTATTATAAAACATCATTATTCATCATATAAAATATTATTACACTGCCTCCATTATTTTCAACTCCTAGCCAAACTAGACTTCATGTTAGGTTGTCTTATAAATGAAATCCAAACAAGGGGGATCTAATGAGTGTAAAAAATATCGTTCCTACATAATCACTCACTCAAACAATATAGTTTCAAGTAAAATGTGAACCAAAATAGCCTCCTAACTAAGCTAACCCACAGCGTACCATGTAGCCATACCTTTACCACACGCCAAACAAATCCATTTTGTAGGTAACAGTACATTACTATGGTATATATGGAAATGCACAACATAGCTACTTGGTTATGTTTGATATATATTAGCTCATTGTGGTTTGTTTTCTTATTTTTTTTTTTCTAGAAAATGTAAATTCAATGAAGACGTGGTAGTATTAAACTCAGTACCAATAACCACCTTAGTTTCTTAAATGACTGCTGATGCCATCATCGTTTTAGGACAAGCTTTACAATGACTCGCACTGTTGCATGATTATTGAAGGTTATGGAAATTTTGAATTTTTTTGGTGTATTAGAGTGAACACGAGAAGTCTTAAGTGGAGAGTTGTGAAACATTGTTTTAATTAAATCAAAGGTCACATAAACATTGAATGGTGTTTGATCAGAGCTATCTACAAACCACTATAGGAAAAATTATTCAAGCTTTAGGAATTGATTAATCCATTTATCTCGTATTGTTATCAAAGTTGATGGAAAATCAAACCATAAAGGGTTTGTTATGATCTTTATTTTTTCAGTAGTGTTTTGTATTTTTTTTGTTCATTTAAAGATATTTATTAAAGGGATGTCTAGGAGCTATCTATGGCACCCAAGCCTCTATTATTTAGGTGTTGGTGAATACGCTTAATTCCGAGATCTATGGGGTAATCCATCTGAAGTATTGTGGTAGAATGTTTTTTCCTTTTCTACGACAATTCTCCATATATCCTAAAACCTCCGCATATACATGTAAGAATAACAATCGGCCATGATAAACATTTTAATTGTGGTCTAGTTTCCATTATTGCTCACACAAAGTAGGAATATGGGATACTTTCGTTGTTTCACATAGTCATAAGAGAATCTACAACGACACTAGTATTTTAAGTTCTTTAGTTTCAATTCTGAACAAAAACCTACTCCAATACATCTTGAATTCTGCTAAAATTTCAGAAAAATTTCCACTTTTCCATGATAAATATTCATCTTTGGCCTGGCAAGTCTTTTAACCTTTGGACACACGACATGTAGCTAATATAATATCTCGATTGATGTTTTTTCATATGTTGGCAAAAATTAGAGAAATAAAAGATGGAAAATTGGAACGTCGAGTAGAGTTCATTAAACCATTAAATGCCCTAACACAAGACATTCCTAGTTCTAAGGTCAGTTGCCAACCTCAGTGTATTATCTAAACATAACATATACCATATCATTTATTCTTTATAAATCCTAAAGTTTCCAGATACTGAAAGCTGCAAAGGTATCCTTGACAAATTTGACACTACATATCAACAAATTAATCAAATAATTAGATTGCTACAATTTATGTAAATTTATATAACCCCAAACCCCCATAGAAATACATATTCAAATTCATATCACATTATACAACATGCCCAAACCTAGGCAACTGCTACGCACTGCGTTGGAGAAGTACGGTATGGGCAACAATTGAGTAATTGACCAATCACACTAGGAAAACTTCAATTAGCAAGACTAAAAACATAGGGACCCATTAAATAAAATAATCAACATCCATCTCCATCTTTATCGTGCACTAATATTTTTTTTGGATTGTTAGTAAATCTAAGTGATATATGTATCACCTTTCTTAAACGTTTTAAACCAAAAATAAGCCTATTTAGGTCATGAGTTCGATCCCTCCCCACGGATACCTACCCCTGTTGGAGGGCTTCCTCAGAGTTGTGTGGTTAGGCGCACGGTCGTGGGTTCGATCCCCCGCAGGGTTTACCAGTATTTAAGCGGGGCTCATGTGTGAGGTGGACATGCGCAGTGCCCCCCCTGTTTAGCTTGCACAAGGGAGTCCAAAGGGCTCGTTCGTGTGGAGGTTCAGGGTTATCAAAAAAAAAAAAAAAAACAAAAAAAAACAAAAAAAAAAAATAAGCCTATTGATCATGGATAGGTTGAAATTATTCTCAACCAATGGAATTACGCAATCGTTGTACGTAGTGTTTTGTGTGGATACTATTGTGTTAGCCATGTGATTTTAGTTTTTCTAACAAGCATGTACAGGTGGAGTAACTAAAGTGGAAAATTATAATGGGAATAAACTATCAGGTATGACACAAGCAAATATTAAGTGGATGTAAGTGCTTTGCGGACAACAGGTATTTTATATTTCATTGAGTATTTGCGTGCCATTGTCATGTATTCCTTACACACTTTTTCATGCTTGATGTTAAATCTTAATATTTAGTATTGATTCAAGATTCTATATTCATGATCCTTTGCAGTTTGCGAAATTATATTCCTTAACACATTTATACTCACTAAATTTCATTTGGGTATCCATTTAATATACAGTCTTGTAAATTGTTTGGTTCATATTCACCGTAATTCATGACATTAATATCGCTATTGTTTTTTAGGTGAAATGACAGAGATGCCCCTGCCACATTTCTTTTTGAGGATAAAACTTTGATTGGCATTAGATAGAGGTATAATTTCAGGCTCAATGCTCAATACACTGCACCAAAAACAACAATTTAGCACTTATGCGTGGCTAGAAACGTTGCAAGCAACGTTAGAGGAGGTTTTTTCAAGTATGAGGTCTCTTCAATTTGCGCATAATTTTATTTTTCTTTCAATATAATGTTTTATTCCACTTATGACGTACATGTATCTGCTTTTTGAACCAGAGAGTTTGACGAGAATCTACCCTGAAGAATTTATGAACTATTTTATGAAGATGAGGTGGTAAATTTACCTTCGGCACCGGATGTGAGCAACTACTTGATGTCAGAGGTATGTGAATAAAAAATGTTTAACGCTTAATTTGTTTATGGGATTTGGTGTTTATGTGTGTACTGGATGTATTCTCTGGATGCTAGTTTTGTACCAAATGCAATGCAAATGCCCCCTTGGCTGAGGGAATGAATGACCTGATATTGCACAGAGATTGAATAACTTGGTAAGTATCTACTTAGTTCTATTTATACCGATATCTCAATATTTCATTGTAATTTCATGCTCTCTGTATTGGAAGACGAAAAGACATGTAAAATATCTGATTGGTGTATATACGAGTTTAACTTGAATACCTATGTTTTATTGCTAAGCTTGTAATCCTTAAATAATTTACAATGAGATGAATAACGCACACCGAGATACCCATCCCATGTTTTATTACGTATTGTCTTCTTTTGACATCTAATTATGGTCGAAAAATGTTGGAATTCCAATTTCAAAGGATTAGTGTTTTTTTATGTTGAAGAAGCCATTAACACACATTCAAATTTTCATGTAACTTCAAAATTTTATAGGCTGATCATGATTGTATGCTAATCTTTTTTATTCAATGTTTTGCAGTAAGCGTTGGTGCATAGAATCAAGTTAAAAGTTTAAAAATGATCGTTTTTGTGCGATCGAAATCCAAACTCTCGGGAGAATTCATAATTTGCACGGATGTTTAGTGAGAGTAATCGTGAGTACAACAGGAGAGTATGGGAGATTACTAAGCAGGGATGGGAATTTAAGGAAATAAAGTTATGGATTAGTCTTTGTTTTCGAAGATTTGCCAAACTCGCTTCAAAGCTTGATTAACAACACATATATGCTTTTTTCCAGCTTGAGCTTCCCTTGCTAGTACTCCTAATTAAAATCAATCATCCTGTGCAGGTCGCTGCCTTGATTTGCAAACATGGCTGATGGATCACAACATTCAAGACTGCTGCTACTCCAATTGAGAGAGTTAAGCTTTTTATTCAAAATAAGGATGAGATACTTAAATCTGGCAGGCTGTCCAAACCATACAAGGGAATTTTTGATTTCTTTGCCAGCACTATGAAAGATGAAGGCATCATTTCTATTTGGAAAGGCAATATTGATAATGTTATCATATACTTCCCCACCCAGGTCAATCTACTTTTAATTTGATCTTGTTAGTCATGCCTTTATATTTGTGCTCGAAATGCAATAAAATATTTACATATATTAGTGTATCATAAACGTATACATGAGATAAAGGAGGGCATTAACCTATCCAAACGTTATCAAAGAAACATTTTTAAACTTTTTATTAATGAATTCAATTTGAGTCGTTGTCGAAAGCTTCATCCCAGTTGTATGATGCCATGTTGAAAGTATTAATTTCCACTAGCTAGTTCTTGTGGTGGGCCAATTCAATTGCAATTTTAATGTTTGATTAATGGAATATAATATATTAATGGGCAATCTCCAAAAAATAATATATTCGAACTAGTTTGATGGAAGCCAGTATAATGGAGGTATGAATACTTAGCATAACTAGTTTGAGGAGAGAGATGTATGCTGTTATATCATTGTTATGACCATAATACTTCATATTAATTCCTCTCTTAATTTTATATATTTTGTTGAACCATTCTTTCTACGTAACATTGAATATGCTTGCAAATTGTAAGGAATAATAATTACAATACTAATAAGATTAGAAAAGATGAATTTGGGATGGAAGTGAGGGTCGCGCTTACTTCAATTCATGCACGAGTCCTTCCACCTCCAACGGTAACCATTTCCTACCTTAGCCAACTATGACCACATTATCTTTATCCTCAAAGTGATTTCAACTCTAACCTCCACTTTGGTGTTCCCAGATTAAGTATCATGAGACTGGGCGAGAGAGTACGGTTGATCCACGAGTGGGGCAATGGAACATGATTAACAAGATAAATTAAAATTTATACATTTACATAAATATTGAAAACTAAAGTGAATTAAAAATATTTTGAATGTATCTTTCTTTGTTTTTTTCACCATATAATGTTGATAACATCTTTCATTAGGAAGATGTCTCTTTCTCGTCAGATGCTTATAGAAATAGACTCGTATAACCATCGTCTTGAATAATTTCTAGTGTTTTTCTGCATCTTTCAAGGATCATTCTTTTGTTTAATGCTTCTTTGTGACATGGTGCAGGTCGAACCTTGCACACATTCCTTTACTTTCGTTAATATGTATAGGAGTGATGGTTCTCCCTCATCCTCAATGTTTAAAGAGTGTGTTTATGCTCTTGTTGATGATATGCTACTTACCCATAAACTTCTTATATTACTTATTCTATAGAGTAAATAGGTCTTGATCATTGTTGTCAAATTGTGAATTGAATCATGAATCAGAAATCGTATGAATCAAATTGTGAATGGAATCATAAGAATCGGTTTAAACATAAAATATGTAGGAAATAATATATAAATGGAAAGAGAACACATTAAGAATATGACAATAATTTAAAAACATCTATACTTTGGCTTAAAAACAAGCCTTTAAAAGGGTGAAAATGCTAACCAACCCCCAAACGGCCCCGTAAGAGTCAGGGACACCTCGTACGGGACTAATGTAACTTGTAAGAACTAATCGCGTAATCACGTGCCTCCCGATTTGAGAATATGACGGTAATTTGAAATTATGTATATTAATCTTAAAACATGTCGTTAGAGGGTGAAAAGCCAAACCAGTGCCCAAACGGCCTCATAAGAGGCACTAACACCTCACACGGGATAAATGTAAGTCGTAGGAACTGACGACATAGTCGCGGGACTCACAGGTTGAGAATATGATGAACATATCTAGATTAGTCTTTAAAATAAGTCGTTAAAAGGGTGAAAACCCAAAACAGTCCCAAATAGCCTCGAAGAGGCACGAACACCTCGCACGCGACCAATGTAACTTATAGGAACTGATCGCGTAATCACAGATCTCTCGGTTTGTTAATACAAAGATAATTTGAAAATATCTATATTAGGCTTAGAAACATGTCGTTAGAGGGTGAAAACCTAAACCAACCCTCAAACGGCCCCGTAAGAGGCACTAACACCTCGCATGGGACTAATGTAACTCGTAGGAAGTGACCGTATAGTCACGAGTCTACCTGTCTGAGAATATGATGATAATTTCAAAATATATATATATTAGGATTAAAAACAAGCTATTAAAGGGTGAAAACCCAAACCAGCCCCCAAAAGGCCCCGTAGTAGGCATGAACACCTCAGAAGGGACCAATGTAACTTGTAGGAACTAATGGCATAGTCATGGGTTTCCCGGTTTGATAATATGATGATAATTTGAAATTATTTAGATTTGCTAAAAAATATGTCGTTTGAGGGTGAAATCTCAGACCAGTCCTCACATGGCCCCGTAAGAGGCACTAACACCTCGTATGGGACTAATGTAACTCGTAGGAGCTGATCACGTAGTCACATGACTTCCGGTTTGAGAATATTATAATAATAATTGTAACTTGCATATGAAATTTTTCAGCGTGAATTTTTTTTTTTAAATTACTCGGTTACTAATATCATCTATTTTTTGTATCCTATTGTTTTGTAGGATAACATTTTATCATTAGGTTTTATCCATGTGGAACACATGAAGAAGTCAACGGTTTACAACAAGGGGATTGATATTAGTTTTTTTTAGGTTTAGTCCCATTTCTAATCTTTTTTAGACTCCCCTCCCATATATTTTTTAAATTGTATTAAGTCCCATAACTACTCAAAACCTCCCTCAACCGGCTTGTAAACGCCTCTCTTTCTCTTCACAAATAGTGACACATGTTCTAAAGTTATTACAACAGGACCAGCGACGAAAAAAATAAAAAACATGTGAGTGGATACAAATGCTTTTTTAAAAATGGGACTAAATACATGTAATCCCATTATTTATATTTTGTCATTAATATTCATGATTATATTTTTTTGTGTTATGGCTGTGCGGACTTTTGTAGTTTTATTGCTAACTTTTATGGACGTGCAGGATTTTGTAATTTTATTGTTATATTTTATGGTTGTGCATGCTTTACATTACGTAGGTTTTATATTAGCAGGTTTTAGAATGTTCAGAAAATAGAGGAAATTATTCCGAATCTTTTTTAGTGGGTGAATTATTAAGACTTGTAATATTTTGAAGTTTGTATGTACATTAGTTTATCAACAACGTGCAAGATTTGCAACTTGTGAATTTTCTTGTTTTTAAATAATTTTTTTTTCTTTGATCCAAAAATTTGGCATAGTTCAAAAGCGTATCAAATTTTGGCACGGTTTTGAACTGTGTTAAAAGTGTATCAAAATGTACTCAATCGGGCATAATTATATTTATTTAGGATGAATGCTATTATTTTTAATTTAATGAAATTTTAATTTGATTACTACCCTTTTAATTTAATGTTATGGTAATGTATTTTCACACTTGTTCCCAGTCAGATATTCCAAAATAATATTAACATTTTGGTTAATGCCTCTATTATCATTCTCGGCATTTTTTTAGTGCCTCAAAAAGTGTGTTGAACATTTAATAGGTGTTGCAAAATTTTATTACCAACAGTTTTTTAATGCCGCTAAAAGGTTATTAACAGCATTAATATAAATGCTTAAAAATGCTGCTAACTTTTTGCGGCATTTTTTAAAATGACGTTGTTCTTTTACCAAATTGCCTACTGCACTTGTGGAAATGTTCCCAAAAGTGCCGCTAACTTTTTGCGTCATTTTTTAAAATGTGGTTGTTCTTTTACCTCAATTGTTATTACCGCACTTGTGAAAATGCCGCCAAAAGTACCGCAAAAAGTTTTACTGTCATTTTTACCGCTTTTCTCGGCATTTAATTTATGCAAAAAAAAAATCAATATTCATGTAGTGAATCAGTGTACCCCGAGTCAACGATCGCCTTCAAAACCTATAGTGCTCTAGCCAATAATGTCGTCTTATTCTCGATGACGGACCTCAATTTTTCCTATTTTGGGGGCCTACTAGCCGAGGATCCCTCATCACCTTCGCTACTGCACCTGGATGAAGTCATTTCCTGCAAAAATTGTTATTATTAGTGCGAACAAGTATATGGTCTTTGAATTAATGCTCAAATCCTATAATAACAATACATATCAACTTATACAAATATCAAATTCAATATATACTAATTTATACCAATACCAAATTCAATTTACACATACGCACACTGCCCCCCTCACGCACACACTCCTAGGTCATGAAATTTGAATGAATGATTGAATTGAATAAATCCTAATTAAAATGATAAAGTATAAAAGAATAAAAAGCATTAAATTATCGTCTGATAATAATAAAGTACTAGAATAATTCAGCCACTGGTTATTTCAAATTCGGGTTATCATAAAAAATGGATTGATATTCGGTAGGTGCAGCCACATCATCCACACTACTGTTTAGATGCTTTGGCGCTTGTGGTACGATTGACCACGGCTCATTATTGATATACTCTGAGTAAAACACTTGATTGACCTTTTGAAAAGTACAAACAAATGGCTCATCACTCACGTGTTTGTTGCTGTTCAACTTGGACAAGTCAACCATGATCAAATTGGTTCCAGGATTAACTTTACAAGCATTTGAATCTTCAACTCTTACCCAATGACCGTAAAATACAACCTCTTTAAAGTTTAAATATTCCAATTCAAATATATTTTGAGTTACACAATAGTAAGTCATTTCAGCTTTAACGAGGTTTTTATCCTTCGCTCTCGCTCAAAAGAAAGTAAGAGCCTTATATGAAATGTCCGAGTTCTATACACTTATATTTTCCTTGTACACCCTTGCACTGAATACACAACCCTTCAATCAATACTTTTTGTACTCTTGTCTCATGAACAAGGGTCAATTGGCTAGATGAGCAAGTCTTGATGTCACATCACCCATCTTTAAGAGATGAGAATATAGATAAATTAATTAGGTTAGTTCTAAAGCTTTCTTGTAAATAACATCCATTTTCATTATAATTACCTCGTGTGAAAACCACAACCTAAATTTGATATCTGATTGTGACGATTTTTTTTGTCTTTTATTTCTCTCACAGGCTTCATATTTTCTACATAGAATGTGACGAACGTATTACAAAATTAATCATGTGAAAATTAAAATAATGTAAAGTTAAAATAATTTAAACTTATTTTTTTCATTCTTCGATATCTTCATGTGCGTCAAATAGATAACACGTTATTTGTTCATGTTGCAAACTCATTAATTTTGATCGTTTTCCCATCACACGACGACCCTCATCAACGAACTCATCATTGTCATCCACGCTGGTTGAGTCAAACATATATTCTCGAGTGTAGATTGATGACTCCATGGTGATGTATTCCTCTGCAATTGACCCTTAAATGTATTTTTTATTCTTAACGTAATCTTTGAAAACTTTCATCAATATTTCAAACGAATACATCCACCGATATCTAACTCGGCCGCAAAGAAGTGCCTCGTCACATAGGTGTGTCAATAAGTGAACACATATATCAAAGAAATATGGGGGAAAGTACTTCTCCAAGATAAATATCGCTTCATTCACCACTAATTTTGTTACCACTATGTGATCTCAATTGACTACCTTCTCACATAAAAGTGAGAAGCAGATACTAATTTGCATAATAACCCTTCGTAAATCCTTGTGGTTGGAGAAATAGTGCTTAAACAATAAAGGAACCAATTGCATGATCACATGCCAATCGTGGGACTTACACTTATGTAAATCATGGGTAGAATAATTCACAATCCTTTGCAAGTTGGACGAAGAATTTGATGGAACCTTCAAATTATATATTGTGTCTAAAGGTACCTTCATTTCCTCACCCATCAAAAGAAATGCACCAGAGGGAATTGTTGTCCTTTCCCTGCTATCTTCTTTCAACCATAGTTGTGGCTTAAGTGTCAACGCTTTAAGGTCTTTTCGTTCATTTTCTCCATCCTTTGAATGACTCCCCCCAAGGCATGTGCCCACAATATGTTTAGATGTTCTTATCTGCGTGCATTACATCCAATACATGGTGCATTGGGTTATTCTGACAATAAGGAAAGTCAAATAAAATTGACTTCCAAGAGCATGGCTTTCTTGTCTCAATTTCATTCCCAGTTGGGGTCTTCTTATACTTGACATTCTTAAATTTAAGATTCTTACCTGGCATATTAGGGCCACAATCAGAATATTTTCTTTCAATTACTGAGCCTGAAAGTTTCGCTTGGTAAAAAATTGGAACCTTTCTCAAATCTAAAACTATGAGCGGGGGGTAAAAATCTCATATGGAAATGGTATACATTTTTTTAGCTAACGGGGAGACGAAGAAATTCAATCTCCTTTCCAAAAATAGGACACCCTAAATAAACATGTACTACACAACCGAATAATGTCCCATAAGCTGGAAAATCTTGAATTTCCCACATCAACTTAGCTTTCAACGTAAACTCTTCTTTTTTAAAAGAGTCAAATTCTTGCATGCCCTCTTTCCACAACTCATTTAATTCTTCTACCAAAGGATCTAGGTAGAAATCGATGTTTTCACTTGGGGCCTTTGGCCTAGGTATCAACAAAGACAATATCAATAATTCAGGTCTCATGCACTGTGAAGGAGGGAGGTTGGGTGGGGCTACGATCACTGGACATACACTTTGATTGGGGCTTATATTTTCAAATTGATTGAAACCATTTTTTGATATTGTGAAACGAATGTTACGCCGTTCTCGAGAAAAATCGGGACACTCAAAACTCATCCTCTTTAAAGCTATAAAATTAATAATATACACTACACCAAATCCTGCGAATGGTCATGCCCAGTGGGTCACGGCCCAAGTCCGCGACCAGCTGGTCGTGGACTCAGGCCGTGACCAACTCAATATTTGGCGTGACCATATTCATTAACACACTGAGTCACGGATGCTTTGCATGTGGTCACGGACCAAATCCCTGACCACTGTGGGTCACGGCCCAAGTCCGTGACCAGGGCGTGACCATTTTGGCGCCTAATCCGTGACAAAATTCCCTCCAAGCTTGGTCACGGATGGGTCACGGACTTGGGCCGTGACCATAGGCACGAAGAAGTAGAAAACACACACACTAAGGGTCACGGCTGAGGGTCGTGACCATTTCTTGGAAGGGGTCACGGCTATGGACCGTGACCATACGCAAATTAATGGGCTAGTATGATTTCATTAAATGGTTTTGTTGGTGGGTCACGGTTGAGATCCGTGACCAGGTTCAATATGAAAAAAAAGGCGCGCTGTCTATTTTCTCCCATCCGCTACTTTGTTTCATTCATTTCCCCCAACGAAACCCTCCCCATACGCTGCCTTAATCTCTCCCTCTCTCTCTCGCTAGCCTCCTCCCTCCGTCTCCCTGGAGGCATCCCCTCTATCGCTCTCCATAGACACATCCCCTCTCTCGCTCGCCTCCTCCCTCCGTCTCCCTGGCGGCATCCCTTCTCTCTCTCGCTCGCCTCCTCCCTCTGTCTCCCTGGTTTCGGATTTGGAGCTTGAGCGTGAGCTAAACCCTGGGTAAGGTGGGGTTTCCATCGAGGTCCAAGTTTTAGATCCGTGGCAGGGGATTTGGTGATTGGTCTGTGGTTTTTTGTTTACATCGAAGTCCAAGGTTAGTTCAGGGTTGCTTGCTGATGTTTTTTATTTCAAACATTTTTTTAATATAGTCTGATTTTCCATTAACACAACCATCTCATGATGTGTATAGAAAAAAGGGAAAACATTGATTTCAACATTATCAAATTTACATAACCCATTTCTTAGTCACATTGGGAAATCTCATTTGCACAACCTTGATGCTTACTCGAGACATACCTTTTAATTAGGCAATATACATAAGGAATGTAGGATATGGAAGTAAATTAAGTTATGATAGACTATTATGGACTCACTGCATAAATCTAATGTAATGTTCATGTTGTCGGTTTTATTACATTTTTTTTTATAAAATCATGTTTACATGATTGTCGGCATTCAGATTGATTGCTTTTTGTTAATGATTTTTCTATCTTTTTATCAAATTTCCAAAATAGTGTAGTGTAAGTCCTTATATTTCTTATATGACAAGGTAGGTACGCATTTTGATCCATTATGTATAATCTAATTTTAGTTGCGTTGACAAGATATAAGAGATAAAAAAATATTAAATATTAAAAATGAGGGTCGTTAGGGTTTCGGCAAAAACTCCTCCTCCTTCTCACGCAGCAGGTGCTCGAAGCAGAAGTTGTTGATTTATGGGAAAATAATATATAATCCATTTATTGGTATGTTGTTTACTATTTTTAGGCTTATTGAAAATTATCCTATTGCATAGGGAATATTTCATTGAGGAATTAACAAGATTGTTGGTGTGGAAAGTTATGCTTTCTTTCAAAGGTATTATATTCCTATGTTCTTTCACAAGTATTTGTTTATTTCATTATTCCTCAGTTGTTTTTTTACTAGTGTTGTCTCTATTACATAGTGATTAAGATAGAAAAAACTAAGATCTTGGACTTTATCCTTGCAAAGGTATGTTCCAATTCTGTTTAATAAATTTTATGCGGACTTCATTATTCCTCTTTTGTATCACTTTTGATAGAGAAATTCTATGTCTCACTTCATTAATCATCTAGATTTTACTGTTTGTTTTATATAACCCTTTACATCAGTGTGTTGTGAGAACAAGCCATGATATGTGTGGGTCTCTTACATGGCATTTTATTTGGCATAACATAAGTCTTATTTCACGGGCTTTATTTTGTTGTGTGAATCAATTTTTTCTTTATTGTCTGTGTGAATCAATTTTTTCTTTATTGTCTGTGTGGTATGCGGTTGTTTGCGGGGTAAATTAGATTCCTTCACACTATATTGATTCGAATTCTTTATTTTCAGATTTTTGCAGCTATTTGTAGAAGATGTTGAATTGGTGTATCACGAGTTTTAGAGTGAGTAACAATGCGCATTGGTGTCAATTTATGGTGTATTATATACCCCTATATGACTGTACATTTAGTTAATTTGGTTTGAGTTGTTTGATTATATATTTAGTTAAGTAAGTGTACCTACACTCGGGGGCATTGAGAAACGACTAATTTCTTGGTGTTTTCCAAGTGCAGGGGCTGTTAAAGTCAATGCTAATGGCACTAATACGGGTGTCGGTCCATTCGAGTCCCGTTCTTCATAACACATTGTTTACGTATTGCAGATCTAACCAATTGGATACCATTTCTTCATTACATACCAGTTCTTCATTACACACCAGGTACTCTGTACTTTAACTAAATTAGTTATATAATTGATATGCATTATCTATTAAATCTATTAGATGATAGAAGGAGTGCGGGATAATTATTGGTTTTGTTTGGTTTGGTTGTTGGATAATTATTGGTTATTGACTTGTTGTTGGATAATATGTTAGAAGGAGTATGGGATAATTAGAAGGAGTACGGGATACGACGATAACTTGCTAATGTCTAGATTTAACTTAAAAATATGGCACCAACACCTCTCACGTGACCAATGTAACACGTAGGAACTGACCCCGCGATCACGGGACTCCCGGTTTGATAATACGATGATAATTTAAAAATATTAGGACTTAAGATTAAAAACAAGGCAATAGATAGGAAAAATACGAAACAACCCTTGTACGGACCCGTGAGAGGCACCAACACCTCTCACGGGACCAATGTAACACGTAGGAACAGACTGCGCGATCTCGAGACTCCCGGTTTGAGAATACGCCGATAATTTTAAAATATGAGGAGTTAAGCATAAAAATAAGGCGTTAGATGGAAAAAATCCGAAACAACCCCCGAATGGCCCCATGAGAGGCACCAACACCTCCCACGGGACCAATGTAACTCGTAGGAACTGACCGCGCGATAAAGGGACTAGTGGTTTGAGAATACGAGGATGATTTGAAAATATAAGGAATTAGGCTTAAAAACATGGTGTTAGATGGCCTAAACCCGAAATAGCCCCCGAACAGCCCCGTGGGTGGCACCAACACCTCACACGAGACCAATGAAACTCGTAGGAATAGACCGCGCGATCACGGGACCCCCAGTTTGAGAATACGACAATAATATACATGTATAAGGAATTCGTCTTAAAAAATGGCGTTAGATAGCAAAACCCTAAAATAGCTCCCAAATGTCCCCATGAGAGGAACTAACACCTTGCACGGGACCAATGTAACTCGTAGGAACTGACCGCGCGATCATGGGACCCCCGGTTTGAGAGTATGAGTATAAATTTTAAAATATTAAGAATTCGGCTTAAAAAACGGCATTAGAGGGAAAAACCTCGAAACAACCCCCGAACGGTCCCGTGAGTGGCACCAACACCTCACACGGGACCAATGTAACTCGTAGGAACTGATCGCTCAGCCACGGGACTCCCGGTTTGAGAATATGATGATAATTTGCATACTACTAGACTTAGGCTTAAAAACATGGCGTTAGAGGGTGAAAACCCAAAACAGCCCTTGAACGGCCCCGTGGGTGGCACCAACACCTCCCACGGGACCAATGTAACTCGTAGGAACTGACCCCACAGCCGCGGGACTCCCGGTATGAGACTACGATGGTAATTTATATATTTCTTAACTTAGGCTTAAAAACAGGGCGTTAGAGGGTGAAAACTCGAAATAGCCCCCGAACGACCCTGTGGGTGGCACCAACACCACCCACGGGACCAATGTAACTCGTAGGAACTGACCCCAGAGCCGCGGGTCTCCCGGTTTGAGATTACGATTGTAATTTGCATATTTATAGACTTAGGCTTAAAAACATGGCGTTAGAGGGTCAAAACTCGAAACAGCACCCGAACGGCCCCGTGGGTGGCACCAACACCTCCCACGGGACCAATGTAACTCGTAGGAACTGACGCCACAGCCGGGGGTCATCCGGTTTGAGAGTACTATGGTAATTTGCATATTTCTGGACTTAGGCTTAAAAATATGATGTTAGAGGGTGAAAACTCGAAACAACCCCCGAACGGCCCCGTGGGTGGTGCCAACACCTCCCACGGGACCAATGTAATTCGTAGGAACTGACCCCACAGCCGCGGGTCTCCCGGTTTGAGAGTACGACGGTATTTTGCATATTTCTTGAGTTAGGCTTAAAAACATGGCGTTAGAGGGTGAAAACTCGAAACAGCCCCTGAACGTCCCCGTGGGTGGCGCCAACACCTCCCACGGGACCAATGTAACTCGTAGGAACTGACCCCCCAGCCGCGGGTCTCCCGATTTTGCGAGTACGACGGTAATTTGCATATTTATAGACTTAGTCTTGAAAACATGGCGTTAGAGGAAGAAAACTCGAAACAACCCCCGAACGGCCCCGTGAGTGGCGCCAACACCTCCCACGAGAACAATGTAACTCGTAGGAACTGACCCCACAGCCGCGGGTCTCCCGGTTTGAGAGTACGACGATAATTTGACATGGCTTTAGAGAGTGAAAACTTGAAACAGCCCCCGAACGTCCCCGTGGTGGGCGTCAACACCTCCCACGGGACCAATGTAACTCGTAGGAACTGACCGCGCAGCCGCGGCTCTCCCGATTTGAGAGTACGATGGTAATTTGCATATTTATAGACTCAGGCTTAAAAACATGACATTAGAGGGTGAAAACTCAAAACAGTCCCCAAACGGCCCCACGGGTGGCACCAACACCTCCCACAGGACCAATGTAACTCGTAAGAACTGACCCCACAGCCGCGGGTCTCCCGATTTGAGAGTATGATGGTAATTTGCATATTTCTAGACTTAAGCAAAACATGGCGTTAGAGGGTGGGTGAAAACTCGAAACGGCCTCCGAACGACCCCGTGGGTGGCACCAGCACCTCCCACGGGACCAATGTAACTCGTAAGAGCTAACCCGACAGTCGCGGTACTCCCGGTTTGAGACTACGGCGATAATTTGCATATTTCTTGACTTAGGCTTAAAAACATGTCGTTAGAGGGTGAGAACTCGAAAAAGCCCCGAACGGCCCGTGGATGGCGCCAACACCTCCCACGGTACCAATGTAACTCGTAGAAACTGACCCCGCACTCGCGGGACTCCCGGTTTGAGACTACGACGATAATTTGCATATTTCTTGACTTAGGCTTAAAAACATAGCATTAGAGGGTGAAAACTCGAAAAAGCCCCCGAACGACCCCGTGGGTGGCTCCAACACCTCCCACGGGACCAATGTAACTCATAGTAACTGACCCCACAGCAGCGGGTCTCCCGGTTTGAGATTACGACGGTAATTTGCATATTTATAGACTTAGACATAAAAACTTGGCGTTAAAGGGTGAAGACTCTAAACAACCCCCGAACGGCCCCGTGGATGGCACCAACACCTCCCACGGGACCAATGTAACTCGTAGGAACTGACCGCGTAGCCGCGGGAGTTCTGGTTTGAGAATACGACGATAATTTGTATATTTCTAGACTTAGGCTTACAAACATGGTGTGAGAGAGTGAAAACTCGAAACAACCCCCCGAACGGCCCCGTGGGTGGCACCAACACTTCCCACGGGACCAATGTAACTCGTAGGAACTGACCCTGCAGCCGCAGGTCTCCCGGTTTGAGAATACGATGGTAATTTGCATATTTCTAGACTTAGGCAAAACTTGGCGTTACAGGGTGAAAATTTGAAACAACCCCCGAACGGCCCCGTGGGTGGCACCAACACCTCCCACGGGACCAATGTAACTCGTAGGAACTGACCGTGCAGTCGCAGAACTTTTGGTTTGAGAATACGATGGTAATTTCCATATTTCTAGACTTTCGCTTAAAAACATTGATATGTTGATAATTTGAACTCATATATGCAATTTTTCAGGTTGATGAAATTTTTTGTATTACTACTTGGTTACTATATTTTTGTTTTTTGTATCCTATGATTTGTAGGATTTTTGCACGTGGAACAAACGAAGGAGGCAATGATTTACAAAATGAAGATTGTTTATATGTTGTGGACATTCAGGATAATGTTTTTTATGTGTTATAGTCGTGCAGGCTTTTATTGTTTACTTTTATGGCCATGCGGGCTTTTATAATTTGATTGTTGAATTTTATAGCCGTGCGGGCTTTATAATAAGTAGGTTTTTCATTTACAGGGTTTGGAATGTTATGAAAATAGAGGAAACTCTGCCCAATTTTTTTTTTGGTCTGTGAATTATTAAGACGTGTAATATTTTTAAGTTTGTATATATATATTTGTTTATTAACAACATTCGCAATTCGCAATTTGTGAATTTTTTTTATTGTTTTGCCTATAATAAATATTTCTAATGCCTCGTAGCAACCGACGGTGCACTCACAGGACCCCCAATTTTAGGATTGGACAAAAAAAATACATTTTTTTTAAATTATGGATAAATATGGTAATGTACTTTGTCCATGACCATTTTTTTTTGTCGCGCTTAAAAATGGTCGCGGCCAAAGTCCGCGACCATTTTTTTTATTTTTTGTCACGGTTATGGGTCGCGGACTAGGGCCGCGACCAATTTTTTTTAATTTTTTTTGTCACGGACGTGGGTCGCGGACTTTGGTCGCGACCAATTTGTCACGGTTGTGGGTCACGGATGAGGGCCGCGACCAATTTTTTTTATTTTTTTTTGTCACGGACGTGGGTCGCGGACTTTGGCCGCGACCAATTTGTCACGGTTCAGGGTCACGGATCAGGGCCGCGACCATTTTTTTTATTTTTTTTATCCCGGACGTGGGTCGCGGACTTTGGCCGCGACCAATTTGTCACGGTTGTGGGTCACGGATGAGGGCCGCGACCCGTCACGGCATGGGTCACGGCCAAAGTCTGCGACCATCTGCCGTGACCCCTCTTGGCCGTGACCATTTTTTGGTCACGGACTTGGGCCGCGACCCACGAAAATGGTCACGCCCGAAATGGTCACGGCCCAAGTCCGCGACCCACAGTTTTGGTCAGGGATTTTGGCCGTGACCAATCGCCAGTTTTGGTATAGTGATAGCGCATGAGAATTTCCCTTGCTTCTTCCCTATCATGCCAAGTCATTGCCTCCACTGTCCATGGTACTGTGAAAAATCTCTTTAATCTAGGCCCAATAGGAAAATATTTCAACCCTTTTTAAGGCACTTATGATCTTGTGCATTCATTGCTAGTAGATTGGACATAGTTCATCGCATACCAGACACCGATCGAGATTTTAATACTCGTTTTGGTATAGTATGCAGTCATACACACGCATGAATTGATTTATACTTCAGTTCCAAACCTTTCAAATTTCTTTTCATAGAAGTATAGTTGTTTGGAAGCGTATTTTGTGTAGGTAGAAAGCCTTTCACCCAATTCAAAATTCATGTCACGCTATTTCCAGACAAACCATATTGGGTCTTCAAATTAGGGGTGGAAATTCGGGTTAGTCATGTCATTTATTAATCTAGTTGATTTTTATTTGAGTATGAGTTTTGGTTACTCTAAAATATATTCAGGCTAACGTGTCATGTTCGGGTCAATTTGGGTTATTACCGTAAATGGGTTATCATGTCTAAAATTTCCATTCTTGGTTCAAACTAAGCTATACAACCGTGGCATGTAAAGTTGTTTGATATTTCTCATAGCCAGAGTATAACGGCTCGCTCACCTTAAATTTTAAACTTTGGTAATCATCATCAAGGTTTATCCCGATATCTTCATGAGAACCCGAACCTTGTACATTGTTAGTGACTTTATTCTCTCCCACTTCATGAACTCATACGCATCATCAACTAAATCCTCTAGTATATTATGATCTACATTGTCATCCTCCCCTTGTACATATATCATACTTGTTGAAGGTTGTTGTAAAGGTTGCTCGGGGATAAAATGAACTTTTGGTTCCCCGTGAAAAACCCAAAATCGATAACACTGGCACGGTAACTCTTCATCACATGACATCTCTTTGCGTATTTCACAATTTCATAAGCACCTCCGTGGAACACATTCCCTAATCTGCTTGTCTCACCCATCCACTCTTTGTATTTAGGATATCTCATCACAGCTACTACAAACAATCACCTATTATGGATAAAAAGCGTATATTCGTGGATTAGCATAAACAAAAGTGTGATTATTTAGTTCCCATTAGTATAAGCAATCACCTATTGAATGCGTACGCATAACAACTAAAAGGTTAGTTTCTATGCGTAAATTTATTCGTGCATTCAAATTCAAATTCAATTTTAATTTGAAATTGAAATTAAAATTCAATTTATAATATTAATTCCTATGTCCTCCATCTCCTCTAAAGGGTGAGTAGTCCTATCCCATTCAAGACCACATATTTCTGTAATATACTTAACGGCTCATGCACATTGTTCCAATTTGAGGATAATTCGGAAACATATCCCCATATTCCTCCAAGTATACGACATAGATTCGCAAGTGTGAGTGTTATTTCAATTTATCAATTGAAATAACACTTAATATCGCATCATCTAGAATGTACCTAGAGAACATTAAGATAGGACTACAGAAGTTCCCCCAAAAGTAACAAGTTTATGTCAGTAAGAATATTATTATGAAAAACAATGCAGTCCCAAACTGTCCAAGCGGGACAATTCGAGAGATCTCATTAAAAGGTTAATGACTCTTGGATGTGTCTAAGGGCTATTGAATGCGCACACATAAGAACTAGAAGGATAGTCTCTATGCCCACTATAAGTAATTTAAAGTATGTTTCATTTAATTATGTCTTATCAGAATTCGAGAGATTTCATTTAATTATATAATTTAAAGTACGTTTCATTTAATTTAAAGTACGCATAATAACTATAGAATGTTTTAGTCCATTTTATAAGGAGCTAACGGGATGGTAACACTATGTGACTTCTCGTTAAATACGATATTACATTAAAAGCATGTTAGTTATATTAAAGGTTTGGGTTGTCACTCATGACCACAATAAACGTTGTGCATGGAATGTCTACTCGAAGTGAAATCCAAACAATGACCCCCCTCCGGTGTGGGCGCGATATACCCTTTCATTTAGATAAGGTAGTTGTTAAGACAATTCATTTTAAATATCTACCTTTGCAATTAATCCAACTTGTCCAACTCAATTTAATTCAATTGAAATCAATATAAAATATCAATACCAATGCAATGGAATTCAATTAAATATCAATATCAATAGCATTAATGCAATTCAATATCAAGAAACAGTTGTGATTTATATAATTGGAAAAGATAGACACACACACATGGACTTTACTCTCACCAAACATACACACACACCCCACCACCGCCTCCCCCCACCCCCACACACCTATACACACATACAACCCCCTACCCCCACTACCCCCTAAATATTTTTTAGACACTAAAGTCATTCTTGATATATATATGTGATCGTTGCGAAAGGAAAACTGTCCTTAAGGCACACCCTATTAAGGTCAGTGAAGTCAATACAAACTCACTATTTTCCATTGCTCTCTGGGACCACTACTGGGTTGGACATCCACTTAGGGAATTGAACTTCATGCATGGATCGTGCATCTAGCATCTTCCCCACTTCCTTATCCATAGCCTTGGCCTTCTCGGGTGTAGTTCGTCGTGATTTTTACGCGATCGTCTTGAAAGATGGATCGATGTTCAACCGATGACAAACCACACTGGGATCAATCCTAGGCTGCTCATTGGGTTCCCACGTGAAAACGTCCAAGTTATTTTACAAAAGTACTATTAATTGCTTCTTCTCTCGATCTGTGAGAGAGGATCCAATCAAGAACATCCTATCTTGCTTGCTGCCACCGGCTGCGACCTCTTCGAGGTTCTCAAAGACCCACTCAGAGGGGAGGAGCTTGGTCTCCTCCACTCCATGTCTTCCATATTTCAACTACTATTTGGAAGGTATCAAACCTTACTGTTCTTCAACCTTCTCCTTAGCCTTCTCGACCTTCTTATCCGGCTTTGGGCGGTTGGATGCTATAAAGTAATTTCTCGCCATCACCTGATCTCCATGGATCTCCATCACTCCTTGCTTAGTCATATATTTGAGTTTCTGGTGGTAGGTATAGGGGACGAACTTCATCACATGTAGCCACCCTCTGCCAAGGATGGCCTGGTAGGGCGAGTCAATGTCGACCACCCGAAACTCGATCATTTTGGAGACACTTCCTGCCCTTACTGGATGTACAATCTGTCCCAAAGGGATGGTTACTTTACCAGCGAAGCCAACTAGAGGGGCGGTGGATTCCTTCAAGTCGGTGACGCTTAACTTCAACTATCTAAATAGGTCGAGATACATTACTTCGGACGAGCTACCCTGGTCGATAAGCAACTTATTGACGTCGTAGTTAGATATCCTAAGCGTAATGATCAATGCATCGTGATGTGGGGTCCTCACTCCCACTAGGTCTTCATCCGTGAACATAATGTGCTTGTTGTAGTTGACTTTATCTGCTCTCCGAAACTTCTCTTCCCGCGTGCTAACTGGGTCGATTTGAAAAGTTTACATCACTGTCGTAAGCTTTTTAACTTCCATCTGAGATGAGTTTCCCTAAATTTGTTTCAGGTTCGATGCCCCATAAATCACTGCAAACTCATGTCCAATGTCCTCCTCGAGCACGTTGTCAGGCCTTGGGTCTCCATTAGCAACGACCTTCTCTGCCTTCTTTTCAACAAATTCGTTCAAATGTCCAGTCTGGGCTAACTCCTTAAGGTAAGACTTGAGAACTTTGAAGTGCTCAGTCTTGTGTCCACCCTCTTTGTGGAAGGCACATCTCAGTGCGTTGTTTCATTTTTAGGGGTCTCCTCCCATATTTATGGGCCACTTAACGAATGGCTCATCCTTGATCTTTGCTATAATCTTATAGACCGGTTCTTTTAAGATAGTGTTCACTTCCTGAAATGCTTTTAAAGCATCATTTTTATTTCTGCTCTCGGAGCCACTATTGCTCCCATTTTGGCTTCCTTTCTTCTGGTTCTCAGCTTTGTCGCTTCTCTTGCCAGCGAACTTAGCTAAACTATTCTCCCCTGCACTTAGGCGATAACATCCTCAACCTTGGCATATTTTTTAATGCGAGCCATTAGGTCATCAATGGTCGTGGACTCCCTCTTAGTGAGGGACTAGTGCAAGAGGTAGGATTTGGGTAGGCCAATTTTAAAGGATTCCACAGCGACCTGCTCCAAGTAGTCCTCAACCTCATTGAACAGCTCCCAATATCTTTTTACGTAATCTCTGAGGCTCTCCTTAGGCGTCTTCTTCATTGTCAACATGGCATCCATCCTCTTTGGATGGGAGCTACTTGTGATGAAGCAAGTTATAAAGAGCTATTCCAGGGACTCAAAGCTCCTTATGGATCTATGGGGGAGTCTCTCAAACCACTTCTAGGCCACATCATGTTAGATCGAGGGAAAGATGTGGCACATTAATGCGTCCTTATGGTTCCAGAGGGTCATGGACTGCCTTTACTGCCTACCATGGTTGATAGGATCAATATTTTTATCGTAGATATTGAATCTGGGAATCGTGAACTTCTTGGGGGCTTCTTCTTCTTCTATCTCCCTTGAGAAAGGGGATTTCATATGGGTCATGAGAACTCGCCTGGATAGCTCTTTAGTCGATCTGGCACCCCAATGTGTTGGGTTCTAGTCCATTTCTCTCCAGACCAAATTTCTTATGTCATCATTTCCTCGAGCTGGGCTCCTGTAACAGTGAGATGGTTGTTGTTACTCGAGTAAGTCGTCATCTGACCTGTGTTTCTCAAATATTTGAGATCCACGTCTAGGGCTCCTTCCTCAGCTGCGAGACTTTCTCGCCTGAGGGTTAGGAGTGCGATATTGACGTTGCCTGGTACTACGATGGAGTTCCTTCTCTATTTTCATCATTTTTCTTTTGAGATGTGCATTCTCGACTTCTTGCTTATGAGTGACCTCCTCTTGCTCTTGGAGCCTGGCCTCATAGGCATCGATCAGCCTGGAGACCTGTGTGGACCTGGCCGGTCCTTCGCTTTCCTCCGAAGCTTACCGTTCTGGGCGAGGCCTAGGATTTGAATGTCGAACTTCAGATTTGATCCTGCGAGGGGTAGGTTGCTCTTGAATATCCCCCACTTGAGGGGCATAGCTGTTGTGACCAGACATTCCAAATTCTTTTTGGTGAAGGGTTTCTTAATGGAAAAATAATGCTACCCACAGACGACGCCAATTGTGGTGACAATTAAACTCAACACAAAATAACAAGCAAAGGCAATCACGAAAATAAATAATGAACTTAAAATAATGGCAATCACAACACACAACACAAGATATACGTGGTTCGATAAGAAGGCCTACGTCCACGGTGGTGCTCTCAGTATTTTATTTCTCTTTACTCCTAGGAGTGTTTAAAATTGCATGCCCTTTGCCCAGGGCTAGGGGTTTGATATATACATGTTATTTCGGAGAGTGGAGGCATTGTAATCCTCCATGTTAGCTCATAATCCCTAAAGTATCTTAGAAGAGATATTTTAGAAACTGACTGGGTCATAACATAATTGGTTAAGGTGTGAGGCCTCTAGACTTTGGGTTGTGTGTAATTGGGCTACTTGTCTGGGCCAAAGTGACAAATCGAGGTACCCACATAAAGTAATGACTAGAAACTGATTAAACATGTATACACCTAGCAATGATATATAATATGAACCACAAAATCTAGAGTACGCAAACAACTAACAGATTTAACCTTTAGATTTTGTGAGGGAGGTATCGTGTGAAAGTAAATGAGAATAAAAAATCCTATCTTGTAAAGCTTCCAAGTTGGATCTCCTAACCCAAACTAATGATGAATGACGATCTCAGGATATAGGAATCTTGGATACCTCGGTTACCTTACGGTGGTATTTTCTAGGACCTCATTTAAGATCAAAACAAAATTTCCTAAGATGACCTTTTCGACCATAATGCCAATACCTAAAGTCTCGATGAAAAGATTTACCTAAGAAATGATCTTTAACATCGTTCCTAGATGATTCTCTTAAAAAATTGATTTTGGCTTTATGAGTTGACTCATTACAAGTATCAAAGCCTAAACTACACGTGTCATTTTTAATTTGGACCGTTCCTAATATTTTCTAATTTCTCCGAACGACACTCCAAATCAAATTTGACTTTACTAGAGTCTTTTAATTTATTTTATAACTCTACAATGTGAGACTCTAATAAAACATTGTGCTCTTAAAATGCGAGAAGCTCCTTTTTCAAGGATTCCATTAGGACCTTAAGGCTATCTCTCTCACCTTCTACATACTCAAGCTTCTCTCTAAGTGCTCTCTCTCATGTCCTAAGGTCATAAAATAACGCACTCTCATCAATAACCTTGGCATGCTCTTTTAAACTCGCTTCTAACTTCAGATTTTCCCTTTTTAATTTTATAAATTTGAAATATAATTCTTGAAATGCAAATTGAAGTTCACTCACATCAACCTCATTTTCACTTTCACTCTCTCTCTCTTCTCCACTCTCACTACCATCATCTTTTAGAGATTAAAAAACAAAAGCCTCAGAAGTTTCATGTTTTAAGTTATCATCATCGGATAATATCTCACTCTCACTAACATGACTAGCCATGAACGCGGTAAAGTTGCGCTCAATGGAGGATTTGGGCCCCTCTTCTTTATCACTATCACTAAGGGTGGCATTGTATGAAATAGGTTTCTTACCCTCTCTCCTTAGTTTAGTGGGGCATTCAAAAGACCTATGTCATATCCCTCACAACCATAACACCTATTTGACTCATCCATATTAAGGTTTTCATTAGGATTTTTAGCGAACTTTTCATCTTTGTCATGCTTAGATTCTTCAAATTTCTTAAAATCATTTTTAAATTTATCTTTGTTAAATTTAAGAAATTTACGAAAATTCCTAGCAAACATAGCCATATCTTTTGAGTAAATATCACTCTCATCATCCATAACTTGTTTTTCCTCCTTACGGGCTTTCAAAGCAATGCCCTTATCAATTTTCTTTTTTGTTTTGGAGGGGAACATATCTAGTTCTTAGTTTTGCAAATCGCCTAATAGTTCCTCAAGTTTGGTAGAGTGTAAGGTGGGTAAAGAATTTAAAACGGACGCCTTAGGAATAAATCTATCGGGTAGAGACCTTAAAATTTTCTTTACTACTTGGTCGTCGGGTATTTTCTCTCCCAAATTAAAGGAAGAATTTACTATATCGGAGAGTCAAGCATAAAACTCATCGAATGTTTCTTTTTCATCCATTTTATGTCTTTGAAATTGAGTGGTGAGGTTTTGGAGTTTAGAAGATTTTACGACACTTGTTCCCTTATGAATGAGTTGTAGGATATCCCAAGCTTCCTTAGCGGTTTCACACGTCATCATACGTCAGAATTCATCCGGTGTGACCGCGCTAAACAAGGCATTTAAACCTCGAGAATTAAAATTTTCAAGTTTAAATTCATTCTCACTCCATCTATCTGCGGGTTTGGGAACATGCTCATTTCCTATCAAATACGTGGGTGGGGACCACTCGTTAAAAACTGACAACCAAAACCTCTCATCGATTTAATTTAGTGCCAATTTCATACTCTCTTTCCAATAATCGTAGTTAGAACCATTAGAAAATAGGAAATTTTGAAAATGGAGAAAATTCTATTTTTAACCAAAAATATTTAAAAGGATCTTAACTCAATAAATTAGCGCTTCGGCTCTGACACCAACTTGATGACGTGATAAGACCCCTAATTTTAAAATCTTTCACTTTAATTTCCTATAAGTGCAGAATAAAGATGGTTACTAATTTAATTTTCCAAAATTTATTTAATTTTCTTTTGTTTAAAAGATTGAAAATTGTGGTGAACACAAATTTTAATTTCTTAAAACGGATTAAAATTAAACACTACAAAGTGAATTAAAGTAAACACACACACACTTAATGGATTTTTCACTTAAACAAAATTAATTTAATTATCATGTTTAAGAAATTTAGGCAAGAATATTATCCAATAAATTTAGTGCCGACTTGAATTAAGTTAACATAAAATAAAATTACCCAAATAATTAAACAAGCACCATTTTATTCAAGATTGCGTCTAATGTGAATCTAATGTGAATTTTGCAAGTTATCCAATAAACTTATCCAATATCTTTTTACCTAAGAATGCATCTAATGTGAATTTTGCAAGTTAAAATAAATTCACAACCGCTACACTGCGATGTACGAGGAAACCCCAAATAGGAAAATCCTCGGACGTCCCTAGCCTTAAGTCCACTAAGTATGGTTTTATGATTACAAGAAAAATGACTTACATAACTCGACTTGACTCTGACCAAGCCCCTGGCGCGTCTTCTTGTTACTACCTCCGCTTGGTCGATAATCCCGAACTCCATCGGAACCTTGGAATCCACCAATGGAGCTTTTGGACAACCGTCAACCTGCTCCTGAAGCCTTTCTCCGAGTGGGAACGCCGCAATAAAAAAACTCTTCTTCTTTGTGGGATGTAGAAGTAAACCCAAACAACTCTTCAAACGGTAGAGTAGGACCCGGTGCCAAACAGACTCCAAGCAAGATATATATATATATATATATATATATATATATATATATAGGGAGAGAGAGAGAGAGATAAGAACTTGGAAGAAACATAAAATGATGGGTGTATGTGTTTTGGTAGAAATTAATTCATGAAGGTTTGAAAACACAAAAACATGAACTTTTGATTTTGGAAATTCTTTCTTGATATTTCACTCTCAAAGTGTGTCAAAAGTTATATAAAAAAAGTTGGTTCCAGCACATATAAAATATGGAAAAAGTTAGTGGGAACAAAAGTAGTGGAAACATGGAGATAATGGCCAAAAAAATTTCCAGCTAGAAATCTCATTCGAACGAGATTTTTATTCGAACGAAGTCTCGTTCGAACGACCATCTAAAGATGTTATAGTGTCCAAAATGGGAAAACTCATTGGCAAACTTGTTCGGAAAAAATTCTCGTTCGAATGACATTATCATTCAGACGAAATTCTCGTAGTCATCTTGTAGTAATCTGTGGCCTTGCCCTCAACATCTATAGTCATCTTGTAGTCTTAAAGTTTCACAGTCGAAGATTGCTTCCCAGCATCAAAGGATGAAGTCCTTGCATTTTGTAAGTCCTTTTTGTATGTAGCCTCCGCTGCCCTATGGAGTTTGAATATGTCTTTGTATTTTGACCTTAAGACATAATGACCTCCGCCGCCTAAAGTTTGAAATTTTTGTTAGTATAAACAAGGGTACTTATCCCAAACGATGAAGGGCATATTCCTCCAAGTCCTCATGATCATCTTCCACCAGACAATCGAGATCGATGGTGTCTTCAACCCTTCTCATCTTGTTGACTACCCAAAAAGTTGTATCCCATGAGGAATTGGGATCACGTTGCCTTAATTGAGGCCTCAAACGATCATCAAGATCCACTATTGCCTTACATTGGGGCGTTAGAAATTTGGCTTTAATTGACACAACATTTCGCGGAAAAGGAGAGTTAGAGGATGAGACTTATATGATACTAAGTCCACCTTGAAAGTCCCCATAAGAAGATATTATACCTACCAGGACCAGTTGAGGAGCTATGTCATCATCAACAAGGCTATCTTGCTTCTCCCCAGTCGCGATATCCTCACTATTGGTTGCGTCCATCTTAACAAAAGGGTTGTCAACCTAAGTTTGAGCAGAAGTAGTGGGCTCAGCCATAAAAGCTTCCCCTTTGGATGTACTTTTTCTTTTCTTTCCCTTTTTCTTGGGGGCTTGATTAATGGCAACTGCGTCCTTATCCATCTTAGCTAACTGGGCATCATGGAGTTTGCAGTCAGTATCTCTCATGAGGAAAAAATAAAATAAGACAAGCTAAAAATTGAAGGTGCATTAATATAAATGAGCCAAAATAGCATTGGATAATTACCTTTCACGATCAGTTTCATTGGCTGGAACTTAAATGGAAAATAGCCTTGCTCAAAGATTGATGCGGACATAACCATCAAAGGGAACTTCTTCTTAGAAACACTAAATCCTGTTGCGTCGGCAACTCTTCTTTTCTGGCATTTGTTGAGATTAAGTCTGTTAAAAGATGTACACAAATGTTTAAACAAGCCGCTGAAAATAAAAAAATAATTACTGGTAAGCATAAAGGCTGTAAAAAGGGATCACCATCTCTGGAGGGACGCCCCCACATCTGCGGCATCTTATAAGTTTTCTCTCTCGCAAACTCTTCAGGATGGATTTCCAAACTCTCACCTGATTCAAAAAAAATAATTTCCTTTCTAGTTTTTAACACTTGTAGGTGTCTCAGTATACAAATACTCACTTTTATTCCTCAGAGTAAAATAGTAATACCATGGAAAGTCCATGGAGTGCTCCTTTGGCATTTAGAAATGGAAAAACTCCGCGGGAGTAATGTCATTGTCAAGCTTCTTCTGCCAAAAGACAAGAGCGATAGGGATAGCCCTCCATCCATTTTGGTCTATTGGGGCTGGGGAAAGATTCATAGTACTAAAAAAATTTCTAACCCAGGAATTGGAAGCCGCAGCCCCAAGAGAAATACGTTTAGAGGAAAGAAAATCCCTTCATTGGGGAATGCGGAACATGTCCTTTGTTCCGTAGCAGGGAGTGTACAGATGCCCCCTTATGGAAATTCAAATACTGTAGCCACCTCATTGATCCACTCTTTATATATGATGCAACGTATGTTTAATGCCGCATAAGCCTTTTGAGTTTTGTTTAAGGGTCCAACTGGGATATCTCTAGCCTTAGATGGGAGAACTGATGTCACAGTAGCTATCGCAGCCACAACATCGGTAGGAAGATTATTGCTAGAGTTTATATCCTCCTACATAATATTTGTAGCCTCATTAGTGTACCTACAATTAGAGGTGTCTGTGGAGTCAGAATCAAGTGTCACACATGTGGGGCATTCGTTGAGTAGACAAGGCCTAATTATCTTCAAAGGCTTTATAGAGGGGATTTTAGGAGGAGAAACGTTGAAGTGATTTCTCTAGAAGTTGTCCAGAAACTTTGAAGGGTCCCAACTCATAGATACCCAATAGTACTTGGAAAGAAGAAGGGCTCTAAAGTTAGGTAACGCAGACATTATGGTTAGTAAAGCCTCTTAGAGGCTGCGACTTATATAAATTAATAAAATAAAGAAAAAGATGGAGTCAATGGTAATAGTTCATTTCCTAACTTCAAATTAATGGATGCAGCAATATGTTGGTTGTAGCCATTAAAGAGGACGATATCCAACATCAAGTAATTATGAGACCGCAACCAAGAAGCTTAAGGACTAAAGACTAGAGCCAAAGGAGTCTTAATTACTTACAAAGGATTAAAAAGAGAACGCAGCGAAATATCATAAGTTATACTACCAATCGCAACCTTCATTGCACAAATAGGTAAAGAATTGGATTTTAGATTCTAAAAGATTAAAATCCAAACCCCCCAGGGTTTTGGGCAACAACACCAAGAATGTGTTCTTAGTGTTCTTGGAAGGGGTAACTCAACCCAGAAAAATTAAAAATTCTAATCCTAACCTCGATCAATTTCCAATATCAGTCCTAATTTGTAGCTACATACTAAAAATACAAGAAAATTCATAAACCATTCAACATATTGCCCAGAAAACTAGAAACCCAATCAAATTACCCAATTTATTTTATGCGCTGTTGTCCAACAAATAACAACCCTAATTTCTACAATTTGAAGAGAATAAAAAACAAGCAACACGGATTCATAGAGAAATATCAACAAATTCGAAAATGGGTTTACAAAGAATCAACTTTACCAAAAATGCATTCCTAAAATGAATTGTGGAAGAAAATGAAGTCAGAGAAAATGGTTACCCGAAAATTTAGTGGAAACTAGAAAAACACGGGTTTCTTAGCCTCAAACCACCCCAAAACACCGTGAAAGTGCCTTAAGGCTGCCTGAAACTCACGAAAAAGCTCAAAGATGAACTGACTAAGGTTTTCTATCGATCCCCTCTTAAGGAATTGCTAAGGTAATGAAAACCAGACGAAATCCAATTTATATAGAAAGGCACTAGAAGGCGAAGCATCACCTTACAGTGGTCACAACATCAAAACCATGAACAAGACATCGCAACATGGTCATAGATTACAAGCGCATCCGCAGCTCGCCATCTCTTGGCACAACGACTTATGGCCTTATTGATATGCATAACATAAACACCATGGCCACAGAGAATTAGTAACAAGACATTACCTAGGATCAGACAGGTCGTGGCCACGAACACTTAACCTGGCCAACTCTCACCTCAATCACTCTCTAGAAGTCTCCATATTGGGGCCTCACCCCTTATCATCGCCGCACCGTCAACTTTTCCAGGACATATCTAGGGCTTCGATTTTAACTAATCTCATGAACTCTCTTACCATTTGTCTATCTTGTATTCCTCTAATGGCACATAACTCTGTATCATACATTACATATAATGCGATTAGAGAGTCATAGTGGACGTATGATCATTTTTATAGACGAACCACTCTATATTTTGTTTTCTTTTCCTTATTTCTTACTTTACTTTTATTTTACATTTGATATGGTATCGAGAAGGATGTAAGTCCGGTTTCTTGTATTATCACTTGCTCTCCTTCCACTGAAACTCAAAATGAGCAGACTCACACTGAAGGGATCATGAAATGCCTTTAATAACTAACATCTCTTGCTAGATAGTAGCAACCAATGGTTCCACACCCGATTCAGGAATAAGTTACGGATGAAGCACGATGAATTATTTTTCTTCAAAAATTATAGAAAAAATGACTCCCTTCATTTCTTTAGAAGCCACGAGCAAGTGAGGGTGAAAAATGGGTACGTCAAATTAAGAAGATATTCAACGGGGGTTGGCATTACTGCTAATCTCCGAGTATATGCCTGAAGGTGAAGACGATTTCTGGTGGCAAGATGTAACCCAAAGTCGTAATATATCCACCAAAACCTAGGAACAGTTTGAAGAAATCTTTTCAAAAAATACTCTTCTGAGACCAAAAGAGACATGTTGACTATAGATTTACTAAAATTATAGCAAGCTAATTTTTCTGTAGTGTAGTGTGAATCCAAGTTTACAAAATTATCACGTTATGCAACTGAACACGTGAGCATTGATGTCAAGAATGTAAGCATTTTGGGAGAGGATTTCACCCAAGAATTAAAACCTCCGTTACCTTGTAGAAAATTTGAGACTTTTACCAATTCATTGAAGTTTCTTCGATTGTAGAACAGAATCCCGCATTAGGTGGATATGTATGCCCACTCAATCCATTTAATAGGAACAACTATGTTACTAGAACCTGACCTAGACCCCAGTCCAACCTTATCACATTTCTAGTGGACAAGTTTAATCTCAAAATAATAGTAGCACTACTTTTTCGGTATTTCGAGGCCAAAAGTGTCAATAAGTAGAACATATCCATCCGCGATGTCCCAAGTTGTACCCGTCTGTGATACAAAACCGATCGGGTAGTTCCCCAAGACCCAAAGTAACAACTCCTTCCTACAATCAGCGCATTCCCTATAACGCTAGTTAAAAACATGAGTCAATCCATGCCATGTGAAAAATGATGTCATTTTTCATCTACGTAATCTGCACGACATGGTAGAAGGTTCAATATTCTTCTACAATTAGCCCAATCATGTTTTATTTGACTATGGTTCAACTCATTCATTAATTGGTCTTAAACTAGCTAAAGTTTTACAAATTTTAGGAAAATCATTGGACACTTCCTTAGAAATAGAATTACTTACCAGTGAGGTAAGAAGACCTATCAGGGGTGTGATAATTGTAAAATTCAGCTAAGTGTAGATATACTCTTTGCAAATTTAATAAACCTAGATGTACGTCGATTCGATATTATTATCTAAATGTATGTGTTATCAAAACATCACGCTTATATCGATTGTTATTTAAGGAGAGTATACTTTTGAGACCAAGAAAACCATCCTTTCGTGTTTCAAGGAATGGGTCATTTCGAACCTTCAACTTCTCAAATCCAATTTACCAACTCCCCTTTGTTCTCTACAATCTTAGAATTATTTGTTGATGTTTTCCCAGAAGAATTTGCAAGAATACCACCCTCCCGAGAAATTGAGTTTACTATCAATATTTTCTTAAATACTTTCCCTATTTTGATACCCTCGTATCGAATGGCTCCTCTAAAACTTTGTGAAATTCGTACCCAAATTGATGATCTACATGAAAATGGTTTTATTCTCCTTAGTTCATCTCCTTAGGGAGAAATTGTGTTATTTGTGATAAGAATGATGGAAGCTTTAGATTATGTATCGACTACCGTAAGTTGAATTCATTAACAATTAATAATATATATCCTTTACCTAGATTTGTAGATTTGTTCGATCACCTCAAAGGTTCAAGGATATTTTCGAAAATAGTCTTGCGATCTAGTTACCATCAATTACAATTAAGATAATAGGACATTCCAAAAACCTCATTTCAAACTCGTTATGGACATTTTTAATTTAGTGTGATGTCATTTGGATTAACCAATGCCTCTACACCTTTCATGGAGCTAATGCATCGGATATTCCAACATTTTATTAATCAATTTGTTATCATATTCATTGATGACATCCTTATTTATTCCAAGAATTCGGAAGAACATGCCCAACATTTAGAGACAGTATTAGGTACCTTGAGAAACCACTGGTTGTATGTTAAAAAGAGAAAATGTGATTTCTCGATGAAAGAAGTGAAATTCCTATGGCATGTGATTTTTGAAAGAGGAATACCCAGCTAAAATTGCAGCAATTTTAGAATGGAAAAATCACACCAGTGTTACCGAGATAAAGAGTTTTCTCATATTAGTTGGTAATTATCACCGTTTTGTAGAAGGATTTTCCAAAATTGTTGTTCAATTAATTAAGTTAACTAGCACTACACCAAAAAGGCTAAATTGTCACCTTTGAGCCGACCAACCTTGTCACGGTCATTTATCGTGACAAAAAAACACGCATTTTTTGTCACGATCACTGATCGTGATAAGTCTGTGATAAGGGTTTGTCACGATCATTAACCATGACAAGTCCGTGATAAGTACAATTGTCACGAACTTGTCACAGTCAATGACTGTTACAATTTTAAAGAGTTGTCGCGGTTAAAGACCTTGACAGGGTAAAGTCTTATAGTTAGAACCCTAGGAACCTCTTTTTTCCTACCGTTTCCTTTCCCGCCATTTTCTCTCTAGCTCGAGCGACGTTTCTCTCTCTCTCTCTCTCTCTCTATATATATATATATATATATATATATATATATATATATATATATATATATATATATATATATATATATATATATATATATACTTTCAGGTTATTTTTTTCTCTTTATCTCTCTCTCCTTTGTGTATGTGTGTGTGTGTATATGTGTATATATATGTGTGTGTAGTACTACATGTGTGTGTGCAGGTGGTTGTGTGTGCATGTGTGTCTGATTGTGTGTGTGTGTGTAGTGGTGGGCAGGGGGTAGGGGGTTTGGCAGAAGTGGGGGGGGGGGGGGGGCAGCCAGTGGGGGGTAGGTTGTGTGGAGTGGTGTTAGATGGGTATTTTAGGACTTCAATTAATTGGACATTATAATTAAGGGTTGGGTAGTTTTAGTTTAGGGCTTGCAATTGGTATTGCTATTTGTTAATGTTGATTATGTGGTGTTAGTTGGGATTGAAATTAATAGGTATTGTCAATATTTCGTGAATCTTGAGGTTTAGAGAATGAAATTAATATGACATTATAAATATTGTTTGTGTATTGTTATTGAGGTTTGAAATTGGTTAGAAATTGTTAATGCTGATTGGGTGTTATTATTTAGGGCTTGAAGCTAATTAGGTTTCTACCAGTTGGTGGATGCCACAACAACTCATGAAAGAATGAGTTTCCTGGACGCGTACTCCGGGTACCACCAAATCCCTCTACACGAGCAAGATCAATACAAGACAACATTAATCACCACCCTCGGGTTGTATTGTTACAAGGTCCTACCCTTTGGGGTAAAAAATGCAGGAGCACCCTACCAGCTATTGGTCACCAAAATGTGTAAGGACCAAATGGGAAACACCATGGAATTTTGCATCGGTGATATGCTCGTCAAGAGAAGGCATAAAGAAGAACACCTCTCAGATGTATCAAGCACCTTTAAAATCCTCAGGAAATACGAAATGAAGCTCAACGTATGTAAGTGCTCCTTCGGTGTCCAGTCAGGGAAATTTCTCGAGTACTTAGTTAGCGAGAGAGGAATTGAAGCCAACCCGTACCAAATTGATGCCATCAATTGGGTGTAGCACCCCGTACGATAAGAGACGTGTAGAAGCTCACGAGGATGCTCACCACCCTAAATCGGTTCATCTCGAAGTCATCCAAAAGGTGCCAGCCATTCTTCCAGTTGTTGAAGAAAAGAAAAAATGTGGAGTGGAACGAGGATTGCTTGAAGGCATTATAGGAGCTCAAATATTACCTCAGCACACCACCCTTGCTCGTAATACCTCAAGAGAACGATTCCTTGTACCTATACCTCGCATTTTCTAGCCATGCTGTCAGCTTTGCACTGCTATACAAAAGAGAGGGGATCCAGCGCCAGTCTATTAGGTGTGCAAAACCCTCTTGGACAACGAACAACGATACCTACCACTGGAAAAGCTTGCCTTTGCGCTAGTGGTAGCCATGAAGAAATTGAAACATTACTTCGAAGCTCACTCTATCATCTTCCTTACATCTCATCCCCTTAAAGTAGTCCTGCGAAAAGCAGATCTATCCGGCAAACTATCAAAGTGGTCAGTCGAGCTCAGGCCATTTGACATCCAGTTTCATCCAAGGAATGCAATCAAGGGACAGGTCCTCGCCGACTTCATCGCATAATTTACTGCAGAACATCCTTGTGACCAACTTCAACCTATTGATCAAAGGGAAGACCACTCGACATAAGGTGTTTGGCTACTGTTTGTTGACGGAGCCTCTAACTCCAAAGGGGCAGGAGTGGTCATCGTGCTAGTTACCCCTGAGGGTGCAATCTTCGAGCAAGGAATTAGTCTTGGATTTGAAGCCTGCAATAACAAAGTAGAGTATGAAAGATTGATAGCAGGACTACAGAAGGCACAAGTACTGGGGGAAAGACAACTCCAAGTAGTCGGAGACTCACATCTGGTCTCATACCAGTTAAGTAGAGATTTCAAATCGAGGGATGAGAGAATGGCGGCCTACCTCGCGAGAGTAAAGAAATTAATGTCTAACTTTGAACAAGTCAGCATCCAATAGTTTCCTAGAGGACAAAATAGCCATGTTGATGCCCTAGCGGCCTTGATCTTAACGATCAATTCTGACTTGAAGAGAATAATTTCGGTCGACTTCCTCGCCCAACCAAGCATTAACTAGAGCAGAAAAATGAAAGACACAGGTCATGTCCTCCAGATTGAATCAGCCCCTTGCTGGATGGACACCCTGAGGGATTATTTGAAAGATGGTGCCCTACCAGAAGATAAGAAGTTCTCTTATCAAATAAGAGTTAAAGCTACTCACTTTCACTTTTCTCTTGAGGGAAAACTGTATAAGAGATCATTCACCGGTCCTTACCTCCAGTGCGTTCACTCGAAGGACGTCGAGCAAGTTCTGTACGAGCTCCATGAGGGAACCTTTGGGAGTCATATTGGGGGAAGGTCACTGGCTTTTCGAGCAATGAAGTAAGGATATCGCTGGACGTACATGGAGAAGGATTCTAGGATATATGCTCACAAGTGCGAAAAATGTCAACTCCACGCTCCTATGGTTCACCAACCGACCAGCGACCTAAAGTCTCTTACTAGCCTATGGACTTTCACCCAATAGGGGATGGACATCATAGGCCCTCTTCCTACCGCAGTCGGTAATTTCAAGTATTTATTGTCATAACAGACTACTTCACTAAATGGATAGAGGCAAAGCCACTAGCAAACATCAGAGATGCGAATATGATGAGGTTCATATGGAAGAACATTATCACCCACTTCGGGATCCGTAGGACCATCATCACCGATAATGGAACCCAGTTCGAAAGTGGCCTCTTCCATGGTTTCTATAATGACTATGGAATGAGGAACCATTTCATCTCGGTTGCATATCCTCAGAGCAACGGATAAGCTAAAGCTTCCAACAAAATAGTGATTGATGGATTGAATAAACGATTGGAGCGATCCAAAGGGGCATGGGTGAGCGAGATGCCACACATCCTATAGGCCTACCGCACTACCCCACAATGAGCAACCGGGGAAACCCCATTCGCATTGACATAGGGTATGGAGGCAATCATTCCTTTGGAAGTTGGCCTCCCCACCATGAGGTCCACCTTGGTTGACCAAGGCCAGAATGATGCAACATTGCTTGCTAAACGTGACCTAACTAAGGAACGAAGAGAGCTGTCTCTAATGAAACTAGCAAGCTATCAACAACAACTAACAAAGAAGTACAATAAGAAGGTCAATCCAATAGCATTCCAAGTGAAGGACTACGTCCTAAGGAAAGTTCTTGGTAGCACAGTAAAACCATTGGATGAAAAGTTAGGACCAAACTGGGGGGGACCATTCAAGGTGATAAGGGACAATTTTCAAGGAGCCTATCACTTGGAAACGCTGGAGGACAGGGAGATACCTCGATCTTGGAACGCAGCCAATTTAAAGAGATTCTACTTCTTTTTTCTGTGTTGATCTTTTATTACATTGTTAAAATTTGTAATTCATTTTTGATTAATAAAAGATTATTTGGCAGAAGAATTCAAAAAAGTGTTGATTTTATCTCAAATACTTTTCAACTCATGCACCTTTTCCAAGTTACAGTCTCCGCTCTCAACATATAAAAGCGGGGTATTACCCTCGTTAGGTTTTCATTATCAAACATGAATAACCTCATATCATTTTCCCTCGCAATATATTAAGCCCTATAGGGGATCCTTAGGCAGCTCGACCAACCCAGGTTGGTCGCCAAGCAATGTTTGGTTTAAAAGACAAGCTCGGATAGAACATCCAACACTAAGTGTGTCCTCACCATTTCCGCACTTAGGCCTAAGGAAGTTTGATGACACAACCTAAAAGGTAAAGTGAGGTAGAATGGTATATTATAAGCATAATGGACTGGGGGGATACTCACTCAACAAAACAACTCTACCTATATTCAATTTAGTCGACTAAGAAGAGCCCAAGATAATCAAACAAGAAATCAATTAAGTGAAAAATACACAACACATGTTTAGTGGACAAATAACCCAAAACATAATTATTTTATTACTTCACTACATGTACAAAGAGTTACATTCATTGAATTGAACAAATCCTAATGAGGAATAGGTCACCGAGCAAGATAGTTAGCCACTTGCGGTCTTCGGCCATCATCTGGGTGAGGAACCAACTCCTCCTCGACTTCATTTGCATCTAGCTCCAGTAGCTGCCTGTGGATAACATCTATGGGAACCCACTGATCATCCCTCCTAAATGGGTTAAGCATCAAAGTTGAGGGAGAGATCTCATGGCGATACCAGAGAACTGAGTTCCTAGGGACCTGCAACTCCCAAAGAGTACTCAACCATCCTCTAACGAAGAATAACTCCTGAACATCCTTCAACTTTATCGGTGCATCGGTCCAACCCTGATCATAACCATCAGTCTACACTTACCGAGGACCTTTTTTGAACAAGTGTCTCAGTAGGGTAACATCTCTATGGAGAACGACAGCTATCACATATGCCATGCAAACATCACCTTAGAGCTCAGCAATCTCCCTAGCTGAGCCACTACTGTCAGTACAAGCTCACGACCTAGTCGACGAGGAGGAGCCCCACAAAACATGGGGGGCAATGCTCTATGCATGATCTCTAAGTCATGAGACCTCTTTCCTCAGAGCATCATTCTTTTGTTGAAGTAATTGTCCAACTTGATTAATCTCAGAGGCCTCTATAAGTTTAGCCCTCAAAGCATTCACTTCCTCTTGAACGGAAGCGCCAACCTCTTCCCTCTCCTGAAGCCTATCTTTCAATTTGGCAACAAGCTCCGACTGGTCCTTAATGTTCTAATTCCTTGACCTAAGAGACTTGCAAATTCTTACAAAGGCTTGGCGAACTTGATTACTCACATTAGGACAAAGAATCCTTCCAAGTTGAGAAGTGGCAGGTATATACTCATCAACATCAATTAGCTACAGACCATATAAGCATTAAAAGACAAAGAAATCAGTACGTGGAAGAAAAAATAATTTCATTTCATTCAAAAAGAGTGTCCAATTACATTAGCAGGAAAAAAGAAAGAACAACAAAAGTGAAAAAGACAAAGATCTCACTAAAGCAGACTAGCTTGCAACCTTGGTCTACTCTGAGGTTGCTGGTTTCTTCCCCTTATCCGTAGCAACAGAAGTTTCAGGCATGCCTCCTTCAGATAGAGCAACCGCCACCCCCTGATCAAGGGGAGCGTCAGCAGCGATGGTCAAAATAGCAGAAGCAAGCACCTCATCCACAATAGGCTTAGGTCCAAGATCATGCTCGTCAAAGAGTGGAGAGTCGATATCCACCTCGGTCGCTAGAAGAGCCTTGTTCCAACCCTTTTTGAAGTTGACACAACTATTGTATTCAATCTGAGCATCAGCATCCTCATACACAGTAGCCCATCCATCGTTGTAAGAGATCTCCTTAAGGGTTGCAGCCTCAGATTCCACCTTCTTCACCTTTTCTACGACCACATAGTTCTCCTCCACCACAACCACCTTGCTCTTGTAGACCAAATCATAGGACTACCTCAGCTCCTGAAGGTCCTTGGTCGTCGCCTCCTTTGCTTGACTGGATTTAGTCAAGGCGAGATCGAAAGACTTATGAGAAGCATTGGCAACCTTTAGACTAGCCTCAAGTTCAACATTCTTCCTATCCTTGTCGGCGTTTTTCCTCGCCAGCTCATTACGGCTGCGGTAGAGAATAGTGAAATCGAGCACAAACTGTAGAGAAAAAGGAAATATTAGCAAAAGAAGTATTGAAATAATATTACAATAATGAAGAAGTGAAAGTAATCTTACTAAGGCTAGCCTCTGACTTGCCTTCATAACTAACTGGTCGGCCCCCATCACCCTCTATCGATCAGCTGGAAAAACTTATCTCTCGAGCACTGTCGAAGCCATCTGAGGAGAAAGAGCAACAGAAGCCCCTTTGGGAAGAGTAGATAAGGGCACCAGAGACTGCCCTGCTTTTGTCCTCACCTCTTCCCTCCTCTTTTCTTCTTCTCTCCCCTTCTTCTCCTTCTCAACCCTCTTTCTTTCCTCCACCCTCTTCCTCTCTTCTTCTTTCTTCTTCTCTCTTTCTCTCACCTGTGCCTCCTCCTTCTTCTTCCTCTCCTGCTCATAAACAGAAGACTGAGAACCGGTTGTAACATCCCTTCTTCCTAATTTCTTCTTCTTCGATCGGTAAGAAAGAAGCATGTTGTCTTCATCATCATCTAGAATCAAATTCTTCATGGGAGGAGCCATAACTTCCTCGCTTGAGCTACTAGAATCCCCTGTAGACCCTTGAATGTCTGAGCCCTCTTCCGAGATGGAATATTCTTCACTACAAAATCTCTCCTCACTGGAATTACCTTTGTCACCGCCCTTATTAGCACCCTCGCTCTCCTCACCAGAGCTGTTTTCCTCCTCGTCCAATTGGATTGGGTCGACAACAACCTCTCATGTGATGTATAGCTCATGAATGTTGTCCATAGGTCACGCAATGAAACTGGATCCAACATTCTTATAATCCAGAAGGAACATTGTTGATCTAGGATGTTCACTGTCAGCTAAGAGTTCCCTAATTTTCCAGGCCTTAACCAGCTTGGCAGCCCAAATCTCATGACGATCTGATTCTGAGCTCTTTGTCTTCACTGAAAAAAGAAAAAAGAGAAAGATATGATAAAACCATACATTAACAGAGTATCAATGAGCAGAACGAGAACTATGTCAACCTATATATTCCTCCCCATAAAAGGGAATATTGAATCTCCTAGACCTCGACCCTTCAGTATGGGGAGGGAACTTCTAATTTCTAGAAATAAAACCCTCATTCCAGTAGTCCTTGTGGGAATCAGGTAGGTAAACTACCAATACCCTATCAGGACTCCTGGCCTTGAGGTAAAGGAGACTAGAGCTTGTTCGAGAAAAAAAATAGAAGAAGCAGATTTCAGTAAACCCTAGATTTGTGCCATAAAGCTGATTAATTCTATACACATCATTGATAATTTTTCAAACATTTGGCAAGCACTGTGCAGGGACTATATTGAAGTGACTAAAAAAGTGCAAAAACAAGCGATTTGGGAGAAAGGTGAGAACCCCTGGGATAATAGGAGAACATGTATCCAATGACCATCCTTAATGTTTCTAACATTGCGAGGAATAGGGGCACATTCGATATCTAACCAGTTTGGAATATTATAGAATTTCCTAAATTCGATTATCGACCTATTACATATCTTCTTCATCAAAAAAGAGAAACCCTAATATCAAAATTGAAGAAATCCCAACAGAATTAGAAAAAAAAGGAGGGTGAAGAACTTATGAAGTAAGAATCAACTTGAGACAATGCAAAGCCGCAAGCAAGGATGATGATAAGATAAGGACGAAACTCGAAGACGAAGACATGAGAGTGAGAATGCAACAGTAAGAAGTGAATAAATCTAGAGAGTGCAAAGAAATTTGAAACGACAATAGGAAAAGACCTCTCCAGCGATGTTTTAAACCTTTCTAATCATAACGCACAGGTAACGAGGCAGTCTGTCACCTAAATCAATTCGGTAAGGGAAATTTAATACCAAGAGTGTGGCAAGATTCACACAAATGCCATTAAGGCAGATCATTTAAAATTATTGAGCCCAAATTATGACCTAAAATTTTTAGGGGCAATTGTGTGTACCTCGATTTGTCACTTTGGACCAGACAAGTAGCGCAATTACACATAACCCAAAGTCTAGAGGACTCACGCCTTAACCAATTCTGTTATGATGCAGTCAGTTCCTAAAATCTCTCTTTAGAGATACTTTAAGGATTTTGAGCTAACGTGGAGGAGTCACACACCTCCACTCTCCGAAATAACATGTATATATCAAACCCCTAGCCCGGGGCAAAGAGCATGCAATTTGCAGTCACTCACCAGAGTAAAGAGAAATTAAATACTGAGAGCACCACCGTGGACGAAGGACTTCTTATCGAACCACGTATATTATGTGTTGTGTGTTGTGATTGCCATTCTTTTATGTTCATTATTTATTCTGGTGATTGCCTTTGCTTGTTATTTTGTGTTGAGTTTAATTGTCACCACAGTTTATTTCATATCTCATGCTAGAAATTTATGACTTGTTTATCTTTTGTATTATATTTATTTTAGTTTGCATTAAATGAAAAATACAAAAGATTTTTGTTTGTCATTTGTGTTTCTTCTATGAGTTATTTAGGTTTAACAAAAAATACAAATGATTCTTGTTTGTCTTTTGACTAAATATTTTTTCTTGGTTAAAAAACTTTGAAAAACTTAAAAAGATTATATTTTTGTGTGTATTTTGGTTTTACACACCTTTTGTGGCATATGTTTATGTTTGAATCCTTAATACCACTTCCGTGTGGCTAGAACTTTTGGTTAGAATTTTAATCCTTAAATTGTTCCTTATCATGCTTACATGAAGTAGTTTAAGTTTGACTTGCTTAATGAATTCACTATTATATGCCTTTTTAGACACATGCATGAGCTCTTTAAACTTTTAATTTCACATGTATATTTGATCTTTTTGAGGTGTTATCCTACCAATCTAGTCATCTACATTCTATGACCTAGGAGGACTACTGCATGTTCAAATCCGTTGCACGTGAGAATTGAGAGATCAAAAAAATTATATATATATATATATATATGTGTGTGTGTGTGTGTGTGTGTGTGTGTGTGTGTGTGCACGGGGAAGGGATCCGAAAGGAAATATTATCCTTTGCGATTAAGCCATCGTTTGGAATGGACCTAAAATAAGTACGTGGTCCAAAGGCCTAAAAGAATCTGAAATTAAAAGAAAAATATTTGCCAAGGTCTATTTTGTTTTGTCGATATATTGATTTGATAGAAAAGAATTATATGATTATTTGAGGGAGATTAGATGGATTGTCAACAGTTTGCACAATGTTCATTTATCCTAGTTGCACTTTCATTTTCATGACTCTATTGGTTTGTAGAATCATCAACATGCTAGGCTTGTATGGATTGTGTTTGTATGTTCATGAGTTCACTTTATCCTATCACATAAAGGCTAAATTCTAGTTGATAAAGTTTTACAATCAATGCGAACTACGTGAACACGTTTAAGTGATTGGGTTTTAAATTCATTAGTATCTAGTTCACACCCCTTCACTTCCGTTTCCATGTGACACGGTTATGCTATAAGACTGTGGAAAACTCGTGTTATTTTACTTTGTGACATTTGTGTGTTTATATCTATATGTGTACTTATGCTTAGTTTGTATATATATATATATATATATTGTGTGTGTGTGTGTGTGTATATATATATATATATATATATATATATATATATATATATATATATATATATATATATATATATATATGATATTTTGTTTGTTTTTGAGTCTTTGCAATGTTAGCCAATTCATTTATACTTTTAATTCATAATTGATATCTATCTTGTTGCGAATTTTGGTTGATATCCCATGCTTATGTTAAATACATTTTTGTTGGTATCATTTTTTTTATCGCATCATAAGTTGGTATCTATTTACCCTTATTGTGGATTAGTTACTTTTTATCGTTGCCCATATGCTTTAATGCTCTTATCACTTTACGCATAATCGTATTTTACTTATTTTCCCATATTTTATATCCCTTGTGTAGTTTTAAGAAGGATAAATAGTATATACTTTAATTGGGAAAGAAATAAGTAATGTTTTAATTCTTTATCCTTTGTCTATTTCTAAACAAAAATGGGGAGAATGATAGGGTAAGAAATGGTATCTATTCTTATTATCATCATATCTTAGTTTAGGAGATTTATCTAAGTGGGAGACGTCTTTTCTAAGTAAGTCATTCAATTGATGAAGAGGAGAATTAATTTAGGGGGAGTATTTATTTTACCTGCACGTTTGATAATCCTATTATCATAATATCTTAGTTTAGGAGATTTATCTTAGTGGGGGACGTCTTTTCTAAGTAACTCATTCAATTGATAAATAGGAAAATTAATTTGGGGGGAGTATTTATTTTACCTGCAGGTTTGATAGTTTGCTTAAGTGTGCAAGAATCTTTCTAAGTGGCAACTTTCATCAACAAAGCTATTTATCCTAAGTGGTATGGGGGTCAAATTTTGTAAGGACATTTTTCTCAAGTCCGATATGTTACATTTGTGTATGTCATTCGTTGCTACATTTGGCACGTCACTTCACGATATCACATGATGGCTTCAATCTGAATTCTAGGAATCAAGCATTCAACATATTCATCAAGTGTCCCACATCTGCCTCAACGACTTCACGTTCCACGCTTTTATGGATTTTATGCAAGTGGTTCGTTTGAGAAGTCAAAACAATGAAAGAAAGACAAGATAGGAAAGTTTAAGGGTATTTTTGTAATTTTATAGCCATAGTCCGGATGTCTGGATAGCAAGAAATTTGAAGATCTCGACGCACGAAGATACTGGAAGAAACGTCACTCCAATCCAAGCTACGGTGAAGGAGTTATGACCTTTTGAAGATGGAAAAAATTCCATAAAAGAATGCTAATTTTTTAACCCCAAACCAGCGAGGTACTGCAAACCGCATAGTGAACCGGTTCAGGGGGAACCGGTTCGGGTACAAGAGAACCGGTTCCGGGTGCACGCATAATAAAAGTCCCACCAAATCAAAACTCTTTTAGTTTTCTTACATAAGCCAACTTCGGGGGAGTTATTTTTTAAGACTTGGAGAGACGTCTTTTAGAGTTCTATTAGCTCAAGTCTTCATATTTTTGAGTCCCCAAAACTCATGTTTTGATTCACACATCATTCTCATATTTTTGTGAATCCTTTTGGAACCCAAGAACACTACTTTGCTTTTGTTCATCTTTGTGGGGAGATCTCTGCAACCGAGGGATGTGTGTTATTACTGAGGGAGTCTCTACAATGTTTTATGGTTGCGTGCCATTGAGGAGTGTTGCGGTTCTTCCTTTGCTGATGGGATTGTGGTCCACGTGGGTTTGCTACGTGTGGATTCATTGCTTACGACACCGATCGATGCCTGGGGGTTTTCATGTGTCACTGTATTTCATTATATTCCGTGTAAGTTGCGATTTACTTATTATAATCAAATTAAAGGTTTTTCCCTTCAGGGATTTTTCCTGAATACTTGTGTTGCATGCTTTATCTATTTATGGGTTGACACACACACAAAGATAGATGCATGTTTAGGGGCTGAATTGATTTGGTTTAAAGATAGACTCTAATTAAATAAGGTTTGGAAACTTGAGAATTAATTTAAATCGGTATCACACACCGCATCATACCTTTTACGAATTGGTATCAGAGCGAGTTACGCTAATTTATCGTGTATTCCTATTTTCCACAAAATTGTGTGATATTGATTTTTTTTTTAAATCAATTTTTTTTAAATCGCAATTTTTCCGATGGAGCACTTATGTAATCGGATGCCCCTCTTTGATGACATGAGTCAGTGTTTTGATGATATAAATAGTTTGAATTTGGCGTTTGCTAAAAGAATTGATTTTTTTCAAAAAGAAAATTCTCTTTTTAAATCCACGATGGATCTTTTGCAAACGGTTCGAAATCAAACAGATTTTTATCGTGAGAAACTTGTTTCCTTGGACTATGACTTTGTTGCTTTATAATTGTCCAAGAAGGAGAGTGACGATAGGGTCCTATTTTTAGAAGATGAATTAGATGACCTTAAAAATTCAATGGTTTGTGTTTGTGCCAAAGAGGATAAAAATATTTTAGTAAATGAGTTTGTGGCACGTGAAGAGACTCTTAGGGAAAAGTTTTCTTTAATTGAGGGGGAGCAAGATAACCTTATAAGTTTAATTGAAAATTTGAAAAAGAAATCCCTGCCTTTGGAAGAGCGTAATTCTTTACTTGAGTAAAAGATTTTGAAGTTAAAAAATGAGTTGAGAGAATCAATTAGGTTTGATAGTGATGGTAATGTCTCATCTTGTTCTCATGCTTCTAGTGCTAAAGCCAAAACCATGATTTGTTTTATAGGGTCAATTAATCCCAAGAACGTTAGAAAAGATCACAATTTAGGTAACATTCCTCCCGTTTACACATGTTCACATTGTGGTAGGAAAGGTCACATTAGGCATTTTTTTTCTGATCTTGGAAAGAGTCCTAGGAAGTTTATGTTTAATGTTTTTGTGGTTCCCAAAGCCCCCACACGTCGTTTCACATCTGTTTGGGTTAAGAGATCACTTTTAGAGGCACTAGATTTTAGACAAGTTGATTCTCGTTTTCTTGCACATGATTCTTCTCTTCCCGTATCATATAGATGATTGTGTTTGCTTATTTGTCATACGATAGTTTTTGTTTCATGATATTTATGTTTGCTAGCATTGTGACATGTACTTTTTGTATAAATTTTTATTTTTGAAAAATACAAAAAGATTTTATTTTGATAAATTTTTTGAAAAAATCCAAATAAAGTTTTGTATTTTATTTGTACCTTTCATGGATGAAAACTTAGGATGACCGAGTCACAACATCATTCCATTTTTCATGTGACTATTTGATAGTGTTTTGAGACAATATGTCAATTCATTCATGTGCTTTATAATGTTTGGAGTCATTAATATGTAATTGAGTGCTAGTTCCTACATGTTTGACTCGTGATTTCCTTTATTGCACACGTGCACGAATTTGTTTGATTATTGTGCTTGTCTTATCACATGTTGGTTGGGTGTTTTCACTTCAATTCTGTCCTTAAAACGAACCAAGCACGATAAAACTTGATAGGAAAGTTGTGCATGTAAGAGCCATTTGTTAGTTTGTGTGCTTTGTTTAAAAACGGTGAAGGGGTACGAAAGATTATCATTTATCCTTTACGATTAAGCCATTGTTTTAATTGAACCAAAAAATTAAGGAATTTTATTATCCGGGGTCTAAAGAGGTTTAAAAGAGCCCGAAAAAATTTAATGGCAATAAAAAGAAATTCATGCCATTTATGGGCCAATTAGTTTTTTGCACCAATTCTCCAAAGTTTGAGAATCTAGTTTATTCACCTCTAAAAGAAAAAAAAATATATGAGGGTGTTTGGATGGAGAATTAAAACGGGTTTGCACGTCCTTAGAAGTCTTGAAAAAATACTACATAGTTTTGGACGTTATTAGTGTGGAAATCACTTTGACTTTGATTTGTTGATTTTCATAAGACGATGTCATCTAAATTCAACAATTTTTACACCTAAGGATACTTTTGATGTTCATTCATTAGGAGTACACGTATGCATCATGCACATACGATTGATTGAGTTTATTTACCTCTCAAATGTGTTCCCACCCATTCATTCCATTTCCTTGACTTGGTTGTTTTAGTTTAATTCCATGGTGTGATTTTTAGTATCTTATTTTTGTATGAAATATTTGAAAAATTCAAAAATAGTTTGTGAATATTTTTTTAGTATCTCTTTGCAAGAGCACGTTTGCCATTGGATTGATGCCTTGTTTTGAATGCCGTGACACCCCGATTTTGCTTGTTTGATTTTATTCTTCTCTTTTGTCTATTTAGGGATATAATAAAAGGGGAGAAGGAATTATCCTATTATGGGGGAGTTTGAATTATCTATTTTTATCTCATTTCAAACACATAACGTCATGTGGTATTTTCTTTATCTCATGTGTGTAGGTACGAAGATTTAAGATCAAATTGTTAAACACCCTGATGAGAAAAGATTTGAGATTTTGAAGATTTGAAGAACAAACGATGAAGATCTACTCATGTGTATCTTTCCAGTTTTGGGTTCATGGGAGGGTAGATTTGTATAGGTCAATTGAATAATGATAATTCATATTTTTTATTTTGTACCGGCATAGACATAGGGCGAGATTTGTAAGGACATTTTTCTCAAGTCCGATATGTTACATTTATGTATGTCATTCGCCGCAACATTTGGCACCTCACTTCACGATATCACATGAAGGCTTTTATCCAAATTCTAGGAATCAAGCATTCAATATATCCATCAAGTGTCCCACATCTGCCTCAACGACTTCATGTTCCACGATTTTATGGATTTTATGCAAGTGATTGGCTAGGGAAGTCAAAATAATGAAAGAGAGACAAGATAGGAAAGTTCAAGGGCATTTTGGCAATTTTATAGCCATAGTCTAGAGGTCTGGTCAGCTATAAATTTTAAGATCTCAACGCCATAAAGATACTGGAAGAAACGGCACCCCAATCTGAGCTACGGTGAAGGAGTTATGACCTTTTGAAGATGGAGAAAATTCCATAGAAGAATGCTAATTTTTTAACCCCAAACCAACGAGGTACCCTAAACCGCATAGTGAAACGGTTCGGGGTATAGGAAAACTGGTTCGGGGTACACGCACAACAAAAGTCCCACCAACTCAAAACTCTTTTGGTTTTCCTATAAAAGCCAACTTCGAGGGAGTTATTTTTAAGACTTGGAGAGATGTTTTTGAGAGTTCTATTAGCTCAAGTCTTCATATTTTTGAGTGCCAAGAACTCATGTTTTGATTCACACATCATTACCATGTTTTTGTGAATCCTTTTGGAACCTAAGAACACTACTTTGCATGTTATTTCTCAAGGAGTCTATACGAAGTTTTATGGATTCGTGCCATTGAGGAGTGCTGCGGTTCTTCCTTTGCTGATTGGATTACGGTCCATGTGGGTTCACTGTGAGTGGATTCATTGCTAACGACACCGACCGATGCCTGCTGGTATTCGTGTGTCATTGTATTTCATTATAATCCGTGTAAGTTGGGATTTACTTATTATAATGAAATAAAAGTATTTGACCTTCGGGGATTTTCCCTGAACATTTGTGTCGCATGCTTTATATATTTATGGGTTGACACACGCACATACATAGATGCATGTTTAGGGGCTGAATTGATTTAGTTTAAAGATAGACTCTAATTAAATAAGGTTTAATTAGAAACTTGCGAATTAATTTAAATCTGTATCACACACTGAATCATACATTTTACAAAATTCTTATTTTATTTTTGGGTGGGAAGTTTTTGAGTCTAGTAGAGCTTGATGGACCTTTAGGATTTTTGTTTGGTTTTTCTCCTGGAATAGCCAATGGGGGAGATTTGTAACGACACAAATTTCCAATTGAGTCCTTGTAGGTTTGGCTCAATTCCGGACAAAAATATTTGAGTGATAGGATATAGTTCATGTGTATCCATCCAAGCCCATCACGTATATGTTGAAGACATAGCGGCCAGATTTGTAAAGATTCATCATTGCCGAGTTTCAAGTGCCATGTTTCTACGTCAACGAAAATTGATTCCATAGTCTCCAAAAGGTATGAATGCATTTTTATATATATATAAAATGATTTTTTTTTAATGTTACTTTAGAAGATTAAATAAAAAGTTTTCGGGCTTAAATCGAAAAAATGCGCATTCTGACATTTCGTTCGAACGAGAATGTCGTTCGAACGGGAATTTTGTTCGAACGAGTTTGCCAACGAGTTTTCCCATTTTGGCCACAGGAACATCCTTAGATGGTCGTTCGAACGAGATTTCTGGAGGGATTTTTTTTGGTAATTTTTTGCAGTTTTCTCCATGTTCCCACTACTTTTGTTCCCATTAACTTTTTCCAGATTTTATATGTGCAGGAACCAACCTCTTTGATACAACTTTTGACACACTTTGAGAGTGAAATATCAAGACAGAATTTCCAAAATTAAAAGTTCATGTTTTTGTGTTTTCAAGCCTTCATGAATTAATTTCTACCAAAACACATACACCTATCAGTTTATGTTTCTTCCAAGTTCTTTTATATATATATATATATATATATATATATATATATTTCTTGGAGTTTGTTTGGCATCAGTTCCTACTCTACCTTTTGAAGAGTTGTTTGGGTTTACTTCTACATCCCACAAAGAAGAAGAGTTTGTTTGCTATGACATTCCCACTCGGAGAAAGGCTTCCGGTGCGGGTTGACGGTTGTACAAAAGCTTCATTGGTGGATTCCAAGGTTCTGATGGAGTCCAAAATTGTCTACTAGGCGGAGGTAGTTACAAGAAGACGGTCATGATCTTGGACGGAGTCAAGTCGAGTTGTGTAAGTAATTTGTCTTGTAATCATAAAACCATACTTAGTGGACTAAGACTAATGTCGTCCGAGGTTTTTACCATTTGTGTTGTTCTTGTACATCGCGGCGTAGTGGTTGTGAATTTATTTTATCTTGAAAAATTCACCTTAGATGCATGCTTAAGTAAAAATATAAAATTTGGTTTTATTCGCAATCTTGAATAAAATTGTACTTGTTCAATTATTTGGGTAAGTTTATTTTAAGTTAATCTAATTCAAGTCGGCACTAAATTTATTGGATCATATTCTTGCTTAAATTGTTTAAACATGATAATTAAATTAATTTGGTTTAAGTGAAAAATCCATTAAGTGTGTGTGTTTACTTTAATTCACTTTGTAGTGTTTAATTTTAATATGTTTTAAGAAATAAAAATTTGTGTTCACCATAATCAAAACCTTTGGATTATGCACCACAAGGTTGACTTAGCCTTGGAGAGATGCTTGACTATTATATAAGTGATTGACATACTTCAGGCTTTGGATTATCTCATCATTCTGTTGCGAACCTGATCCGGAGCTTTTTTCCATCACTAATGAATGTTAATATTTAATTGTATATATTATGAGATCAAATGAACAATGGTAAGAAATCAGAGTTAACCAAGTATAGTACCAAGGATGTTGTCTTTGATTTTCTGCTAAATTACACTGATATGGCCGCGGCCTGAGGTATATATATAGGTACTGACGTGGCCTTATCAAGGGAATTTCCCCATAACCGAGTCTGATGACACTGTAATAAGTCCAATTTCCCCAGGTGAACTGCAGAAGCTCTGTATATTAACTGTCATAGGAGGGATACGACATTTAGGCTGTTAAACCGCCAGGCCAAATCCTGCCTGAGGCAGTGAAGGGTGTGATCCTAAAATTGGGCCTATAAGGAGTGTACAAAGGGAAAAACAACCTTTAGGTAAAAAAAATATCATAAACCTAGTAGTAAACCCTAGATCATGCGTGTAAAGGGCATAAATGAGTAGATGAAATTCTTCCCTAGTTACCCACCTTTATGAGGCTATATCCTTTTGTGCTTTTCAATACTGTATAGGTAAGGTAATATCACTGGGGTATAGAAAACAGATCTAAGGTCATAAAAGGGAAGACCAATAAACATATCTGAAAAAGAACAATCCTCTCTTGTTGTTTTTCATGCAAAATTTTGAGTCCCACAACCCAAATTCCACATGTGAGATAGTGTCTAGAGGGTCGTCATGGATGAAGTAAGGTCCCACGGACGACAACAAAATGATGAAATGAGAAATCAGACTTGCGTCCTTCTCGACACCATATCAAACGTAGAATAAAAGTAAAGCTAGAAATAAAGGAAAGAATACAGAATATAGATTGGTTCGGCTATAAAAATGACCATTTGTCCGTTGTGATTCACTACTCCCATTATATGTAATGTATGATACAAATTAATGTTCCATTATAGGCATATAAGATAGAGAGAGGGTAAAATAGTACATGATATTGGTTAAACTGGCAGCCCTATATGTTCCCTACAAAGTTTGATGGCGCGGTAGAGGCAGGATGTGAGCCCCCAATATGGAATCCTTTAAAGAGAGAGTGCTATGAGAGTTGGATAGGGATTTACCAAGTGAATTCTCCTCCCTGATGGTAAGGTGAGGACTTATATTTATAAAAGTACAAAAGGTGTGTCACCTGCATGGAGCACGTTACATGTAGATAAGTTATGTGAATATGGAATGCTTCTAATAGCAGGAAAATTGTCAAGTGTTTGTTGCGAGAGTAGGGGTTGTCGCCTATTTGAACCAAAACCACAACCAAGGACTGGATAGGTGTTGCGGCCTATTGGAGCCCAGGTAGGAACTGTTAGATCAGTGGATGTCCAAGGCCAGGTTAAGTGTTTGTGGTCACGGACTATCTAAACCCAGGCAGCGGCCTGTTACTAATTATCCGCAACCATAGTGTATGATTCCTTCAATGTAAGTCTGCTTAGTTCAAGTTTAAGTGGAAGGAGCATGAGTGTTAACAATCCTAGAGCATAATATAACATTTAGAAAATGAAAATGTATAAGAATAAAATTTTATAAAGAGAGAGCATATAAAAGCATCTTTAAGTAAGTTATATTATACAAAAGGGTCATTATAACTAGAAGTTCTATTTTATCATACTATTATATAACCGATACATATCTTAAGCTTTATTATTTTGTACAACCATTGGTATCTTACTAAACCTATGTTTGTAGTATTTCTACAATATTTACAAAGTACTTATTATATATATTAGGAATAGGATAAGGTAGGTTATTATGTTCTTCATTCTGGAACAAAGGAATCGGTCTTGAAAGGATCAGAGTTGGGAAGGAAATCAAAGTGGTCCATCTTGGAGGGGTCATCATAGGTGGAGATATTAGAAGATCCTGATGAAATCTCAATAAAAAGTTATCCGTTTGAGTTGGCTTCAGGTTAGCGCAAGGCTAGAGAGTGAATATCGTTCCATGTGAGATTAATAGCCTCTTAGAGAATAATTGGGCCATCCACGTACTTTCGCATTTTTCTCAACACCTAGGTTTCAATAGATATTCAATTAGTCAACACCAATAACTTAAAAATAGTTCTCGAATTTATCCAACCATCATCCACTTCTCGAACCATAACACTGAGCCTCACAAAAACATATTCCCCTATCGTGTTTTCCCATCTATTGGTGGGAACTATATCAAAACTAAAAACCTGTAAACCCAAATATTCATGCTGCAAAATAGATTTAATACATGACGAAAGTAAAGAAGTTACAAAAAATGTAAAATAATTAATGTTTTATATTATTCCCTTATAGGAGTCTAACCCAAGGTATTTTGGAATTACGTTATGATACGAACTTATCATACCCTATTTTTGGTATGAATGTACAAGATAGTAATAAAGAAATGAAAGTAAAGTTAAGGAGGAAAAACATGACTTTGTCCATTAATAATGTATTACATATATTATACAACCACCATAGGGGTGAATTATTCATGTTACATTTTATTCTAAAAACTGAAAAAGGACATAGGTCATCGAGAAACACTATTATATTCTCCCATCTTTCGTAATCTTCTTCCAAATAGGTATATATGCATACATATGATCTGTGCATATCACAGAAAGGGAGGTGTATGGCTTCATTCTCTAGGAACATCTGGAGGAAAAGGAATTAGCATGAGTATGCTAAGTAGATTTTAACCAGTTTTACATGAGTATGCTAAGGAATTAGCATTAGCATGAGTATGTTACATTGGTCACGTGCCCTCCTATGCCTGGTTAATGTTCCTGGTTGAAAAGTTCATCTTCAGCATCTTTGACAGTTGACCTAGGTTTTGATAAAAAAAAATGACCTTGAATAAATTCTGATTTCTTAAATTCTTTTGATGATTCTTGAACAAATTGAACCTAATTAATCATAAGGAATCTAAATATACAGGTTTCACGGATTGAGGTTCAGTATTCATCAAATTTCCACTACTATGTGTTTTTTATAAAATTTGACCAAACATTTGTGGATTAACAAAATATGGCAATGTATTTTAAGCTTATGGTTAGGTTTCCGCTATCCCAAGGAAGAATTTGGATTTGGTTTGAAGGATTGAGGTATTGTGGTTCAAAGAATTTTTGGAATTTCGATTTCTGTAATTCGAAAACACTTTTGAGAAATTGGATTTCAAATCTTATGAGTTTTTAAAAATTACCATTACACTTGAGCTCCAGGGCTCATAAGAAACACATTGAGGTCATTGAAACAGGTTCAAAGTCGAAGAATTAAGTTTGACCATTAAAGTTCAAGTTTTAATGGAGTTTTTAAAGGTCTGTGCCCATACATGTTATTCCACGCAAAATAGTCTACTTTTTCTGACAGGGTTAGGTATTATGATGATGCAGGAAATTCTTTGGGGAGTAAAACCAATAATTGATGCATAAAATCATAGGTTACTAGTTTGGAGGGAAAAAACTCAGGTTTGGTTCTACTGAATTATTGGGTTTTAGGGTTGGATTTCATGGGTATTTATACTATAAGATAGGGGCAGTTGATTGGAGGTTTAGGGGAGTGGATTCTACCCAGTTTTAAGAAAACAAAACTTGGGGAAAATAATATCAAATGGAAAAATAGTTTTCAGCATGTGATTTTTGTCATTTTCTGCCAACAGGGATGCTTTGTTGGAAGGGGAAGAAAGTTTATTAAATTTAGTTTTGGTTATGGTCCTATAAATCAATTTTTATAATTATATTGTATTTTATATGATAAATTTTCATGTTTTAGGGGCATTTGTATAATTTTATGGATGTTTAAGGATTAGGATTGAAAATTAAATTAATTGAGGTCTAAAGGTTCAATTTGTTATAAATTTTGTATCTTTGGGTGAAATAGAGGTTAAGTTATACTTCTTTTAAAGTTTAGAGGGGTAGTCTGGTAATTTTGTAACATTGGGGGTACTTAGATAATTAACCAGAGTTGTAGAGTTTATTATGTAGTTTCAATTTTGTTATGGTGTTTTTGAATTTGATTAAGTTATAAGGGGGATGTGAGTACTTTGTGGGTATTACAAAACAAACCTGAGTTAGATCTAAAAATCAAGGCTATGGTGGAATGATTACTTGCAGTTGGATTTGTCAAGACAATCCAACATCCAATTTGTCTTTCCAGCATTATGGTAGTGGGGAAGAAAGACAAAACCCAAATTCGCATTTTTGCTCATTTTAGAAATCTTAATAGAGTTTCCAAAAATATGAGTTGCATCTACCTTAGATGGATAACTTTATCGATTTAACTCCTAAGAATGAGATGTATAGCTTTACGGATGGCTATGTTGGTTATAACCAGATCAATACGGATCCAAACAACTTTCAGGACACTTTTAGGAATTTTTATGAACAATGTAATGCCTTTGGGTCTGAAAAATGAGGGGGTAACTTATAGAAGATATTAATGGCTATTTTTCAAGACTTTTACATGAAACTATGGAATTTTGTGTGGATGATTTAGTAATTAAATAAAAGGTGTATTCTCACTTAGGTTACTTGAGAATAGTTTTCAATAGATGCAGAAAGTAAAGACAAAGATGAACCCGATCAAGTGAGACTTTGGTGTAACAAGTGGAAAATTGTAGTATTTTGTGGTTGATTGGCAGGGAGTGTAGATGGACCATACCAAACAAAACTCCATTTTTGATATGCCTTTTCTAAAAATACATAAAGAAATAAGTGTTTCCTTGTAAAGATTTCTTACTTAAGGAGATTTTTACCAGGTTTATCTCGAATAACCCACCCACTGATGGAACTGTTGAAAAATACCACAAAGTTAAAACGGGAGTAACCACACTAAGAAACTTTTGACACTCTTAAGAGATTGCTCACCTCTCCTCAAATGATAATTACACCTAAGGAAGGAATACCTTTAATGATTTATCTAACCTCCACTATCAGTTCCATTGATGCTTTATTGGCATCGAATTTTGATGCCCAAGAGAGACTTGTCTTCTACTTGAGTAGAATTATCCATGGCCCTGAGGCAAGATATAAAATCATACAAAGACATTGTGTGGCTTTAGTCTTTGTGGCTAAAAAAAACTTAGGCATTATATGCTATCATTTACTATCAACACGGTGACAATATGTGATCCAATTAAGTTTTTTCTTGCATAAACTATGTTAGTTAGAAGAATGACAAGATGGCTCCTCATTCTTTCAGAGTATGATTTGAAGTGTGGTTCCTTACTCAATTAAAAGTCAAGTCTACATAGATATATTGGCTATCTTTCCTTCAGGTTTGTTTGAACTATCTCATGAAGATATATCTTGTTATAAATTATAGGACAATATTTGTCAGGAAATCTTAGAGGAATGGTCCATGGAGTTTGATTGTTCATCACCTAACGGCAAAAGAGGAGCTAGAGTAATTCTATCTAGAGGAAATGAGGATATTTCTCTTTCCTTTAAGTTGGATTTTCTTTGTTCAAATAACGAGGTAGAGTATGAAACTTTGACTCTAGGATTGCTTGAGGATCTTAGAAAAAGCATCCATTCACCATACATCAAATGGGATTCAAACATGGTAGACAAGCAAGAAAATCGTGAATACACATTTAAGCACCACAATCTATCTCTTTGTCGAACAATTATACAGAGGTTGATTTATCTATTTTATGAAGTAAAAGTAGAGAGACATCAAAGAAACATGAACTGATATAATGTTGCATATGCCGTGATTGAAAAAAAGATAGTGATGTCAAGTGAGTTAACAATCGTGGTGATCCATCAAAAGACAACCCCATAGCCTATGCTTTATACTTTCCCATAAACGCTGCCTCGGATTAGAGAGGAGCAATCAGGAAACATCTGGAAACAAGAGATGGTTCGATGAAGGTTACTGAGATAGCACAATTCTTCCTTCTTTAAGGAATTATATTAGAAAAATCCTAGTGGTTGGTTCCAGATGACTTAGCCCGAAAAATATCAAAGACGATTAAAGGAAACTCATAAGAAACATTATGAGACCATTGAGATTTTTATTTATAAAATAATCTAATGAGAATGGTATTTTTAGCCTACAATGAAGAAAGATGCTACATCAGAACAAAGAGATTGTAATAAATGCCAAATCTACGTCCACCTAACTGAATGCAACTTCTTGAAGTCTCAAATAAATAGGATATAGCCTTATATTTACTTTATTAAAGATGGAGTGGTTCTGGAAGAAAAAGTAGATACCATATCTCGTATAATAAGATCCCCATGGTTTTACTTGCTAAAATATAAGCTTTATCGGCAAGGATACTTCAACACACCTTTACAATGAATCACCACAGATGAAGCAGAAGAGGTTCCCAAACAAGGACAAAATCCAGCTCTTATTTGAGGAGCCAAATTGTATTATCAACTTATGACACTTGACTATTATTGGCCAACAAGGGAGAAAGATTTAGTTGAATTTGTTCAAAAATGCAAAGCTTGCCAACTTGATAGTTAGCTCATCCATTCTACATCAATTGATTTACACTCATCGGAAACACTTTATCCTTTCCAAAAAAAATTCATTTCACCTTATGGGACAATTAAATATCAATTTAGAGCAAAATATGGATGCTCGTGGAAACTGAGTTCTTTATAAAGTGGGCTGAAGCAGTACGTTTGAAAAGAGCAACAACATAAGTAGTGGCACAATTCATTAGGGAATGTTTAATTTGTTATTTTAACATTCCTAAAGTTATTCTTTAAGATATTGAAAGTCCATCTAGAGAAAAATATGCCTTTCGAACAAACATGCTTTCTCAGAATAGGGATGTTCAACTAAAAGCACTAGATAAACATTGATATAACACGAGCAAGCAATTTTATGTTTACATGAAGAAACTCTTCAAATCTTACGAGAACGTCGTGAGACTAAGAAAGTTTGTGGAAGATAATTTGGTCTTGAAGGCTGATGTTAATCACATTAACGGACTTCCTTCGATAAAATTTGCATCAAATTGGGAAGGACCATATGTTGTTGGAGAAGCACATGACTCAGGTTATTGTATAATTTTAAAAATTGTAGATGATAAGCCTTTCAAAATTAACAACAATATGCCTTGAAATTTATCATGTTTAAGAAAGATAATTGTAATTTTTTTTTTCTTGAAGAACTGTGAAGAACGCACATGAAGTTGTAATATTTGTGTGTTAAGTATTCAAGCAAAGGAATAAAATGCTCACATAAGATTAATGAACAAATACTCTATTTATATTTCAAAATAGGATATTACAAATAAAAAAGGGACTACTGCCTAAGGGTACAAGATAATGAATTTGTCCTAATAAAAATCCTAAACCTGAACCAGTGAATAAGATTTCTCCAACTAAGGCAGTTATATCTTGGGCAACATTTCTTTCATGCTCAGACAAGGCAGGAATCTTGACTCCGGCCTCCTCCTTTCATTTAAACACAAGCTCACAATTTCTCTTGGCATCACTAAAAGTTCTCTCTATATAAGCTACCTCTTAATCACACTCCTTAAGCTGAGGGATGAGCTCGATTTATTTTTGTTCTTTATCCTTGGGGTCCTCCATAACTTTGAGATAACTAAAATGACAGGCTCCTCACAGAGGATATTATAGAAACCTCAACTTATTGATTATCCAAGAAAAATCAATTCCATTTTTCCTCAAATCTTTAAGATTCCCATGTAGCAATATAGCATGAATCTCTCTTAAGAAGACGGTGAAATATTCTCAATCTCAACTACAATGGTAACATTCCCTTTGAGAAGGTAGGCCATCATTAAGTTGTGAGGTCTTATGCATTCAGTAGTAAAAGTCTCAAGGTGATAAATCAAAAGCTAATCTTGCACATAATACTGTGAGCATTGAATAATAGTGCTATTATAAGGCACCTATCGGCAATACTAAGTTAGTGACATATTTGGCAAAAAAGGCTCAAAAGCAGATCCACTCTCATCAGTTTGCACATTGTGTGTAGAACCTTAGTCATCACAGGAGGACGAGTGAGAATGAGTTGGAGTATCCATATCCACATCAATAAAAGCCAAAACTTAATGAGGTTCCTTGAGAGGGCTACTTTCTATGATAGGCTGCAAAGATAGACAAAACATAAGAGTTAGCCAAAATCTTAGTAAGATTGGTGCTAAATCACCAAGCATGAGTATATAATAATAGAAATACCTTAGTAGTAAGCTACTAAATTGACTTATAAAGTGTAAATTTTGAGTAAAAAGCTTAGTAGTAAGCTACTAAGTTTACTCATAAAGTGCAAATTTTTTAGAAACCTTAGTAGTAATCTACTAAGTTGATTTATAAAGTATAAATTATGAGAAAACCTTAGTAGTAAGCTACTAAGTCGACTTACAAAGTGTAAATTTATCAAGAAGGGTTAATAATAAGCTACTAAGTTGACTTATAAAGAGTAAATTTTTAGAGAAACCATAGTAGTAAGGTAATAAGTTGACTTATAAAGAGTAATTTTTTAGAGAAAACTTAGTAGTAAGTTACTAAGTTAACTTACAAAGTGTAAATATCTTCAAGAAATCTTAAGAATAAGATACTAAGTTTACTTACAAAGAGTAAATTTATATTGAAACCTTGGTCATGATTTATCTAATCCATAAAGATATTCATATAGAGTTATATAAAATTACCTCATCAACAGAAGAAGGAGAAGGAAACACATACTCTGAAGCCTGATCGGATGCATTACCAGAGAAAGCTTAAGGTTTCACTATTGCAATAAGGGGAACTAAAACCAGATCAACCTCAACTGAAGGAGTTGGATGATCCCTCTCCTTACTCCTGGAAGCTGAAACACTACAAACTGAAGCAGCTCACAAATAAAGTCTTCGCCTACAAAACATATAGAAAATAACATTTTGTTTTAAATGCAATTACATTAAGAATAGTTTCATGAGAAAGAGGAAGCTTATATACAGGAGCAAGATTGTGACTTCTATCATCACCAATAGTTACAAAATTAATTGAAGTATTGATAATTCAACATATTGAGATAATGTAATAACAGGAACAATACAGATCCTTTTAAACCAACCTCAAATGATCCTGTTGGAAGGTCCACAACCAATGGTAACTCCACTAAAGTTAAAGGAGTTGAGGGACTGGAAGATTTAGCAGTTGTACTTGAAACCATTAGTGGGACTTTGTCCAAATGTAATTTTTGGTCTGGAGCAGAAGCACGTTCAGAAGGAGACGTTTAATAGTATGTTAGGATAATCATTAGAGAATGGGGCAATAAAGAAGGTGCAACATGGGTGTGTCCAATAATTAGAATTAGTTTTTTTATGGATGACTATCATTAATATTTTGTAATGCCCATTAGAGATGAAGGAGCATCCTGCAAAAGAAAAGAAAGGAAAATATCATAAAACATGTTTTCTTTCTTAAAGAATTAGTTCCATTCTTAGAGAAAAGATTTACTAAGCAAGCTTGCCGAGGTTGCTCATATTGAGAATAATTTATGAGAACATCCTCTACATCATCATTTTTTTATTAGTTAAGGTTTTCTTAGAGGAACCTGATGGAGAAGGATTTAGTGGTATAACTACACGTGCTTGACTTAACTTTTTCCTCAAATTTTTTATCATTTAGGAGGCACATTAATTGGAGATCGTTACTCCGTTGGAACTTCTTGAGCAACTTTCTGTTAATAATGGACCTAAGAAATAACAAAATCATCAGTTGAATGAATCCCTCTAAACTAGCTAAAGCGGGATTTGCACTACCAAGTGTGATATTCATTCTTGATAGAACATCGACTTCTATTAAATGCACATTTTAAACAAGATCTAGTATGGGTGGAAACAGACTCTTAGGTTATGCCAACCACCTTAGAGGAACCTCGAGCTACTTTGGATTTCTTAGGAGTTTTAATTTCATGGGATCTACATCTAATGGAGCTTGTCTTTTTTCCACCAATAAACCCTTTCTTGGCATTCTTTCGATCTTAAAAAATCTCACTGATTGGGGGCAAAGGAGGAAATCGTATTATATATACGCATGTAGTAGGTTGTGAAAAATGACTCCTTGAGTCTAATGTTATTATCTCGAAATTTTGAATTTCTTTTAACTTAAAAATCGATAAATTAAAAACCACCCACCTCCATGCACTAACCCACAATTTTTTTCCCTCTATCTTTCTTTGTATACAAAACTTCTGTAATCTCTTAAAACTCACCTATTCTCTCACATCAAAACTTATCCTTGCACCACCACGAGCAACACCTTATAACATCTCCATCTTCACTGCAAATGCATAAGGGAAAACTCATGCCCCTCTCTCGAGACTAGGTTTTTTCTATCTATATGTCCTGTCCTCTCACATACCGAGTTAATTTTTTGAATCTCTGTTATTTTAATATACTAAATATGGATATGATACTATTTTTTATTTGTGTTTTCCAGAAGCGGATTTTCATTTATCCCGGACATACATAAACAGTTATTTGTCGAGATGACTTGCAAATTCAATAATCTATTTTTTTCCTTACGATTGTCTCTTTCTATTATATATGCAAATGTAGTTAGTTCTTTACAGGGCTCCAAATATGTCGTGACCACTGCAATGATATATGTTAGTTGGAAGTTTGAATTATTCTTTATATGCTGCAGGTAGTTGAAATTACAAAAGGAAGTACGGTTAAATATTAACTTGATAAGAAGACAGGGATGATTAAGGTAGTAATTTTATGTTATTACATTGACCAACTTCTTCTGCTTGCGATTTGATGAAGACAATAACTACTTAGCTTCGAAATATATATTTTTTTGAAATTTGAGATTACTTTCCTCTATGTTATTTTTTATGTGGGTCCATCTATTGTTTGTATTTGTTGTGTTTCATGGATTTCTTCCATTCCACTGATAGAATGTTATAGACTATGGACACCAATATTGTTCTTCAATAAAGGATGGAAGTAAGGTCTATATATTTATTTATAATCTATTTTTATACCTTTGTAATTATTTTCCTTTTCTAGATATGATTATCATGCGCTCTCTCCCAGCAGGCCATCCAAAAAAATAGTTTTGTCTATCTGTATCTTTGAATGTGGTGGGAGTCTCAAAACCTCCCAAAACCCGAATCCTATTTTCTTAAATTTTCTCATTTTCCAAAATTTAAAACACCCATATGGAGGTCATTAAATATTTTATTCAATTTAAAAAAAAGAAAAAAACATTCAATCCCACACATTCCGAGAAGTTTCACACGATTTTTGGCGGTTTACAAAAGAATCTAACTCAACACTTCACACCTGCCCCTCTCTTATAGTCACTACTAACTTCCTACCTCCCTGACTCTCTCTCCGAACGTCCATTCTTTTCTTCCAAAACTTCTACATTACTTCTCTCTCTCTCTCTCTCTCTCTCTCTCTCTCTCTCTCTCTCTCAACAGTCTCATATCCCCACCTCACCAACACCATTCTCTCCCGCATGTAAATATTCTTTTTTTTGTCATTGTATGAATGGGTGTTTGAGAAACTGGGTCCGTTGTTAATTTTAATGAATAACATATAACTTTTTATATATGTGATTAAATGCAATTAAACATATTTAAAAAACAGTATTTCCCCATGCATTCTAGGAGTTTTTGTTAAAAATATTAAGGTCCTTTTGCTTCAAGTCCTGTGTTTTTAATTTTTTATGCATATCTTATGTCATTTTATAATTACTTGGAGGTCTTACTTTTCAAAATTATCTCATTTTATAAATTACACAAACATTTTACAAACAATGCAAATATATATTAATATTTTGGGATTTAGAACAAAGGGTAAAATGACATAAAATTGAAAATCAACAAATTAAAAAAAAAAGACCATTAACTAGACATGTGAAAATAAATATTATTAGAAAAAGGGTTCATCAATCCCAAATACAAAACTACACCCTTAGTAGTATATACATCCACACACACAAATATTAATAATAATATACATGCTACTAACAATAAAATATTTAATTTACAATAACTAAGTTCACAACTAATGTGCAATGTCTTAAAAACATTATGATAGCTTATATAGATTGCATATGACATAAAAAAATTGTGTTTTTTTAATTTTAGAAGTCAAAATTTTATTGGTGTTGAATTTTTTGTTTTAAGGTCAATGCATTTTCCCAAGTTGATTTTTTTATTACTAATCATCATTAAAATATTTACCTTTTTTAATTATTTGTTTTTTCATAGTATGTTGTGTTATGCGACAATATGGTTCTTGACACTCATTGCGTCATATTCCTTTCAATTAGGGTGCGTTTCCACTATATTACTTACATTTACATGTTCGTGGTTATGGCTACGGCCATTTTTTTAAATACTAATCAAATTATATATAAGATTACATATTAAAATAATATATTTTAAAATGCGATACACCATACCGTGCATCGCACGGGTTACCACTTGTTCTATAGACAGTTGAATGTTGGTCATTCTCAGCTCAAACTCCAAATCAACAAGGGATTTATTTTTAGGGCTAAGTTCATGGGGCCCAAAACATTCAACAATTGGATACATTAGTTGAGTTTAATTGAAAGCTTGAAATTGTCTAAGCTAGAACGGTCAGAAATGATAAAGCCAACCCATTGAAACATCACCATGCCTTCTCCTATCAAGAATGATAACTTTTTATTAACCTTTGCACAATGATAAAATACATTACCATGAGTGAAGTCATGTCTTGCAACATAGTAAGAATCATCGATTCTGCTATTTCAATAAACGGGTAAGGAACACCTTGGTCAAACCTAAATTGTTTGGTACACCCATGAGGATTATAGTCTTAACTCTCCTTCTCCCACTCAGTGAATGAAGTAAGATAGCTAGCTATAAGCAGATGAAGGATCATCAATCGAAGATATATCATATTTGATTCAATGGCCGTGTATGCTTCATTTTTAAAGAATGACCACATTTTTGCATGAGTTTCCTTGGAATAATGTTTTATTAACAAAATAATTATGTACATCAATCAAAGGAATAAGATATTTCTATCACAAATTATGGTTACAATGTAACTGTGGCAATCCCTGATCCTCGCGGCGGGAGAGGATCCTTGGTCCTGCGCATCCCTCTCGAGAGCGCTTCGGTCGGCGTCTTTGATGAAGTGAAAAATATAGAGAGATGGAGTTGTCAGCCTCTTTTACTTAAAACAGACAAAAGAAAAGGGAGCCATCCGAAAGGACAGCATCCAAAGACATACTGATACATACGAAACCAAAATAATTCGAAAAGAGTCCGGAGGCTAAGTTACGAAATGGGAAAGGGTTAGGCACCCATTCCATGCTTACGGTCTCTCATGGATTATTGTTATTCTCCTTTATTTCCCAGTGATGTGTGTGCAAGTGTATACTTAGCGGAGATAGGAATCATCGACTTGTATCATGGAAGAGATAAAGTGAGTCATCCATAGGAATGTTCCAAAAAATAATATTAGAAAATAGGATTTATGTGATTATCCTAGCGTCGAGCATTATAAGGGAATGATAACGCATGTGGAATAATAAGCCACTAAGAACAAATATATGTATATGTAAATATATAGAATCTAAAAGAGTGAAGTTTAAAGAACGTGGAAAAAGTAGGAAAAAACTAGTAAAAGGACTCGAGTCTCAGGTTTTACCCCGAGACACCTACGTAGCCTATAGAGGCAACAAAGTCCACGTAGTTCGTATGAAAAATGAGGGGTGGGATTTATCCCATGAATCCAACTGGGAACTTCTCTTATTTGTGTGTGTGGGTGTGTATAAGAGAGTGTTTTAGTTGTGAGAAAAGTGTGAGAATTCCTGTTTGGAATTTACGAGCAAATCTTATTTTTTCTTATTTTTTGGCTTTTATTTATATGAAAATAAAAGATGTGCAATAATAATAAATAAAAAATATATTAGGATATGTGAGATTAGAGAATAAAAGTTCTAAGTAATAAAACATGTTAATGCAAATTTAAGAAAATCTAAAGACAGTTGAGAAAGTTGCACCTTCTTGAAGATCTTGAGCTTGATCTTGGATGTTGGAGAGAAGACCTTGCACTTGGGTGATGATGGAGGGTAATTAATTCACCAAGTTTCATGAAGAACGTGATGAAAGGTGAAGGTTGGAAAGGGATTTGGATGTGGAAATCATGTTGAATTTGAGAGGAGTTTTCTATGCTTGTTGAAAGTGATGGATCTATGATTTTCCTCCCTTTGGAATGAGGTTAGGCCCTCCTTTTTATAGGCCCAGGGCATTGCCGATTGGAATAGCCCTGGTCCTGCCAATCGGCAGGTGTGTTTAGGCACACTGTCGATAGGTAGGGTTTGGAAGGTGCCATTTGGCAGGGTCTTTCAAGTTCCTTCGGAAAGCCTGTCATATAGCGCAAACCGTTGATCCGATTCATGCATGGGGTAAACCATTGGAAAGTTATTTCAGAGACATTCAAAAGTCCTTTGGACTGCTCCCGAGTCTGGGAGTTGACTTTGGGTCAAATGTGGCTCCAAAGCATTCGTCGGTACTTTGGAAGGGGAAACCTCGGATGCAAACGGATCGTTCGTCCACATGATAAGTCATAATCGTGCATGAGGTAGACCATTAGAATGTTTAGGAGATGTACTTCGACATTCCAATGAGTTTGACCTGGTTTGGGGAGTTGACTTTGGCCAACCGGGGCCTAGAATCATTTGGTGACCTTTCGAAGTAAAATGGACTGTTCATCCGTACCGTAAGTCAGAATCACGCATGGGGTGGACCGTTGAAAAGGGGTTTTAGTACCCTTTAAAGATTAATTCAGTCTCGATCAAGATGAAGAGTTAAATTTCGTCAAATAGAGCCTAGGAGTGTTCGGTGACTTTCTTATCGAGTTTTAGGGGAAATCGGGTCATTCGTCTGCACCGTAAGTTAAAATTGTGCATGGGATGGATCGGTGGAAAGGGGATTCAGTGCCCTTCAAAGATTCATTCAGTCTCGGTCATGCGAAAGAGTTTGAATTTTGGTCAAACGGAGCCAGGGAGCGCCCGATGGCCTTTAGGTCAGTACCCGGGGTGTGAATTGGGTTTGAAATGATGAAGGGAGGTGATAGGGACCTTAGGAAAAGTTAGGGGGTATTAGAATAGGGTGTCTACATAGACCTTCAACGGGTGAGTTTGGAAGAAACGATAGTCGCCGAATAGACACCACATGATTCCATTGAAAGAGGATGACCAGAGGGTCTATTTTGAGGACCTAAGGATGAGGATGAATGATTCTGCGGGTTGAAGCTAATTCCAAGGGCTTGAATATGGGGGTGACCGATTCCGCGGGTCAAAGATGATTCAACAGGCTTAAAGGGGCATGCTGGGGATGGTCTTAAAGGAAGTGATGACCAAAGGTTTAGGTCAATTCTGAAGACCTACAACAATGATGGGAGTGACCAATTTTGTGGGTCAAAGACAATTATGGGGGCTTAGGTTGTGATGAATGATTCCGAGGTTCGAAGCCAATTCTGCGGGCTTATGTTGGGGATGACCAATTCTGCAGGTCGAAGCAAATTCTGTGGGCTTGAGATGACCAATTCTGTGGGTCGAAGACAATTCTGTGGGATTAAGGTGAGATGACCAATTTTACGAGTCGAAGACAATTCTGCGAGATTAAGGTGAGATGACCAGTTCTGAGGGTCGAAGCCAATTATGCGGGCTTAAGGTGAGATGACCAATTATGCGGCTCGAAGCTAATTCTGCAGGCTTAAGGATGAGATGACAAATTCTACGGGTCAAAGCCAATTCTATAGGATTAAGGATGAGATGATTAATACTACGGTTGAAGCCAATTCTGTGGGATTAAGGTGAGATGACCAATTCTGCGAGTCGAAGCCAGTTCTGTGGGCTTAAGGATGAGATGACCAATTCTGCGGGTCAAAGCCAATTCTTCGGGCTTAAGGATGAGATGACCAATTCTGCGGGTCGAAGCCAATTCTACGGGCTTAAGGTGAGATAACCAATTCTGTGGGTCGAAGCCAATTATGTGGGCTTAATTTGAGATGACCAATTCTGTAGGTTGAAGCCAATTCTACGGGCTTAAGGATGAAATGACCAATTCTGCAGGTTGAAGCCAATTCTGCGGGCTTAAGGTGAGATGACCAATTCTGCGGGATTAAGCTGAGATGATCAATTCTGCGGGTCGAAGCCAATTTTGCGGGCTAAAGTTAAAATGACCAATTCTGCGGGCTTAAGGATGAAATGATCAATTCTGTGGGTTGAAGCCAATTATGGAGGCTTAAGTTGAGATGACCAATTATGTGGGCTTAAGTTGAGATGACCAATTCTGCGGGCTTAAGTTGGGATGACCAATTCTGTGGGTCGAAGCTAATTTTGTGGGCTTAAGATGATATGACCAATTCTGCAGGTTGAAGCCAATTCTGTGGGCGTAGTTGAGATATTCTTAGGGAACTCTGATGGAAAATTTACCTCGTGATTTCTATTTGAGCTGGGGAGATGATTGCTGGGGAAATCCTTGTGTCCTTTGGAGACTTTACCGGGCAAATAGACAATCTGATGCTGGGGAAGCGATTAGGTGGTCCAGGGTTTGAACGTATTTCTAAGAGAAATTTGAGACCTTTGGGAAATAGGATATGATCCTGAAGTTTTGGATATTTTGGAGGTCCTCTAGGGACGTTGCCGGGGAGAGATTCGCTTGGATTTTGAGAGTTCCACTGGGCAATAGGGGTTCCGCTTGCGGGAGTGTGAAATTTTCTTGGTGAAAATGTTCTAAATCCTTTCCGGGATTTTTAGGAATTTTCTGAGGATATTTCAGGGTTTTTTAGTATTTTTTGTACGAAAATTTAAGGGGGTGCCGGTCGGCATGGTGTAGAGGGTGCCATTCGGCAGTGGGGTGGACTTTTGGGATGCCTCGAAAATGTAAAGGGTCAGTGTCGATCGGTAGGTAGGGGTCAATGCCGATCGGCATGACCCTTGGCATCTTACATAAATGGGGAGAATTTCCCTCTTTTTTCACAGCTTCTTGCCTTCTCTCTTTCTGTGATTTTCTTCTGCGAATCGTTCTAGCATTTCGATCTCTTCATTTCAATCCTAAGGTATATATAATCCTTTTGTTCAAGTATATGTTAAAGTGAGTTTTCATTCTCGGAGATAAGAAAAGAATAGTTTTTGTGAAAAAGAAGGGGTAGTGCTCATGTAAGATGTATGAGCTACCTACGTACTGTTGGGGTTTTTTGAAAATTTTCAATTTTTCTGGGAATGATTTTTGCAGAGGATCAGGCCCACGTAGTTCTGGCTAGAGGGAAATGAAGAGATTTTCAATTGTTTTTTAGAAAAGTAGGGAGATGAGAGGAGTCATAGCACACCAAGATTTTGGACTAGGGGTAAAATTTCTTGAGACGGTCTAGGTTGACTGGATGAGCCATCTCTTCTCTGTCTATGTCTAAGTTGGTGAGCATGGTGGCACCGCCGAACAAGATCTTCTTGACAATGTATGGGCTGCTCCAACTGGCCTTGAATTTCCCTCTGGGGTCCCGGATGGGCTCTACTATTTCTTTGAGGGATAAATACCCTTCTTGGACAGCGCGGTCCTTGACTCTCTTATTGAATAAACGTGTTATTCGGCGATGGTACCCTTGTATGTGATACAATGCCTTCAGTCTCCTTTCGTCCAAGAGTGATAGCTTGTCGAGGCGGATTTGATGCCAGTCCTCCTCACTGACCTTGCTTTCAAGAATTATGCATAATGAGGGTATTTCTTGATCCACGGGTAGGACTGATTCCATGCCATAGACCAGAGAGAAAAGGGTAGCCCCCGTAGAGGTTCCGATTGAGGTTTGGTAGCCCCAGAGGGAGTATGGGATTCGATCGGCCCAATCTCGACAACTTTTGGTCATCTTACTGATGATGGCTTACAGGTTCTTGTTAGCAGCTTCAACTGCACCATTTGTTTGAGGTCCGTAGGGAGAAGATTTGTGTCTTTGAATCCCATACTCGTTGACCACTTTTGTGACTTCTGCCTCGAAATGCAACCCGTTATCTGACACTAGCTCATGAGAAACCCCATATCGGCAGATGATGTTTTTCTTTATGAATTTGGACACTTTCTTAGTGTTCAGACCGCGTATGACTCGGCTTCGACCCATTTGGTGAAGTAATCAATGGCAACCAGGATGAAATTATGCCCGTTGGAGGCCTTGGGTGTAACCTTCCCTATGATGTCTATTCCTCAGTTGGAGAACGGTCGGTGAGAAGTCGTGTTGTATAATTCCCACAGAGGCAAGTATCGAAGGTTGGAGAACTGTTGGCATTTGAGGCATTTTTGAACATAGGCGGTGCAATCCTAGATTATGGTCATCTAGTAGTAGCCTTGTCGTATGATCTTCTTAGCAAGCATGTGACCGTTCATATGGGGTCCGCATTCCCCACTATGGATTCTTTGCATTACCTCTTTAATGTCAGCCCTCCGATGCAGTGTAGATGGGTTCCGTCAAAGTTTCTCTTAAACACTACTTTGTGACAGATAATATTCTGGGCAACCAGTCTTCAGAGGGTTTCTTGGTCATTCTTGTTAGAACCCTTGGGATATTTACCATGCTTGAGGAGGTTCCATATATAATAATACCAATAATTGGCTAGCTCATGATCTTCTTTGGTGATGAGATCAATGTGGTAGCATTGGGTTGGTTTATCTTTCTTTTGGACCAGGAAGTGGGGCATTGTTATTCCTTCAGGCATGTCGACTAAGGAGGGTAAGGTAACAAGGGCATTGGCTAGGTTATTCTTTGCTCGGGGTAGGTAGTGGAAGGTGATGTCTTGGAATTGGGAGGCTAGTTCTTCTAAGTGGGAATGGAAGGATTGAAGTTTCTCGTCCTTGACTCTCCATTTTATGAGCACTTGACCAATGATGAGGGAAGAATCCTTGTATACATCTAGGCATCGAATACCTTTCTTGAGGGAAACTCTGAGGCCTACCGTACACACCTCATATTTAGTCATGTTATTGGTGCAGGGGAAATCCAATTTGATGGCGATAGGAGTTTGGGAGTCATCTCAGGCGATCAAAAGTATCCCAATGCAATATCCCTTTTTGTTGGTCGCACAATCAAAGAACATTTTCCATTGAAGGTCATCTTGAGCAGCATAGAAGATGTTTTCATTTGGGAATTTAGAGATCCAATCATCAGCCTCTTCCATGGGGTAGTCAGCGAGGTAGTTAGAGATGACTCTTCCGTTCCTGGCTTTCGGTGTGACGTACACGATATCAAACTTGGTTAAGAGCATCAACCATCGAGCCATTCAGCTGGATAAGGCCAATTTCTCAAGCAGTTACTTAATGGGGTCCATTCGAGATTCAAGCTTAATGGGTAAGGCGAGCATGAAATGTCGCAACTTTTGGGTGACCCAAATAAGTGCGACACATGCTTTTTCCAAAGCTGTGTAGTTGACTTTGTACTTGGACAGCTTTTGACTGGCATAATAGATGGCTCTTTCTTTACAGGAATCCTCAAGGTATTGGGACAGGAAAGCCCCAGCTACAGTGTTGGTTATGGTTAGGTATAGGAGCAAAGGGAGACAAGGTCATGGTGGCATGAGTACCGGAGGTTGGGTCAGGTATTATTTGATTTGGTCGAAGGCTTCTTGGCAGGCCCCATTCCAAACTTTTGTTGAATCCTTTCGAAGGAGTTTGAAAATTGGTTCACAAATAGAGGTGAGTTGGTTGATGAACCGACTGATGTATTGCAATTTCCTAAGAAAAATTCAAACTTCTTTTTCCGTTCGGGGAGGTGGTATCTCAAGTATGGCTTTCAGTTTGGAAGGATCTTCTCCTATCCCCTTCTTACTGACCATGCATCCCAAGAGTTTTCCCCTTGTAACGCCGAAAACACATTTATATAGATTGAGTCTCATCTGATATTATCGCAGTCGTTCGAAGAACTTTCGGAGAGCTGGAACATGACCTTCTCTAGTTTTGGATTTTATAATAATATCATCCACATAGACCTCGACTTCTTTATGAATCAGAACGTGGAGGATGGTTGTGGCAACCCTCTGGTAGTTAGCCCCACCATTCTTGAGACCAAATGGCATAACAGTGTAGCAAAAGGTTACCCATGGGGTATTGAACGTGGTTTTTTCTTCATAATCTGGGTGCATTTTGATTTGGTTGTATCCGGTAAACCCATCGATGAATGACTTGAGATCATGACTGGATGTGTTGTCCACGATCATGTCGATATTGGGTAGTGGGTAATCATCCTTTGGAGAGGATTTATTCAAATCTCGGTAGTCTACGCACATCCAAACTTTCCCTCCTGATTTCGGCACATGAACTATGTTGGCTAGTGATGTCGGGTATTCGAACACACGAATGAAGCCCACGTTCAGCTGTTTGACCACCTCTTCTTTGATTTTGAGCGACCATTCGATGTGAAGCTTTCTCAGCTTTTGTTTAATTGGCTTGTAATCTGGAAAAGTGGGGATCTCATGCTGAGAAATTTTTAGGATCAATACTGGGCATATCCTCATAGGACCATGCAAAGACATCTACGAATTACTTCAATAATTCTTCGAGTTGTGCGCGCTCATGCTCGTTAAGGTAGCTCATATCCTAATCTCGCACGGTTGGATACTAGAACCGAGGTTACCAATAACAGTTTCTTCTTCATTAACTTGAACGCGATAATGTTGTTTGTTATTAACCTTATTTAGATAAGTTAAGAAATGTTCATTTGCAAAATCATCGTCATCAAAAGTATGAATATAATCTAAGTAATTAATGTAAGGCACAACAAGATACTCAAAATCTTCGTTTATTTCATTGATAGGAAAAATAATGTTGAGAGCCTTATCAAAGGAGGTCTCGATTACATTTGAGAAAGGATAGACAACAAAAGAAGAAATGGGGGTGAACATTAGGGTTAGGTGGGATTTCAACAGGTAGAATCGGTGTAGCATGCTAGTTGAGGAGAGGTATATCAGTAGCTTTAATTAGGTGGGATGGATTCAGTGATTCAGCGCTTGAATGAACCATGCAGAGTGTTAGCCCCAGTGTCTACAAGTTGAACGAGTCCTCGGAGTCACTTTCCTTTGTCTCTTCGGTATCTTTGATGAGTGGTTGTACATGGTGTTGGGAATTTTCGGCCCTTAGGTAGCTGTCTTGGAAAAAGATCTCCATTCCAGTTTTCATCTTCTTATCTATATGGTCATACCATGCTTCCGGAAAGCCACAAAAGTGGAAATCCTCTCCCTCTTTGATAAATCGTCCATTTAAGGAGTCACCTCAGATGGTTTCGAGGTAGTCTAGTCTTCTCTTTGGTCGACACTGGCGGGTCATTCTAAGCTCTTATTCTGATGGATGATGCCCCAAACCACATGGAGGGAAAACTTTCTTCACTTCAATGGGATCAAGTATCCCTTTTTATCTTTGTCCTAGCCCCAGTCCAGGCATAAAATGCATGTTTCTGAACATCCGAATCACATTGACATTGCCATGAGGGTCATATTCTGGGAAAACCCTTTCTTTGAAATCATCCCCTCCCAGGAGTAGGAGGGGCTCAAATCGAAATCCTAATAGGATCATATCATTTGATCTGTGCTATATTTCAAGTATTGGATTGCTAGTACTTGCACCCTTGGCATTATCATCGTCGCCCAAAATGGTGATGACTCGTTCGTCGATGAAGAACTTCAATTTCTGATGGAGTGAGGAAGACACACCCTTGATACTATGGATCCAATAACTTAGAATTCAACGATAGGGTTTATAGGGCCACCCCCTATTACAAGTTTTATGTATCCCATCACCTCCCTACGGGTATTATCATAGGCACGTACAACAACGAAAGTTGGAGCGAGGTCACTTTCTTTCAGTCCTAAGCATTTGAAGGTTCTTAATGGGAAGACATTCAAGGAGGATCCATTATCGACAAGAGAGAGTGGTACGATGTTCCCCATAACTTCGACGAAGATATTGAGTGCATGATTGTGGTTTGGCCCAATTTTGGGGATTTCTTATTTGGAAAAGGATAGCATTGTGTAGAGGTCAATGATCCGACTAAATTTAACGCTTATTTTGGTGTAGTAGAGGGAGGAACTGTGGGTCTAGTGAGAAACTTGATCAAAGAATTTATGTGCAGCTGGAAAGACATGAAAAGCCCTCATAGAGTGATGTTAGCTTGATTTTTCTTCAGTTGATCGAGGATCTTACTTTCCTCGAGGGTTATTTTAACGCCCTTCCCCTTATCATTGGATGGTAGTGAGCTTCGGATCTGGTAATGCCTCCCTGATCTGGTCATGTGATTTATTGAAGAAGGGAAGAATATAAACCCTATTTCTTCATCGATCTCGGGTTGTTCTTCCACATTGTTTATTTCTCTGAGGATCTCCTCAAATGATATCATCCGACACATGTCGGCTACCGGGCCAGTTTTCTCGAAAACATATTCTTAATTCGAATATTCGAATTCTCCCTCCCCCCCCCATATGGTGGCAACAACTCTGTCTTTCCATGTAAAGTCAATGCATTCCACAACTTCAATGGCTTTTTCATATAGGTCTTCCCATTCTGTGAGGATATGTAAGGGTTAAGGGACCAGGTGCCCTTGTAACTTTAGAGTATCAAATAACTCAGTCATATTGCAAATATCGTTGGTTTGCCTGAATGATTCTACCATGATCTGGACGACATCATCCAGGATGACTTCATCGGTTATTACCACCCAACTGTCTCTTTAGGGCCCATTTTCATGCTTTCAAAAATAGCGTGCTGAACCTCTGGCAATCAATGATCATCTGTGAGGGTAATTTCAGCCCGAACTCTAGGACTTTGGATAATTCCATACCTCCATTTTCACAACGGGTACGGACAACGATGCATACTCTGGTAAGGAGTGATAGTGCCTGATCAGCGAGGCTAATAGGGTGTAGGAGGAAGTATGGGCAAGTTTGTAGAGGTTTGGGAGAGTTTATGGGTGTGATTTGAGTTGAGGGATCAAATTCTGGGTTCATTTCTAGGAAGATATAATTGGTATGATTTGGTAGTGGGTTGTGAGTAGTGTTTGGCTTATGATTGGCTGGTGAGGCAATGATACCCCGGTCAATTAGACCTTGGATTACATTTCGAATGTGAAAGAATTGGTCGGTGGTATGATCAATGGTTTGGTGAAAGGGGCAATGGGCATCTGCCTTAAAGTTTCTTAAAAGTGGATTGGGCAATGGACGGGGATCCAAGGGTTTGATGAGGTTTCGGCTTGACAAGGATTGATAAAATTTGGAGAGGGGATCATGGATCTCGGTGTATTCCTTTCGGACTAGAATAGGACAGCTTTTTGGTGCCCAAGAAGTGGTTGGTTGAGAGATGTTGTTGATCGTTGAGACTGCGGCACTGGAAGGTTTGTCATATTTTTTGTGGGTAAATTGTCGGAACACTTTCTTTCGTTCAACCTCTGTTTTAGCAAGACCTTCCTCGATTTCTACTCCTTCTTCTCTGAGAGATCAAAAGTGGGGATATTAATGTCCTCCCATGGTTGCTCGGATATGGGACAAGAAGTTCTTCTTCACTATGTTGACTTGTTCTTCCTCGAATGGACGATTGGTCATAGTGGCTTCCTTTTCCCTCCATCGGGCTATGAAGCTACTGATTGATTCCCCAGAGTTCTATTTGAGCATCTCTAAATCATGACGGGTGACCTTAAGCTCTTCGTTATATTTATACTACGACATGAATTCACGGGCTACATCCTCCTAGCTACGAATTCTGGACTCATCAAGAGACAAAAACCATCGGAGAGCGCTATCTTTCAAAGTTTGCTGAAACAATTGGGCCATAATTTCTTCAGAAGCCCCTAAGAGAGTTATAAAACGGTGATAACTGCGAAGATGGACAATTGGTGGTCCACTTCCTCTGAATTTCTCGATATTCGACATCTTGAACTTCTCGGGTAACCTTGCCTTAGGATAAAGAGACATGTGGGTATAGTCCATGTAATTTCTAGACATTCGGACTTGGTCGAACTTCTTTGTCAGCAACTTGAGATCTTCTTTGACCTTTTTCAATTATTCATCTTTTGGATCAATGATCATAGGCCAGTTAGCCCTAGACTGGGCAAGGTTCGGCAAAGAAAGCTGGGTAGGCGGCGGCCCATTACAGGAGGGGCAAGCGAAGCGTGCTGATACTCTTTAGGAATCCAGATAGTCTTGGGTGGACCCATAGCAGGAGGAAATAGAGCATCGGGCTCTTGAGGAATAGGAACCTGGTTTTGTTGCATCTCTCGAACCTCAGTTTGAAGGTTGTCAATCTTGGGCATGAGCTGAGCTAAAACTGTCGTCCGATCTGGCTGCACAATTGGTACTTGATATGTGTTTTCCATGGAAAATGGATGGATATCGAACTCAGAAGAAGTAATATGGGAACAGACAGAGCTCTCGGGTGATTTGACTGAAGACCGAAGCCAATAAGGATCCAGGCCAAGGGCATGCGATTGACCTGAGAAGGTGTAAAATGGGATTTATTTTTGAAAAGAAAGAAGGAAAATAGTTTTAACAATTTTTTCTCTTTGAGATTGAAAGAGAAAATATTTTTTGATTTTTGATAAAGAATAGGGAAATATTTTTGGATTTTTGGTAAAGAAAGGAGAAATGTTTTTGAAGGATGGGTCTCAGTATGATTATTATTATTATTATGTTCTCACTTGTATTAAATTCTCATAAATGCAAAATGAAATTCCGGATGGGACCCGAGCCCGGAAAAGTTATGTTTGTAATACATGCAAAGCTATGGATGGACTTGTAACCAAGCTCACGGGCAAGGTTCCATTTTAAAAATGTGTGAAAATTTGGGCAGCAGGCCGACCTGGAATTTCGACAGAGTTTCGGGTCGAAACCAGCAATCTAACATGTGTGTCCTAGGCTTGACACCTATATAAGGGTATGCAGTTTGGTTGGGTGAATCGAAAAGGGTTACCCACTTTGGTGTGGCTTCCATGATATACGTCTTGCTTTTTGAGGGAAATCGGTACATGTGGACAAGCCATTTGATATACCTTAGTGTACGTGAATTGCCTCACTATATACCTCGTGGTGACAATATGTGTGAGAGAGAATTCGATATACCCGGCGTACATGAACGAGTTTCCTACAATATACCTCCCGTCATGACTTCGGTCAAGCGGTACGATATGATGGAACTGTTCTATATACGTCGAAGGTACGTCGCCAATGGAAGGTGAGAGTCATATCGCTTAGGCTAACTGCGCAATGTCGGACCAACTCCCATCGTAAAGTGACCCTTTACTTACTGGAAAAAATTTGGCCAATCACAATGCTCTTTGGTGCTATCGTGTGAATCATGCATGATTATCTTATTAGTATCTTATGATGAGAGTATCTTTATTGATCATGCCCAACAGGGAGAAAAGTATGAGTACCAATGGTATACCAAGTATGGGTGATGCGTGCGTCATGGGGATATATATGATCCTAGGTGCACGTGGTATGAAGTGTACATGGAGCATTTTCTACAAGTGTCTGAATACAAGCATAAGCATGAGGTACACATGATTAGTAAAGGGGAACATGCAAATAGGGGGATATATAAGAAAATAAAACACTCATGTAAATAGAGTCTGGACCTCAAAATGAATAGTCCCCAATAGATTCGCCACTGTGGCCATCCCCGATTCTCGCGGCGGGAGAGGATCCTTGGTCCCGCGGCCTCCCTCTCGGGAGCGCTTCAACAGGCGTCGTTGAAGAGGTGAAAAATATAGAGAGATGGAGTCACCAGTCTATTTTACTCAAAACAGACAAAAGAAAAGGGAGCCATCCCCAAGGACAACATCCAAAGACATACTGATACATACGAAACCAAAATGATTCGTAAAGGGTCCGGAGGCTAAGTTGCAAAATGAAAGGTGTTAGGCACCCATTCCGCCCATACGGTCTCTCATGGGTTGTTGCTATTTTCCTTTATTTCTCCGTGATGTGTGTGCATGTGTATACGTAGCGGAGATAAGAATCAACGACTTGTATCATGGAAGAGATAAAGCGAGTCATCCATAGGAATGCTCCTAAAAAATAATATTAGAAAATATGATTTATGCGATAATCCTAGCGCTGATCATTATAAGGGAATGATAGCGTATGTGGAATAATACACCACTAAGAAGAAATATATGCACATGTAAATATATAGAATCTAAAAGAGTGAAGTTTAAAGAACGTGGAAAAAGTAGGAAAAGGACTCGAGTCTCAGGTTTTACCCCGAGACGCCTACGTAGCCTATAGTGGCATCAAAGTCCATGTAGTTCATATGCAAAATGAGGGGTGGGATTTATCCCATGAATCCAACTGGTAACTTCTCTTATTTGTGTGTGTGGGTGTGTATAAGAGAGTGTTTGAGTTGTGAGAAAAGTGTGAGAATTCCCGTTTGGAATTTATGAGCAAATCTTATTTTTTCTTATTTTTTGGGTTTTATTTATATGAAAATAAGAGATGTGGAATAATACTAAATAAAAAGTTTATTAGGATATGTGATATGAGAGACTAAAAGTTCTAAGTAATAAAATAAGTTAATGAGAATTTAAGGGAATCTAAAGAGTGAGTTGAGAAAGTTGTACCTTCTTGAAGATCTTGAGCTTGATATTGGATGTTGGAGGGAAGACCTTGCACTTGGGTGATGATGTAGGGTAATTAATTCACCAAGTTTCATGAATAAAGTGATGAAAGGTGAAGGTTGGAAACGGATTTGGATGTGGAAATCACATTGACTTCGAGAGGGGTTTTCTGAGCTTATTGTGAGTGGTGGATCATTGATTTTCCTCCCTTTAGAATGAGGTTAGGACCTCCTTTTTATAGGCATGGGTCATTGCCGATCGGCATAGCCCTAGTAATTCCAATCGACAAGTGTGTTTAGGCACACTGCCGATAGGCAGGGTTTGAAACCTGTCGTTTGGTAGTGTCTTTCAAGTTCCGTCGAAAAGTCAGTTGTAAAGCATAAACCGTTGATCCGAATCATGCACGGGGTGAACCGTTGGAAAGGTATTTCAGATACCTTCGATAGTCCTTTGGACTAGTCTCGGGTCTGGGAGTTGACTTTGGGTCAAATTTGGCTCGAAAGCATTCGTCGGTCCTTTGAACACGGAAATATCACACGCAAACGGATCATTCATCCGCATGGTAAGTCAGAATCGCACATGGGGTGGACCGTTGGAAAGGTTATGAGATGTACTTCGACATTCTAAAGAGTTTTACCTGGTTCGAGGAGTTGACTTTGGTTAACCGGGGCCTGGAAGCGTTCGGTGACCTTTTGGAGTAAAACAGATCGTTCGTCCGTACCATAAGTCAGAATTGCGCATGGGGTGGACCATTGGAAACAAGTGTCCTTAGAAGATTCATTCAGTCTCGATCAAGCTGAAGAGTTTACTTTTGTAAAATGGAGCCTGGGAGTGTCCAGTGACCTCCTGATCGAGTTTCGAGGGAAATCAGGACATTTGTCCGCACCGTAAGTTAAAATTGTGCACGAGAGAGACCGTCGAAAAGGGGATTCAATTCCCTTCAAAGATTCATTCAGTATCGATTGAGATAAACAGTTTGAATTTATGTCAAACGGAGCCTGGGAGCACCCGATGGCTTTTAGGTTAGTACCTGGGGTGTGACTTAGGTTTGAAATAATGAAGGGATGTGCTAGGGACCTTAGGAGAAGTTAGAGGGTATTAGAATGGGGTATATAAAGTAATAATATTTGGTGCCTAACCGGAAACTTTTCAATAAGGCTCTCAGCTGGGGAAATCTTGGGGAACTTACTACAGTTGAACCCCATCAAAAGGATCATATTTAAAAAATTTGAGACATCATATCTACCAATTAAATTATCCATGTCAAAATAAGTCATGTCCAACAAAGTATTCAAAGAGCCAAATGTTATAGAATCTAAAAGGATTGCAACTCCACGAGCCATCCTAAATGCGAAATTTATCAATTCTCTTCATGGATGATCATTGGTCTTATCAGGAAGGAAAAATATAGAAATAAGGCATAAATAGTAGTTAACTCTATCTTTGATGGTTGACCTTTTCCTGGACCAAATTGTACCTCAAGTATTATACCATTTTTCTTCGTTTCTTCGTCAACTTTAGACTAACTTATAATAATATTTGATCAATAGACCAAAATTGGTCGTCAAAGACATAGAGGGAATCAAGATCAATTCAATATTCAGCCTCCTCATTATCCATTAGTTCATTGTTTTAAGGAGCAACACTATATGGTCCCATCCCCATTAGTTCACACACATCCTCCAATGTAGTCGTGAACTCACGTCAAGATGTTAAGAAAGCGAGGGACAAATAATTCCACCTTGGAACTAATTGGTGGAGGGTAGAGTTTTTTTTAAAAGAGTAAATTCCTCAAACCAATAAGAATCATTCGAAGGGAAAAATTGGGGAAGAGTTTCCTCATACTTTTTTATAAATATAAGTGGTCCAAGCAACAAAAACCTCGGGCTAAGGGCTTGGTGCCTCCAAGTCAATATTGGAATAAGGTAAATCTCTCATGGCCAATCAATGTCTTAAAATACCATAAGCGGGGGAGATCACCTCCCTTGAATTGATTTTGTGGTTGATAGACTAATAGAAACGGATATTCAATCCCTTGAAAATGTTTAAAAAAATCCCCACCCTCTTACCAAAACTTATCGTTAGCCTCAAAGTAGGGAGCACGAGGATAATGGTTAAATAAAGCTTCTATTTCTACTAACTCAGATGATGGGTGCCCACCTGAACTCCTAATGAAAATCTCAGTAGATTTATTAAAAGATGTCATTGATACACGAAGAAAAATATAACAAGGGGAAAAGTGATCAAACATTGCGAAATTGGAGGAAAACAGGTTGTGATAATCATAAAATGTAGAAAAGATAAAGTATTTATAAAGGAAGAACATGGTTTCTCTCTCTTGCAAAGTTTTGGAGTTTTGGTTTTCATGGAGGTAAAGTAAGAGTTAAAAAGTATTTTGAATAAATGAAGAGACATTATTTTACAAGGTTTTCTTTTATAAAGTGGCCATTTAAAAAATATATATTTTCACAGTTCACTAAACAACCCGATAGTTTGAAATTAAGGGCAGAATGATGATTGAGTAACCTAATGTCTCCAAAATTGTCATGTGGATACACATGGTAAAATGTGAATAATATGTCAAGCTAGTTATCTTAGCATTTAATGCGAAGATATACAAATGAACAAACACGTTTGAGACAAAAGTGGACATAAATTAACACGTATACATATAAGATTATTCGATTGGATGTTTTATGGTTCTTCAGTTTAAGAATTCATCAAGAAAGGGTTCTTCAATAAATGGTCCTTTAGTTTGATATTCATCAATGAAAGGTCCCTCGAAAAAAGATTCTTTGGTAAAATTAAATGTTTTTGAATAATGAACTACTATGATTTGAGATACATTGATTTTCCTAACCAAGACATTTCAAATTATAAATTATCTGAATGTGGGCAATTTTCATACAAAAACTTGTCCTTCAGAAAACAACGTTCTCTACAAGGGGAAATGCTGGAGGATATTATTTGTAAAACTTCATACTCGGAGATAAGTTACATCATGAAGGAAAAAATAATTTCATTTGAGGTTACATGGAAGAGATTAATTAGAACCATCGAAAGAGAAAATCTGGCATAACCAAGGAAACCCAATGCACTAGTGATTGACTAGGTTAAAAAGGTTCCCTAGGAAACTACTTCTGAGAAAATAGAGAGCGAAACAACTCCATAAGATAAGGCATGTTGTGAAACAACTCACCCGATTAAACATGTTAAGAGTAACCATCAACTTGCTTGAATGAGTCATTAATGAGCTATAAAAAGGTGTTGGCATAGAAAGCACTATCCAACTTAAAGGAATATTCCTTTTATACTTGATCCCATACGTGCATACTTTATATAATGTATTGGGTAGTGCTCTTATCACTTTTCATTCAAGTAATACTTCCCTCCATGTTTTGACATTATTTTAAACCACGTTTAAATGGTTTCGTCCCCTATTAGAAGATAATGGTAGCTTTCAAGATCCCACGAGATTAAGGCTCAGAATATATATGCTAAATTGTCCCATTGAAGAAACTAGACAACAACACCTCAGGATAATGGATATACAAGATAGAAGATAGAGTTTAAACACTGAAAACACTTGAGAGTATAAATATTATCATTTAGAGTGAATAATTATAATATTCGATTTTCATTCTTTAAGTGTAATAAACCCCAAGCTCTTATGGAAGTAGGCCAAATTAGGAGAACCGCGTTATTTGTTGTGTTCTTTAGAGTTAATTCCCTCTTTTGGGTATATTTTCCTTTAGCATTTATCTTGTTTATCATTATTTTGCCATATTTACTGAGTATCTAATAACCCAAAGAGAACTGGATGAAACCATTCAATATCAAGTGAAAGAACTTGGCCCTGGACAATCTCATACCAAGGAAAGTCATCAGCTTAGCAAAGAGGTCGGCCTCCTTTACACCTGAATGGACTCGATCGATGCCAGTAAGGCTAACTGACATATTATAACTTTAGTCTCGTTGTAAATTGTTGTCCAAGGCCGTGTGCATGGAATCACTGACAACCAACATGTGAAGGAGCATTCCCTTATGGGTAAAATATTAAACTATTACACATCTTGTGGGTGATCCATTCAGAAGATGCTCTAACCTAGTCCATACTGGTCCAATAGACATTCCCTCACAATCATTCGCAATAAAAGATGAGATCCCCCATTATGATCAAGGGGAACCAACGGACTAATAAGCAGAGTGATATTATTATATTCTAACTATCTAAACATAGTTTTTGAGTGATTGTACCATTCTAGGACCTTCGACCAATTAAAACCTAATACTCAAAGATAATGTGTTGATGTAATCTCGTTCTTAAGGGCTAAGTCACGTCACTTGGTGTGTAATTCTTATTATTCTCAGCTCTATCTTCTTATGTCTATTTTTTACTGTTTGTTTGTTTTTTTTATCTCGAATTGAATATCAACTAGCAAAGACAAAATCTAAAATCCAATTTTAGATGATAACCAAATGGCGATGTATGTGGGAATAACTAAAGCCAAGTTGTTTATGAGCTAATTCCTAATATCCAATTACAAAAAAATTGAAATTTCTATAAAACATCCCCAAATTTGATTGGCGATCATCTTACTGACCAAATCAACAATTTTTTTTGATTTCTCACTTTAAATCCTTGATTTATTGTTCCATTGCCTAACTCATTATATTCCGAACCTAGATATCCTGATTTCTAGCCTAAAAAAGTTTCCACACTTTCAATTTTGCAAGTATTCAGTCACACTCTATTTTTCTGGGTACTTTGTAAGAAATGGTTGAACACCCAAAAAGTAGTAGGATAAAGAAGTTATGCCACCTGAAACCCCTATTGGAATATAGGATCTAGTAGTATTTTTTAACCACTTGGTGAAGAGCCAATAAGTTATGCCAAAAAACACGAGAGATCTTACCCAAAGTGTTATGGCCTTATAGAGAGGACTAGTTCATCTCGAACCGGTTCTGATAACCCTTATTGTATAGAAAAACCTGAATAAACATAGAGAATCACATCTTCCTATCCTAATAGATCTAGGAGCCAAGAGAACCGAGGTAAAGTGGTGGAAAACCCCAAGAGGATAAATTTAAGTCTGATACAAGAAAATCTTCTTAGATAAGTAGGTCAAAATAAGAAGAATCCTCCCACTAACAAGGTAAAACCTCGACCATGAGGTCAGTTGGGTATGATGATGAGCAAATATTCTCAGAAAAAAACACAAATGCCTTTGAAAGGCCGAACATAGTACCCGTATTTGATACATTGGTAAAAAGAGGGGCGCAATAACATCCTCACCCTAAAGGAAGCACACGACGAGAAAATTGTAGAAAAAAAAGGATGATGACTAAAAATATAATGGTAAAACATAAGCCAAGTTCGAACGAGGTGACCGAAGAGAAGATAACACGGTTGAAAGTCAAGGACAAGTTTATAAATATACACGGATAGTTGAATCACATACATGTAGAGATCAATCCAAAGGATAGATGATCGTCTGACCGACCTAGTTAAAGCTAAAAATCGCCTCCAAAGAGGTTTTACTCACGGATTCATAATTTCTATGATTAGTTATATCACATGTGGAATTTGCAATTCACATGTGATCTCTCCCAAGTATGAAGGAAAGTTAAATCCAACTTTGCATGTCGAGCAATACTAAGTAGCATGTGACACATTCTCAATAATTGATGAGATTTATTGCAGAGTTTTTTCAAGCACTGCCATAGGACCTTGTCAGATATGGTATATTGGGATACCAAGAGGGAAGATCTCTAATTATAAATAATTGGTCGATGTCTTTGATAATAATTTCTATTTTGAAGCAAAACCTCGCAAGATGGTAGCCCAATTGTCAAGCATTCATCAACGCGGTGATGAAACGACAAGGGAGTATATTAGGAGGTTCCAAGATAGTTTCCATTATAACAATTATGAGTGGGTTGTTGCCTTCAAATTTTAAGTTTCCATTGGCCAAGGAGCCTCTAAACCACATGGTTCGTATCTTACCCAAAGCAGGAAATATCATAAATGCGGAAGAACTAGTGACGATAAAAGAGTTAAGCCATAAAAAACTTGAAGAAAGTAATAGCTCATGAAGAATGGATATTCCCAAAGAGGTCCCTAAACCGAAGAGTGACAAGAAACGATATCCGAAGTTTGATTAGTATACTACCTTAATAATGAGAGTACATCACATTCTCGATGATATCAGAGGAACTGGTGAATAAAATTGGTCGAAGAAGTTAAAAACTCCCATTGGAAGAAGACATAAGAACACATTTCATAGGTTCCCAAAAGACCATATGAATAAGACTAAATATTGCCTAGCTTTGAAGGATTAAATTGAAGCCCTAGTCCAAAGAGTAAAGATAAGTAAATATGTGGAGAAAATGGCATACCAACACAAGATCGTGGTGATTGAAAACAAAGGAGAAGATAAAGATAACCTTTTGCAGAATATAAGGATAAGAAAAGATCTCTACAGAATAATGATGAGGAGGATCTAGACCTCCCTGCAAGGCCCAAGAAACTTGTAGAAGAAATGAATATAATTTCTCTGTTGCGTAGTTGCATAGCAGGAGGGGATGCTGGTGGAGGTGATGGGCTACATGAAAGAAAGGCATACATTAATGAAGTAAATCTTGTGCCAATAATAAAGACATCAGTATGGCAATATCAGCTGATATCCGACCTCATAAGGTCACCAATGAACAACTAGGTATAGGTTTTTCTAGAAGCGACTTCTCAGGGTTGTTATATCCTCATGATGATCCAATGGTAATGAATATAATGGTCAACGAAAGGAGTGTGGTGAGAATTATGTTAGACAATAGGATTTTGGACGACGTGTTATTCCACAACTGTTTCAAGAGGCTGAAGTTTTTTGAAAGAAAATTAAATGCTTACAATCGCCCACAAATTGGATTCTCGTGTGAAAAGGTATATCCACAGGCACAATTAAGCTAGAAGTTATTATTACAACTTTGCAAAACTGGAGAACTGAGATGATAAGATTTTTCTTCCTTGACAAGAATATCTCATTGGCCTATTATTATCCTCAAAGGGTGGTTCTAAATAAATTTGAAGCTATGGCCTCAACTATTCATCAATGCCTAAATTTCACAACTAATTTCGGTGCTGGAGTGGTAAAGGGAAGGCAGGTGGAAGCACGTAAATTCTACTACACTTTAGCTGACGAGGAAGAAAGGAAGAAATTAGCTCAAACTTATCAGATCGAGACATTAGATCCTCGAGATTAAGATAAGTGGATACTTATAAATTAAATAGAGAAAAACAGAACAATAATGTTCGATGATGAGCTCGTCCCTAGATCCCATCCTCAAAAAGCTACTGGTTGACGTACCATGAGTTAGGAAAAGCATTTTTCTTGGAGCCATGAAAACTTGTCTAGAATTGATCAATCCATTATTATTCATAATTTAAACATAATCAAGGAATTAAAACCAGCATAGAAAAAAAATGGTATTCTCGGAAGAGAAGAACATGGAAATTTAAGAAGAAGTGGACATATTAAAGAATGTCGACTTTATTAAAGATGTGATGTGTGCTGAATGTCTAGAAAACATGGTAATGGTACCCAAGAAAATGGCAAATGGTGGATGTGTTTGGACTTCACAGACTTCTAGAAGGCATTTCCTAAATATTACAATAATTTTCCTAGAATTGATCAGCAAGTGGATGCAACGGTTGGGCATGAACAACTAAGCTTCATAGAGGCTTATTCTTGTTATAACTAGATTAAGTTGAAGACAAAAGACAAAGAAAAAACCTCCATCATCACGATTTGAGGTGCATTTTATTATAAATATATGCCATTTCGACTAAAAACTGAAGGTATCACCTATTAAAGGCTTGTGAACAAGGGGTTTGAAAATAAAATATGAAAGAACATAGAAGTTTACGTGGATGACATGCTGACCAAAATTATGAAGGATGATGATCAAAGACCTCGGTTAGACCTTCGACAAGATAGAGAAATATAAAATGAAGTTAAATTCAAGGACATGTGTGTACGGAGTCAGTGCTAGAAAATATCTCAAATTTAATGTTAATCAAAGGGAATAGAGTCCAAACCAGACAATATCCAGACATTGATCAATATGGAGCCTCCCAATAGCGAGAAGGAAATCCAAAGCCTAACAAGTTGGGTAGTAGCTTTGATTAGATTCATATTAAGAGAAGCACATAAGTTCCTCCCATTCTGTAAGGTGATTAAAAATTCTTTCGAATGGATGGAGGAATATCAAGATAATTTTTTGGATCTAGAAAGATACCTAGTATCGATCCCACTATTATTAAGGCCAATCCTACGAGAAAAAAACTATATCAGTATTTGGCGGTGTCAGAGTCAGCCATTAGCTCTGCTCTAATCATAATTAATGAAGGAATTCATAATCTAGTATACTATACAAGTAAAGATTTTTACTGGATAAGAATGCAAATTCTATGGATTTATTCGTATATTAAGCCAAACAAACAAATTAAAATTTTAACCAATTTTATCTTTATTTAATTTATTGTGCATGTAATGATGAAGTCCAGATTTAAATAAGTTAAATCATATAAACAATGTAAGCATGCGAAGAAGTAAGGAAAAATTCTTTTCGGAAAAAACCTCTATTTTAACACTGTATGAGAATTGACATATACAATACGACTTACAAAATATTTAGCTCTCTAAGTATAATGCACATTTATTCAAGTCTTTTACAGATATGGTACAGTCTAGTACCGTCCACAGGTGGCAGTCTTCCTTCAGTATCCACCGATCAACCTTCTTCTTCTGCAGTAGAGCCCTAACTCCACAAATTAATAATAGGTAAAATCTCTACAAGGGTTCTTGAACATGAATTGTGTTCTTATTGATTTGATAAAGTGATCTCTAAATTTTCAAGGGGTTTAGATGAAAATGGTAGAGTTTGATCACAAAAGGAAATCTAAAATTTCTTGGAAAGGGGTTTAAAGAGTTCTTTAAAACACTAATCATGCACATATATTTATAAGAAAATTTGTTGCAAAAGGATATCCAATAGAGATTTGGATCAGATTTGATTAAAAAACAAAAACTCGAGGGCTCATTTAAATGACTAGGTACCTCATTTGAACGACCAATTATTCATTTGAACAGGTTTCCAATGATATTTTGAACGACATTACAGTGGGTGACAAATAGGAGTCTCTCCATATCCCATTCGAATGTGGGAAAATCGTTCTAATGATGTACCCAATATCATTTGAACAACATCCAATGAAACTTCGAACGACATTTCAGAACTGACCAAAAGGCGTAGTCCCAGATTTCATTCGAACGATGAAATCTCGTTCTAATGACATTGTGTAGTCTCGTTCGAATGACCTATCAAAAAAGCTTTAAAAATCATTTTAAACATTTTGACAACCTTTAATGCAAACTCTAATTAAAAAAATCCCCTGGATAAGTAAAGACTTTACCAAACCACTTCATACCACTTCACAATGATGTTCAGATGAACAATCTTGAATCTTCCAAAATGTCACCAACTTCTTGTCATCGAATATGTGGAAGTAGTCATGAAGGTGAAGTGGGGTGTAATATTATAAGCCAAATAAAAAACTAAATTAAGAAATTATAAAACTTTCACATAACGAATCTCTTCCTTTGGCTATTCCGGTACAAAACACAAACCGAAGCCAAATTCACCCCTAAGACTAAGACAACTAATGCATTCCAAAATCAAAAAACTAAAATGCATAAATGTATGAGTATTTAACTAAAAATTCTTCATCTTGTGAAGTCTAAGAAATCATTCTCAAGGTGGAATGACCTACACACTTGAGAGAAAAGAAATGCATTGACATGTTTCAATTTTAAATAAAAATAAATAAAACTCCCCCTCAATTCGTTCTCCCCCTTTTTCATAATAAACAAATGAGCAGGATCTAAACATTAATAATAATCATCACATGAAGAAGCAAAGATATCATCACAAATATGATCAATAAGCCCAAGGCATAATATGTTCTCCCCTTATCAAATAACTATTTTTTAATTTTGTAAGTATAAGGTAGACAAAGTACATATAGGTAGAGAAAAACACATAGTCACCCTGGAATACCACTAAAATATTCGAATCGTGAAAAAAAATGTAATTTAGTGAACATTTTCCATTGGTAAATGAACATAAGCATTCATAACAAAGTGCACGAAGTCATGAGATACTTCTAAGGAAAAACTCAATTTCTACCTTAGGTGCAAAATATTGAACTCAAATGGAATTGACTCGACTTATGCGATATGCCATGAAATTAACTGATTCTCAAAACAATGATGCCAAACTATTTAATTCTTTTTAAGAGTGTTCGTTGTGCAAACCCATTGATCTTCTATTTTATAAAACCCTCAAAATCTTTCATAAATAAGAATTCACTATCAAATATATTAAAGAAATCATAATACTCATATGTAATTAAGCATCAATGAATACAAAATAAATGGCCTTGGCACTTATGTTTTTTTATGCCATTAATCGTTTTTGGCTCTTTTTGAAAATGGTGTCTTTTAATGTGATGAAAATTTTGCTATTTTGTAACCCCTTTCCATTGATTAACTTATATCAATATTTTTCGAGAAACAAAATATAGGAAATGGTTCTTACAAGCACAACTTATCTCTTTTTACATTTGGTTCATTATTAAGAAGGATTGAGATGAGAACATCGTATTCGACACATGATAAGAAAGTACAATATTCAGAACGTATGTGCACATGTGCAACAAAAGTGACAAAGAATCTAACATTTAGAGAGTAGTCATCAATGATCAATGAAATGTTATCCACACATTATTAAGGACACGAAAGAAACAAAGCAATATCTCGAAGCACTATGAAAAAGCCAAGAGAATGGATTGAATGTAGGGGTTATCCGAATATCTTAATTATTCATCCATATATGGTGAAAACATAAAAAATACAATAATCTTTGTCTTTTAAAAAAAAAATCAAAATAGAATCTTTTTTAATTTCTTAAACTTTGTCTTAAAAATGAAAAATCTTTTTTTCAACCTTTTCCTAAAATCAAAAATCTTTTGGAATTCTTAAAATTATATCAAAAAGAAAAACATATTAATACGATGATAATACAATCTAGTAATAGGGATATAAGATATGAACATGATATATATCCTATACTAGCTAAAGTACCTGAGCTCAATCAACGAAGCAAATACACAAAGAATTCCTAAGATCCTCGAATGTACATCTAAGAGTTCCATTATAATATCATCTATTGACGTTCAGTGCTCACAAAGCTCAAAGACACGACTTTCTCCTCAATGATATCATAAATAAAATACTCACGTATCCTAATGTGCTTTATGTGAGAATCTTAGATCGAATTACGGGATATATGAATTACACTCGTATTATTACAAGCGATAGTCATCATGCCTTATCCAATCCCATAATCTTCCAACATCTGCTTCATCAATAAGAGTTGCGTGCAACAACTCCCGGTGGTAATATACTCGGCCTCCATCATGAATAAAGATATAGAGTTTTTCATCTTTATCAATAAAGAAATAAGAGCACTCTCACAGTAAAAACACCCACTCGAGGTTCTTCTATAACCTTCAACATCCCTGGCCCAATCGTCATTCGAATATGAGAACAAACGGTCATCGGTAAAAAAGGAATACCAAATATAGTAGGAAATAGGGCCACTCGCATATTTGATGATACATTTAAGTTCTAGAAAGTGAGACTCTTTCAGGGACACTTTTTATCACACACAAACTCTAACGCTAAAGGCAATGTCAGGACGACTAGGTATCAAGTAGATAAGACCACATGCCATTCTCCTATAAACGGTTTTATCTACGTCCTTATCTATAGTGTGTTTTCTAAAAGCTTAGTTGATGTACTCATAAGGGTGCTTAGGGTTGTCTAAACGAAACTTCTTCACTGGGTCCCTAGAATATTTGTATTGAGATATGAATATCCCATCCTCTAATTAATGCATATCGAGACCTAAGAATAATGTAACCTCACCAAACATGATACTCTCAAACTCACTCTTCATCTCCTTCTCAAATGTGTGAGCATGTTGGGAGCACATGGATCAAAATATTATGTAGTCGACATAAACGTGGGCAGCCAAGATAACATCACTCTCTCTCCTCACAAACAACATAGTATCCACTCCCCTCTCCTGAAGCCACGATCTAAGAGATAGGAAGTGAGCTTCTCGTACAAAGAACGAGGTGCTTGCTTCAAACCATACATGACCTTTTTAAGATAAAAGATGTGTACCGGGTTCTTTGGATCTTCAAACCCCTTTGGGTTTTCCACATAAACTTCCTCATGTAAAATGTCATTTAGGAAGGAACTATTGGCATCCATTTGCTATAACTTGAAGCACAGATGACATGCTATGATGAGTAGTAAGCGAACGGACTCAAGCCTAGATACATGAGAGAATGTCTCATAAAAGTCGACACCCTCAATTTATGTTTAGACTTAAGAAACCAACCTAGACTTATTGCAAACTATGGTACCATTCTCATCCATCTTATTCTTTTAAATCCACTTGGAATATATCATATTAGTGTTACTAGGTCAGGGGACTAACTCCCAGACATCATTTTTGTGAAATTGAAGCAACTCATCTTGCATGTAGGATATCCAATGCTCATCCTTGAGTGCTTATTTCACATTCTTGGTCTCAACTAAGGAGGTATATCAAAGGTAGCTAACCATATTATCAAGTTGAGAATGAGTCTTGACACCTAGTGTGGTATCACTACCTATAGCGAAAGGATAATGACTCTTTTGAAACAAAGAAGTTTGATCCTCTAAATAGAGTGTGGGGCCCACCCGATAGTATGAGTAAGGATGAAATTGTCACTAAGGGTACATCGTCCTCACACATGGGGTTAGGTCTAATAGACATAGGTGACTCATCGTCTCTAATCATGATGTTTATTGACTCCACAACTTTATATCTTGCAAGGTTAAACACATTATAAACCCTCCTCATCGATGAATAATATTAAAATATCCCCTTGTCTCTTTGGGTTTCGAACTTTCCTAAGTGCTCCCCATTTCTCAAGATATAGCATGTACTCCAAAGGACACGAAAACACGATAGGTTGGGCTTCAAACCTATCCACAACTTAAATGGTGTAAGAAGCGTGTGTGGATGAAAGTATACCCTATTCACCGTATCTCATACGGTAGTCGCCACCTCTGCCCTAAAATGTCTAGGCACGTTTCTCCTATGAAGCATGGATTTAGTCATCTCTTGTGTTGTCTGATTCTTCCTCTCAACTATCCCATTTTATTGAGGACTACGAATGATCTAAAACTCGTGTTTGATGCCCACTCCATCAAAATATATATCCACTAAGGATTTTTTTAATTCAGTGTCATTGTCACTACGCATTCAATTAATAGTGACATCGTGTTGGTTTTGTAGGACACAACGCTTGGTTGTTCGAAACTCAATCGCATCGAACTTTTCTTTAAGACATCCAACAATAAAGTATCTAGAAAAGTCATCTACCATCACAAGAATGTATCTCTTACCAGCTAAACTCTCTAAGTGAGTTGGACCCATAAAATCCATGTGAATCAACTCCAAAATACGTGGGGTGGTAATCTTATTCATCTTTTGATGGAGGCTTTGAATATTTTTCCTTGTTGACATGGGCCACAAATTGAGGAAGTTGGTTTCCCAAGTGACAGTAAGCCACGAACTGGGTCCTTTTTCACTAATGTCTTAAGATCATTAAAGATCACATGACCTAGTCATTTATGATGCAATTCCACAGAGGAGACCGTGGCATTATTGCACACAAAAGAGGACTTAGGAATGATCCCACAACAATTATCTTTGGTCCTCACTCCTTGTAGTAAAGGTTCACCGGATTAATCATATACATTATATCTGGACCAGTAGAACTTTACAACAAAGTGTGCGTCAAAAAATTACCTTATACGAATTAATTTCACTTTTAACCCTTTTATTTACAACACATTGTCCAGTTTTGGAAATCTAGCTATCTAAACCTACTCCTATATCCAAAGTTGAGTTTCATTCGTTGCGATTCCTCGAGGTTGGTAAAGAATGATATGTCACCAGTCATGTTCCTAGAGCACCCACTATCAAAATACCATTAGGAAGTATTTTGAAACTTGATAGAAATGTGAACAAGGGATTTATCGTCTTTCTTAGGTACCCATGTGGAAGTAACCTTTTTTTTTCCTTTGTCGTTGTTCTCTCTAGCGGTAGTATTAAAAGCGTTATCAAATGGCATATACATCCGTTGGACTTCTTCAATTCTTTGTGAAGTCATGACTAGGAACTCAACTTTCTCTCTAATACTAGCAAACTCGCAATAGTGATGCGCGGGGAGTATGTGTACGTTCAGTTCTTCCTAACTTGTAGAAAAACTCCCTAAGGTGACCTATCCTTTTACAATAGGTACAAACATAGACTTGTTTGCGTTTATATTGGTTCTCTTTCTTAGGTTGAACTCTCTTTCGTGGTTTAGGTCGACGCCCATAAGGATCTATCATAAATTTAGGAACCAGTTCCGGTGCGGTATGGAATGTGGATGCACCATTATAACCTATTCCTATCCTCCCTCAAAAACCTAAAACAGGATCGAGGAGAATCTTTGCAACCTTCTTTGATTTATCTTTAGTAGTAAACTTGACCTCCCAAACACATTCGATATCTTTCTCGCATTGGGATACAAGGGCTTCAATTTCTCATGAGTCTCCATGGATGCTTGAAGATATCTCCTAAGACTAGCCACTTGGTTGTTAAAGTCACCATTTTACCTCTGTAATAAAATGACTCTCTCTCTCAAAGAAACTCTCACTGAGGACTCTCTCTATCTCTCACCTTTTTCAACTCCGTATCTAAAGATTTAACTCTAAGCGCCAAACCTTTGTTTTGTTTCTTTGTATTAAAGGACTCAGTGAAAAGATCGGCATAAGCATATTGAAGGTTACTCTCTCCCTCACCCAAAGCGTTATCTCTCTGACTTTATTCGGAATAACTACACTCACTGTCGAGTTCATCATGTTTAGAAGATTCCTCGTCGATGTGTGGTGCACTAGATAAACTAACATGACTAGCAATGAACACGATAAAGTTACGTCCATATGGTGATTCGTCCTCGAAATCCACCAACTCGATATCTCTATCACTAAACGTGACATTGAAGGAAGCTTTTCCATAACCTTGTCTCTTTAATATCGTAGCACACTCATGAGTTTTGTGACCCTTACCCTCTCACCCAAAACATCTATCTTCATCTTTCTTAGGGTAATCTTTTCTTTCTTTTTGAAATTTTTTCTTGTTTTGTTTTTCTCAAAACTCTAATGTTCTTTCGAAGTATTTTCTTTTCTAAGTTTGAGAATGTTTTAGAATTTCTTTTACAAAAGGGCTAAATCATCCAGATCAAAAAGATACTCGGAGTCAGATGACACTTCCTCTTTCTCTTTAGATTGAACTTTTAATGCAATTACCTTTTCCTTAGGTTTAATAGTTTTAGGAAACATGTCGATCTCATACGTTTGAAGGTCTTCTAGGAGTTCTTCTAACCAAAGCGTATTTAATATCCCCTAATGAATTACGCATGGTAAACTTCGGAATAAAATGATATGGAAGTGATCTCAAAATATTTTTAACTACATGCGTCTCAAGAATTGACTCACTAAAATTTTAACACCCCGTCCTGGATTTGTGTGTTACCCTTGGTCAACCTGGTTTGACCCAAACATTGGGTGTGAAGTGTGATGAGACAAACTAGTAGCATTTCACTTATTACTAGTCAAGTTTTATTTAATTAACATTCCACTTGTTTAGAAAGCAATTCCAGGTTAAATCAATCTACATGACGGATCCATGGAAAGCATCCCTGGAATACAATCATACATGGATAGTAACATAAAATAAAATATTACTTACTTGTACAACGCTTCCAACATATGTAACCACACACAACCTTTCCTAACAAATAGGAGGGAATAAGTCGAATTCCCAATGGGAAAATAAAACAATGCAATATGGAATCGAACGGTAGAAAATAGACTCTAAATTATTTATCTACATGTACATGAAATTACTTCGTATGTGTATACACACACACACACATTAATGCATGAAAAACGTTTTATTCCAAAACCTTAATTGTTCCGATTAATTGACCTTAATCTTATAAAAGAACCCCTTTTTACTTTACTTGACATTTGTATCTCGATTTAACACACTCGATTAAATACTTTGAACAAAATACCAGTTGTTTAAGGAAAAGCACTTCTTTCATCGAAATTACCCATTCACTCGCACCAAAATCACCTTAGTATATTCCATGAAAATCACCTTTCAACTAACGCAAGCACCGTAATAGCAAATTCTTATTTTCGTTGAAACTTTTAAACACTCTCATGTGTCAATTATAATTTAGGCTCCTCAATTTTCTATATAATGACTTCACTTTACCATTCCTTTTATTTCATAGACATTAGCCAATTTCATACATTACTTGTCCACGTTATCTTTCAACTAGAACATGTATTAATTTCATTCAAGTTAGGTTGTCTTTTGTTACATTCACCACACAACCCATTTTTTTATATTCTCCACTTTTCTCATTATCTTTTCTTGAAATCTTCTGAATAATTGCGTACTTTAATAGGCTCCACACAACCGGCTACACTACCATATGATCTAGCCAGTGCTTTTGGGTCTTTCACCCTAGGACTCCGGGACCTTCTTAATTCCTTTCCGGTCTCATTCGAATCTTATACTAATGTGTTTTACCATTTATCAAATTTCCACATTAATCCACTTTTTACCAATCGAAGACAAAGCTCGGGGATTTCACTCTAACTTGTTTTACACCTTTAAGTCATCTTTTCTTATCCTTTACAAACTTGCGTTAATTTTATCCCCAAACCCACCTTCATTTAGGACTATTTGTGTAACACAATTTCCAACTTTATGTAAAATTACCATTTTACCCGTTTATTTTTAAACTTGGATTTTTTTCCATTTTCGCAAGTGTTATTTTCCGTAAACATTAGTAAGTTACACATACCAACTTCTGAAATGTTTTTACTTATTAACATTCATTTCACACTTTGGATTTAACACCATTTTCAAGTTGGAAATCTCTTTATTTCATTATTTTCTTTACAAAGAAACCCCATTAGCATTTTGAAGACTGCTTTACAAGAAAACACCAATTTCCCTTCATTTTCACATGTAATCTTGAAAGACCAATTTACCAATTTTTCTACACTTTTAACAAACTTTAAGGGATGAAATTTCTATTTTCTTTATTTCAAATTAAAACTCATCAAAACCTCCATTAAACTTGTTTATATGTTCATCACCAAAATACTGCAAGTTTATATACATGAGAAGATGGATTTTAAGTCTAAAGATCCATAAGAATAAGTTTTATCCATGATTTATTCTAGAAATTTCATAACATTTGCATAAACATGCTTTTAACGACCAAAGATATTTTTATTACTCTACAACTATAGTAAGTGTCCAATTTTATAAAATCCTAATTTTTACAAAAAAATCCTTTAGACCTTCGCTCAATAAATATTATATTCACATTTTATTCCGTAAAATGTTATAAACCATTTTTCACAAAATCTCAAGAAATAATTTTCTTAAATCGTATATGCATTATACTCTTACAAATTCTACGTACAAGACCAATACTATGGCAAAATAGAGTTCTCAGTCTAAGAGTAGAGTTTCCTACCTCAAAGAAGTTTCCCAAAATATTTGGATGAATGTGAAAGAAGATGGAAACCTCCCACCTCCTAAGGTGGCATTAAAGAGGTTGTCTAGCTCCACTAAGATTTCTCCGTGAAAACTCCATTCAAACTCCATATTTTTTTCTTTTTCTCCAAATATCCTCAATATTATCTGCAAAAAAACCCATCTTTCTTGAACGTGTGGTGCATTTGGGTTTTACGAGCTTCAATATAAATGAAGATGGTTAATCTTTAGTGGTTTTGGGTGGAGGGTTGGTGGTGCTAGGTTTCTGTGTGGTGGTTGGTAGAGGAAGAGCTCCAAGAACTATAGAGAGAGAGACCAAATCTGACTTGGTTTGGTTATGTGAGCCAAACATCACTTAAATATAAAAAAAAAACTAAGGGTTAAATCCTACAAATGGCCCTGCACTCAACCCTTTGTCCATTAGTCCATCAAAACTTTATACCACGTTTTGATCCGATCCACTAAGATCTCAACATGTCATCCAATCTGAGGATCGACGTCGTGACATCACATTAAAATGTGCAGAATTTTCAAAATTTCATTTGGTCATTCAAATGACATTGGGCCTCGTTCGAATGAGATCCCCTCTTATTCGAACGAGATATCTAATGAGTAATTAACGAGCCAAAATCATAGGGTTAAAAGGGACGTGAGATGTACCTCGTTCAAATGGGAAATTCCCCATCATTGAAATGATTATGTACCTCATTGGAATGTGGGATTTCTAATGAGATTACAAAAATTGAGGGAAATTGAACATCATACAATTATTAGAAGGTCGTTCGAACCTTTTTCGAACGACCCATTTGAACGACACTTACACCTTATTCGAGCGACTACTGAAATTCATTTATTAAATTTAGGTTATGAAAACTTCAATTCAATTGCGTTGAGGTTACTACGTTACCAAAATTTAGTTTATGATCCACCTGAATAAGCCCAGAGACAAATTGTTCATACCAAGTCACCAAATCATACAAGTATGATCAAATTCATTTGGGCGGGTGTTATATTTTTTCCTCCTTAGGAAATTTTGTCCTCAAAATTATAAATCCATAAATTCCTCAAATTCTCGGGGTTATCAATCCTTATTCTAAGTCATAGGGATTTCAATGTTAGATTATCAAAATCCCAACCACGAGGAAATCGTTATATATCCTTTCATTAGAGTAGTCAACAAAGAACTCAACATGAAACATATTTTAATTCTCCCCATCAGACTAGCCATAAATGTTGCGTAATAGTCCTTGAGTCTCCATGGTGGTCATACTCAATCAAGTCCTAAGTCTTCTTTACTAACACCCAAAGCATATTGGTGCGTCTACAGGAGCAATACTCTCTAGTAATTGACATCAACCCAAAAGAAAAATGAAAAATTGTTTCATTTCTTAGGACTACATATCCTTCTCCTCGAATTCTTGGGTCTTCCTGACCACACAAATTAAATTAAACTTGATACGAACCTTGCATAACTAGTCACTTGCTCTGAGCGGGGACATACAAACCAAGTCACAAATCGTGACGTCTAACTAACACCTTCCATAAGATGCTTCTATGAACATAGGATCACTTTAGGCATCTAACTATGTAGCATTCACATTAATATTAAGCCAATCCACTCACTATGGCAAAAAAAAATTGTGTGCTATGTTTACTCGACTTATAACACTATACGATGTCCTCAAATGATCATCCTGCTCTTTATAACTAGATCTGCTAATCGACATACTATATAATCCATTAGATCGATAATCCTAAGAAAAGAGGATACTATGAGGAAACCGTGCGGAATAATTTGCAACCACATATACACAAAACTTGTGCAATTGAGGGAATATTATAACACCTCATTTTTTTGAGCATTTAAAATTGAATTGATTCAGTTAATCTTAAATTACACGTGTGATGTAATTTAATGGAATTAAATATTATGTGTTGATTAAAATGTTAATCGGAGAGGTAATGATTAATGTTTATTGAATATAATTACTAAGTGAATAGTAAATAATTTTTCTTACTTTATAGCGAGTGACAGTGACATGATATCGGTATATCTCAATCGGATGTCGAGTGTAGACTATATGAGGTCGAGATAAGAAATTATTTTAGAGTGACTCAGATGGTGATTTTAATGTCATGGTTGATTCCAAAAGGGTTGAAATAGTGAGAATAGTGTATTTAGGGGTAGTATTTGGGTCATGATGCCTTCTTAGTCATAACCGAGATTACACGGGGGTGTTTGGGTCATTTGGGCTTGGCCTGTTAGCCTAATTTAGGGAATTGGGATTATGAACCTAATCCTAACTAGTTGGGGCAGTATAAAAGCACTTTCTAACCCTAAGATATCAAAATATGAGAGAGGATAGGACATTAGAGAGGGAACATAGAGGTTTCTTAGAAGATCCCACACCTTAATTGTTTCCTCTTTACCACTGAAGTGCAATCGGGAGGAGAGGAAGGCATACTCATCACCCACAACACAAAATCATATTTACAATTCATAAGGAAAGTGTTTATCTTGCATGTTTTTAATGAGTTATAATACCCATGTGTAGTAGCGTTCTCAATTTGATGATAATTAATGATGTTCTTGGGATTAAATGAATATAAATCATATTTGAGGATAGGATTGCATGTAGAATGAATGCATGGATGTTGGCAATACAAAATCAGAACATGTACGACGACAAATATTTGAAAAATATGGAAATGTGAATGATCAAACATGAAGAACACGTGAACTAGCGTTTTGGGTTGAAATTAGGGTTTTAATCCACTCTTGAGTAGGATTTGTATGGATTTAATGTGTTAGTTTTGTTTGAAATTGCATATATTCTCTAAATAGATGTTAGGATAAATCATGTTAGAGTTTGGGTATGCTGCATGAAGATTTGTGGATTAAAAATGGTGGAAAAGCATAACAGCATAAGGAAGGAGATGACCTGTAGGATTTCGAATCGACTTGGCTCAAAATGAGAATTGATTCGGTAGGCAAACTGATTCGGTCTCTTCACTGAATTGATTTGGTTACCCAGATTTGCCAAATTTGTTTTGTTTATGCCCCAATTTTGCGATCAACTAATCGAGAGACTTTTGGGTTGTTTTTAAACTAAAGTGGTAGACAAAGTGAATTTCAGTAAGCCTATGAATGAGATTAGGCTTAGCAAAAATGGGAGAATTAAGTTTAGTACCTTCTGGGCATAATGCAAAATTTAAGGAGTTTCGGGAAACAAAACGGGTTACGAGGAGTGTGAGTATACCCCGGTTGTGAACCAGTAAGATAGAGGGATATTAACTACCAATATTAATTAAGGTGTAACTAGGAACCTTGGGGTAATGAGTAATACTCAGGAATATATGAAAAAAGGTATGTGTATGTTGAGTATGCGAGAGATATATACGTCGTACCACTTGATACGATGGGTTGACTGCATACCTACTGAATAATATATATATATATATATATTGGTTGTATGAATAGCTATGGTTGTGATTTGATTATGTGTGGGAACATACCTATGCTTCTTGCTATCATGGGAGGTTCTGCGCAGAGGGCTATCCCACCTTGACGATTCTAGTGAGGTCTGGATGTGTAGCCCAGAACATGGGACTTAGGGTGGCTCACTATGTGAAGTGTATTAGTGGTACGGATGTGTCATTTGGATACGTTAGGTATGTGCATATCTTAAAGGTTTAGAACCATGTTCGACTCCATTTTATGTTGATTGATTTGGGGTCGAGAAGACATGTCGAACCAATAGTCCTTGATTTTGTACAAGAGGCACATGGACTTGATATCAGAGTATGCCCACATCACAAGGGGCAATTCCGGAGATGCTATAGTTGTATATATTGTATGTATGTTAAATATATACCAGTGTGATTTATCAACATATGTGTGACTGTAGAACTAATAGATTGGGTATATATAAACGTAATTTAAGTGGAGAGACTTAAATAATCGACCCAATAATAATATGTGGGTAATATTAATTATTGATACTATGGTAGCATGTAGTATGTGTAATACGAGGGAGATAAATGTTTTTGTGGATAGTTAGATACATTATCAAGTTGGTCTAGGTAGCATATCTAGGTAGGAGACGTTAGGTGTGCACATTAGTTGAGAGGTGAGGAACTAAAAGGAGTGTGTGTTGAACTAACGTGTGTATTTAATAACCTATTTAAACTATGATTTAAATAGTTGAAAAATATTTTCAAACGGTTTTATTGGGCTCTGCCCCGTATCAAATCCTTTTTCCAAAACCTTTTAGGTGTCTATCCACAGGCACGCCAAGCTTGAGGATTCTTTCCAGCTATGCATAGCTACAACAGTTGTGGAGGCTTCCAGGAGTTTCTTTAGACGCTTCAGTTTATTCATTTCTAGATAGGAGTTCTTTTAGTATTTCGTTTGGCCGTGTTTCCATTTCAAACAATTTAGTACTTTAGTTTATTTATCAGACTTTATTCAGCTTCATATTTATTTACTTCAGATTGTAGTTGGATTATTTGTTTTGAGAACCAATGGTTTATTTGGTGTTATTTAAATATATATATCTATTGTGTGATTTCTCAGACTATTATTATGTGGATGGTTTTGTTAGTTTATTTTAGTTTCGAATGATGTCAAATAAATGAAAGATAAAATTTGGCACCGACTTAGTTTGACGTATGTGATTAGTAATTAAAAAGATTTTCAATGGTGATGCTAAGAGTGAACCAAATGAGATTATTATTTATTTTGATAAAGGATTGATCACCCATGGTTAAAATAGGTTGGGTGTGACATATGGTAATAGAGAATCAGATTCTAGTGTCCATGGGATATGTATGAATTACTACAATTTCAGCATAACGTTCCTTGACATAGAGCCCTATTATTAGTAATTGTTGCATTCATGATTATGTATTTGAGATTATGTTCTTCTGCTATTATATTTTTACTGACTGTGAACTCATACAATTTGATCTGTTTTCAGATTCCTCCCAAGAGAGGACAATTAGCGAGAGCACTGGCTAAAGACGATGTGAGGCAGACTCAGTAAGAGCCACAACTACCACAAGGGACAATGTCAATAGCAGAAGCGATAATGATTGTGGCACAAGAAGTTAGTGCTTTTATGACTTCCATGGCTCTCTACTTCCCTCAGTCACAGCAACCACCACAGCCAGTGGCACCGGTTGTCCAGGCCCACCTGGGGTCGTCAAATTGGCAAAGAGTTAGGGAGGCTTTTCAGAAGGGCCACCCACCCGAGTTTCAGGGTAACTCATACGTGATTGTAGTGCATGAGTAAAAGAAAGATATTTAGTTCCAACTACGCATGGTTGAGTGTATCGATGTCCAAAAGCAAATTTTGTCCACTTTTAGGCTTGTTGGAGCAGCGTTATAGTGGTGGGAGTCAGTTACTCTTATTGAAGAGAGGGACACAATGTCCATTACTGAGTTCTGGGTGTGGATTGATTGCAAATACTTTCCTCCAACAGTTGAGACAGAGATGCAGAATAGGTTCAGTGAGGTGGTTCAGGGAGATCGATCCCTGGCTAAATATGAGGAGGAGTTAACCCATTTGGCTAATTTTTTGACAGATAAAGTCAACACTAAAGAAAAGAAGAAGCTAAAGTTTATCGATAGACTATCTTGGAGGATCGGGCAACATTTAATTGGCAACCCTGCATTGGTGACTTATCCAGATGTCATCAATGCCGCACTTAAACACTTTTAGGGCCATCACTTCCATGTGAAGGGAAGAAAGAGAGGGATATGATCCTAGTCAGTCGGGCAAGGTAGGGAAAACGGTGCTGGTGGAGCATTATAACAACAACAATAGTCGGGCAGACACTAGGGGCGGGATTCCTGGAAGGCGGATCAGGGAAAGAGGTTTAAATCGAGGGCCTATCTACCCAATGGAGGTTTCGGCAGGGCTAGTAATTTCCTCAGTAGCAATAGGTTCCTTAGGGTCTTCATGGCTAAGGGAACTATGGGGGAGGCCAGTAGGACAAATAGCAGGGTCAGCACCATCAGGGCCATTAGGTCTATAAGCAGAGAGATTTTTCGAGACACTACTTTATTTGTGGATAGATAGGCCACAAGAGGAGAGACTGCTCACATCAAGTTAGAGAACCACAACAACAGGGTGCCCAGCAGGGGAAGCAGGCATAGATACCACCTATTACACCAGACCCACCTGTCCCATTATAACAGGGGCAGCTACAGTACGGACGTGTCTATAACGTCTGAGATGCGGTCATATAACTAGACCCACAAGCACCACCAATAGTAGAGGGTATGTTTCCTATTCACGGGCTTGAAGGTAGGATTCTATTTGATATGGGGGCATCACACTCTATTATAGCGACCAAAATTGCACGAGTTCCCAGTCTATTAGAGACTGTCAGTATTCTTCTTATGTGTGTGGAGTAACCATTGGGTATTAGGTCATTTATACACTCGATATGTAGGGTATGGATATCGAGGTCCATAAATTGTATTTAGACACTGATCTTCTTCTGTTAGATATGGACGGGTATGATTTTATTTTGGGCATGGATTGGTTTGCTAGATACGGGTAATGGTGGATTATTTTAGGAAGACTATTGTGTTCTCAATTCTAGGGCAGGAGGTGTTATTAATGGATATGCATCTTCATGTGGGAGGGTCAAAAACACATCTATATTACATTGAAGGAGAGACCTCACAATATTTTTTTGTTTCATTAGAATCGATTCCAATGATGAGGTAGTTTGAGCATGTATTCCAAAATACACCCATGCCATCGCCTAGTCGGGAAATTGAGTCCGTTAGCGACCTAGCACTGGGTACGAGGCCTATCGCTCGAGTGCCTTATCGCATAGCCCCATCTGAGATGAGAAAGTTGCGGGAGCATATTCAGCAGCTCTAGGGACAGGGCTTTATAAGATGGAGTACTTCAATGTGGGGTTCACCGGTGTTGCTCATCAAGAAGATGGATGTATTGCTTCGATTATTTATTGATTATGGGGAGTTAAATAAGGTCAGGATTTTGAATAAGTACCCACTACTCCAGATCGATGATCTGTTCAACCAGTTGAGGGAAGCATCTTACTTCTCCAAGATAGATCTGAGGTTTGGTTATCATCAGTTTCACTTTAGAGAGGATGATGTTCCTAAGACTTCTTTTCTGACACAATATGGGTCATACAAGTTTAGGGTGATGCCATTGGGGTTCACCAACGTGCCATCGGTGTTCAAGGATGTGATGAATAGAGTTTTTAGAGAGTTTCTTAACCAGTCCATGATTGTGTTCATCGATGATTTTCTGGTTTACTCTCGCTCTGAGGATGAGCATGACAAGCATATATAGATGGTTTTACAGACACTACTAGATCACCAGGTGAATGCCAAATTTGAGAAGTGTGAGTTTTGTCTTTGGAGGGTGAAGTTTTTGGGCCACATTGTGTCTTATAGGGGTATTGCAGCTGAGTCGAGTAAAGTATATGTGGTGAGGGATTAGGGATAACCCACGACACCGATCGAATATCATAATTTTTTTGGGCTGGCTAGATACTATAGATGATTCATTCAGGGTTTCTCAAAGATTGCGGGTCCATTTACAAATGTGACTTGAAAGGGAGTGTCATTTTTTTAGGAAGACCATTATCAGCTAGCTTTCAATGAGGAAGGAAAATTTAACCTCTGTGCCTATACTTTCTCTAGCTAGGGTAGGAGTGGAGTACCGTGTCTACACTGATGCATCCTTGCAAGAACTTTGGGCTATGTTATAGAATGAGGAGAGGGTTATAGCTTATTAATGTCATAATCTTAAGTACCATAAGAGGAATTACTCCACACATGACTTGAATATAGTCACGATTGTATTTTCCTTAAGGATTTGGAGGCCCTCTCTATTAGGGGAGCAATTTACCCTATTCACGAACCATAAATGCCTTCAGTGTCTATTAATGCAGAAGGATATGAACATGAGGCATAGTAGGTGGTTAGAGTTCGTGAAGAATTTCTAGTTTGAGATTCAGTATCCTAGGAAGGCTAACCTGGTTGCAGAAGTGTTGAGCCGATGACCAGCTGGGGAGATAGCGAAGGTTTGGAAGGTAGAGTGAAGAGAGCTTCGATATGATGAAGATATTATCAGGGGTTGTATGTCCATATTAGTTGTCATGCTTGATATTGTTATAAGGGTAATGAAAGTCGGGGAAGTGATTAGTATTTTTAGGATAAAGTTCACCAGTTGTTAGTTGATGGGACAGAGTCTAACTATATTAGTTAAGAGGTAGGTTTGCGCTTTAATAAGAGCCTCCTGGTTCTAGAGGATGAGGATTTGAGACATGTAGTGGTGTCATAGTCTCAAAAGTCTATATTTATAGTAGATCTCGATGGGGATAAGATGTACTAGGATATGCACAGATAATATTGGTGGTCGGGGATGAATCAGGATAGCGGAGTTTTTCTCGAAGTGTGCTACCTGCTAGCTAGTGATGGTAGACCACCAGATATCGACAAGGATGTTACATCCACTTGAGATCACAGTGTGGAAGTGGGAGAGCATCTCCACAGATTTTATTTTCAGATTACTGTTATCACAACGAAGTCATGACTCCATTTGGGTGATAGTGGATCGGTTGACTTAGGTAGCCCACCTTCGTTCAGTTTGTATAGATTTTCATATAAGATAGTATGCACAGTTGCTCATTGCTGAGATAGTATGCCTACATGATGTTTCGATTAATACTTTGTTAGATCGGATCAAAATCTTTGCGTCTCATATTTTAAAGAGCTTTCATGAGTCCATGGGCACGAATTTAGGTTTAGGTACATCGTATCACCCATAAACAGATGGGCAGACGACGTGAGTTAATCATATGCTTGAAGATATACAGGGGATGTGAATACTTGACTTCTAGGGAGAATGGGAGAAGTTACCTCCTTTGGTGGAGTTTACGCATAACAACTCCTAACAGTAGACCATCAACATGGCTCCATTTGCGGCTCTGTACAATCAGCCTTCTCCTTCGCCTGCTTACTGGTTAGAGTCAGGGGATAATAAGCTATTGGGGAAAAATATTATTTAGGACACCACTACCAAGATTTAGTTGATTCAAGGGTGCATCCATATAGCTTAGGACAGGCGGAAGAGTTAAGTTGATGTAGACAAGAGGTACATATAGCTTGAGGTTGGTGACCAAGTGTTGGTGCAGGCGTCTCCTATGAACAGTGTCGTTTGGTTTGGCAAGAAGGGGAAGCTAACGCTGAGATATATGGGATTTTTTTTTATTACTGAGAGGGTGGGACAAGTAGCAAATAGGTTGGGGCTACCAGAGCACTTATAGAGGATTCACGATGTGTTCCATGTGCCATCACTGAAGTGGTACCATAGGATTGAGAGGTCCTTCTCGCATGTTCCATTAGAGGAGATTGAATTGCAATCAGATATCTCATACGAGGAGAGACCTGTGGCAATACTAGATCGTAGTAAGCTTATGTTGCGGTTTAAGGTGGTACCCTTAGATAGAGTGGGGGCACCATAAAGTGGATAAGTTGACGTGGGAACAGTAGGATGACATTCGCGAGCAGTATCCAAAGTTATTCATCGCAAGTATGTCCCAATTTTGAGGGTGAAATTCCTTTCTGGGGGGGAGTATGTAACACCCTATATTTGTGAGCATTTAAATTTATTTTGATTTGGTTAATCTTAAATTTTAATTTAATGGAATTAAATATTATGTATTGATTAAAATATTAATCGTAGATGAAATGATTATTTTTTATTGAATATAATTACTAAGTGAATAGTAAATAATAATTCTTATGTCATAGCGAGTGACAGTGATGTGATAATGGTATATATCAACCCTATGTCGAGTGCAGACTATATGAGGTCGAGATAGGACATTTATTTGGAGTCACTCGGATGGTGATTTTGATGTCACGGTTGATTCCGAAAGGAATGAAATAGTCAAAATAGTGTACTCGGTCGTAGTGTTTGGGCCCCCAGGCCATTTTAGTCATAACCGAGCTTACACGGGGGTGTTCGGGTCATTTCGGCTTGGCCCATTAGCCTAATTTCGAGAATTGGGATTATAAACCTAAGACAAACTAGTTGGGTCAGCAGCAAAATGCTTTCTAACCCTGAGAAATCAAAAAAGGAGAGATGAGAGAGGAGAGGCCATTAGAGAGGGAGAAGGGATGTTTCTTGGAGGATCCCACACCTTTCTTGCATAATCTTTACCACCGGAGTGCAATTGGGAGGAAACAAAGGCACCTCATCAGTCACAACACAAAATTAGACTTATAATTCATAAGTGAAGTGTTTATCTTTCATGTTTTTAATGATTTGTAATACCCATGTATAGTAGGGTTCTCGATTTGATGATAATTAATGATGTTTTTGGGATTAAATGAATAAAACTCATGTTTTGGGATAGGATTGCATGTAGAATGAATCCATGTATGATGATAAATATAAGAGAAATATGGAAATATGAATGATTAAACATAAAGAACACATGAACTAGGGTTTTGGATAGAAATATAGGTTTTAATCCATTCTTGAGAGGATTGGTATGGATTTAATGTGTTAGTTATGTTGGAAATTGCCTATATACTCTAAATTGATGTTGGAATAAATGACGTTGGAGTTTGGGTATGTTTCATGAAGATTTGTGGGTCAAAAATGGTTGGAAAACGTAATAGTGTTAGTAAGGAGACGACTTGTAGTATTTCGAATCGATTCGGCTCAAAAAGAGAATTGATTCGGTAGGCCAACCGATTCGTTCTCATCACCAAATTGATTCCGTTACCCAGAATTTCCCATTTTCCTTTGTTTATGTCACGAATTTATGATTAACTAATCGAGATACTTTTGGGTCATTTTTAAACTATAGTGATGGAAATAGTGAATTTTCGGCTTGACTATGATAGAGCTTAGGCTTAGCAAAAATGGGAGAATTAAGGCTAGTACCTTCTAAGCATAATGAAAAATGTAAGGAGTTTCGAGAATCGAAACAGGTTATGGAGAGTGTGAGTATACCCCAGTTATGAACCAGTCGGATGGAGGGATATTAACTACTGATATTAATTCAGGGGTAACAAGGCCCCTTCGGGTAGCGAGTAACACTCAGGAATATATTAAAAGAGGTTATAGGTACATTGAGTATGCGAGAGATAGATATACTACATATGGCTTGATACGATGGGCTATGTGTATAGCTACCGAATAATATAATATATAGATTGTGTGAATACCTATAGTTGTTATTTGATTATGTGTGTGAACATACCTACGGTGACTGCTATCATGGGAGGTTCTACGCTGAGGTTTATCCCACCTTGGAGATTTTTGTGAGGTCTGGATGTGTTCCCCAGAACATGGAACTTAGGGAGGCTCACTATATGCAGTGTATTAGTGGGAACGATGTGTCATTTGGGTATATTATGTATGTGCATATCCCAAAGTCTTAGAACCATATTCGCCACCATTATGTGTTGATTTATTTGGGTTCAAAGAGACATGCCGAACCAATAGTCCTTGATTTGGTACGAGAGGTATATGGACTTGATAGCAGAGAATGCCAGTATCACGAGGGGCCATTTCGGGATGCTATAGTCCTATATATTATATATGTCTTAAATATATAAGAGTGTGATTTATCTACTTATGTGTGAAAGTATAACTAATAGATTGTGTATATCTAAACGTAATTTAAGTAGATAGTCTTAAATAATTAACTCAATAATAATAACAGGGTAATATTAATTATTGATACTGTGGTAGCATGTCGTATGTGTAATACGAGGAAGATAGACCTTTTATGGATAGCTAGATATGTTATCTAGTTGGACTGGGTATCATAGTTAGCTAGGAGATCTTAGGTGTTCAAATTAGTTGAGAGGTGAGGAACTCAAAAGAGTGTGCGTCGAACTAACGTGTGTATCTAATAACTGATTTTAACTATGATTTAAATACTTACAAAATATTTTCAAATGTTTTTTTGGGGCTTTGACCCATATCAAATCGGTTTCCCAAAACCTTTTAGGTGTACAGCCACAAGGATGCCAAGCTTCAGGATTCTTTTTAGGGATGCGTAGCTACAACACTTATGGGGTCTTGCAGGAGTTGCTTTAGACGCTTCAATCTATTCATTCCTATTTAGGAGTTCTTTCAGTATTTCATTTGGGCATTGTGTGTTACCCATTCAGATAATTCAGTATTTTAGTTTATTTATTAAACTTAATTCAGATTAAATTTTATTTACTTCAGATTGTAGTTGAATTATTTGTTTTGAGAACCGATGGGTTCTTCGGTCTTATATAATTATATTCCTATAGTGTAATTATTCAAACTATTATTATGTGGATGGTTTGGTTAATTTATTTTAGTTCCGCATGATGTTAAATAAAGGAAAGATAAAATTTTGCACCGACTTAATTTGACATAGGTGATTAGTAATTAAAAAGATTTCGATAGTTATGCTAAGATTGAACCAAATGAGATCCATGTTTATTCTGATAAATGACTGGTCACCCATGGTTAAAATAGGCAGGGTATCACAAATATTTCAAATAAGAGTGTGCCTAGTTAACGAGATGCAATGACCACACCAGGTCCATCCGCACTTATACTGACCCAAGTCGCACTATCACCAAATTATTAACATCGAATTATACCGGACCGCCTAAATTGAAAGGACATTGTCCTCAACCATCAAAACTAAAGGAATACAATCCTCGACTGTCGAAAACGATAGAACAACGAATCAAAATGAAAAACAACCATTCCAAGTCAATCTCATACGCATGCAACATCTATTATATATCAAAGGAGAGCCTACGATATAAGCTCAAAGTCTGTGACTCCTCCCAGGCATTCTCATCCGATCCTTATACGTCCACACACCCTGGACTGATTCATCAACCATGACAAATCGGATCATCAACTATTTATCTCTTCGAGATGAGAATAACATACAAACCTATTATCCTTTAGGAAGCAAACGTTGGACTTCCCTCCATAGGAATAAGTCTTCCTCCTTTCATCCTTAACGAATGCGAGCCACTCCAGTCGATGAATGCCAACGCTTTTGACGCCACTAAACTGGCCAGATAAATGATGAGGATGAGATTGAAGATGAAGATAAACATTCACATCAAACATATAAGAGACAAAAGGTTTTTAAAGTGGTTCGGCTATGAATAAATCCTACGTCCACTGTTATTTTATTCCCAGGGGTTTACAATAGCACAATATGGTGTAGAGAGAGAAAGAGGTGTGTATGTTGTGTACAGTCTCTTAGTTGTCCGTCAGTTGTCCTATTCTCCTTTTGCTAAGGGAATACATGTATTTATAGTGATGGGAGTTAAAGAGATACAATGTCTTTATACATTAAGACATTTATGTCTATATACAATGAATCTAACTGTTGGTCTTCTAGGATGGTTGATCTTCATTGAGTTGCTTGGTATGCCTTACGTTGGTTGGTATGCCGACCAACTCTCGTCGGGTGCCAATTAACTCTCCTCGGGTGCCGACCAACTCTCCTCGAGTGCCGAATAAGTATAAATATTGCCACGTAGGATGACATGTTTTCTTTTTTGATTGGTCCTCATAGATGAAGAATTTTTGTGTCAACAGAAGCCCCAAATGCTCCATGCTTGATGGTTCACTGAAAGGATGGAGTATTTATTCTGCAGTGTTGCTCGGTGCTCGTGAAACTCTTGATCTGCCTTCTTGATTTGTTCAACATAAAGTGCATTATCCCCTGGACGACATATGATGCAGGCTGATCGATGGTTGCTAATCTTTCTATTGAGTAACTCTGTTCGTCAAGCAAACATGTACTATGTATCACCCCTGGGAATTTGGATGCATCCATGCCATAGTATGTAACTTGTATCTTATCATTATCTTCAAGTATGTTGGTTGGTTAATTAGTCAACCAACTGCCTTCCGTGTCGAGCAACTGAGTACTGATTGTCCATGTTTGATTTTTCTGATCTATGATCCTCTGAATACTTCGTCCAGTAACATACTAGCTTTTGAACCCAATTCTTCAATCTGATTAGTACCAAGCTAGTGGTGGACTTCGAAACATTTTCATATAATTTGTTCTTCATTATTGGTCGGGTCAGTAGTAGTAAAGATCTCAGTGTCGTAGATGCTGGATTTGACTCTCGAACTTCAATAGCATGTGCATAATAACTCCTGAATATGCCTCCTGAACTTTCAACAGCACAACTAGCTCCTGAATATGCCTCCTGAACTTCTGAATACGCCTCCCGAACTTTTGAATACGCCTCCTGAACTTCAATATGCCTCCTGAACTTCAATATCAAACTAATTCCTGAGCAAGAAAAACAACTTCTGAATGATAATTAGTCGGGGCCCCGACTATGTAAGTTTGTGGAGTTGAATTTGATGCTCGAATGCATGATGTTATGAGAATGTGCCACCGAATGAACAACTAAATTTGTAATAGAAGCCCCCAAGTGTGGAATATGAATTTTGAATGCTTTCTCAACCTTGAAGTATGTTACTTGACGAATTTTCTTATTTTGCATAGACAATAAGATTTGATCCACCTGCTGTTTAATTATAGTGACTTGTCATTCTTTAGGCTTAAGCAATGAAATGATTTGCATCCCACATTCCAGCTTATTTTAACCAACCGGAGTTGATTGTATTTGATATACCGACCAACTAGAGTTGGATCGTAATTGATGCCCGATCAACTGGAGTTGGTGGTAAATTGATGCCCGACCAATCGAAGTTGGTGGTAATTGGTTCCGGACCAGCCGGAGTTGGAGGAAATTGATGCCCAACCAATCGTAGTTGGAGGAGATTGATGCCCGACCAATCGAAGTTGGTGGTAAATTGATGCCCGACCAACCGGAGTTAGTGGTAATTGGTTCCCGACCAACTAGAGTTGGAGGAAATTGATGCCCGACCCACCGAAGTTGGTGGTAATTGGTTCCTGACCAACCGGAGTTGGAGGAGATTGATGCCCGACCAACCGAAGTTGGTGGTAATGGATGCCCGACCAACCGGAGTTGGTGATAAATGATAATAAATGCTAGAGACTTCCTCGAAGCTGACCAACAGATTGTTGGGAATAAGATATAATAAATGTTGGAGACCTCCTCAACAGATTATTGGGAATAAAATAATATAAATGATGGATACCTCCTCGGAGCTGACCAGTAGATTGTTGGGAATAAGATATAATAAATGTTGAAGACTTCCTTGAAGCTGAATATATATATAGAGAAGAAATTTTCCGAGCTTCGTGCTGAGATAAATATAAAATATGCATAAACATAAAGAATGATTTAGAATAATAATAAATTGTCTTGCTAATTTGTCGAGGCAAAATTGCATAATGCCGAATAAGAATAATATTTTCCACAATATAAGAATATGGCCGAGAACTTTGCTTGGCCTGAATATAAATAAGAATTACCCCGACCAACTATCCGTTGAGGGTGAAATATAATAAATGTTATAGTTCTCCTCGGAGCTGAATATGATAATAAGTATTTCGTCGATCTCCATGATGAGATGAATATAGAATATGAATCCGAACGGATATATAGAATAATTCGTTCTTAAGCATAAATAAGAGCAATAATAAAATATATAGTTCCTTGCTGAGGTGAAATTTTCTAATGTTGAGCAATGATAATAGTTTCCATATTGTTTAGGATTGTGGCTGAGTAGCTATTTATGCTCGATCGAATATATATATCGGAGCATTAATAAGATTCACAGGCAATTATATCCGAATACTTAGTCGAGACCAAAAATTGTTCCTGTAAAAAGTCATAACTTGCCCTACCATATGTGTAGGCTGACTTGATTAGTTATCATGAGAATAATCTAGTCAATATAATCAATATATGATATGTATTTTCTCGGGCAATAAAAATGTCAATTTCAAAATATGAAATTATATATGTCCGGTTGATCTGTCGAGGAAAAATTGCCTGATGTCGAGCAATAACAGTTTCCAGAGGTTTAAGATTGTGGTCGAGCTTTCGTCGGGATTGAATCTTGTAGCTAAGGAATTTTAATAAGTTGCCCAAACACTTGTTAAGACTAGATCAGATAGTTAGTCATGAGAATAATTTTGTGATCCAATCAATATATGATATGTATCCGTTCAGACATAAGGCAATAAAATTTTTAAAATATGAAATAATATGTTTTGTGCCAAATGTATGTCATGTGAGCAAATTTTTATCAAGTACCTGCCATATGTAAGGCATAAAATTTGATCTAGAGGTTTTGGTAAAATTATTTAAACTCCAGCAACTAATCAGATATAGGAATATTCAACTAGAAATTCCCTTGTCATGAATTAATAAAGGATATGGGAGTTGTCTCATTTTTTTAGCAGTACGGTGAGGATTTTGACAGTCAAAATTGAAATTTCTCCATTTGGGCATTTGTCATGAACAGATAACTATTCCGCCGAGCAGCTACAGATGGTTGGGATATTGCAGTATAACTCATCTGATCAACAAAAATGGTGCATTGATATTGCAGACCAGCTGTTGGATGGACACCCAACAACATCAGATGTCGCCGACCAAGAAGTGGATGGTTGGATAGTTGCCGACCAGTAAATTGAACCCTCCGAACAAGACTGAGTTGTCATTGATCAAGAAGTAGATGATCATCGACCTGCAATTGGTTCCACCGAGCTACAATATGAGTCTTCGACCAACAATTAGATACCTTGTAGTTGGATAAAATTATTTCAACGTTGCTGATGGATCTTCACATCTTATCTCCGACAAACAAAAATGGTCTGGTTAAGCTTCCCTTTAATAAAAGATGACCCAAGATGATGCCGACCAACAATATGTATGGCTGACCAGAAATAGGGGCAGTAAGTGGACGATTCCGAACAGCCATATGAGCCGCGGTGATGAATTTTTCATGAGATTGTTATGTCCCAAAATATATTGGACCAATAGATCAAAAAAATAACATTCGATGTAAAATCCAAGCATTAAGATTGTTAATTAAATGATCCATTCTATAATCCACTAGATCGTGTGATTTCGACAAAGAAACCCTGTGATGTGATGAGCGAGGAGCCAACATCTCAAATTTGTGCCCAGAGTCTTGATATGGTCATGATTGTTTAATTGATCTTTTTTTACAAGATATGGGTAATGGTTTTTCAGGTGAGAAAATTATTTTTTATATTGATCCCTTCCTATTCCCTATTTGGAGAGATAAAAATATGCTGAATGATCGAAGTTATTACCAACTTTATATCAACAATCAATCAATGAGACTTTATTGACATAGATGGAAGATGAACCAAATTAAGTTTATAGTTCATAAAAATGAATACAAAGAGACTCAAACTTGAAGAGAGAGAAAGTAGATCTCGATCATGATTTCCATGAAAAAACTTTTCATTGTCTTTAACCTTTTCCCATTCTTTGATTAAAAATATAATGGGAATTTGAATAGTCACCAAAGATCTTTCAAAAATTATTTCAAAATCAACAATGAAAATTATCAAATTTTATCATCGTCGTATATATTGGTATATGTAATCATTTAAAATATTGATTCCATGATATAAAATTGAAACTTGAGAATCAAGAAAAAAGTTATGATTTATGAAATCCACTATTTTTCAGATTTCTAAATAAGAATTAATCTGACAGTTATGATTTAAAAATCATGATATGCAACATTTTGTAGATAAAAATTTGACAATTAATTTATGTATATAAACATAAAAATCATGATTGAATCAAAAGATGTATGTATAATTTATTATACGTAGAGAAAATAAAAACTTAGCTTTTGATGAAGAACAATGCTTGTAACACGTTCCCACAGACGGCGCCAATCTGTTTAAGACAGAAAATGGCCTCTGCCATTTTAGTGGCGTCAATAGCAGATAAATGATGAGGATGAGATTGAAGATGAAGATAAACATTCACATCAAACATACAAGAGACAAAAGGTTTTTAAAGTGGGTCGGCTATGAATAAAGCCTACGTCCACTGTTATTTTATTCCCAGGGGTTTACAATAGCACAATATGGTGTAGAGAGAGAAAGAGGTGTGTATGTTGTGTACGGTGTCTTTGTTGTCCGTTAGTTGTCCTGTTCTCCTTTTGCTAAGGGAATACATGTATTTATAGTGATGGGATTTAAAGATATACAATGTCTTTATACATTCAGATATTTATGTCTATATACAATGAATCTAACTGTTGGTCTTCTAGGATGGTTGATCTTCATTGAGTTGCTTGGTATGCCTTGCGTTGGTTGGTATGCCGACCAACTCTCCTCGGGTGCCGAATAAGTATAAATATTTCCACGTAGGATGATATGTGTCCTTTTATGATTGTTCCTCGTAGATGAAGAATTTTTGTGTCAACAAATGCCTTTGTCAATGCTGACCCTATCCATTTCTCTAGTCAACATGATGTTGTGAACAACCTAACACAAGTAGGTTACTATCTACTTTAAGGTAAAACTATCCCAAACATCTCCTTAGGCAGTGCCCAACTAAGCGAAACATTCATCTTATTTTAACCTTCAATGACACAAGGTCATCACTTCACCTATCTCCAGATTCTACCAAAACCGAAACTACGCGATGGCCACATTGGTCGCCATTAAGTATAGCTAGTAGTACATACGTCTATGCTTCCTAATCTTAAACAGTCTGGCAAGACATGCCGGGAAGGGTTATACTAACTTACACTGTCGACACATGTCGATATCCTAATCATGTTTTTATATCCGTTTTAGAGGCCCACTTCCAACTATCTAAAATGACATCATAAATCTAAGTCCAAATGCATTTCTTAGTACCCATTAAAATTGAGTACTTCAATTATTACACTACTCATCTTAGGACAAACTAGCATCATGCCTAATCATAACACAATCCTCTAATTTCCCTTCGGAGGTGGCACCACCTATTTATATAAAATTGAATGACCTCACCAAGTATTACACTATATGATTTCTTACAATTTGACCAGTAACCTGGCATCATCACAAGACCCTCAATACAATCATTATTGTAACACATGCATTCCATAATATCTAACTTAATCGGTTCCCTAGGGGCACTGAGTATAACCATTATAATTGTCATTAAGGACTTAACAAGATTTCATCTCCTATGATCCTCTTATCGCAGGTATGTCCTACCGATTGCTCGACACCCATATTGTGTCCATTAGATACCTACAAAGATACTAGCCTACAAGTCTCCACATAGGTTTCACTCAAACTGTTAAACACCTCAAGGCGTCATAATAAATAAATTTTTATTCCTCAATGAAACTAGACGCAATCAGTCCTAAGGACTTAAATCACACCCACACTGAAATCTTCGTGAATTCCTTCATTACTTAGGCCACTAATATGGTCCACAACATCTAGATAAGAATCTTTTCTCCCTTTTGTTTGACACACTTGCATGGGTCTAACCTACGACTCTCTCCACGAGATCCAATAAAGGTTCGAAAAACTTTTTCCAAACAGTTGATGCCATAAACCACGTATCAAACCATAGACCGGCACTGCTAAGGATTCTGGCAGGATATATAACGTCGTACACAACCTATACACCTCTGAGACCACACTACCGACGTCACTAGGGAACCTATTCCTTAAAAGTTGCATCATATTTCTAAAACCATGTCATAGAAAACAATCTAGGTTTCACTCGTATGTTACTTTAACTCCTCGTTGTTACATTCATAACACGCTCCCCACCAATGTCCTGTAACTCTCATCATAGCTCACGAGATACAACTTTCACTCGATAAATTCCAAGGTACTCACCTATAATGATATCATCTTATAAACTAAGGTCCTAATACACATACTCAAGTAATTACCAACATGGGCCTACATGCATGACGAATTATCAAATGCTTACGACATGACAGTAACCCAAGAATAAAGTTTTCCCAATCACATCATCATTATTAACTACCCATAAGTACCCAATCAAATAAATTAATGTGTCTTCATCACAAAATCAATATCGATTGAATATGAGATTCTAGTCACCTATCCTCTACAATTAACTTTAAACGGCTCATGTCTCTAATTCGATGGACATTATTCACCTTTGTTAACATCTTACTAGGACTCTCACATTGTCAAGGGTTAAAACAAAAGACCTGACACTAAAAATCGCAGTGTTTCCACTAATGGCCTATATGGACACTCGTAATTTACTAACATGTCTAAATTATCCTTCGTGCCCGTGTTCTTGACTTTACCATCAGTAACACGAACTAAAACCATCACCAATCTAGCGTGATCGTCCTAAAACCAACACCAACGTCGAAAGATCCACTACTGGCCTCACCACGTCACTCTAGAATGGAACTTTGAACCTAGAGCTTTGATATCATTTGTAACGCCCTGGTCCAAATTTGTGGGTAGCCGTTGGTCAACTCGGTTTGGACCAAACGTTAGGTGTGATGTGAGATGACACAACCTAAGTAATTTTACTAGAACATTTTTATTTAATTAACATTTAACCTATTTAGCATGTAATTCCTATTTAAATCAAGCTACATGAGGGACTCGTGGATAGCGTTCCCAGAATCCAAGAATACAGGGCTACTAATGTAAAATAAAACATTACGACCTGTATAATCCTCTCAACATATGGAACCGTAGACAACCTACTGTAACAAAAAGGAGAGAATGAACCAAATGCCCGGTGTGAAAATACACAATGCAATATAGAATCGAATGTCAAAAAATAGACTTCAACGCATTTATCTACGTGTACATGCAATTAATTCATATATATATATATATATATATATATATATATATATATATATATATATATATATATATGTGTGTGTGTGTGTGTGTGTGTGTGTGTGTGTATTTATGCATGAAACTATTTTATTCCAAAATGTTACCTGTTTTGATTAATTCACCTTAAACTTATAAAAGAACCCCTTTTTACTTGACTTGACATTTAGTTCCCTATTTAATGCACCCGGTTAAATACTGTTAACAAAGTACCATTTGTTTAAGGAAAAACACTTCTTCCATCAAAATTACCAATTCACTTGCACCAAATTCACCTTAATGTGTTCCTTGAAAATCACCTTTCAACACACACAATCATCGTGGTAGAAAATACTTATTATTTATTGAAAATCATTCATAAACACACTCATGAGTTAATTATGGGTTAAACCACTTTAGGCATCTTAATTCCCCATTTAATAACTTCACTTTACCATTCCTTTTATTTCATGGACATTTGTCAATTTCTTACATTACTTGTCAACGTTATATGTCGATCGAAACATGTATTAATTTCATTCGAGTTAGATTGTCTTTTCTTACATTCACCACACAACCCATTTCTTGATATGCTCCACTTTTCTCATTATCTTTTCTTGAAATCCTCCAAATAACCGCGTACTTTAACAGGATCCACACTAATGGCTACACTACCATATGCTTTGGCTAGTGTTTTTGTTTCTTTCACTTTAAGGCCTCTTGGACCTTCTTAATTCTTTCACTATCTCATTCAAGTCTTATATTAATGTGTTTTAACATTTATCAAATGTCCATATTATTCCCCTTTTTACCGGACAGAGCCAAAACCCGGGAATTTCACCCCACTTTGTGTTACACTTCATAAATCATCATTTCTTTCCCTTTACACACTTGCATTGATTTTATCCCGGAAACCATTTTTATTTAAGACTATATGTGTAACCCCATTTCCAACATTTTATATCATAAAAATGTTCCACTTTATGTAAAAATATCATTTTAACCATTTATTTCCAAACCTTCATTTTCCTCCATTTTCACAAGTATTATTTTCCCAAAAATATTACTAAATTACACATACAAACTTCTCACATGTTTTTACTTATCAACACTCATTTCACACTTTGGATTTAATACCGTTTTCAGTTGAAAATCTCTATTTTTTTATTACTTTCTTTGCTAAGAGAGCCCTTTGGCATTTTGGAGACTACTTTACAAGAAAACATCATTTTTCCTTCATTTTCACTTGTAATCTTGAAATACCAATTTACCACATTTTCTACACTTTTAACACACTTTAAGGACTGGCATTTCTTTTTTATATGTTTTAAGTTAAAACTCACTGAAACCTCCATGAATCTTGTTTGTATGTTCGTTGCCAAAATACTATAAGTTTATATACATGAGAAGATGGATTTTAAGTCTAGAGATCTATAAGAATGAGTTTTACCCATGCTTTATTGTAGGAATTTCATAACATTTGCATAAATATGATTTTATGACCAAAGACATTTTTGTTCCTCCACAACTAGAGTAAATGTCAAATTTTATAAAATTCCAATATTAACAAGAAATCCTTTAGACCTTTGCCTAATAAATATTATTTCCACATTTTATTTGATAAAATGTTTAAATACCAAGATTTCTATCATTTTGTCAAGACCCTTGAAATCATTATAAATCATTTTTCACCAAACCATAACAAATAACTTTCTTAAATTCTATATGTATTCTACTCTTAGAAACTCTAAGTATAAGACCAATACAATGAAAAAATATAGTTCTTAAGCTAAGTGTAGATTTTTCAACCTCAAAGAAGCTCCCCAAAATGGTTGGATGAATGCAGAAGAAGATGGTAACCTTCAACCTCCTAACCTAGTCGTAAATAAGTTTCCTAGATCACAAAGATTTCTCTTTGAAAGATATATGAAAACCCCCTTTAAAATCCATAATTTCTTATTCTTCTTCTCCAAAAATCCCCAATAGTATCCCCCACAAAAACCGATATTTCTTGAACATGTGGTGTGTTTGGGTATAGAGGAAGATTGTTAATCTTTGTTGATTTTGGGTGGAGGGATGGTGGTGCTATGATGGTGTGTGGTGGTTGGTGGAGGAAGAGCTCCAAGAGCTAGAGAGAGAGAGAGAGACCAAATCTGATTGGATTTGGTTAAATGAGCCAAACATCACTTAAATAACTCCAAAAAACTAAGTATTAAATCCCATAAATGCCCCTATACTGTACCCTTTGTCCATTAGTTCATCACATATTTTGATTTGAGCTGCTAAGACTCGACACGTCATCTAATTCGACGATCCAAGTCATGACACCACATTAAAATGTGCAGAATTTTTAAAATTTCATCTAGTCATTCGAACTACATTGGTAATCGTTCGAATGATATCCACTCTCATTCGAATGACAGATCTAATGAGGAACTAACGATCTAAAATCGTATGGTTAAAAGGGATGTGAGATGTATCTCGTTCGAATGAGAAATGAACTTTCGTTCGAATAAATATGTACCTCGTTCGAATATGGGATTTCCAATGAGATTCCATAGAGAGAGGCAAATCAAGCATTCTCTAGTCATTAGAAGTTCATTTTTACCTCGTTCAAACGACACCTACACCACGTTTGAATAACTGCATAAATCCACTCTATTAACTTTAGGCCATAAAAACTCTAATTGAATTGCGTCGGGGCTACTACGATACCTAAATTTGGCTTATGATCCACCTCAATAAGCCCAGAGACCAATTGGTCATACCAAGTCACCAAATCATATGGGTACGATCAATGTTGCACGGGCGAGTGTTAGATATATTAAAACTATAGTTAATGATATCAGACAATCTTGCATAAAATTCATTAAAAGACTCATACTTTAGCATGGTAATAATCTCTAATTGAGTGGTGAGGCTTTGAAGATTGGAAGCTTTCACAGCATTAGTACCCTCATGAGTGAGTTGGAGGGTATTCCATGCTTCCATAGACGTGGTGCACTTCATGATTTGACGGAACTCGTTAGGGGTGATGACTACCGAAATAGCACTTAAGCTGCGAGAGTTGTAAGTAATGCATCTAAATTCATCATTAATGCAAGAAATTACAGGTTTAAGACATTAAACATTGTCGTTGGTCACACTAGGTGTTGTCCACCATTTTTCACAAACAAGCTAGAATCTTTCATCAATATATTTTAAAGTGAACCTCATCCTAGCTTTACAATACGCATAATTTAACCCATAAAAAAGAGGCATCATATTATACAAATTATCCATAAAATCCACATTTTAATTGATCACAAGAAAACATAGTGTAGCCTTATCTGATACCAAATTGAGAAAATTCGTAAAAATCAAGATCACGCGATATTTTAGTTAACTAAATCCGATACCAATTTGAGAATGCGAATTGTATGGATTTATTCGTAAGTTAGGCCAAACACACACAAATTTAAATTTTAACAAATTTTCTCCTTATTTAATTAAGTGTATATGAAATGATGACGTACAAATTTAAATAAGCCAAATCACGTAAACAATCCAAGCAATTAAAGAATTAAGGAAAAATCCCTTTCGGGTAAAATCTTTGTTCCAACACTATATCAGAATTAACAGACACAATACTACTTACAAACTACTTAGCTCTCTAAGGATAATGCTCGGTTATTTAAGTCTTCTACTGATACGGGATAGTCTAGCACCATCTACATGAATTAATCTTCCCTCGGTATCCAATGATCAACCTTCTTATTTAGTAGTAGAACCTCAACTCCACAAATTCAGGAATAGAGAAACTCTCTGTAAGGGTTCCTAAACATGGATTGTGATCTTCTATATTTGATAAAGGGATCTCTAATTTGCCAAGAGGTTTAGATAAAAACTGGTAGAGTTTGATCACAAAAGGAACTCCAAAATGGCTTTCATAAAGGTTAAAAGAGTTCTTTAAAACTCTAATCCTGCATCTCTATTCATAAGGAAGTTTGTTACAAAAGGATAGGCATTAAATATTTGGATCAAATTTGATTAAGAAACAAAATCTCACATGCTCGTTCGAATGATCAGCTACCTCGTTCGAATTACCACTACCTCATTTAAGTAGGTTTCTAAAGATATTTCAAACGACATTCTAATGCTTGCCAAATATGTGTCTCGTCAGATCTCGTTCGAATATGGGAAAATCGTTCTAACGATGTACCCAATGTCATTTGAACAACATTCAATGAAACTTTGAACGACATGCCGAAACTAACCATAAGGAATCATCCTAAATTTTATTCAAACGATGGAATACTGTTCTAACGACATTGTCTATGCTCGTTCAAATGACCTATCAAACTCGTTATAATGAGACATCAAATTTTTTACAAAACTTTTAAAAATCATTTGAAACAATTATACAATTTTAATGCAAACTCTAATTATAACAATCCCCTGGATAAATAAAGACTTTACCAAACCACTTCATGCCACTTCAGAATGATGTTGAGATGAACAATCTTTAATCTTCCAAAAAGTCATCAACTATTTGTCTTTAAATACGTGTAAGTAGACATGAAGATTTAGTGGGGTGTAAAGGTATAAGCCAAATAAAAAATAAATTGAGGAATTATAAAACTTTATCTTGCATGACATATAACTGAGATATTTAAGAATGGAAAAATTAGATTTAATTCTGATAGTGACATAAAGGAAGATCAAGCGGTATTTTTAATCCCACTCTATAGTGGTCTACACTGTTCCCCCACTTCAATAAACTATCCCCAAACCTATGAAGTCTGGAAGATTGATGAATGGGCAATAGAGCTGGGTAAATAGTATCAAACATATGAGTGACCTGGTATTGGGAAAACCAAGGTTTCCCCCATTGATCGTGTTATGGAACTCCTTCAAGATGTAGCATTTAATGGCAATCAACCCGAGAATAAGTTCTTGATCAACAATTCACTAGTGGAATAAGAGAAAAAAGGCTAGTTATTTTCCTCAAAATAAACCAGGACGTTATTGCTTGGCACCCATTTTACATGCTAGGAATAGATCCAGAAGGAATGTGTCACAAGCTCAATGTGCATACGTTACATCCACCGATGACTCGAAACGCTCAACGAACCACGCCTAATAAGGCCAAGGTAATTGAGGAGGAAGTGGGGAAACTTCTAGAAAGGTGGTCCATAAAAGAAGTTCAATTCCCTAAGTGGATGTCAAACCTAGTAGTCGTGAAGAAAAATATAGACTTAACCTATCTGAATCGGGCATGCCCAAATAATGGTTTTCCTTTATCTAGGATATACCAGTTAATCGATTCCACTTCTAACCATGAACATATGAGCTTTCTCAATGCCTACTTTGGATACCACCAAATCCCACTGGTCACCCTCGACCAGGAAAATATTTCCTTTATCACCATGCTGGGGTAATATTGCTATAGGGTGATGCTGTCGCAATTTATTAAAGATTAGTGACAAAGATGTTCAAGCGGTAGCTAGTAGATACAATGGAGGTATACATAGATGACATGCTTGTGAAAAGTAGGAAGAAAGTGCATCACCTCTTTGGCTTAGCAAAAAAATTTGAAGTTCTTCTCTATTAGAGAAAGAAATTAAATAGGGCCAAGTCCTCTTTTAGGGTATTATCTAGAAAGTTCCTTAGATACCTAGTCAGTTAAAGAGGTGTCAGGGAAAACCCCGACCAGATTGAAGCCATCAGTAAGGTGCAACCCACCAATAACTATGCACGAGGTTAAAAAGTTGACTGGCATGCTCGTTGCACTCAACAACGTTTCATATCAAGATCCTTGGAGAAGTGTTGAACTTTATTTAGGCAAGTTAGGAAAAAAAAGGAAGGAAATTTGGAATGATGAATGGACCAAGTCACATGAATAAGTGAAAACCTATTTAAGTTGACAACCATTATTAACCATTCGTGATGATCAGGGACCGTTGCACGTATATCTGGCGGCATCATCTTTAGTTTGGGAAAATAATGGGAGTTATGATCCCATTTACTATGCGAGAAAAACCTTGCTCAACACTAGTCCTCCCGCTAGAAAAACTTGCATACACGTTGGTCATAGCCTCTAGAAAGCTAAAACACTACTTCGAAGTACACACTATCATTCTTCTAATTTCATTACTCTAAAAGAAATTCCCAGGAAGGCCGACATATATGGATTGATGTCCAAGTGGTTGGTAGATATCAAAATGTTTGGTACTCAATTTTATCTTAAAACATTAATTAAGGGGAAAATCCTAGCAGATTTTATTGTCGAATTTTTAAGAGACCCATAACATGTGGATACTAACGCAAAAAGAAAAAAACCTAGCCTACAAACGATCTAAGAGGGTGAGAAATGGGTGTTATATGTTTATGGATCCTCAAATTCTAATGGAGTGAAGTGGACATAGTACTGGTGACCTCGGAGAAAACTGTTATTGAGCAAGCAATTCATTTTAGATTCAAAGCCTTTAATAATGAAGATAAGTATGAACCATTGCTCAACGTATTACGAAAAGTGCTTTCCTTCACCTTGACATCTTTTGTGACTCAATGCTAGTGTCAAACCAGATATAAGGATATTATAATGATATGGATGATCGCATGGATTCATTCCTTAATGAAGCCTAGCACATAGTTGCCCATTTCAATTATGTACAAGTGCAACAGTTCCCAAGGGAAAACAACAGTCAAGCAAGTGCACTGGCCACACTCACTTCAGCTGTTAAGGGGGATATAAAACAAAAAATTATAGTCGAATACCTTGACCAACCCATTATCGGCAAAGGGAAATTTATCGAGCAAGTTACGATTGTCGATAGGACCTCAAGATGGATAGAACTTTATCGGCAAAGGGAAATTTATCGAGCAAGTTACAATCGTCGATAGGACCTCAAGATGGATAGAACTGATCATGCGCTGCCTAAAGGAAGATGCCCTGCCAGTTGATAAAAAGGAAGCACATAAAGTGTGGGTTAATAGTGCTAGTTTCCACTTAAAAAAGAATCATAAGCTTTAGATGAATTTTTTCAGGACCTTACCTCCAATGCGTGTGCCCAGACGATGTCAAGTAGACCCTTTATGACCTTCATGAGGGGATATATGGGATCCATGATGGGGGCATGCCAATAGAGTTTAGGTAAATACAAGAAGGATAATGGGGTCATAAATGCAAAAGGAAACAGCTACCTATGTTCGAAAATACAAAAATTGTCATCTTTTGACACCGTTATTGCATCATCCATTCATTGACCTCAAGTCTCTCATAAGTCCTTAGCCTTTTTTCCTAGTGTGGGCTTCATATCATGACGCCATTGCCTCTCACCTCCAGCAGTAGGACGTATTTGTTGCTCAGCACAAATTATTCTTCTAAATGGATTAAAGGAAATCCCTTGGAGAACATCTGAGATATCGACATGACCAAATTCATATGGAAGAACATCATAACATGATTGACATCCCTCAGATCATCATCACGAAAAACATAAAGAGGTTCGAAATTAGCCTCTTCCAAAGCATCTGTGACGAGCACAATATTAGGCACTTACAGTTTAGTGGATTACCTTCTAAGTAATGAGCAAGATGAGGCCTCTAATAAAAGAGTCCTTGATGGAATAAGAAATATATTATAAAAAGTGAAGGGTGTGTGGGTTGAACAACTCCCCCACATTCTCTTGGCATTTTAAACAATGCCAATGCGATTAATGGGGGAAACACATTTTACTTGAGCTTATGTAATAGAGGAAGTCATCCCACTAGAAGTAGGTCTGTCAAAGGGAATTTTCTCTCATAAATCTTTGCTCCTACCAGTAACAGTTGTCCAAGCAATACAATAGGCGGGTCAAAGTGACGACCTTTAAGTTTGGGGACTAAATACTTAGAAAGATCATAGACAGTGCCATGAAAGCCCTGAGATGAAAAACTTGATCCCAAATGGGGAGGCTCATTCCAAGTTATTTAAGACGACTTAATGGGTGCCTATAAATTAGAAACAATGGAGGGCGGCGAGGTTCCCCAATCTTGGAATGCAACGAATTTTAAGAAGTTTCACTTTTAAAGTCTTAGTTTATCCTGAAGATTATTTAGTTCATTTCAGTTTCAAATTATTTTTTAGAAGTTCTTTTACACTTATCGCATTTATCTCTATGCATTGTTCAAAGTGGCAGGCAAATGGGTATTTAATGAAGAAGATCAATTGGTTGAATGGATTTTCTTTGAAATGTAACTTAACGCCGCGATGATTATCTTCTTTCAAACATATTCTTTTAATATTGATTAATTAAACGACCATAAACTAACTCTAAACTTAAATTTCCACCTATAAGTCTAACGGGTTGGTTGATCAACACTTAACAAGAACCTAAGTGTTTTGACGATCAACAAAACAAGAACAATGAATTACAGCTAATGAAAGGCCTACTAGTACACCTTAGTCACCCATAACCAACCATGTCGCAAAAATCCTTACTGGAGAATGACCCCAGGAAATGTGAATTTTTTCTTTTCTGGATCTAGGCTTAAAGTTTAATACAACGATATCACTTAAAATGTAAGACCATAAGACCGCACACTATAAAGAGGAAAAAATGCAATAATCTCCATTAAAACTTTAATTTATTACAAGTAAATAAAAAAAACAGACAATTTATAATGAAATGATAAATATAATTGGATAATTACGCGACCGGGATGACTCATTTGTTGAAGTCCCAGCTCCAGCAGGCTAAACATCCAATGCATGACTAATCATTGTAGACATATATATGATCCTTGATGGCCCCCAGGAATCACCCTATCGACTAAGTTTTGAGTTCGATAAAGTCCATCACCTCCATCAAGGCTATAGTCACCGAGATACTTCCTTTCAAGATAACTAGAATGGAATCCGTTAGGATCAGCAAAACAACAAGCTTATATAGAGTCTTTTGCTTATCAAGATAACCTGGGTCGTACTAATACCATAACTCATAAATCTGTGGCACCTTTACCACCATAAGGGCATTGAGACAACTATTTTTGTTGCCAAAGTTTTGAGCATCGTTTAGAGTAGAGTCCAAATTAAGAATGGCCATATCATACCCGTCCATCCCTACTTGGTTAGGTAGCTTATGAAATTGGAATTTGAGACGATCAAGATTCCAGTTCAGACATCTGATGGTCGACAATTTCTTGAGAAAATACTTCTTGGTCTTCTCTAGCTCTTCTACTAGACAACCATCCTTTTGCCTGTGGGAAGAAGATAAAACCTTAACAATAGCAACTGTTTCATTCAAAGACTTTTGAGTCTTATCTAGTTCCTCTCTCGTCTAGGCATTCTCTTCTTCCGCAAAGGAATCTCCTTTTCTAGCATGTTCACTTGGTCTGGACTTTTTAGGTCATTCCTCGAGAATAGAAGCGACCTTCCTATCACCCTTAAGGTCGGTATGAAGAATAAAATTTATCCTTGATTGAGCAAAGTTAATGTCGGCTAGTTTCTTATCAAACCCTCTCCTTATTCAGCTCGGCAAGCCTCTAGTCAATGTCGGACTTCAAATTAGCTAAATACTCCTTATGACTGCTTTGAGGAATGAAGAGAATATCATGAAGAGCACAATTGTCATCCACAACGTGATGGGAGACGTTGCCAATATCCACTTAAGCCCTTAAGCTTGGAAAGGCACGTCAAGACTTATGTTCTAGTCGATGTCATCATCCTTGTCACTGTCATCTTTATCACGACCAATAACAAAGTGTTCTTCATATTTATCCTAAAAATTAAGTTGAACAACGACAAGTTCTGCAAGCCCTGCATTGAACTACACGAACGAGTGGTAAGATATACAAGCTTGGAAAACATAAGAAAACATAAGAAAAATAATAGAGAAGATAAAAAAAAATATTTGGATCAAACATTGTAGCCCATTTAGAAGATTAGAATTGGGGGTCCCCTATGATATACCCGTTTATATCCTCGGTCAGGCTGATGATAACCTCCAAACGGACGACCCTACGAGGGGCCGACCCCTCCTACAGGCTCCATACGACCCCTTAGAGGGGCCGACCCATCACCAGGCTCCAGACGACCCTACGAGGGGCCGACCCTTCACCAGGTTCCAGACGACCCTATGAGGGGCCGACCCTTCACCACTCTCCAGACGACCCTCCGAGGGTACGACAGTACGTGGCCAGAATTGGGCCAGGCTCACTACTGGAAGAAACTTTGCCCTCGGCCTCGGCTCATAGGCCGAGGGTGACATCATGACAGCGCGTGGTTTGGGAGATGCATGGAACAGTGCGCGTGAGGCTCACATGGCACGTGGAAGATCGTTATAACCAAATCACACCCTCACGTGAGGGAATATTGTGTCATCATTTGGCATCTACACGTGTCAACAGGGGATTGACTAGATCATCATTCACATGCACCATGCATACTTGGGGGGTACACTACACTCCCCAAGACCTATATATACTTGTCACCTACAACCCTACAGGGGATCGATAAATTAACTGTAGCCTTAGCCAAAACTCTGCTTGTACACACAGTAGAGAGAGAGAGAGGGTTATGTGCATTGGATCCAAGGCCATTAGTTCCCATACTTAGTGGATCACACACTCACAGTGGATGTAGGCCAAATTGGCTGAACCACTATACATCATTGTCTTAGCACCTCTTATACTCATCCCCTTCTACATACTTATACACTTATACATCTCTATGGCTGCCATGGCTGCTACTGTTTGAGCTTACTATCACTTATCCGGTAGTGCTAAATCTTAGCATCATCAGTTTGGCGCCGTCTGTGGGAAAGATAAGACATCTCTTCCTTTGTACAGCTTGACCTCACTGGGCACTCTAGTGGTGAACCAACACTCCCTCTGAGAGGAGGTGTTTCACCATTGAAAGAGACCCACTAAGGTTCCCAAGCTCACCAGTATTTTCTTCAGTTCAGCTTTTTATAGCTCTAGCACATGGCACCTGAGATGCCACCACCACCACTTCCCCCGCCGGATGAGGGGGGAAGACCCAGTTCCAGTCAGCCGCCGCCTCAGTCTGAGATGGCTGATGTGGCGGCAGCCCTAAAGTCTCTGGCAGCAAGCCAGCGGATGATGCAAGAGCAGTTCACAGCTCTAAGCCAGAACATACTAAGAGCACCAGGGGTTTCACCTGAGATGATTACTCCAGCAGCAGCTCAAGGGAAGCATGAGGCCAGGGGACCACCCCAGGCACCACGCAAAGACCTGCCACCACCTCAGCGGCGTAGGGATGTTGCTGACCCCCGGCGTCTACGCCTGGGGAGGCAAGAAAATCCTTGCCCTAAGGATAGGTATGGAGATCTATAGGGAGAGGAGGCTCCTATAGAGTGATGGGAACCTTACGAGGTCTCCAACAATAATGTGTGACCCCTCCAGGACAGTAGGGGAAAGTGCGGGAGAACAAACCCTGATGATCGCCCAAGAGGCTCTGCTTTTGAATGCTTGAGCAGGGGGTCGGCCTTTGAGAGGCTAGGCCCAGTAAATGACCTGCGAGAACAGTTGTCCAGGCCAAGAAGCACCGCGAGATCTAGGAGGGAGGCAGCAGATGGCCGACCCCGAGAACGAGATGACGGCCAAAGGGAAGTGAACAGCCGACACATGCCTGCTGCAGCAGAACCCTCCGTCCACCTCGGAGAGGCAGCAGGGGATAACATCGGCCAGGCCGACCCTGTGAGGCCCTGGAATGACTCAATCCAGCGGTTAGAGGATAAGATCGGTGATATATTGAAGCGCCGAGACCCTCTTCAGAGGGGGTACACCATAGGCTCACCCTTTGTGGCAAAGATAGTCAACTTCCCCACGCCGTCAAAATTCAAGCCACCCGTGGTCACCCCAAGGTATGACGGGAGCACCAACCCCATCCACCATGTGGAGATGTATCAGTCAGCAGCAGACATATACTCTATCTCAGATGAGATGAGGTGTCGTGCCTTCTCTGGTACCTTGACAGGGGCTACGCATGTCTGGTACACGTCTCTTCCAAAAAATTCCATTGAAAACTTCAAGCAGTTGGCAGACCTGTTCATCCATAACTTTTTCTTTGGGGTGAGGCCACAGAAGAGGACCACCTACCTGCTCTATGTTAAGCAAGGGAAGAGTGAGAGTCTGAGGGACTATATAGCCAGATTCAATAAGGAGAAGCTGGAGGTGGAAGACTATGAGGAGAGCATAGTTTTGACAGCCTTGATTGGAGGACTCCAACAGGGGAAGCTGTTATGGAAGCTTGCTGAAGACCCTCCGAGGACGATGGCTGAACTGTTGTCAATAGCAGGAAAGGTGATGAACGCCGAAGAGGCGATGGCTGCAAAATATGAAGACGAAAGAGGAGGTGCTAGTGGGAGTAAATACCCTAAGAAGAACAAAGAGGGGAAGAAGAGGTCCACGGATGACAAGTTCGCTAGGTACACCCCTCTGACGGTCAGCTGTGAACAGATTCTCAATGAGATTAAGAGTGACCGGTCCCTAAAGTGGCCTGAGAAGCTGAGGGCAGCCCCCGGCAAGAGGAAAAAGAACCTGTTGTGTGAATTTCACCAAGACCACGACCACGACCACGTAACGGACACATGCTTTGCTCTGAAAGACGAGATTGAGAAGATGCTGAAGGAAGGGAAGCTCAGAAAGTACGTCGACAAAGGTGCCTTCAAGAGTGGCCGAGGGGACGACCCCAGAAAGAAGCGAGGCGATGCATGCAGAGAAGGTCCTTAAAAAAGAGGGGACGACCCTTCTGATGATGAGGACGACCCTGACCTCCCATCGAGAGACGACCACGGCCCTGTCAAGAGGCTTAATATGATCTCGCTCGGAGTGAGAATGATCTCCGGGGGTCTTGCAGGAGGAGGGTCTGAGGTCGCTGACAGGAAGGCCCATGTGACTGAGGCCAAGGCAGTGGCGAAGACGGTACACGCAACCTCCCTGGAGGTCAAGTCAGAAAAAAGGAAGAAAGTTGATATGGACCCACTGATAGTGGGATTTTCAAGAATGGACTTCAAAGGCCTCTTAGCCCCACATGATGACCCGCTCGTCATCACTACCAGGGTGCACGGATGGGAGGTACCGAGGATCTTGGTGGATGGGCGTAGTTCTGCAGATGTGATGTTTTGGCCATGCTTCAAAGCCTTGGGTCTCAGCCGTGCTAGACTCGTCCCCTACCATCATCCATTGATTGGGTTCAGTGGGGAAAAGGTTCATCCCCTAGGGGTATATGAGGCCGACGTGAGGATGGGGGACGAGTGGCCGAGATGGCTCACCAAGAAGGTCAGTTTCTTTGTGATGGATGAGCAGGTGTTTTCGGCCTACAATATCATACTGGGGCGTGTGGCCCTCAAGGGGTTTGAAGCCGTGTCGTCTACGGTCCATCAGATGATCAAATTTCCAACCCCTTACGGGGTGGGGAAAGTTCAGGGAGACCAGACGACAGCGAGAGAATGTTACTACAACTCCGCTGAAGAAAGGGAGGCACACAAGAGGGTTACAACCACTTATAATATTGATACCCTAGACCCCAGAGATGAAAGGAAGCTGTAGAAAGGAGAGGCTGCGGAAGAGGTAGAATCCTTCATCCTCGATGAGGATGACACGGAAAAAACCGTCCAAGTTGGCAAGTCTCTGAAGCCCAACATCAAGGAAGACCTCATTAAACTATTGAGGAGAAGGCGAAGCGTTTTTGCCTGGAGCCATGTAGATATGCCAGGGATTGACCCTGAAATCATGTGTCACAAGCTCAATGTGGTAGAGGGAGTGAAGCCGGTGAAGCAAAAGAGGAGAATTTACTCCAGAGAAAAATATGAGGTCATCAGGGATGAGGTCAAAAAATTAGAAGACGCTGAATTTATCAGAGAGGTCATCTACCCTGAATGGCTGTCCAATGCAGTCATTGTCCCAAAAGCCAACGGCAAGTGAAGAATGTGCGTGGACTTCACAGACCTCAACAAGCACTGTCCCAAAGACAGCTTCCCTCTCCCCCGCATTGACCAGATGGTAGACGCTACCGCAGGCCATGAGCTCATGAGTTTTATGGATGCCTATTCAGGGTACAACCAGATCTTCATGAACCCTGAAGACTCGGAGAGGACCGCCTTCATCACTGACAAGGGGACATACTATTACAGGGTCATGCCCTTTGGCCTAAAAAATGCGGGGGCAACGTACCAGCGCCTCGTAAACAAAATGTTAAAAGACCAAATTGGGAAGTCTATGGAGGTCTACGTAGACGACATGCTGACTAAGAGTCTGAAGGCAGAGGAACATGTGGCAGACCTGGAGAGGACCTTTAATACGATGGACAAATACAAGATGAAGCTTAATCCGGCCAAGTGTGTCTTCGGGGTCGGAGCAGGAAAGTTCTTGGGGTTCATTGTCAATCAAAGAGGCATCGAGACTAATCCTGAAAAGATAAAGGCCCTTGTTGAAATGAAGACCCCCAAGTCCATTAAAGACGTTCAGAGGCTCACAGGGAGAGTTGCTGCCTTGAACAGGTTCGTGTCTAGGGCCACAGACAAGTGCTTGCCATTCTTCAAGACCCTTAGGAAGGCCTTCGAATGGAGTGAAGAGTGTGATGAGGCTTTCAGGGAACTGAAGTCGTACTTAGGGTCTCCCTTGCTGCTATCACGACCCGTGCAGGGTGAACGACTTTATGTGTACCTTGTCGTCTCAGAGTCGGCCATCAGTGCAGCCATTGTGAGAGACGAAGACGGGATACAGAAGCCTGTGTATTTTAACAGCAAGGCACTCCAGGGGGCAGAGCAAAGATACCCGAGGATGGAGAAGTTAGCCTACGCCTTGATCGATGCCTCGAGGAAGATGAAGCCGTACTTCTAGTCCCATACAATGGTCATCCTCACCGACTCCCCTCTTAGGCAGCTCCTACACAAGCCTAAAAAATCAGGTAGGTTGATGGCCTGGGCTATAGAGCTGGGGGAGTTTGACATTGTGTATTAGCCTAGGACGGCCATTAAGGGGCAGGCATTGGCAAACTTCATGGCTGAGTTCACTTGGGAAGATGATGAGGTCGAGGGTGAGACCCTCGGGAAGACGGATACAGAAGATAGACCCGCTGACACACCCGCAGATAGGGCTGGGACAAGCACTGCTAGAAGGAAAGCGACTGAAAACGAAGAGGGAAGATACATCTTTAGACAGGGGTCCCTCTCTGAGGGAAATTTTTCAGAGGGAAAGACTCTGTGGAGCCTCTTCGTTGACGGGTCCTCCTGTGACAGCGGAAGTGGAGATGGACTGATACTATCAGCACCCGATGGCACAGACGTCGAGTACGCCCTGAGGTTCAACTTCAAAGTTTCCAACAACGAGGCTGAATATGAGGCCTTAGTAGCAGGCCTCTCCTTGGCCAAGTCTCTTAGTGTCGGCCAGATTTTGGTCCATAGTGATTCAAGGCTAGTAGTGAATCAGATACTAGGAGCCTACGAGGCTAAGGGCGAGAGGATGGCTAGGTACCTTGAGAAGGTGAGGTCATTACTGAAGGGCTTCAGAGAAGTGAAATTAAGGAGGATACCTAGGCTCGACAATGGCCGTGCTGATGCCCTTGCTAGGTTGGCCTCGGCAACAAGAACAGACATCAGGAGGACGGTCCCAGTAGAAATTTTGCTTCGGCCAACTATTGAGGACTCTGAGGGAACACTTAGCAATTGCCTAAATGTTTCTCAAGAAGCTTCGTGGATGGACCCCCTGATCAGATACATTAAAGAGGGTGAGATGCCAGAAGCAAGGCAAGAAAGGAAAAAGCTGAGGTACAGGGCTGCAAAATTCACTGTCATCGGAGACACCTTGTACAAAAAGGGGTTTTGCTCCCCCTACTAAGGTGTGTGCATCCCTCAGAAGTCCCTTCCATTTTGCAAGATGTGCATGAAGGGTCGTGCTCAAGCCACATTGGGGGTAGATCCCTAGCGAAGAGGGTGATCACCAAAGGCTACTGGTGGCCGACCTTGGGGAAAGACGCCGCAGCATATGTAAAAAAGTGTGATAAATGCCAAAGATTTGCTACCATCCCTCATCAACCCCATCAGCCTCTTACCTCCGTTACATCTCTATGGCCGTTTGCAGTGTGGGGGATTGACTTGGTAGGACCCTTACCGAGAGCTGTCAACAACTATCGGTTCCTCATTGTAGCGATTGACTACTTCTCAAAGTGGGTGGAGGCCGAACCGATGGCCACGATTACAGAGCAGAAGACCTTCCAGTTCATCTGGAAAAATGTGATATGCAGATATGGCCTACCCAACACCCTCATCTCGGATAACGGGACTCAGTTCAAGAATGCCTCTCTACAGAACTATTGTGAGAGGGTAAGTATCAAACAATTATTCTCCACCCCAGGCCGACCTAAGGCCAATGGGAAAACCGAAGTTACGAACAGCACAATCCTAGATGGAATCAAGAAGAGGCTTGAGGAGGCAAAAGGAAGATGGGTCGAGGAGTTATATGCCGTACTATGGGCATACAGGACGACAGTGAGGACCTCTACCGGAGAAACCCCATTCATGCTATCTTATGGCTCAGAAGCCCTCATCCCCACCGAAATTGAGTTTCCTACTCATAGGGTCCAAATGCACGACCCCCAGGGAAATGCGGAAGAGAGGAGACTCGACTTAGACCTGATTGAGGAAACGAGGGTGGACGTTGAGATAAGGCAGGCTTCCTACCAGCAGAGGACCACAAGGTTTTACAATCAGAGGGTGAAACAGAGGCCTATCGCAGTGGGGGACTTGGTCCTCAAGAAGACTTGGCAAAAGCCCAACAAGCTCTATCCTAATTGGCATGGCCCATATAGGGTCATCGATGAAGTTGTCCCTGGGACCTATAGACTTGAAAACCTCGAAGGGGAACCTTTTTCCAACCCCTGGAATGCAGATCATTTGAAGAAATACTATCAGTAGTGTTGAAAGGTCTTGAAAGACCATAATTGTAATGAGAGTTGCTCCAACAGAACACTTTGGAAAATTAATGAGAAATATCAGTATTTCCCTCATCTTGTGGTTGTCAGTTCTAGTACGCATGGAAACATCTACAGAGAACCACCCTCGGCTAAAATGAGGGCTAGTTGAGGGGACGACCCCACCACTGTCCTCAAGAAAAACGAGGGTAGACTTTGTTAAAATCATGTTTGGTAAGTTGAACCCTCGGCTATAATGAGGGCCAGTGGAGGGGACGACCCCACCACTGTCCTCAAGAAAGACGAGGGTAGACTTTGTTAAAATCATGTTTGGTAAGTTAATCCCTCAGCTATAATGAGGGCCAGTGGAGGGGACGACCCCACCGCTGTCCTCAAGAAAGACGAGGGTAGACATTGTTAAAAACCATTAATTTGGTAAGTTGAACCCTCGGCTATAATGAGGGCCAGCGGAGGGGACGACCCCACCACTGTCCTCAAGAAAGACGAGGGTAGACTTTGTTAAAATCATGTTTGGTAAGTTAATCCCTCGGCTATAATGAGGGCCAGTGGAGGGGACGACCCCACCGCTGTCCTCAAGAAAGATGAGGGTAGACATTGTTAAAAACCATTAATTTGGTAAGTTGAACCCTCGGCTATAATGAGGGCCAGCGGAGGGGACGACCCCGCCACTGTCCTCAAGAAAGATGAGGGTAGACTTTGTTAAAATCATGTTTGGTACTTAATACCTCGGCTATAATGAGGGCCAGTGGAGGGGACGACCCCACCACTGTCCTCAAGAAAGACGAGGGTAGGCATTGTTAAAAACCATTAATTTGGTAAGTTAATCCCTCGGCTATAATGAGGGCCAGTGGAGGGGACGACCCCACCACTGTCCTCAAGAAAGACGAGGGTAGACATTGTTAAAAACCATTAATTTGGTAAGTTAATCCCCCGGCTATAATGAGGGCCAGTGGAGGGGACGACCCCACCACTGTCCTCAAGAAAGATGAGGGTAGACTTGGTTAAAATCATGTTTGGTAATTTAATCCCTCGGCTATAATGAGGGCCAGTGGAGGGGACGACCCCACCACTGTCCTCAAGAAAGACGAGGGTAGACATTATTAGAAACCATTAATTTGGTAAGTTAATCCCTCGGCTATAATGAGGGCCAGTGGAGGGGACGACCCCACCACTGTCCTAAAAAAAGACGAGGGAAAGGTTAGTGGCTAACAAAAAACAGCAAATCATGCAATAAGCTGATATAGAAGACAATAAAGGAGACAATATGATATTAATGAAAGTGAGATACAAGATATCCAAGTGTTTTACAAAAAAGAGTACAAAAATAATAGATACATTGTGAGGGTATGGGCTACAGGAAGCCACCCTAAGGGACAATGTCAGAGGGCAGAGCCTCAACATCCACCAAAGGGGTCTCTTCAACAACCATAACCGGACGATCCTTAGACTTGCCGACCCCCTCAACCTGCACTTGGGATTCTACTTGGGACAGAGCCTCGACTATCAGAGGGTCGTCCAATCCGATTGCCTCAATTGAAGGGCGGACCGAGGAGACGACGTCGCCAAATCTGAGGACGACCCATCGACATGCCGTCCTGATCCCCCTCTCCAGATATTCAAATGCAAAGCCCTGAAACTCGTCAGAAACCTTGTAAGCCTCAACAGCATTGGCCTCGGCTTTTCTGACAGCTTCTACGAGATTAGTCTTGTGCTTGACTTCCATGTTGAGTAAAGCCTCATCCTTATCCTTTATCAGCAAGTCTTTGGCCTGCTGGTCGGCATCATGCTGCCTCGTCAGCTCATCTAGGACCCTGGCATGCTCAGTCCAAGCACTCTCCAGTTCAGCCCTCGCAGTCTCGAGCTCTGTCTGCAAGTCAGCCTCATGCTGAATGGCCCTCTCAGCTTCATGAAACTTCTGTTGGTTCTCAGCCATCCACTTGGTGGCTGAGGTGAAGGCACAAACAGACTGCACGAAAAATAAACAGATGTCAAGAGGGGTCGAAGGAATAGTTAGTGAAAGAATGAAATTAAAATGTGGGTCAGAACCAATACCTGTGCAAGGGCATGCAGACCGTAGTCTTACACTTTGGCAGGGGGCATCTTTGACAAGAAGTCGTAGTCATCAGCCGAGGGTGCAGAGAACATTGAGGCCTTGGCTGCCCTCAAGTTTACAATGAGTGACGAGGGCTCGACCCTCAGATGTGCCAGGTTTTGAGACCAGAAGGCCCCCATGCTGGATGAAGAGGCCGTCCCCTCGGAGGCTTCGACCCTGGCCCTCGTCCGAGAATCAGGCCGAGGGTCAACTCGGGCCTCAGGCTCCTTTCTTTTATTGTTATCGGTGGTCGGCTCCACCACCGTCGACCCGGCGGCCCTTGTCTTCCACGGAGCCTGCTGAGGCTCCTTCCCTTTCTTCTTGGCCAGTCCAGATAATAAGCTGGGAGCAGTCATTTCCCAAAGATATTCTGACGTACCAGCAGGACGATCTGATAAATGGACGACACGTTAGAAAAATGCAGATCTAAAGAGAAAACACTTCAAAAACAGGTGAAGAATGGAAAATGTTCAGTATAACTCACATAGTTCTGTCAGAGGGCCGACCCTCAGACCAGCTTCTTTGAGGAACCGAGGGGTCATCAGGTCTTCGAATTTTGTGAGTTCGCCCTCTCTCCCTCGTCCTCTCAGGTAATCAACAATGTCCTTCTCCTCCAGGCAAAGTCCAGGGTCTGATCTGGCCTTCATGGAGGGGTTAGACCATTTCCTGGGGACCCTCGGACCATCGGCGATAGGCTCCCACTCCCCAGAGATAAAGAAAAACCTCTTTTTCCAATCATGGTTGGAAGTTTGTGCCACATGGAGGAGTTTCTTCTCAGACCTCCTTGCCCCTAGGTGATAATAACCAGGCTGTTTGGACGAGGAGGTGATGTTGTAACAGCCCAAAAATAGGTCAGCTGAGGGCTCCTCAGTGAAGGCATTCTTCCACAAGGAAATATAGCCCAGGATCGTCCTCCAAGAGTTGGGGGGAAGTTGAGAGGGAGCAACACCCAGGGCAGATAGGATATCTATGATGGAAGTATGCAAAGGGAATCTGACTCCAACTTTGAACATCTGTTCATAAACTGCAACCTCTCCCTCGCCACAATCAAAAACCCTCTCATCCTCAGAGGGAACCCTCATAGTCACGCTGGGGGGAACTCCATAGGCATGCCTCCATATCAGGAGGTCACGATCCCTAACAGAGGAGATAAAGGACGAGGCATGGGAGGTATCAACTTCGTCATATGTATCATCATCCTTGTCCTCATTCCCGTCATCTTCCGGAAGGCCCTGGGGGAAATCCACTTGGAAGGCATGGGGAGAAAGGGTTGTTTCAGGGACTGCCACAGAGGGGAACATGCCCTCGGCCTCTCGGCCTCTCGGCTTAGGCCAGATGTCTCACGCCTACCGGAAGGTCCAGCGCCAGTTGGCGAGGATGCTCTCTCATCCATCTCGCTTGAATGACACTCGGATGGACGATGGGACGACCCACAAGACTCGAACGGTTCAAACGATTTTATGGTGGCAAGAGGAATGGGAAAGATGGGTCGTACCCAATTAGGGTCGGCCCCTCGTCTCCTCTCTTCCTCTTCCTCTACTCGTCTGATCTCTGCAAAAAGCTTTTCTCTCAAGGATGGGAATTCAGACGCTAAACTGTAAAGCTTCCTAAGCATTAAAAGGGAAGACCCTACACTTGGAGGAATTTGAGGAACTTAACTACAAACAAGTTGTTAGTTGACCGAATTAGACTTTTGGATTAAAAAGGGAATTGATGATTTTCACTCAAGAACACTCAAGAACATCTAAGAAACAGTTGCCAGAGAAGACACCGGAAAAAGCTATGGGATAACCCAAAGAAAATGCAATCCCACAACCCTAAAAAGCAAATAGAAATGAAGGCAAAAGAGAGCGCTGGATGAAAGAGATTACCTGATAAAGAGAGAAAGAACGTTGCTAGGCTTTAAGGATTGAAGGCTGCAGAAAATGGCGATAAACTGATAAAATTTTAGAGAGAGAAGGCTTGGGGGCGAAGAAGTTTAAGAAGGAGAGAGAGTTTGCAAATCTCTTAAATACCTTAGCAATGAGTGGGACCATTGACCAAGGCAGGACACAGCCCACGAGGAAGGCATCATTAGGGTGCAAGGCCCCAAGCGCAGTGTGCAGCCGCCATGCCTTGGAAACTGGAACAGCAATGAGTATCTTCCCAGGTGTCACTCACCTAACTGATCATACAAGCATCTCATTTAAAACACTATCCCTCAGCTATCTCAACAGCACCTATGGCTAAGGGCTGGGGGTGATTGATATACCCGTTTATATCCTCGGCCTGGCTGATGATAACCTCCAAACGGACGACCCTACGAGGGGTCGACCCCTCCTACAGGCTCCATACGACCCCTCAGAGGGGCCGACCCATCACCAGGCTCCAGACGACCCTACGAGGGGCCGACCCTTCACCAGGTTCCAGAAGACCCTACGAGGGGCCGACCCTTCACCACTCTCCAGACGACCCTCCGAGGGTACGACAGTACGAGGCCAGAATTGGGCCAGGCTCACTACTGGAAGAAACTTTTCCCTCGGCCTCGGCTCATAGGCTGAGGGTGACATCATGACAGCGCGTGGTTTGGGAGACGCGTGGAACAGTGCGCGTGAGGCTCACATGGCACGTGGAAGACCGTTATAACCAAATCACACCCTCACATGAGGGAATATTGTGTCATCATTTGGCATCTACACGTGTCAACGGGGGATTGGCTAGATCATCATTCACATGCACCATGCATACTTGGGGGGTACACTACACCCCCCAAGACCTATATATACTTGTCACCTACAACCCTACAGGGGATCGATCAATTAACTGTAGCCCTAGCTAAAACTCTGCTTGTACACACAGTAGAGAGAGAGAGAGGGTTATGTGCATTGTATCCAAGGCCATTAGTGCCCATACTTAGTGGATCACACACTCACAGTGGATGTAGGCCAAATTGGCTGAACCACTATACATCATTGTCTTAGCACCTCTTATACTCATCCCCTTCTACATACTTATACACTTATACATCTCTATGGCTGCCATGGCTGCTACTGTTTGAGCTTACTATCACTTATCCGGTGGTGCTAAATCTTAGCATCATCACCCTACATTGTTCAAGAAAGGAGAAAGAAATACAATGCTTCCTAAATAGTTTTAAGGAGCATTCTCATCGACCTTCTCCTTCTCGAAATTTGGAGAAGCGGCTACTGTCTCTAGTTGGTCGGCTCTAATCATAGTAGCTTTCTCGACCTATACCTAAACAGGCCCATTAGTACCCAATTACCCTCCGACCACCTCCACCCCCATCATCATCTTTTTCCTCCTCAATTTGATGAGGAGCATATGTATTGTGTTCTTTGAATAGGTCAGAGTCTTTAGTAATACCGAGTTTCACATAGTCCTGGTCCTAATTATCATTGAAAAATGCCTTCCTCTAGTACTCGATTTGACCTCTGTCCTTGGAAAATGCTTTCTCCTAGCCATAAGTGAAGGCGTCATCTTTGTCCTATAACAAACCCGTTATGGAATCTTTGTATTTGACCTCATCATCCTTATTCCTCGAATTCTTAAAATCAACCTTGGACTTCTCATCTTGTTTTTTTGCCAAGTCAGTAGCAACGACTAGGGAAGTTGAATCGTCAATCTTCTTTGGAAAATTGGCCTTCTCAATTTCTAAATTTTTTACCTTATGCACTATTTTCTTCTTCTCGACCACCTGGGTCCCACTAACTAACTGAGAGTCTACTAAGGACCTTCTTATACCTTCAAAGGCTACCTCCACATCAATAGAAGAATCCTTTAAAGCATTATTCATCTCCAATAACTGGTCTTGGTCGATGTTTGACCCTGAAGGACCCCCAATTTAAAATTTTTAAATATAATTTCATTTAATGCGGAATAAAGGTGGTTCAACACATTCAAATGACAAATTTTAATTTCTAAAAACAAAATAAAAATCAAACTTAAATAAGTGAATTATGGTGAACACACACGCGCACACAAAATTCACAAAAACCAATTTTTGGATTTTCTCACAAACAAAAATAGCGCTTGAAGTTAACTATGAGAAATTTACTTTTAGCCCAAAATTAATTTAACACAAGTCCTAAAATTGTCCTAAATAATATTTTCAATATTACCAAATTAGGCCAAACCAAATTTAACAAATTAAATTTCAGACATGAATTAAATTAACTTTGGGCTAAAAGTAAATTTCTCATAGTTAACTTCAAGCGCTACTTTTGTTTGTGAGAAAATCCAAAATTTGGTTTGTGTGAATTTTGTGTGCATGTGTCTGTTCACCATAATTCACTTATTTAAGTTTAATTTTAATTTTGTTTTTAGAAATTAAAATTTGTTATTTGAGTGTGTTGAACCATCGTTATTCCGCATTAAAGGAAATTATATTTAAAATTTTTAAATTGGGGGTCCTTCGGGGTCAAACAAGTGGTATCAGAACCGGAGCGATAAATTATTGCGTTAAGGTCTTTTTCAATTATTTTGGTTAAAAATGGATTTTTTCCCATTTTTAAAATTTCCTATTTTCATTTGTTCTAATTACACACATTGGAATGCATGTATGGGTTCGGCACTTAGGTCTTTAGATGAGAGGGTTTGGTTGTCAGTTGTTAACGGGTGGTCCCCACCCACTTATTTAGTAGAAAATGAGCGTGTTCCCAAACCCACGGATAAATGGAGTGAGAATGAATTTAAACTTGCAATTTTAATTCCCGAGGTTTAAATGCCTTGATTAGAGAGGTCACGCCAGATGAATTCTGACGCATTATGACTTGTGAAACCGCCAAAGAAGCTTGGGATATTTTACAACTCACTCACAATGGAACTAGTGTCGTAAAATCTTCTAAACTCCAAAACCTCACCACTCAATTTGAAACCATCAAAATGAATGAAAAAAGAAACATTCGATGAATTTTATGCTTGACTTTCCGATATAGTTAATTCATCTTTTAATTTGAGAGAGAAAATACCCGACGAATGAGTAGTAAAGAAAATTTTAAGGTCGCTACCCGATAGATTTATTCCTAAGGTGACCATGTTAAATTCTTTACCCACTTTAACTTCTAAAAAATTAGAAGAGCTCATGGGTGATTTACAAACCTATGAAGTAGACATGTTTCCCTCCAAAACTGAAGAGAAAATAGATAAGGGCGTTGCTTTGAAAGCCCGAAAGGTGGAAAAACAAATAGTAGAGAGTGAAAGTGATAGTGACTCAGAGGACATAGCTATGTTTTCTAGGAAGTTTCATAAATTTTTTAAATTTAACAAAGATAAATTTAAAAATAATTTTAAGAAATTTGAAAATTCTAAGCATTACAAAGCCGAAAAGAGCCCTAAAACTTTTAATGAAAAATTAAATAGGGACAAGTCTAATAGATATTACGGTTGTGAGGGTTATGGCCATAGGGCTTTTGAATGCCCCACTAAAATAAGGAGAGAGGGTAAACAACCAATTTCCTTCAATTCGACCCTTAGTGATAGTGATAAGAAAGAGGGATCCGCTTCCCCCCATTGAGAGCAACTTTGTCGTGTTCATGGCCAGTCATGTGAGCACCGATTATGAATCTTCCCATGAAGATATACAAACACATGACACTCGCAAGGCCTTTGTTTGTGAAGCTATACAATATGATGGTAGTGAGAGTGGAAAAAGAAAGGGAGAGTGAAAATGAAGAAGAGGTTAATGTGAGTGAACTTCAATTTTCATTTCAGGAACTATAAGTTAGAAGCTAGTTTAAGAGAGAGATCCAAGGCCATAGATGAGAGTGCGTTGGTTGATGACCTTAGGACACGAGAGAGAGTTCTTCGTGAGAAGCTAGAATATATAGAAGGCGAGAGAGATAGCCTTAGAGGGTTAATGGAATCCATGAAAAAGGAGCTTCTCAAGTTTGAAGAGAGAAATGTTTTATTAGATTCTAGGATTTTATAATTAGAAGAACAATTGAAAGACTCTAGTAAAGTCAAATTTGATTTGGAGTGTCGTTCGAACAAATTAGATAAAATATTAGGAACGGTTCAAATTAAAAATGACACTTGTGGTTTAGGCTTCGATACTTGTAATGAGTCAAGTCATAAAGCCAAAACCAATGTTTTAGGAGAATCCTCTAGGAACAATGTTATAAATCATTCCTTAGGAAAGTCCTTTCGCCGAGTCTTTAGGTACTCACATTGTGGTCGAAAAGGTCATCTTAGGAAGTTTTGTTTTGATCTTAAACGAAGTCCTAGAACATCCCAACGTAAGGCAACTGAGGTAGACAAGATTCCTACACCCCGTGATCATCATTCTTCATTAGTTTGGGTTAGGAGATCCGACTTGGTAGCTTTACAAGATAGGATTTTTTATTCTCATTTACTTTCACATGATACCTCCTTTGCTAAATCTAAAGGTTGAATGTGTTAGTTGTTTGCATACTTTAGCTTTTCTGCTTCATGCTATATTATCAGGATAATTGTATGCTTGTTTATCATTTTCTATTGATTACTTTATCTCATATCTCATGCTAGAATTATGATTTTTGTTTATCTTTTGTATTATATTTCTTTCATTTTACTTTGCATTAAATGAAAAATACAAAAAGATTTTTGTTTATCATTTGTGTTTTATCTTGAGTTATTTATGCTTAATGAAAAATACAAAATTGATTTTGGTTTCTCGTTTGACACACTCTATGTGGCATATACTTGTGTTTTAATCCTTTTTTTTGGCTTCCATATGGCTAAAACTTTTGGTTAAGATTGTCAATACTTACAATGTTCTTTACCATGTTTACATGGAGTAGTTGGATTTTGTGTTTCTTTAATGGATTCTTTTTTTATATGCCTTAATTCACACATGCACGAGCTCACTTGAAACTATTACTTCACATGTATATTTGAGCTTTGTGAGGTGTTCTGATACCAATCTAGTCATCTACATGCTATGTGACCTAGGAGGACTAGCGCATGTTAAAATTCGTTGCACGTGAGAATTGAGCGAGAAAATATTATATATAAATATGTGCATAGGGAAGGGCTCCGAAAGGAAATACCATCCTTTGCGAGTAAGCCACCGTTTACTTGGACCTATAGAAATAGGTGGTCCAAAGGCCTAAAAGAATAATGGCTTTAAAAAAAAATATTTTCCAAAGCCTATTTTATGTATATGCCTATTTTGAGGGAGATTGGATGGTACATCAACGGTTTACACAATGTCCGTTTATCCTAGTTGTACTTTTAATGTCATGACTCTATTGGTTTATAGAATCATCAAAATTCTAGGCTTGTGTGCATTGTGTATGTTTATTCATTGACTTCAATTTATATTGTCACATGAGGTTATATTCAAATGTGATAAAGTTTGCAATCAAATGAGGAATCTGTGAACATGTTTTAAGTGATTGGGTCTAAATTTAATTGTTACTAGTTCACACCCCTACACTTCCGTTTCCATATGCCACATTTTTTTCCATACGAGTGTGAAAAGCTTATTGTATTTTGTGTAATGTGTGATGCCTATACCTATATATATGTGCATGTGCATTAGTGATATTCATTATGTCTACATATATATGGTATTTTTTTTCTTTTTGCCTCGTTTTCTAGTCCATCTATGCTTCAAATTCATAATTGGTATCTATCTTGTTGGATATTGTTGTTGATATCACCTACTTAGTATCTTATGTATCACATTGGTATCATTGTTTTGCATCTTCGTTGGTATTCGTTATTATTTGTATGGATTAGTTATGATTATGTTGCCCATATGATTTCACGCTCTTATCACTTTAAGCTTCATCATGTTTAAATTAGTTTTTATCCTTTGTATATTCCTGAACAAAAAGGGGGAGAGTGATAGGGGAGAAAGGGTATTTAATCCCATTGTAATCGTATCTTAGTTTGGGTGATTTAACTTAGGGGGAGACGTCTTTCTAAGTAGGTCATTTATTTGATAAAGGGTAGAATTAATTTAGGGGGAGTATTTATTTTATATGCATTTAATATTCTTATTCCCTATGCGTTTAATAGTTTGCTTAAGTGTGCAGGAATTCTTCTAAATGGCAACTTTCACTAGCAAAGATATTGATCCTTGGGTTTTGATTAAAGCTGTGTAATTTTTATTTTGGGTGGATTGTTTTTCAGTACAGTAGATCTTGATGACCCTTTTAGGATAAAAATATTTAAGTCATAGGATAGTGTTCTTATCTATCCTTCAAGCCTATGACATGTTAAAGTTGAAGACGTTGCAACCTTGTTTATTAAGAGAACATCATTACCGAGTTTTCGTGCCTCGTTTCACGTCATCAACATCATATTTTAAGTCTCCAAAGGTATGAATGCTTTTATATATTTATAGGAGAGTTGGAATATTAATGGGTGCAATTTCATTTTAAAAATGAATTTTATTTTCAGAAAGTTATTTTAGAACTTTGAATAAAAAGTTTGTGGGATTAAATTTGAAAAATGAAATTCTGGAAGTTCGTTCGATGTTGTCATTTGAATGAGTTTGTCGTTCGAATGAGAATGTTGTTCGAACGAGTTTGCCAACGAGTTTTTCCAATTGTCCTCTCGAACATCGTTAGATAGGTCGTTTGAACGAGACATCATTCGAATGAAAATCTCGTTCGAACGAGATTTTCGACGGGAATTTTTTTTTTGCAGTTTTGTCCATGTTCCCACTTCTTTTGTCCCACTAACTTTTGCCCGATTTAATATGTGCGGGAACCAACTTTGAAAAACTAACTTTTTCATCTCCTACGATCTCTAGAGAGAGTTTTTGAGAGTTTAATTCCTCCATGAAAAGGTTTAACTTTTGAGTGTGTGTTTTTCAAGAAAATTCTTGAACACTTTTATTTACACCCATGTTAGTTTATTCCAAGTACCAAATATATATATCTTTCTTGGAGAGTGTTTGGCATCGGGTTCTACTCTACCGAATTGAAGAGTTCGTTTGGGTTTACTTTTACATCCCATAAAGAAGAAGTCCATTATTTTGTTATGGCATACTCACACAGTGAAAGGCATTGTACGAGGGTTGACATGTGTCCTAAAAGCTTCATTGGTGGATTCCAAGATTCCGGTGGATTCCGGGATTATCGACTAGGCGGAGGTTTGTACAAGAAGACTCATCAGGGGCTTGAAGGGAGTCGACTCGAGTTGAGTAAGTGATTTGTCTTATACTTGTAAAAATACCATACTTAGTGGACTTAAGGTTTGGGTTGTCCGACGTTTTTCCCATTTGGGCTTTCCTCGTACATCGCGGCGTAGTGGTCGTGAATTTATTTTATCTTGCAAATCACCTAGAACTCATGCTTAGGATTAAAAGATAAAATATGGTTTAATTCGTAATCTTGTTTAAATTGGTGCTATGATTTAATTTGGGTAAAATTTAAGTTAATTTAATTCACGTCGGAAATTTAATTTGCTACATTTGGTTTGGCATAATTGGGTAATATTGAAAATATCGTGTGGGAAAATTTTAGGACTTGTGTTAAATTAATTTTGGGCTAAAAGTAAATTTCTCATAGTTAACTTCAAGCGCTATTTTTGTTTGTGAGAAAATCCAAAAATTGGTTTGTGTGAATTTTGTGTGCATGTGTGTTCATCATAATTTACTAATTTAAGTTTAATTTTAATTTTGTTTTTAGAAATTAAAATTTGTCATTTGAGTGTGCTAAACCATCTTTATTCCGCATTAATCAAGAATGTAAGGGAAAAGTCGACCATGGGTTAGGGTTGAAGCATCCTTTCTATCAGTAGGAAATTCTCCCGATTGAATCTAGTCTCGAGCCAGCTCGGGATGAGCAACCATGAATTGGGCTACACCTTTTACCTTGTCAGAAGAAGATTTACCCACAACATCTAGTGGGAAATAAGGAGCATGATATTTTTTAGACCTCTTTGAAAGAAGTCTGTGTTCCTTTGAGGGCGAATCCACCATGTCCAAAAGTATAATTGGATAGACCCCCTAATTTCACCCTTCTTGCTCGCTGACCGAGTAGGTTCCTTATTCTTGCTCGATAGATGAGCAGGGAGAGACTTGTTGATATTACATTTGTAGTTGTTAGGTAAAATACCTTCCAATTTATGGCCATTATTTCAATAAAATCTTCAAGAGGAAGAATATTTGAAAAGTCCACGGGCTTAAAAGATGAATATGATCACTCCTCTCCTCATCGTTCCTCATATAAACATTCAAAATCGGATGCCCTCTGGTTTAAGCCTCTAGATTATCAAAAGAAATTGGGATGGTCATAAGTTCTTCCACATGCCTTGCAATAAACAAAGTGGTAAAAATCTTGTAGCCGAATAAGAAAGATGAAGACTTGGGATGATCAACAATCCCAAGCCTTTGCTGAATTGCCCAAACTTTTTAGAGGTAAAAAAATTTACTTCATTGTCGCAAGGACCTTTTTTTTATTATCTGCCACAAAAAGAAAAATAAATTACAATGAATCGAATGAAAAAAAAGGTACAAGAACTAAGACAATTATTGTAACCTAACCTATTCCTTACCCTTCCTGAGGACACATCAACCCTGGATATGCCAGACCCTCAATAAGGGGGGGTATATTTCCAGTTCTTCATAATGACCTCATGGTACTAATAATCTTTGTTAAATTCACAACTAGGGATGGATTGGCCACCCTTGTCTTCAGGAAGTAAGTACCTTCATGGATTTTAGTCCATTAATAATAGAATATGATGTTTGTAATGCCAAGACTAGTCTCATGTAACTCATTAATATGATTGAAAACATTAACAATCCTCCACGTGTTCAGAGAAATATTGGTTGGGAGCACATTATATCATTAACATAATTTGAGAAATATTCAGTTTGGGAGAAACATCATCCCACACTCAGCTAAGAAAGTGGAGGGCAGTCAATGGACCCCAGGAAGCACCAGGAGTTCACATGGGCCCTCAGCCCTTGAAGGGACAACATGATCAAGTTTAAATTTTTCAATGGCGTCCTCATTAATGATGTACACCATATTTTGAAAATGGCAACTCAAATAGAGAATCAGGTACGTAAATTGAGAAAACACAATAAAGAAATGACAAAGAGAAAGAGAAGTGTGCTTACAGTGAAAGACGAAGTTGTGGAAACACTTCTTCAAAGCTGTGTAGATTTTTAAAATGAAAGTAAAACGTAGAGAACAGATGTTTTGTGGCGTAAATGGCTTTGCGCTTCCCCACAAATCAATTATGACACACATGTGATAGGTACCGAAGTGACGATTGCATTTACCCCCAGTTAAAAAAGATGCTAAAATTACCAACATGCCCTTGGGGCACTCAAGGGATTATAACTTTCCAATTTAAGGAGCATTTATGATATTGCCCTCCGACTAGAAAATAATCTTGATATTCCTACAGAGTGGAGACCTATCAAAGCATCAAAATTTGGCCTAGGTATAAAGTTCAATGACGTAAAGGAAGTTCTAGACTTTGCAGGCAATTGTGGGGTCCAAATTTACAGTGGCACGTGCTCGATTCTAATTAATGAAGAATCCAAGTCATAGAATTATCTTTCTAATAAATAGCTTATAACAACTGAAGTTGATAAAGGATAGATCCGAATGTTTAGGGATAGTTATTGACAGATCTTAGGACTCTCCTAAGCTTCTCTATAAATGCTAAATTGCTCCCCATTGAGTGGGGCATATGATATTGTACCATCGAGTAGTACTATAATTTTGACGACCAATTCTATAAAATAACATGGAGCAAACTCTAAACCCCATGGACGTAGGCATGTTACTGAACCACGAACATCTTGCGTTGAGTGTGTGATTCCACTACTCTATTTGATATTTATTCTTATTTGGCGTGTGGGTATTGGATACTTTCATATATACATATATATAATATAATATAAAATAGCTATTTTTCAAAATCACTTGGGACCATATTATTGTTGACATTCTTCCCTAAGATTAATAATATCCTGATTCCGATCAAAATAAAACTAATTTTTGATCTATCAAATATCTTTGGAATGAGAAAAAATATTATGCACTTAGGGCACCATGTGTCCACGCTCAACACCAATAAAGACACGACACATTTGCAGATGTAGAAATATTTCTTTTATAGTGGGGAACATATAAAATACGTATCGCTTCCGTGTCACTAAAATAATGTAATAATTATTGTTAATAACCTATACAATAATGACTTTATAAGAAAATAATAATAATAATAATAATAATAATAATAATAATAATAATAATAATAATAATTATTAACATTATTATTATTGTGATAATTACAGACATCATATTTTATTAGTTACTTTGTGAATCAAAATAAATTATTTGAGTTGCTTATTTTTCATTACAAATTAAAATGAACTTCAAAATAATCAAAAAAGTTATTTATCCAAAATATTGACTTTAATTAACTATAGTGGAGTAGAGTAGTGACTTTAATAGTTAGTAAATCACATATTATAGACTTTAACAATAACTGATATTCATAGTAATCACAAACAAATGATAATTTTTTTCTTGATATTCATAAACAATTAGTTACTTTAAAACCACGGTTAAATAAGAATAAAATTACACATAATATACATCGTTATTGTATATCACACAAAATAGAAAGTTAAAGTTAATTTCGAGTAATTATGTTGGTGATTTTTTAGTTAATACGCATAATTATGATTTCGATTACAAATGAAAAAGTAATTTATATAAATTTATTTGTGTATAGTTGAAGTAATACTACTATTAATGTAATGGAGCTACTCTATTTGTAATAAAATCTAAGGGAAAGTACTCTTAGGCCCCTCACAAATAAATTTTAAACACTAAATGAATTTTGACAAATTTTAAACACTTAGATCCAGTAATTATCTTCTTGTAGAAGTCCACATTACTGGCATAACAAGTGGAACTAATATTAAATTGTCCTTAAATGTTTAAAAATTGTCAACAAGGGACCTAATTGTAAATTGCCCACAAAAATACTCAACAAACACATTTGTGTTAACTTTCAAAATCACTCAAATGTGAGTAAAACCTAAATAGTTATCTCATAGATTCATAAAGATTTCTCTTAATATAATTATTTTCATATAATCAAAATTTATATGAAACTAATTACATGCAAATGATGAAATATGATTTGAAAACGCTATTTTAGATATAGTACATAATTTTCCTTTTTATTGACATCTACAACGATATATTTGATTAAATATTTAGAGAATATTTTGCAAATCCGAAATTTATTGATTTTTCAAAGTTAGGGTTTTGAATTAGCAATTATTCAATAATATAATTGTATTTAATTTCAATCAAATAATGAAATTCAAAAAATTCCTGGTGGATTTCTGCTGTGGCTCTCTTTGAACGTCTTTAATCTCGTGTTTGGTTGATTTCATTTGATGATTCAGGTAGTGAGTTGAGCTCGACAATTTTTTGGATCCAAAGAAGAATTGAAGAGGAAGAATCTCATAGTCTGATCACGTGTAATTTATCTTTTAGAAGTAAAGTTGTCTTTGTACAAACTAAAAAAGACATAGTTATAATTATAAGGACCAAACGTGTCTTGTGTGAAAAGTGTGGACTAATCATGTATTAATATTTGTTTAAGGGACAAAAAATACAAATTATTAGGGAGTTTTTGCTTGCACCCACGTAATCGCTCAACTCACCCCACAAATGTATTAAAATAACCTACTTTATATTATCTAAAATACCCTTTAAACAATTATTCTCACCATGAAAATCTAATACCCTCTATCTAACTCTTTTGTGTATATAATACAAAATTTTGTTTTGTTATATTTAGTAAAAAAATCGAACGAAAAAGTGGAAAAAACAATTTTTGTTATTTCAATATATAAAATTCAGGACCAAAAAAATATAGTTTCATTTTTTTTAATAAATAAAAATGGGGATGAAAAAGAGAGTTTATATTGTTTTATATATATATATAACTCGGACACAAAAGGAAAAAAAATATGTTTTTTAATAAATAACAATTGAGAGGAAAAAGAAAAGAAAGGCAAAATATTAAATACAAACCAAGGCAAAAAAGGAAAAAACTTTGGGAAAAAAAGAGATAAAAATACGTTCTTTTGTCTTGTAATAAATAAAATTTGGATTTATTTTTTAATTTAAAAGGCGATGAAAAAAATAATTTTTTGATATGCAAGCTGGGACAAAAAAGGTAATAAGAACATTTTTTATATTTTAGTGGATAAAAAATGGGATGAAAAAGAAAAAAAAAACTGGGATGAAAAGATCCTATTATATTATTTGTATTTGAGAAAAATGGGACAAAAAAGATAAAATAAGTTTCCTATTTAAAACAAAAAAAATTATATTTCAAAAGAAATGTTTTCGTTTATTTTAAAAATGGTTTAAAAACGTGTTTTATTTAATAAAGTGTTAGTTTACTAAAGTGTTTTAATAAAAAAAATATACTTTAATAGTTACATGTTATTTCATAAATTTTACCTTGATATTTGTTTTAATTGGTTATATCGACTTTTTTAATTAGATTTGTGTGTTGGATTGTGTACGCCATGATAATATAAAATTTTCAAAATGAATGCGATTTGAAACAAAATTTAATTAAAATTAAACTAGTTGGATGCTTAAAATTTTTATTAGAGTGGTGGAGGAACATACAAAATGTATATCTTAATCTAAGGTTTGTTGAGAAAAAAATTGAAATACTCATCCTACATAATGACTGAGCGATAAAAAATAAAAAGAACATAATTTTTCCTCAAAATAGGGATAAGGTTTCCTATCATCCATGATTTGTTACACGTGGAATTCATGTTTCACATTTGATAGGGTCCACGCAATATCTGACCCTTCACGGGATTTTTTAAATGCCAAGTGGTCTTATCTTGACCTTATGTACGTGAAAGTCTTTTAACCACTAAATTAAAGGCCCACTCCCTTGTATATTATTCATCATTGGGGTTTCAATTTTCCTCCTAAAAACATTTTCCACTCAATTATCTTCGTTTTGTCTCTTTTGATTTCTCTCTCGTGGCTCATGAGGTTACCATTTTGTCCTTAGTCTCAATGTGAATACTACAAATATCGTGGCTAGTAGCAATTTTCAATCCCTCTTTAATAGCCCAAGTTTCTACCATCGCATTAGTATTAAAACCAATATTTCTCGCATAACCCCACCAAAAGGTACCCTTATTATCCCAAAGAACCCCTCCAATACCCGTAGATTTAGTTGTTGTTTGGGATGACCCTTCTGTGTTATCTTTGAAAATGGTTTTATTAGATTGGGTCCATCGAATTCCCATCAACTATTAAATTCCAATAGTGCGAGTCTTATTATTAATGAACCTAGAATAATTATAGCAGTCCTCCCTAATTTAGTGAGCTAACAGAGATAAACATGGTGGGAAATTATTAAAGATCGCAGCATTACGCATATTCCATAACCTCCAACAACCAAAAAGATTTCGTGGGGAATTAAAGCAGTTGTTAATGTTAACATGTTGATTAGCATGCTTAGGAAGGAAATGATGACATGGATTCATTGGCATCAACCCAAACCCCTTCACAATACATGTTAAGTTCGGGCATTCAGTGAGAAAATGTAAAATAGAATCCACCTGATTGCATAAGTTACATTTATTTGTAGGCGTAATATGCTTGCCATATAAAACGTCAGTAGTAGGCAACGATTGGTGCGCTAAGAACCCGTAAAATATTTTAACTTTATTGGTGCAGTTTAATTCCCAAACCTGGAACCAAGGTAATAAATGTCTATTAATATTACAAGTTTTCTCAATTAACCAATTATAGGTTGACTTGATGTTAAAAAAAAAACAGTTTTATTGGGATGCCAAAACGCAATATCCTTAGACCCCGAGTGATGCCAAGGTGTACCAGTAATAGTGGGAAGAATAAAATCCAGGATATTTTATCGGAGTTTAGGGATATTCCACTCATCGGTCCTAGGAAGGCAAATTGTGAAACCCTTATGTTATTATCACAATTATTAAGATGTAAAATCATCTTCAATGAGGTATTCGAACACCAATTATCATTCCAAAAGGTCACATTTCCTTGATGTAAAGACCATTGCAGTCCCTCTTTAAGATAGGGCAATCGTTTATATATATTACTCCATGCCAAGAGTTTCAAGTCTTAAGTTTAGCTTTGAATAAAGTGCCTTGTAGTAGTATTTGTTGGCTATAAACTGCGCTAAAAAAGAATGAAGCTTAGTTAACAGTTTCCAACCTAATTTGAGCATAAATGTTTTATTCAAGGTGTGCATATTTTTAATTCCCAAACCTCCCATATATTACAGAATCTCCATACAACGCCAGGGCATAGTAGCTTTGTTCCGAGAAGAAGGGTTCGCCCACGAGAAAAACATTTTAATTTTAACTGAAAAGTCATCAATTAAGGTTTTAGGAAGTTGGAATGAAGACATAACATACACCGGCATAAAAGAAGACACAAAATTAATAAGTATACGACTTGAGTACGAGAGAAATTTATTGTACCAAATATTAACTTTGTTATCTAAATTAATAATCAAATATTGTAACATACTCTTGGTAACTCTCCCATTAATAAGAGGCACCCCTAAATATTTTTCATTATCAGAGAATTTAGGGATACGAAGAAGTTGTCTAATATGCCTCTTATTAGTTTTGTCAATTTTAGGCGCGAATAAGATAGTGTATTTGTCCTGATTCATATTTTGACCTGAAACGGAGCAAAAATAATCGAGTAAATTACGCATATTCTCAACACTTTTAACAGTTCCCTTTAAAAAATAATACATTCATCCGCAAAAGTTAAGATAGGGATAAGAGGACCAAAATTTGAAGCCCTAACAGAGTTAATTTTATGTTCCAAATTGGCTTTGTTGAGACTGCGAATCAAGACATCAAGCGCAAGAATAAACTGGTAGGGGGAAAGAGGATCCCCCTGCCGAATGCCTCGAGAAGAGTTGAAAAACTTCCCTGTTTGACCATTAATAATTGTGACAAAATAAGGGGTGGTAATGCATGACATAATGCTAGCAATACCATATTTGGGGAAGCCATGCTAGTGCAACATCCATTTATTAAAAGTCCATTATAATTTATCTTAAGCTTTTGAAACGTCTAATTTAAGAGAAAATACCAATTTTAGATTTAGAGCCCCTCATAATATGGATTATCTCATGAGTGATCAAAATGTTATCTTGAATGTGTCTCCCATCTACAAAGGAGTTTTTAAAAGGAGAGATAATATTATCTAAGAATGACCTAATTCGATTAATCATAAGAGTGGATGTAGTTTTGTAGACCACATTACAAAGACTAATCGACCGAAAGTGAGAAGTTCTGATATGATTGTCAATTTTAGGGATGAAAACGAGAAAAGTCTTATTAAGATCTTTAATCATATACCCACTTTGGAAAAAATATTTCACAACATTTATAATAGAAGTCCCAACTACATACCAATGGTTTTTGAAAAATTCAGCCGTGAGCCCATCCGGGCCAGGCGGTTTCTGAATAGGCATATTCCAAATAACATGCTGAATTTCCATATCAGTAATCGGATTGTTAAGCGATTTTAAGTCTTTACAATCAAGTTGGGGGGGGGGGGGTCCAAGGTAATATGGTCAAGATTAGGTTTAGAAGAAGTAAAGAGATTAAGAAAGTAATTTTTAAATTGAAGCTCAATATCATCTTGGGAAGTTAAGCATTCATCATTGTAATTAGATAAAGCCAAAACTCGATTCTTATTCCTTCTATAATTCACAACCGAATGAAAATATTTGGTGTTAGAATCCCCACCCTTTAACCAGTTTTGCTTAGCCATCTGTTGCCAAAAAAGATTTTCGCGCTAAAGTAAATCCCCGAGTTTTGTTTCCAGGAGTTTATCATTTTGAAGTAAAGCGAAGTTCAAATTAGTTCTGACACTAGAAAGTTGTGCATGAAGTTGAGTTATCATTATTTGCGAATTCCTAAAAAAATTCTTTTTCCAGATTTTAGACTGAAGCATGAGGTATTTATCTTTTTGAACAAATTAAAACCCATTAGAACCGTGAATTCTAGGTGTCCAACCTTTTTAATTAAATTCCTATAAGATTCCTCAGAACCCCAAGCATGGTCATAAATAGTTCAATAATTTCTAAAAGTTGAAATGGTATTAGAGTCTTAAATAAAAGGGCAATGATCCGAGGAAGAATTAGATAAATGATAAACCCTAGTTGATGGGAAAGCTGAATTCCAAAGATACTTAGACAAACACATATACAGTCTTTCCCTAATATGGTTAAGAAGGACCTTCTTATTAGTCCAAGTATGAGTGGGGCCACTAAACCCTAAGTCCCCTAAACCGCAAGCCTTAATACAAGATCGAAAACGTTTCGGATTATAAAACTGAAAAGGAAGACCACCAATTTTTTCAAAGGGAAGTAATATAGAATTGAAATCTCCTAAAACCATCCAAGGTAAAATAATATTAACAACAAGAGTTCTAAGTAAATCCCATACCTCTGTCCTGCAATTTGACTGAGCATAATTATAGACTGGGGTTAAAATCAAAGGAGGAAGGGGTGGGTCCATCTCCAGAAGGAGGTGCACTGCTTTGTCAGACTAAAAAACAACAGTTGTAGTCATGGCCTGAGTATTCCATAATATCAACATTACCCCAGATAGGCCAATAGCAGGGAGAATATGAGAACCATCAAAAGGGAACATCCCAACCAGTTTTTGAGAATTTCCAAGATCAGCACGAGTGTCCATCACAATCATAAGGTCAGGGGTATGTTGCTGAATAAAATTCATACAATCTATCCTAAATTGAGGCCTAGTTGTTTCCCTATCATTCCTTAAGAGAACTTTCAATGATTAGATAAAGAAGAGATTGGCAAAGCCATGCAATGCAGTCTCTGGTAGCCAAGGCATTGCAAAATTTCTTAGGATGTTGTGCACAAACTGTTGAAGCACTACATTTAGTTCCTGCCTTGCTTGGAACATAAAGATTTGTTCCTGATTGAGTACAACCTGGTCGTCACAGCTTTCTAGTTTGATCAACAGTCTGTGAAGTCCCATTTGAAAGTTCAGTGCACGAGGTTGGGTGTGGAAGGGATTAAAGACAAAGAGCTCTTGTCCTTGTATGATTAATTGGTCTCTTGGATCTTGTGGGGGGGGGGGGGAATGCCTAGCCCGGTAAAATGAGGTATGTTTGGATGTACATTCTGGGGGTGAGGATATGGTTCTGGTTGAGGTAAATTCATACTCGGGTGGAATGTCGGGATCTGAGTTTGACCAGCTTAAAATTGAAAAGGTATGTGTGGGTTTGGCGGGCCTGGATTGGTTTCCCTCCTCAGAGGGATACCCTCCACTGTTTGTTGTGTTGGGGTTGGGAGAGGTTGGGTGGGCGTGTTGTTGTTTTGTGTGTTTGTCTCCATTAGAAATGGTTAAGACTTTAATGGTCGCAGGTAGGTTAGGTGGCTTGGATTGACTAGAATAAGAGGTTAAGGGACGAGTAGAAGACCGTTGATTAACTGAGTCGGGAGGTAAAATAAGTGAGGATGAATTTGGTTTTCCCACATTTTGGTGTGGTGGACACAATTGAGTGGGTGGGGGATAGGTGTGCCAAGTTGCAATCGCGGTGACAGCCGGGTGTCTAGTGTCACGAGATGTTAACGTGGGTAAAGTGATTGAAATATTGTAATAACAAGGTTTGACCAAAGTAGCAGGTTGGACCATTGTATTAAATTTTAAAGCTTTAGGGGAATTGATGTCTACCAGGGCTGGGCTTTTCTCATTTGGATTTATAAGGTCAAAGGCATTAGAAGTACTTACCTAAGAGTTGGGTTGGACTGCGGAAAGACTTTTCTTCTTGGGCTGCCAAATGTCGCTGCGCATGCGCAATGGAGAATTTCCTAAAGAAGTACCCAGATGGTTATTGGGTTCACCCAAAATAGGAGCCCCATTCGACTTCCCCGTTTCCATGACCTCGGGTCGCCTGGCTAGCCTAGCTATCGTGCATTTGTCAGAATTTGTCCCTGCGTGAAATCTCTGAGGCTATTTCTGAATAACCGTCCATTTTGCCTCAGGAGCACTAAAATTGGTGACCAATACTTTATCACCTACACGACGAGGGTTTGAATTCCACAAAAGGAGTGAAGATGCCCAATCATACCACACAAACAACATATGGAAGTCTTTATTTCATAAGAAATATTCTGTAGTAGAGGTCCTATTTTGATTTTGGAGGGAAGCAGTTTATATATATATCAAATTCGACGCATATTCTTGCATAACTAGCTGTGTGAAAAGAACCTGTATGCAAATTAATATTTATAGGAGCTCCAAGAGCTGTAGAAATCTTGAATAAAACCTGAGGGTCGTCATATTCGATTGGCAGTTTCAAAAGTTAAACCCATAAGCTCATCTGTTGTACCACTGCAGACGCAGGTCTGAAATTTTTTTTCTAACGAAAAATAAAAAGGTGTCGATTATTGATGAACCAAGGTCCACCAATAAGAGCTCAAAGATAGTCATCGCAGTGAGAAAATTTAGAGAGGAAAAACCAAGATCCAAAATCAGTGACAACCACATTAGCCAAAGTTCGCCACAGTCACTGCAGATGCTTACCTAAGTTATAGAACTAAAGGTGTTGCCCAATTAATTTGATGATGAGCGATTTTCGCCATGGTGCCCTAATACGGAGGAGTTATTCAGTGTAAATAGAGACAGCCACCGCTTCACTGTTGAATGGTTCCTCTATATCTTCAGCCTCTATGGTCTCCTGATTTATCAACTCTAACCAAGAAGGAAACAAAATATGCGAAGATTTATTTTCCAAGATAGATTTTCACGAAAGGTTGGGATTAGAAGAAGTTGGTGTGGTTTTCTTATTCAGGTTAGTGATAATATACTCAGATGAGGGGTCAGTTGAATACAAATTTAGAGGGTCAGGTGGTTTAGTATACACATTTTGGGCTAGGTATTCGTTCGGGGAAGAAGGAGGAAAGAGATCATTTGGTGAAGGAGACATGACTACTCATCCTCCATGTCTTTTGGTGAACAACAATTCCCCTGCTATTTCATTTTCGTAGACTCCTTAGTTGACAATGGAAATAATAATGAACTTTTCACCCATGCAAAGGAAAATTTCCTACCTTACGAGATAGACTACCCTGAGGGGCCCACTGGTAGATTCACCAACGGTCGAAATATTGCTGACATTATTGGTATGTAATAATAATTTTCTTTTGAAAAGATATTTTGTGTCACTTAATTTTGAGACCGATGCTTATATACCTTTCTTCTACAGCTGAAATATTTGGATTTGAGAGGTCCCTTCCACCATTTGCAAGAACGATTGGCGAAGAAATCCTAAAATGTGTAAATTTTGGATCAGGAGCCGCAATAATTCGTGAAGAAACTGGACAACATTTGGTAACAATCCATTTTGCAAGTATTTCATAAATACTTTATTGAAAAAAATGTTTTATCATTATTTTTTTTACCGGCTACTCACAGGGTGATAGGATAAGATTGAGTAAGAAGTTGAGATATCACCCAGCTACAATTTCACGCAATGTTGCCTTACTGGGGAGTAAATATTAAGATAAAACATATTTAAACAAGTGCATATATACAGTTGGAATGGGAAATAAAGATTACATTAACAACTACTTGATGCCAGAATACTACACCTCTAGCCATATATATACACCATACCAGTATTCATCACACCTTATCCAACAATATTCTAGGCAATTAAACGTAACAAAAAAATCTCTCTCTTTTATTTTTCTGTGTATTTTTTAAATTAATATTGATAACTCTATTTGTTATACTAGACATTGTTCCTATATGGAGCGAGGATGGTGGGTGTATTAGGACTTGGTGATGTAAATTGAACACCATTTGAACTGGATAAGTATGGTACAAACAATATTTTATATATTGAGAAGATTGGGGATGCTATTCAACTATTCAACATCAAACTTAACCAGCTTGTCGAAGACCTTAATAACTATCTCCCTGGTGCACAATACATCTTCATTAACCAAACTTCTTATGGGGATTCATCAGCTTATGGTAGGTTAATTAATCCACATTTTGTTCATTCTCTCCATATCAAATTAATAATAACTAATTTTTAATCCCGTACAATGTGCAACACTTTGTAATTCTTATTACGCAATGCCATGCAACCATACTAACAAAAACAGAGGAAAATATATAACGTTAAAAGATCTATTTCATATTTGTGTGAATTATACTTTATGAGCTCTAGAGTTTTTACTATCAAAACTTTATGCATCTTAAATATCTTGTCCATTAATTGCATCAATATAGAATCAAATTGATCGTCATAACCTATTTCATAAGTAAACCCATCAATGATCACATATATCAATGTAACTAATGACAAAGATCAAGTTTGGATGTGTAGCATGGAAATTTCAGGCAATGTGATCTTAACATGCTTATTTATAACTGGACCACCTTAAACCTTAATGAGATCAAACAATATAAAGTTAGAATGAAGATAAACTGAATACTTTACTGCAGAAAATAACCATAAAATCCATAACAAATTTGTCTATGAAAGCATCTAAAATATGAACTCCCACTAAACTGAAATATCATGAAAAGAAACTACACCCATATGAGAAGTGTGCTCATGAAAGACGTTGGGTGGTAATACCTTAGTCAGCGGATCTGCAATTATGAAGTTTGTCCCAATGTGCTCTATAGACATAAATCCACTTTGAACACTTTCTTTTGCAACTAGGAACTTGATGTCTATAAACTTTGACTTCGTAGAACTCAAGTTGTTATTGGAATACAGTATTGCTAATTTATTATCACAAAATAACTTAAGTGGTCTTTCAATGCCATCTACAATACGCAGCCCTGTGATAAAAGTTCGCAACCATGTCCCATGATTGAACGCTTGACATCTAAAAAAATCGGAGTCAGAATATATGATGATCTCTTACTGATCTGACTTTCGATAGGTGAGCATGTAGTCTTTTGTTCTATGTAAGTACCTTGTGACTCGCTTGGCTTCCATCTAGTGATCCTTTACAGGATTACATAAGTATCTGCCTAACATGCCAACAATGTATGCAATATCCGGACGTGTACATACTTGAGTATACACAAGACTTCCTACTGCTGTTGCATAAGGAATATTTTTCATCTCCCAAATCTCAAAATCATTCTTGGGACATTGACTGTGACTAAATTTATCTCCTTTAGCCACAGGGGTGTCACCTGATTTACAATCATGCATCTTAAACCTTTTAAGAACTTTCTCAATATAGTTATTTTATGATAAACCAAGTGTACCTCGAGAGCGATCTTGGTACATCTATATACCCAACACAAAATAAGATTTACCAAGATCTTTTATCTCAAATTTCTTTGAAATAAATCTTTTGGTTTCATGCAACATACCTATATCGTTGGTGGCAAGCAAAATGTCATTAATATATAAAACCAATTAAATATTCTTAATCGCACTGAACTTGTGGTATATACAATCATCAAACAGATTCATCTCAAAGCCAAACAAGATGATAACTTGATGAAACTTTTAATTCCATTGACGAGAAGCTTGCTTAAGCCCATAGATGGATTTCTTTAACTTGCAAACTGTCTTCATTGCACCCCCTACACAAAGTTTTCTTGTTGCACCATATAGATTATTTCATCAATGTCACCATTGATAAACACGGTCTTAACATCCATTTGATGAAGCTCAAGGTCAAAGTGCACCACAAGAGCCATTACTATCCTGAAAGAGTCTTTCGATGAAACCGGAGAGAAAATATCTTTATAAGCTATGCCTTTTTCTATGTAAAGCCTTTAGAGGCAAAATGGAATTTGTATCTCTCCAGATCACCTTTCAAATTCCTCTTGGTTTTAAATATCCATTTGCAACCAATGGGTTTCACACCTCCAGGAAATGGGACAAGATTCCAAATGTTATTGTCCTTTATGGACTTTATCTCCTCATTCATAGAATCAATCCATTATAGAGATGTAAAACTTTTCATAGCTTGACGGAAGGTGATTGGATCATCTTCCCCTGCACCATGGAGAAATATAATGTAATAATGGCATAGGTTCTGTAGGTGTTAGAGTTTTTTTCTTCTAGAACGGGAGGTTTTTAGATATTTATTTATTAGGATCTGCTTTTTGAATTATGTCAGGAAAAGGAGATGAGAAATGTTAATAACAACCGTGGGAATATCAACATATTTCTCTTCAAAACCAAAATCCCTAACCTTATCCCCCCCGAAAAACTCAACATCCTCAAAGAACTGGGCATTTCCCGTCTCAAAACTTAATGTTGTAATAGGATCATAGAATTTGTAACCCTTAGATCTTTTAGACTATCCAATAAAATAGAAACTAACCATTAGTAGTTGCTTTAGTTGGTACTATATTAAGGATATACACTGCAATCTTTAGTGTTTCACCCTACAGTACTTTGGACAAGTTAGAGTGACTGATCATACTCCTTACCATATATTTAAGCATTCTGTTTCATCTTTCATCAACACCATTCATGCTTGGAGAACTTAGCATGGTGTACTGTGGGATGATACCACACACCTCTAGGAATTTAGCAAAATGGCCTGGGTGTTGTTCACCTGACTCGTCATACCTACCATAGTATTGACCACCCCGATCAGATCTGACGCTTTTAATCCTTTTGGTGGGTTGATTTTAAACTTCAGTCTTAAATGATTTGAACACGTCCAGAGATTGATACTTTTCATGGATGAGATAAAGGTAGCCATAACATTAAAAATCGTCTATGAATGTGATAACATATTATTGATCGTTCCATGAAATCGTACGGAATGGCCCACAAATATCTATATGTATCAGTTCTAAGACGTCTATAGCCCAATTGGAACTAAATCTCCTTATGTTTGTCTTTTTTCTCTTCATGCAATTTGTGAAAATTTTAAAATCTGGAAAATCAAGGGAATCGATAATCCCATCTGACACAAGTGTTTCAATTCTCCTTTGGGGGATATGACCTAATCTCTTATGCCATAATTGTCACGACCCCAACCCAATAGTAGTAGGGAATGAGTGTCTTGACATGCCACCAAGGCATTCAATGTTATGGACTTAAAATATTTCTTAAAATAAATGCAACGGAAATACATTCACATGGTCATGAATCGTAAACTATTGAAAAAAATGGAATTACGTCATCAGAGCTTTCTAAAAGGGAACTTCGTATATATTAAAGTATGAACGGATTACAACTTATGCCAAATTTAAAAACTTATTACTAAAGAGCCAAACATGCTCTATCTCCTAAAAACAAACGTTATATTTAAAATTATAACAAAAGAGCTCCTCAAGCTAGATCTTCAACATAGTCCTTCTACACTCCATCCTCCCGTCTAATTATTTCCTGAAAAATCGTTATTTATACAACGTCAGCTAAAAGCTGAATGAGATTTAATGTCCCGACATTCCAAGGTTTTTCAGAAAATAGATACCTATTCAAGTCAGAAGAGAAGGCATATACATATATGGATAGGAACTTGTAGTAAATAGATATATATTTTGAAATGATAGTATATATATCACAATTGGATAGCTCAGAATAAAACGAATGCAACAATTCAAATGTGATATCTTTTTCTTTCAATCATATCATTTTAATCGCCAAGTACACTCTAATACCGTATTCTTCTACCGTATTATACCCCGGTAGTTGAGGGTCAATCGAACTAGTTCGTCACAACGCCTTATTTAGGGCACACCAGCGATAACCCAGCTGGGAAGGTCAGTCAGTAAAGAGGTCCCTTAGGCCGAATCATATTTTCAATAATCAATCTCATTTTCAATACTCATTTCAATCAGTATGTCTATATGGAGAGATATAAACATATCACAAATGAATCAATCATCGGTATCAGATGCATTTTGAGAATAAAAGCATTTCACAAAATACATAGTTTGCATAATATCATATAATTAAAATGCACAAGGAATGTCAGAGTACTCACCTAAAATAGAGGATCGAAAATATAGATATTGAGTCTTGGATCACACGTTAATCTAATAAATACAATAATGGTTTAATTATGTATTCTAAATAAATCCCAATTCTAAATATTGTGTTTTAATACTAAAATATCTTGCTGAAAAAGGTTACTAAAACCATTTTCTCTATTTTTTAATATTCATTCATCGTATTTAAAGAATTTCAATTCATAGTTCTTCCTAATCAGTCGGTTCCCAGTAGAGATGGAGGGTCACAGGGGCACCACTTAAATACCATCTCATCTAGACAGAACATTTTCGGATTTATTCCCAGTAGAGATGGAGGGTCACAGGGGCACCACTTAAATACCATCTCAACTAGACAGAATTTCACCGGGACTGACTTTGGAATTACTTAAATGAGATTCCATAATACGAGCAATTGCTTACAAAAATCATTTTAAAAAGAGTATATATATTTTTCAAACAAGTTGACATATTTTGAAAATAAAATCAATTTAGATTGTTTCCAAATTTTAAGTTTTGATTAGTAAAGTCTTTAGTGTATTTTACCAGCATAACTACTAAGTAAAGCTATAAAATACGAAATTAAAACTACAAAAATGAATTATAACATTTAAATAAAATCATACCTACGAAATGAATTCTTTCTTCGAAATTATAGAACTCCTTCTTAAGATATTTCCCAAGCTTTCTATCACTCTTTCTTACTATAATTCTCAAGGAATTGGTGTGAGTTTCAAATGAACCCTAAGGCCCTATTTATAGGTTTTCAAAAGTATTACGGTGTTGACACGTGTCTGGATGATAAGGTTCACTTTGGTGAGTCGTCGTTCACGTGTCGTGCAACGGATCAGCCTTGCAGTCTTGGTTTACCAAACGGCGACACGTGTTTTTTTCCTTTTTCTAGAGGATTTACATGAGTTTTATCCTTTCCTATAAAGGTGACACGTTTGCAGTGGATATGTTCAAAAACCGAGCAGGAGGTGTCGAGGATAGGTATTAAGGGTATAAGGGTCATTTCACACATGAAGGGTATTTTGGTAATTTCACACTATATATTTTGAATATTTCTTAGAGGTCCTTGAAAATATTTTATTTACAAAATGGCCCATTCTATATTTTTATTTTAGTCCTTAAAGTTTCATAAAATTATATTTTCTACCCCAAAACTTATTATATACCTTAAGATATGTCATAAGACTTCGACTTCATCCTATTTACGATTGATTCTTCATATTTAAAAATGGGGTTTGTTATATTGATAGCCAATAACATCACATATCTAATAATACAATATTTATAAGATAGTAAGTAACACATGAGTGTAAAAACAAACTATATACATATGAGCACATAAAAGTGGGGTCATTACAATAATGATGCGTAATTTTCTTTGGTTAATTTCCCTTTGACACCTCGAGTACTTAATTGCAAGGTTTTTATGATATGAAGCAACCGTATCAAGCATATAAAGGTTATCCACATAAGATAAAGAATCAGTACAAACCAAATTTGAATTATAAAGAAAACTAAATTTATTATTTCCAAAAGAACAAATATAACCAAATTTGTCGAATACAGAAATAAAAAAAAAATTCATCTAAAGTCGGTATAATAAATGTCTCATTCAAATTCAAATAAGTACCAGACTTTAATAATAACCTAAATATCCCAATTGATCCCAATTGATTCAACTTCAACCTTCTTTCCATGCCCACAAAAATGTATGCATAGACACAATGACATGAGTGGTTGCACCAGAATCTATCCACCAAGTGTGTTTAGGTACCGAAGTCAAATTAACCTTAGAAAAAACAAGATGAAGAAGTGTACCCTTCTTTACAAGCTAAGCATAATAGTTGGTACATTTCTTTTTCCTATGTCCCGTAACTCCATAGAAGAAACAACCATAAACATTATTTTTCTTTATGTTGTTTCTTTTTTTATGGAACCACTTCAGCTTCTTTATCCTTCCTTCTTTTCTTCCCTTTCCTTGGAAGTACTAGCCAAATGAGCACTTTCTGTCCTTTCTTTCTTTAGTATTTCCTCTTCTTGCACATAAAGTGAGAAGAGATCATTCAGACACCAAGTTTCCTTTTGGAAGTTGTAGCTCACTTTAAATCGACTAAATTGTGTGGGAAGAGATTTCAAAACCAAATGCACAAGCAAATCCTCAGCGAGATCAAGCTTACATGCTCTTAACTTTAAAGCGAGATGAGACATTTCCATAATGTACTCCCTAATGTTCCCATTACCTTTATATGTCATTAAGATAAGACTTGCAAAAAGTGTACTTGTTTCAACCTTTTCATTTTTGGTAAATGTATTCTTAATTTCTTCTAGGAACTCTTTGGTTGTCTTTATCGTTTTCTATATTCTTCCCTGGAATGCTTGTAGAATGGCCTTATTTATGATCATCAAACACATGAGAATTAACTTCTACCACCTTTCAATGTCCTTTTTGTCATTACAAGAACTTTTATCTGTAAGAGGTCCATGAGAAGGAACCCTTACCGGAATGTCGAGATCCATGAGATCGAGAACTATATGGAGCTATCTTTCCACAACTTAAAGTTTGTGCCATTAAACATAGGAATAGAATTAATACTGGTAGTAATGTTAAAAGTTGAACTGTAGGTGAATTCAAAGAACAACAAAAAAATAAAAGTAGATCATATAAGTCTTAAAACAAAATCTAATTCAAATGAAGGCAAACCCCATTTGAAGATATTAGATACTCTAATAATATTTTTTCTTTGAAAAAAATATTAACTTGTAAGTGATATCTTAGTGTAATAATCAAACATTGATAATAAGAACATATCGAACAATAATTCTTCCATTGGGACAATTTATTATTCATATGAAAAAAAAGTAATTACCATGCTCTTATTACTAAAGGTGCACATGAAATTTTGTTAAAAATTAATCTTCCTTTGGGCCTATTAATATTCACATAAATTACATGAACATAATCTTATTATATTTCGAAATAAAAATTATTTTTTTGAACAAAATAGGTCACTTTGACGACGTATTGTTTAAAAGTAATTTCTCTCTCTCTCTCTCTCTCTCTCTCTCTCTCTCTCTCTCTCTATATATATATATATATATATATATATATATATATATATATATATATATATATATATACACTAGGAAGTACTCGTGCCGATGGCACTGTTGAAAAAATGTTGCAAATATTTTGTAATAGTGACAAGGTGTGAAAAAATATAACACATGCGATAACATGATACGAACTGACGCAATGTTATAATATAATGTGTGGACCCTTAATAAGTTAAAATGTAGACCATTAGATATAAGTTGTTGGGTATGAAAAAACAAAGGTCTCTCCTAAAGGCATGATTAACAATTTAAAAATATAACACGTTTTATTGATATGTATTGTAAGCTCACGTCGCTTCACTCGAAAAGCTTAACATCCATACTATGAGTCACAAAAAAATTGGCAATATAGTGTCTTTTGAAAACCAAAAAGAAAACCTTATTAATTTTAATAAAAACATTTTCAAAATTCTAGTCCATAACGTAGGCACTATCAGTATCAACAATACTATCAAGAGTTATCATCTGCATAGTTTTCATACGGTATCAACCTTTGATATTGTCCGCCTCTATCACTATGTTTGTCGCTCGTGTGAAAAAACTACATCAAACTCATACAATGCATAATGAGATGCCCACACCCCTTGATCAAAAACATATACAGCAAGACTATATATACACCTATACACAAAAATACATATATGTACAAACAACCCCAGTTCTAACCGGAGTAAAAAAATAATAACGTAAGAAAATAGATATATACAAAACTACCAATAGAAAACCCAAAAATTTTGAGTCTTGACCATAGTCGACATAATATATGCACCTAGCTTTTCATAGATCTGAAAACAAAGGATTTGGTAAATAATCTGCGATAATCCTTCTCAGAAGTTTTCATATAAATCAATTCCAATCAGTAACACATTCGGATGTGAATGATTATGACAAAGATTCCGAACAAAAAAAATATATGTACTCATAAGCCATGATTTTTGAATAAAAAAAAATAGTGGCACATGATGCATAACACCAACGAATGAGGGCCAGTTAACACTTACATCAGTGTCACACATTAGAAATAGAATATAACCTACCCTAGAATTGAAATTCACACAATATAACATCTTACTAATCACATCTGGTCATTTGCTTACAAATAGTCCAACCCTTACAAAACAGCAAGAATCCAAACATTTCAATATATATGGATAAATTACAAATGGTATTGGTTATGTTAAAAAATGATTTTTTTTTTATAAAAAATGCAGAAAATGAAAGGTACAACTATAAATAAAACATTCATAAAAGAAAATTATAGATGGTGAAGTTTTTTTACTACCTACCTAAAAATAGATCTGTAACTTTGAATCCACACATAATCTCATCCAGTGGATTTCTTCTTAAACTCAGCGACATTGCACGACCTCTTATCTGCAAAAGAGTAGTAAAATGGAGACTTATCTGCAAAAGAGTAGTAAAATGGAGACATAAATGAATAAATCTTATAATGCTAACACAGTTAAGTTCAAAACTGAATAAGAGATTTCAAAACAAAATAAGAGATTTCAAAACCTAAAATCTAAAATCTCAACTAACGATTCATCCAAAACAAATTGAATAAAAAATAAGGGCAAAAACACTTTTTATATACATTTTGAGGTTAAATAGTCTTAACTATTTAAGATTCAAACATCACAGGTCTATAACGGAAATAAAGATGGTGCAAAATAGAAAATAAAAGCAAGACACAATAGGCTTCAACAACTAACAGAGTATCAACAAAAATCCTTAGAACCTTTAGAGTTTTAAAAGCCACTAATCCAAGTATTATAACTTACCCAAAACAGAAATCAAAGGTGTTTTAAAAGACAAATATACCTAGTTCACTGGCTTTCTCCTTCTCAAACGTTTCCAAGTATTGGTAGATGATTGTCACCTCAAGTATGATTCTAGCCCCTGAGCCAATTGTGTTCATGGAGTCAGTCAACACAGTTAAAGCACCTAAAGAGGGGGATAATGTATACCTGAGAGAGAGAGAGAGAGAGAGAGATCAGTGGTCAGAAACACAATAAAAAAAACATAAACTTCCAATCAAATCTGGAACAATTTAATTTGATCATCAAATTTGATCGATCTGCGTCGTTTACTCTGGATCTAGTAGTATTATAGTGAGATTATAAACTCAAAAATAGTAACCTAATACACTAATACACTGACTATACTGTTACGAAAGGATAAGAAAAATAGAGAAATGGGTATTATCGCGTGAAACCAAAACGAGATAGATTGGGTTAGTTTAGATTGGGGTTCAAACTAAAAACAAATCTCAAATCCGTATAAGAAAACTAGGATTCGTTTAGATTTTTTTTCTTTTTTTGCAAAAATAAATTACAAACCAAAGTCGTGGCCATGACCACCCCTCTTCCATCTCCTCCATATCCACCGCTAAGAACGAAAGATCTGAACAAAAAAAAAAGTAGAGGAACATAAGCAAAATGGCAAAACACAAACAACCCAGAAAAAGTAGTAAAAAAATGAACTGACCTAGACCATTTTGATTCAGAAGGTGACCATTTTGTTTGAGTTCCTTTCATCTCAAGACAAAAAACATTCAAGAAAGAGGATATTCAAAACTGGGGTTTCCGAAATGGGGTTTCTGAAGGGGGGTTCGAGGCAAAAGTGGGGTTTGTGACCTTCTTTTTTGAGTTCCGTTTCTGATTGTGTATAGAGTATTCAAAACTTGGGTTTCCTAGGTGATGTTTGGGATGTGAAAGAGAAGGTTGCGTGAAAGAGAAAGAGGTGTGTTTTCTCAAGCCTTGTGCTCTGTCCATATCAATATAAATATCTGTTTTATTTAAAAGAAAGAGACGTGTGCATAGACCGTACGTAGAAGTGTTTTCTCAATCGTTAGATTTCTCCTCAATACATCTTCTTCAACCCCTGCATATAAAATCTCAGCCGTCAGTTGATAAAGATCAAACTTATCAACTTTCGATCTGAACCATTAGTTGGCTTGGAAAAAAAATCCCTCCTCCTTTATTATATATATATATATATATATATATATATATATATATATATATATATATATATATACATCAACTTTTAAATTTAAATTTGTATGGTATACAAGCATAAAAGTAATAATCTATAACTACTTTCTATTGGAAGATACCATTTTTAATATAACTCTTTGCATTGAGTGTAGATAGGTGTCACAATAACATAAGGAGACACCATTTTTATATATGTATACTAGCATGCATACCTCGTATTGAGGGGTCGTTTTGTATCAAAATTGTTAAAATATACAATAATAATACAAAAAAAAAGTGTTCGTAAAATCATAAAAAAAACTTTTATTTAGCAAAAAATAAATTCATATGCAAAGAAATTTTTGGAACATGAACCTAAATGATAAATGAGGTCAAAATATGACCAAAACAGATACAATTTTATAGTAAGAAAATAAATATACCTTTTATGGCCAAATCATGGCAATAGAAGTCTCATACATAGAAAAGGAAGCAGATAAACTCAAAAGTGCAGCTAACACTGTGGGAGCCCATTTTTTACAAGTTTAAGAGAGTAGACGACCAAGATAACTTGAGTTATTTGGTCCGTCCCAATTCATAACTTAAATTCTACAAAGGCAGTTTAGTAAGAGGAGGATACTCGCAGATCTGGTCAAATCAGGGGACAAGAATCTCGATCGAGATATTCAAGCACCTCATGGCTAACCCACAAACTTTGATGGAGTTCCTTAAACAACTCAAACTCTCTAATAGACATATCTATAAATTGTACACCTTGACCCAGGACAAAGGAATGAAAAATTATAATCGTTGAGAGACACTTAAGAAGATCAAGTAACCTTGTCATGGATGTAGAAAAGTTGGTAAACCACGTACGTCGTTATTGTGTGTGATTCCATTTACTTTCTTCCTTCTATGATTATTTTCATAGATCCTTTATTGTGATTTTTTTTACATTCACAATTGGCGTTGTCTGTGGAAATAGACTTGTGTTCCTATGAAAGAATTCCTTACCAGAAAGACAATAATGTCTAACCACAGCAGCAACATTCCCCAAGTCGACGTTGTTCAAGAAGACCACCCAGCCCCTCCCAAGGTCAGTTTTGAAATTCACCAACATTAAATCCCAAGGTTTCGCTGAAAAGGCAACCCTCAGAAAAGAGCCATGATCTACCAAGGGCCACTCATATTTTTAGGTTGGTCAATGCCTATGAATAAAGAATTCGAGAATTAAAAGAGGCGATACGCCACTAAGAAGATGAGAATGCTCGCCTTAAGAGGCGACTGGAAAGAATAGAGAGAGATCTCTCCAGTAACACAAGGTGGCATCGAGACAGGACTCCCAGCCCTCATGGGGGAAATTCAACCAGTCGAGTAAGGATCCCTAGGCGTGACTAGGAGAGAATCAAATGTGATGGATCATAGAGACCATGACTAAAGCATAGCCAGCAGGAGAGGCACCACCAGAACAATGATCGACCAAGTAAGGATTAAAGGATCCTAGTCCGGAGGGAAAGGGACCAACACTCGGCACACTGAGGAGACATCTCAATCAGGGAGCTCACCAGAAAAGCCCCCAACACTCAAATAAAGACCCATTTTCAAGGGAAATCGAACGATAGGAGACCCCCAAGAAGTTCGTTGTCCCGAGATTCAACATCTATAATAGAAAAATAGACCCTATAGATTATTTCAGCTAGTATCGACAGGCAATGAATTTATGGAGACACAATGACGCACTCATATGCAGGATTTTTTCTTCTAACCTACACGATGTATCATATAAGTGGTTTGAAAGGCTTCCCTATAGGTCGATCATAAATTTTGCAGCAATAGCCGAGGCTTTCACGGCATGATTCATAACAAGTAGCTTTTATCCCAAGCGGATGGATACACTGCTTACTATGAAGAAGAAGCCACATGAGAACCTCGGGGATTATGCAAAGAGATACTAGGAAGTTTTTAACAAGATCGAGCACTGCTCGAATTAAGTTATCATAGCGTCCTTCAAAATCGACTGGCCGACCACCTTTCTGCTTCAGCAATCCTTCACCAGGAAGGAAGTCATAAACATCGATGATCTTGTGGCTCGTATCGAGAAGTACACCAAGGTTAAAGCCATGGTCCATTCTAGTGTGAGAGATAATGGTCAAGCAAAAGAGAATAAGGCGACAGAGAATAATGATACCCAAAAGAAGGGAAGTAATAATGAGGGCAAGAATGGCTCCAAAGGTGGAAATAAGAGTGACCCCTCTAAGGTTCCAGGAACTTAATACAGTCTTCAAGGAACCCACCTACAAAATCCTTAGTAAGATTGAGGATGAACCTTTTATCAAATGGTTCAAGAAGATGGGCTGCAACCTAACTAAAAGGAACAATGTGTTGAGATACACGTTCCATAAGGAGGACGATCACATAATCGAGAATTGTAACAATCTGAAGTCACAATACAAAGAGTTAGTTCAGGTAGGGCACCTCATAAAGTACTTTGAAAATAAGGAAGAGAAGGTCGTAACCAACGACAACCATAATACAAATAATTTCCTCGATGAGGATACATAAGATGAGTTTGTAGTAATCCATGGGCTTCAAATATCAAACAGAATCAAGGAAATGTCATTCGAATGGAACTCAAGAAGGTGACTGTTGTGATGGAAGGTTTTCAGATCGACCCTACCAAAACTCAAGCAGGAAAGCTTCAGCGACTAGAAGACATTGATTACACGAAGCACATCGTGTTTACAAAGGAAGTCTTGATCTTAGTAAGGACCCCACACTATAACACATTTGTAATTTCTAATTGGGATGTAGAAAAATTACTTGCAAAACAGGGGAGTTCATCCGAAGTGATATATGAAGACGTGTTCCATAAATTAAAATTGAATGTTGTTGACCTCAAAGAAGGCATTGTTCCATTGGTTGGCTTCAGATGAATGATCAGCATGCCATTGGGAAAGATCACCTTGCCAGTTAGGGCACGAAATATCTCAAAGTTAATCAAGTTCTTGTTTGTGGATATCGAGTCCCCGTATCATGTTATTTTGTGCAGAGGTTGGTTCCACATCAGGAAGGTCGTCTCATCCACTTATCATCAAAATCTGAAATGCATCACAGATCATGGAGTGGTCGAGATTCGTGGTGACCAGGCTGGGGCCCAAAAGTGTTTTATCGTAGCCATCCACCCAAAGAAAGAGAAAATGAAGGATTCTGATAATTCCCAAGAGAAAGCCTAGGAAGGGGTTGCTCTTTTCGAATAGCGGCCATGGTATGGTTGACCATAGGGTGGAGGATACCAGGGTCCACCCCACAAACAGGGTCTTTGAAAGCCTGGAAGAAGTTGTAGCCAATAAAAACTTGACATAAAGGAAGTTTTTGATTCGATATGCTCTTATCGATTAGGAGAAAATGAAATTGGTTGCACTCCTTAAAAGTAACATAGATTTTTTTGCATGGGAGCCTTACGATCTTCCTGAGAGTGAATCAATCTTTGCATGTCACTGCCTACACGTCGATTTTACTTTTAAACCCATTACCCAAAAGGCTCATCGGACGTCACTCGAGAAGGTTAAGATAGTGGAGAAAGAGATACGAAATTTACTGGATGCAGGATCCATTAGGGAAGTTTAGTTCCTTGTATGGTTATCCAACCCAGTAGTAGTACCCAAAAGCAATGGTAGTTGGAGGGTGTTCATCAATTTTACCAACCTTAACCGGTCATGTCCTAAGGATAGCTTCCCTCTCTCGAAGATAGATCAACTGGTCGATGCTACAACAACACACAAAAGTATGAGCTTCCTTGACGCTTACTCAAGATATCATCAGATCCCCTTACACATGCATGAACAAGATGAAAGCTCCTTTATAACCTCAGTTGGTTTGTACTGCTATAAGGTTATGCCTTTTAGTCTCTAGAACGCATGGGCAAATTACCAAAGATTGGTAACCAATGTGTTTAGTAAATAGATGGGAGAGATAATAGAAGTACACATAGACGACATTCTTGTCAAAAGAAAGAATAAGGCCGATCACCTCTTTGACCTAGCAGCAACTTTAGAAATCCTGAGTAAGTATCGAATGAAGCTTCATGCAAGTAATTGTTCATTTAGTGTCCAGTCGGGAAAATTCTCAGGCCACCTAGTGAGTAAAAGGGGAATGGAGGCCAACTCAGATCAAATCGATATTATAACCAAGTTCTATCCCCCCCAGACTTTAAGACATGTTCATAAGCTTACTAAGATGCTAGCGGCTCTCAATCGTTTCATCTCCAAGTCTTTGGAGCACTGTCGACCATTCTTTCAGCTCTTAGAGAAATGCAAAAGACTAGTATGGACTGATGACTATTCGTAAGATCTAAGAGAGATTAAGTCTTACCATAACAAGCTCCCACTGATGGTAATTCTGGACTACAGAAAAAAATGTACCTTTACCTGGAAGTATCAAACCATGTTATGAGATTTGCCATAGTTTGTGAAGAGGAGAGAGAACATCGTCCAGTTTACTACGCCAGTAAGACGCTCCTAGATGTTGAAAAATGGTACTTGCCTTTGGAAAATATTTCCTATGCTCTAGTGATCACTTCAAGGAAGTTTAAGAACTACATCGAAGCTCATTCCATAACAGTACTCAACTCTTACCCACTCAAGGTCGTTCTACGAAGGGCTAACCTCTCTAGGCATCTTTCAAAATGCTCAGTCGAGCTTGAGAGATTCGACATCCACTTTTAGTCCAGAACAACAATCAGGGGATAGGTCCTATAATATTTTATAGTTAATTTCACAAGGAATCTTCTAGTGAATCGGATAAATGAGGAGAAATTGGTCATATGTGAAGAAACATCCAAAGAATGGACATTCTATTTTGATGGAGCCTCAAATTCCAAGGGGCGGTAGTGGGGATTGTTCTCATGACCCTCGAAGACACCATAATTAAGCAGGAAATTAGGCTGGCATTTGAAGCCTCCTACAGCGAAGCTGAGTATGAAGCTCTGATCGTCAGTTTGTGAAAAGCCAAAATACTATGGGTAAAACCCTTGAATGTATTCGGTGATTCCAAACTGGTCTCTAAGAAGGTGAGTATAGACTTTAACACTAAAGATGATTGAATGGAAGCATACCTCAATGTAGTAAGAGGACTCATGGGAGACTTTGAGCAAGTGAAAATTCAACAGTTCCTGCGAGGACAAAAAAGTCACGATGATGCCTTAGCAGCACTAAACTCAATAATTGACTCTAACCTGAAAGGATAATCAAGATCGAGTTCCTCACACAGTGCAGTATCGATCATACAATCATAGCCAAGAAACTTCTCTTTACAAATAAAGCCCTAAGTTGGATGGATTCCATCATCAATTATCTACGGAGCGACATACTATCAGATGACAAGAGTTCAATCCACTAAATCAAAGTCAAAGCTGCTCGTTTCTACCTTAGCCCTGAGGGGAAAATTTATAAAAATTCATTCACAGGCCCCTTACCTCCAGTGCGTTCACCCACAAGATGCCGAACAAGTACTTAGTGAACTTCACAAGGGCATATGTGGGAGTCACACCGGTGGAAGATCGCTATCCTTTTGAGCGATCAAGGAATGATATTGGTGGCCTCACATGCAAAAAGACACTGGAACATATGTTTGCAAATGTGAAGAGTTCAAAACGCACTCGTATATGGTTAACCAATCCACCAATGACGTGAAGGCACTTATTAGTACATGGCCTTTCGATCAATGGGGATTAGACATCGTGGAACCACTATCTACTGCATCCAGAAATTGCAAGTATCTTTTGGTCTCCATTAATTACTTCACCAAATAGGTAGAGGCAAAACCATTGGCAAACATTCGAGACTCTCAGATGATTAGGATTATATAGAGGAACATCATAACTCTCTTTGGGATACCAAGGACCATCATCATCGATAGCGGTACATAATTTGAAAGTGGTTTCTTCCAAGCTTTCTGCGATGAGCACGACATCAAGCACCACTTCAGTTCTCTGGCGTATCCCCAACGCAATGGGAAAGCAAAAACTTCCAACAAAACCATAATTGATGGGATGAAAAATGATTGGAAGGAACTAAGGGCGCTTGGGTGGATGCATTCCCTTAAGTTCAATGGGCTTATCACACAATGCCCAGGAGACCAACTGGGGAAACACCATTTTCCCTCGCCTATGGAATGGAGGTTGTCATCCCTTCGAAAGATGGCCTCCTTACTATGAGAGCCACTCTAGTCGACCAAGGCCTCAATGCTGAAGCACTATGCACTAAACTTAACCTAGTTGATGAACAATAAGATCTAGCATTGGTTAAGTTGGCCTCCTTCTAACAACAACTAGCCAAGCAGTACAAGCAAAGGGTCAACCCGAGGAAGTTTTCAATAGGGAACTATGTCATGCGAAAAGTCATCGGAAGTGCTGTAAAACCATCAGACAGCAAACTAGGACCAAATTAGGAATGACCATTTAGAGTAATCAGAGATTATCTTCAAGGAACATATCATTTGGAAACGATGAAGGGAGGGAAGATACTAAGATCATGGAACGCAGCCAATCTCAAGAAGTTCTACTTTTAGTTCTTCTTTTTTATCTTTTAAGTTAGCATAATTTTTAATTTTTTTCTCCTGGATAAGAATTTGCAATGAATAAAGGCCAAATTGGTCCATCTATTCTCAAAGTTTACATTGGTTGCTCAACTCATCTTGATTATATCTCATTAATCTGCACTTTTTCCATTGATAACTCCATTGTGTATATCCAAAAAATTTAATGAAAAAGTTAGCAAGTTAAATACAAACACTTAAAATCACCCTCATGCTCTTATTTCTAACACGGGTTACATCATGAGTTTCCTCCGCAACAAAAAAATCCCTATAGGGGATCCTTAGGCAATAAATCCGACTCTGGTTGGTTTCCAACATCTGTTGGTAAAAAAACCCTACTCGGGTGGATTTCCCAATAGCCAGGTACATTCTCGCTATCATCTCACTTAGGCCTAAGGAAGTGTGACGACACTACCTAAAAGGTAATGTTAATGGAATGATACTGCTAAGGCATATTGGACTGGGATAATGTTCAAACATATGAAAGGTGGAATTCCAACACTTATCATTTAGTCAGTTACAAAATCCCAAAGTGATTCAAACTAGGTATGAGTCTACCTAATGCATACAATCGGCCAATCATTTTGGTCAATTAAAGTACTAAGTAACCCTCAACCAGCAAAAATTGAAACATGTTTAGTTAGCATATGCTAAAAACATAAGAAAATTCTTTATTAAGAAAACAAGGTTACAATCACAAACCAAAAACAAATACATAAGGGCCTAAGAGGGTCTAGGGCATCGAGCAAGATATTCTGGTATAGTTGCCCTCTGACCATCGTCTGGATTTGGGGCAAATTCTTTAACATCTTCATTAAGTTATTGATCTAAGAGTTGGGGAGGAATAACATCGGTTGGAATCCATTTATCATCTTTCGAGAAGTGATTATGGCTATAGACAGGATATTCGATCTGGTACTTGTACCAAAGCTTGGATTTTTTTTTAAGTTCTTGCCTTTTTAAGACCACTAATCCACCCTCGAGAAAAAACAATGCTTTCAGCCTCCTTAAGTTTTGTTGTGGCATCTGCCCAACCATCATTATAACCTTTCCCATAGAACTCTCTGGGTCCCACCTTAAATGAGTATCTCAACTTCTTGACATTATCTTTTAGCACCCCTGTAAAAGATCTCAAGCTCATCACCTCTTTTCTCGGAGAATCATTCTCAGACTACAGGACCTCGCCCACTTGGACGACCTCAGTCCTCTCCAAAAGTTAGGCCCTTAAGGAATTAACTTACTCCTGTACAAAGGTCCTTATTTCCTCTATCTTCTGGAGATCGTCTTTCAGTTTGGAAATCACTTCAGTCTAGCTTTTGTACTACTCGTTCCTCACTCTTAACGACTTGCAGATTTTAATAAAAGCTTTGCGAGCTTGTAGGCTGGTGTTAGGTCCAATAATTCTCCCCAGCTGAGAATTGGGAGAAATATAGCGATTTAAATAAGAAAACTACAAATGATACAAACCAAACCATAAGTAATTATATTAGCATAAAAGAAAACAACATATGAGTAAGGGCGAGAATTTCATTACCACATAACATAAAAAGACGGCCAATGGCCAATACCTGAATTTCTTAAAATAAGGATACAAATTAATAAGGCTAAAAACTATACGAGGGGAATAAAAACTCCTAGTCTACAGAGCCCTAGTCTTTCACCTGGTATCCTTTAACTTTGTCTTTCCCCTTGTCGACCACATACTGCTCCCAGTCAGCACCTGCACTCTCGCATCGCAACAGGAACATTCTCAATGTTGCCAGTAGCATGGTCACCACCTTCCCCTTCTTCTTCCTCATCTTCAATATAAGGGCCAGGGCCATGAGAATAAAGGCTAAAAATATTAGAATCTACAAGAGCACCAGCAGACTTCAAACCTTGGTCCTATACTTTCTTGAATGAAACCTTACAAGCATAATCCATGTAACGCTCATTATCCTCGTAATCTTTGTAAAATCCCTCACGGTAGATGTTATCCTTGGCTTAGGGAAGATCGTCCTCCAACTTATCAACTTTGTCAGTTAAATTTTTATTGGCCTCCACTAATTCGGACTACTCAACAATCAGTAGCTTCTAAGTACCCCCAAGAGCATCATAGGCCTTATACATCTCATTATTTTTACTCTCCCACTTTTGGCGATCATTGATAAGGGACACCTTCTCGGCCTCCAGGTCTTTTTGAAGCTATCCGATTGATTATCCAAAAGGGTAGTGAAATCAGACAGCATATGTGAACAGGAGAAAATAACAGAGAATTAGAGCAGAAACAAAAAGAGCAAAGGAAAATAAACAAGTAGGAAAGACTTACTAGATCCATCCTTAGTTCGGTCTTAAGGGCGGATTGAGTCGATCCCTGATTAGAGGAACGCTCGTGATCAGCAGCGAGCACCGACCTCTTTATGAGATCAGGGGCCAAAAAGGGGAAATTACCCAGACTAACCCCCTTAATACTAGGGACAGTAGGCACTCTAGAGTACTGCAAGGCTAATTTTTTCTTAGCCTCAACCATCTCTCTCTCTTTCTTCTTCTGTTCTTCTTTTCTTTTATTCTCTCTCTCATTTTCTTTCTCTCTCACCTTATCAGATGGTCCAGAACCACTTCCATTGGGAGAGCCTGCTACAGAAACCTTTTGAATTGGAATCCTATCATAAAGTAATGAATGATCGTCATCATCATCATGATGCCTTAACATCCTCTTCTTGACTAAAGGAGCCATGTCCTTTTCTTATTTTTCTTTTTCTTTTTCTTCTTCTTCTTCTTCTTCTTCTTCTTCTTCTTCTTCTTCTTCTTCTTCTTCTTCTTCTTTCTTTATTTCCTCTTCTCCTCATAATTCTATCCATTATCTTCTCTCTTCTTCGCTATCTTCCTCTTCTTCAGAAATGTCTTCCTCGAAGAACTGGATCATAAGGACTTACATCAAAAACTTTTAAATTGGTACCTGATCATCCAGTAGAGCAATAAAGTTGGTGTTTGTGTTCATGTATTCTAATAGAAAGGTCGTTGGACTACGATTCTCACCTTTTTCCAATCTTTCCTTTATGCCCCAGTCCTTCACGATATCTTCACTATTAATTTCACTGATGTAGGTTCTTTGTTCTTGGTACGATCTGCAATAACAAAGTAGATGAATATCATCCACAAGAATGAGAAAAGTTCACAAGAAGTTAGAAAAAAGAAACAAAAATAGGACGTGACTTATTTCGGCCTCTCTATAGTAAATAATGATAGGGTTACGTGGTCTTTCCCCCTCCAACAGTGGAGGGTGTTGTCAGTTCCTTGCAATGAACCCCCTTTCCTAGATGTCTTTATGGGAATCCAGAAGATTTACCACCAGAACTCGCTCGGCTATTGTGGTTTTCAAATACAACAAACCCTTTTTGGTATTCGAGAACACATAATAGTAACATATCTCAGCAAGATCCAACATTGTTCCATAAAGTGGGTTTATCCTATGGACAACATTTACAATCTTCCATACGTTGGGGGCACATTGAGCAAGATGAATGGTAAAGTACCTAAAAAATCTAAGAAACAACTCATTTAGGGGGAATGTTAAAACTCCTTGAGTTATTAACAAGGTGTGAATCCAGTACCCCCATTAACTTTACGAACATTATGAGAAAGGGGGCACAATCAATAATCACCCAGTTAGGGATGTTATACTTGCTCCTAAACTCTTACACATATTTTCTATCTAACATCACCTTAACTGAATAAGTAAAAAGAAACCTTGGCTACAGTAACTAGCTAATGCAAAGAATACGATTCAAGAAGGGGTAGATACTATAACTTACATGCAGTAACGGGGCCTTGAGAAATCACGGAAGAAAGGGGAACTTTGACTTTTGAAGTAAAAGAGGAGCTTAGGAATGGATTCTTCACAATAACGACCAGAGACAGTGAATAAACGTTTGAGTACATAACACATGATCACCAAAATACTCTAACGATGAGTTTCAACTTCACACGAAGATTTTGGTGCTCCAATTTCTTTTCTAAGATGAGTGTGCCATTTGTGTAAGCCTTTCTATTACAAAGATGCCATCACGGACTCTCACTACAATTTAAGGCCTTGGACCTCTGACCTAGTTGAAATCTGTTAGCCCATGGTTATTAGCCCAAATATTTCAGGGGCAATTGTGGGAGCCCATTTTTTACAAGTTCATGAGAGTAGCCAACCAAGATAACTTGAGTAATTTCTCCCTGCCCAAATCATAACTTAATTTTTACATGGGTAGTTTAGTTAGAGGAGGATACTCGCAGATATTATCAAATCACGTGCTAAGAATCTCGATCGAGATATTCAAGCACCTAATGGACAATCCAAGAACTATAATGGAGTTCTTTAAATAACTCCAATTATGTAATAAACATATCTATACATTGTATACCTTGACCCGGGGAAAAGGGATGAAAAATTACAATCGTTGATAGACACTTAATAAGATCAAGTAACCTCTTCATGGATGTAGGAAAGGTGTTGAACCACATACATCATTGTTGTGTGTGAATCCATTTACTTTCGGCCTTCTATGATTTTTTTGGTAGACCATTGATTGTGATTTTTTCTGCACTCACAAACACCATGAATGATCTTTAAACACACACAAAATCTCCTTTCCATGTATAGAGATGAAGAAAGAATTGCTTCCTCTACAATTTTTATTTTTATTTTGGTTGGAATGGTAGTAGTGATATGAAAGAGATCTCCCACCAAGCATCCCTTTTAAAGTTTTCAACACTTTCCAAACTCAGTAAGAATTCTAAAGAGAAGGATATGATTCTATATCTCAAGGTTATATATAACATATATTCATATTGATAACAACTATCTCCAAAGACAAACATGAACCAACATCCACAATTCAAGCAACTAACTTGTTCTCTAAGTGAAGTAAAGAATTTGAAAAGGTCCAACTCATTTCCAAGATTATAGGAACTTAAGGATGCCAACATTCACATATTTTATCAAAAATTAAAAATTGAAAATAAAAGAGTGCGAAAAATTAAACTTGCGGACATTGCTTATAAATTTATTTCTTACAAATTCGGTTTAGTTATTCTAAGTTTTATTTAAAAAATATTGTATATTATACTCAAAAGAAAAGGTTTTATACACACTTCTATGTGTTTTTTGTTTCATAGGATTGCAAAGTAGAGTAAGGTAATAGGGGATTGCAAAGTAGAATAAGGTAGTAGGGGATTTCTATCATCCACAAACTTTACAATGTTTCGATCAATGCTTCCATCACATTTCTTATAATTTAAATTCTTACAAATTTGGTTTAGTTATTTTGGGGAAAACGGAGAGACGTTAATGTGTGTGTGTGTGTGTGTGTGTGTGTGTGTGTGTGTGTGTGTGTGTGTATGGTGGAGAGAGAAAGAGAGATAGTAGTCTGCGGAAAGGTAGAACTATGAGCCCAGACGTTACCATCATGGCCGATAATAGCAGCGAAAGAGAGATACTGGCCTTGGTTGTCGATGTCGCACATCAAATGCTCGTCCACATATGTTTCCCACGAAATGATTCAATGTTCTTTTAGGATTCTTTCACTTATGTAGTCTAATTTTTGAAAAAAGTACGTAGTGGGTCTTAAATACAGGACAAAGATAGCCTCTGTGAAAACCTTTTTGCATCTCCGACTTCAAGGTCATGTTCTTTGGCTAGAACTTGTATACCTGTAAATGAGGTTCGTGGAATGCCTATTCGTTCATTTTAGAGGTTATCCAGACATTTGTAAAAAAATAATACCCATATTTTGTAACATTTAGTAGAAATGTGAAGAGTCAATAGAGTAGAGAGAAAGTTGAAAATCCAAAGGGTAGGAATTGAATGGGTAATCGGATTAATCGACTTTATATGAACAATGAGGTGGAAGTCGACTAGTTGTTAAATAATTGAACCTTAATTACAACTGTCTAGGTGGCTCTCCATAGATGCGATGATTTTTTTTATTATTTTTATAATTTTATTTCTTACAAATTTGGTTTAGTGATTGTAAGTTTTATTTAAAAAAATATAGTTATTATACTAAAAAAAAAGCTTTTATAAACACTTCTATGTATCTTTTGTTTCATGGGATTATAAAGTAGAGTAAAGTAATAGGGGATTGCAAAGTAAAATAAGCTAATAGGGGATTGCTATCATCAACCCACTTTATAATGTTTCGGTCAATGCTTCCATCACGTTTCTTATAATTTAATTTCTCACAAATTTGGTTTAGTTATTTTGGGGAAAATGGAGAGACGTGCATATATATATATATATTTATATATATCATGGGAGAGACAGAGAGAGAGAGTAACCTAGGAAAGGTAGAACTGTGAGCCTAAACGCTACCATCATGGTCGATGATGGCAACGGAAGAGAGATGTTGTCCTAGGCCATCGATGTTGCACATCAAATGCTCATCCGCATATGTTTTCCACGACATGATTCAATGTTTTTTGGGATTCTTTCGCTTATGTAGTCTGATTTTTGGAAAAAAGTACGTAGTGGGTCTCAAATACATGACATAGATAGCCTCAGTTAAAACCTTCTGCATCTCCGTATCCAAAGTCATGATCTTTGATTAGAACATGTATACCTGTAAATGAGGTTCGTGTAATACCTATTCGTTCATTTTACAGGTTATCCAGGCATTTGTAAAACAGTAATACCCATATTTTGTAGCATTTAGTAGAAATGTGAAGAGTCAATCGGGTTGCTGTCTCAATTGAATGAATTATTATTATTTTTTTGTATAACACACCTTAATTCTTGAAACAACGAATGATTTCGCAGGTGATCTAACTTCCTCATTCTAAGTGTTTCAGGATTAATCAATCAGTCTAGAATTGGATTGTCAACATAGTTTAAGGAATTTTTGGGAGTGCCACTACAAGCAAGAATTTGAAAAAATAAAAGCTAAAATGAATTTGACTTTACATATATGGTTATGATATTAACTGTATGGTACAAATTTTAGGTTTTACGACTTTGAGTAGCCCGTCTTGCGAAGTGATGGAAAATGCAGCTAAGGGACAATGTACCCCTTATCAAGTTCCAAGCACTAATAGGAGCTAGTATGTCTACTGGCATGAATTCCCCCCTACCAAGACAGCGTTTAAACTGTTAGTCACGCTTGCTTATAGCACTCTCTCTCCATTCTATAATTGTCCCATTGATGAGTATATTAGTTTCGTCTAACTATGTTGCATGGTTGTATTAGTGGTGGCCACTTATAAATAAGACTGTTAAGAATTATATTTTCAACACGAATTAAGAGTATATCTTTGGTTTTGTTATGGAGTTTTATGAAACAAAAACTAAAAAAAAAATCTTTCGCACCTGAGTTTTTGGGTACTTTAAGTTTTGAATTTTGCTATTTTCAGCGTTTTTGTTGTTTTTTAGTTTCTATTTTCTTATTTTTAGCAATTTTTATTTGTCTATATTGTTTGATTTTTAATTTTTATTCAAATTTCAAACATAAAACTAAACAAAATGTAAATTATCAAATAACTTCAATATTTGTCTATAGGGCATACAAATAAAATAACAAATAACTCAATAATTATAGAAACTTGTGTTGGAGCTAAGTAAGAATATCTTCTTAATTTTAAAATTACTAGTGTATGTGCAAAAATATCACACTAAATGATCCCAAACAATTAAAAGCAAGAAGCATAAAACAAGTCACACAATCACACGACATAAGTATTTACATGGTTCGGGAATGAGTTTCTCCTTTTTTATTTATTTGATTATAATAATAAGAATTACATACCCCATTTTCCCAAGGCAAGAGTTACACTTATAGACGAAGAAGAAAAAGAAGAAGAAGAAGAAGAAGAAGAAGAAGAAGAAGAAGAAGAAGAAGAAGAAGAAGAAAAAGAAGTTGTGATTTAGGGTTGTGAAACTTGTTGATGCGCGGTTCGTACTGATCTCACTCCTAGATCCTTACTACTTGGACTCATTTTTATTGTTATCTCGAGCTGTGATCCTTTATCTCATTATTCTGGACAAGTTTCATCCAGCCTGAATCATTCGGCTTGTTGGGATAATTCCTCCACAACTCTCTCTCTCTCTCTCTCTCTCTCTCTCTCTCTCTCTCTCTCTCTCTCTCTCTCTATATATATATATATATATATATATATATATATATATATATATATATGTATATATATATATATATATATATATGTATATATATATATAAAATTTAAAAGCTAAAAACAACTTGGAAGGGAATAAACTTAGAGATTATATATAAATTTAACGGTGGGCATCTCTATAAACACTAACGGTTATTATTAATGATCTAATGAATAAAAATAAAATATCTTGATTGAGTATTAAATCGGTATTTTTGCATAGTTATTTGGTATTTTAATTAGTATAGTAATTTTAGTAATCTAGTTTTGTAAATCTCAATATCAAAATAAACAATAAGGTTTTTCGATTGATTTAATTTTAAAAATTTATGAAAATAGTAAATAAAAAAAAATAACAAATAATAAAATTTAGTAGGGATGCACGGACACAAATATGATACGGTATACACCTACTTTTAATTATAAGAATAATATTGGAGTAGAGAATGGTGATGCTGCTATTTCTCCAAGAACAAAAAAATAAAGGGTCATTACCGTTTGTAGTACATTTATTTATAATAATTGGGGTTTGGGGTACACTAGTTTCCATTATAATTTGATGGGTGTTGTTTTAATGGAAGTTGTTAAGCCTCCATTTACCAGCTATCACTCAATTGCCAAATGACTTATTTTCCCCTCTGCCCTTTCATTTCAGGCATCAATTTGGACATATAAACTCTATGTGTGCATATATATATATATATATATATACACACACACACACAGACAGGCTCATGTGCACACTAAGTTTGCACATCATTTTTCAAAAACAATAAAAAAAAAAAAATTTGAGCTGAATTTTTTTGTCTGATATTTAAACATTTCAACAGACCCATATAAAAAAATCAGCACAAAAAAACTTTTTTCGTTATTTTTAAAAAATTGATGAAAATTTCACAAATATCATATAAAAAAATTCAACTCAAATTTTTTTTAATATTTTCAAAAAATTAGTGTGCGCTAGTACTTGTGCAAATTAATATTTTAAAAAATTAGCGTGCGCTAGTACAATTTTTTAATATCACATAAAAAAGTAATATTTTAAAAAAATCAACTCAAGGGATTCATGATCTATCCCATCATGATCATCTTAGAGTTACTTTCACAACTCAAAATCCACATTTTATAAACTGTAACCCCTGGCCCAGGGCAGAGGGGCATATAACCATGCATATTGAGAGATACTTAATAAAATAGTAAACCTCTCCGTGGACCTAAACAAGTTACCGAACCACGTATATAGTAGTGTTGTGTGTGTGATTGTATCCTTTCTTGCTTAATTGTGATTGTTCTTTGTAAATTCTTTATTGTGATATTTTTTTATACCACAACTGGCTCCGTCTGTGGGGAACGATTGTTATTCCTACGAGAACACTCATTAACTGAAAGCTTGCAATGTCTCACCACAATAGCAGCATCCCTCAAGACGATGACGTTCAGGAATATCTTGTCCCTCCTAGGGTAAGGTCTGAAATTCGCCAACCGAATCCCAGGCTTTACTAGGAAAGGCAGTCTTCTGAAGAAAGTCATAGACCACCTAGGTCCACGCAGATGTTCCAGGTTGTTTAATGCTTACGAGGCCAGACTTGGAGAGTAATAAGAATTCATACGTCGCCAGGAAGAAGAAATTGGTCGCCTAAAAAGGTGACCAGAAAGAATCGAGAGAGATCTTTACAGGAACATAAGGCGATGCCACAATCGGACTCTTATCCCTCATGTGAGTAAATCTCATAGCCGAGGAAGGAGCCCCAGATACGATAGGAGTCCTAGTCGACAGGATGATGAAATCAGGAACTTGGTTCAAAGGAAGATGGATCAACATCTAGCCCATCGAGGATCTAGATCCACATGAGAGCTAGCCAGAAGTCATTTTATCACTCAAATGAAGCCCCCTTTTTCAAGGGAGATAGAAGAAGAGGATCCCCCCAAGAAATTAGTAATCCCTAGATTCAAGATTTATGATGAGAAAATTGATCCCATCGACCATGTCTGACAGTACAAGAAGGACATAACCTTGTGGAGCCACAACGATGCATTGATGTGTTTCATCTTCCCTTATAGTCTTCACGATGTGGTGCAAAAGTGGTTTGAGAGGCTGCCACACAGGTCCATCAGGTTCTTTAAGGATATAGTTGAATTATTTGCAGCTCGCTTCATAACCAGTATCTCCTACCCCAAGCGAATGGATGGATTGCTCACAATAAAGAAAAATCCATAGGAGAACCTGAGGGAGTATGCCAAGAGATACGAGGAGGTTTTTAATGAAATTAAGGACTGTTGAGAGCAAGTTATTATAGAGTGCTTCAAGATCGGTCTACTGAGAACTTCTCTATTACACCAATCCCTAACTAAGAAGGAGGATAATTCCATAGAGGACCTAACGGCCCATATTAAATAATATGCCTAAGTCGAAGATGTAACCCATCTTAATGAAGGGGATAATGGTGTCACGAAGATGAACAAAGTGAAAGAGAATAATGATTCTCAGAAGAAAGGGAACAAGAATGGGGGCAAGAATGGTTCCAAAAATAAAAATAATAATGACCCCTTCAAAGCATTCCAGGCTGTTAACACAGTCTTCAAGGAACCAATATACAAAATCTTTAGCAAGGTCAAGGAGTAACCATTTGTCAAATGGCCCAAAACGATGGGAGAAGACCCAACAAAATGAAATAATTCACTGAGATGTGCATTCCACAAAAAGGGTGTTCACAAGACTGAATAATGGAAAGCACTCAAGTCTCATCCCCGGCTGGCCATCTCAATGAGTTCATAGATAAGAATACAGATAAGGTCGCAGCCAATGGTGACCAGAAGACGGATAACGCCCTTAAGGATGATATAGGCCATGAGTTCGCAGTAATTTATGGGGCATCAGACCTAAAAAAAGTATAAGGAAATAATGTTCAGGTAGAGATAAAAAATCTTACTCCTATTATGCAAGATTTTCAGATAAATCCCATCAAGAATCGGGCCAGGAAACATCGATGACCAAAAAACATTGACTACAACAAACACATTGTGTTTACCGTAGATGACTTAGTTGGGGTAAGGACCCCACATCATGATGCATTGGTTATCACACTTAGAATAGCTAACTGGGACATTGAGACATTGCTCATCGACCATGGTAGCTCTTTTGAAATGATGTACCTAGAACTGTTCCATAAATTGAAGCTAAATATCATCGACCTCAAGGAGGCCATCGTTTCGTGGGTTAAATTTGCAGGAAGGATCACCATGTCATTGGGAAAGATAGTCCTACAAATCAGGGAGGGAAATATTTTAAAGATGATCAAGTTTCTTATGGTAGATATCGAGTCCCTCTATTACGCCATCCTAGACAGTCCTGGATCTATGGCATGAAGGTCGGACCATCCTCATATCATCATAAGCTCAAGTGAATTATAGATCAGGGGGTGGCCAAGATTCATGGAGACTAGGCTATGGATACAAAATGCTTTTTTACTATCATCCGCCCTAAATAAGAGAAGAAGAAAGATGAAAATAAAGTCCAAGAGGAAGCCCCAGAGGGGTATTTCCTTCTAAATAGCAATTATGGTACGACCAATCGGAAATGGAGGAAACCAAGGTCCACCTCGAAAATAGGGTCATTGAAGACCTAGATGAAGTTACAGCTGAAAGAAGCTTACCTGAAAGGAGATTTCTAATCGGTTCCTCTCTCACCAATCGAGAAAAGAAGGATCTAACCACGTTCCTCCTAAGAAATCTGGATATCTTCTCTTGGGAGCCGTACGAGATACCCGGGATAGATCCCACTATTGCATTCCATCGACTACATGTTAACCCAGCTTTCAAACTAGTCACTCAAAAGGCTATATGCATATCCCCAGAGAAGAAAAAAGCAGTAGAAAAAGAGATTGGAAAGCTACTGGATGCATTTTCTTTTTAGGAAGTCTAGTTCCCCAAATGGCTATCCAACCCAGTCGTAGTGCCTAAGAGAAACGAAAGCTAGAGGGTATGTATTAATTTTCCCCTCCCAAAGATAGATCAGCTAATCGATGCCACAACAATGCATGAAAGGATGAGTTTTATATACTCTTACCACTAGATCCCACTTTATGATCCATACCAGGACAAGAGCTGCTACATAACCCCTAATGGGTTATATTGTTACAAAATTATGCCATTTAGCCTCAAGAATGCAAGAGCGACTTATCAGTGGTTGGTCACGAGGATGTTCAAGAAACTGATGGTACAAGTAACGGGAGTGTACATTGATGACATGCTCGTCAAAAGCAAACATAAGGGAGACCACCTCTTAGACCTAGAAAAAAGCTTTGAGACCCTCAAGAAGTACCAGATGAAACTTAAGACAAGGAACTGCTCATTCGTTGTCCAGTCAAGTAAGTTCCTAGTATATTTGGTCAACAAAAGAGGGATTAAAGAAAACCCTGATCAAATCGACGCTATCAAAAAGGTCAATCCCCCTCAGACGATGGGGGATATCCAGAAGCACAGTGACATGCTCGACGCACTCAATCACTTTATCTCCAAGTCTTTGGAGCGTTGTCGACCGTTCTTACAACTATTGAAGAAAGATAAGGGCCTAATATAGAATGAAGGCTTCTCCAAAGACTTGGAAAAACTTAAGTCTTACCTCGACAAAACACCCTTGCTGGTGATTCTAAGAGAAGGTGATACCTTGTATCTTTACCTTATCATTCCAGATTATGCTGTGATCTCCTCCATGATATGACACAAGGAAGGAGGCCAGCACCCGATCTACTATTCAAGAAAGACGCTTGTGGATTCTGAGCAACACTATTTTCCCCAAGAGAATCTCTCATATGCCTTAGTGGTAGCCTTGAGGAAGCTGAAACATTACTATAAGGCTCATTCCATCATTGTGATCATATCACATTCCCTCAAAGGTTTTCAAATGAAAGCTAACCTCTCCGATCGACTGTCTAATTGTCCAGTCGAACTTGGAAGATTCGATATGAATTTTTAACCAAGAACGGTAATTAAGGGCCAAATTTTAGCAGATTTTATCGCTGAATTCACGAGAAAGTAGCCTATCGCGCAGTTAAAAATTGAGTAATCGATAGAAAGGGAAGAAAAATCCTTCAACTATGTCGATGGAGCCTCCAACTCTAAGGGGGTGGTAATAGGTATTGCATTGGTTACCCCAGAAAATACTTTGCTCAAACAGGGGATCGGATTGAGATTTGAAGCATCCAACAACGAAGTGGGATATGAAGCATTGATCGCCGGCCCTCGTAAAGCACAACTACTGGGGCAAAGTGATTTCGGGTATTTAGTGACTCAAACTAGTGTCCAACAAGATAAGTGTAGATTTCAACACCAAAGTTGAGAGGATGGCAACTTACCTCATTATTGTAAGGAGAATTATGACAGAGTTTGATAAAGTTGACGTTCAGCAATTCCCTAAAGGGAATAATAGTCACATCGATGCCTTAGCATCTATAAGTTCTACCGTTAACTTCGACTTAAATAGAACCATTCATATCAAATTCCTCGCACATCCGATCATCAACCAATCAGTCATAGTCGAGCAAGTCCTCCATATAGAAAAAGTACCTAGTTGGATGGATCCCATCATAACCCATCTACGGAGCGACACATTGCCAGACGATAAGAGGTCGGCACACCAGATAAGAGTTAAGGCTACTCGTTTTCACTTATCTTCCGAGGGAGAACTCTATAAAAAGTCTTTTACTATTCCCTACATCTAGTGCGTTCACCTAGAAGATTTTGAGTAGCTTCTTAGTGAACTTCATAACGGCATTTGTGGGAGTCAAGAAGAGGAAGATCATTAGCTTTTCGAGCAATAGAGGAAGGATATTAGTGTGCGTACATGCAAAAGTATGTTGGAATTTATCTTCAAAAATGTGAAAAATGATAGAAGCACTCCCCTATGGTCCACTAGCTAGCTAATGACCTCAAGTCATTAACCAGTCCATGGCCTTTTTCCCAGTGGGGCTTGGATATTGTAGGGTCACTGCAATACCCCGTATTTTTATGACTTTCAAATTTGGGGATTTATTAAATTTAATTTGAGATATTAATTTAATATTGATTCGGAAATTATTTTAAATATTTACTAGCACGATGAGAGTTAGTAATTATTGGGATTCTGTTGAATATTACTTAACGGATAAAGTAATATGTATAATCGAAATTAATAAAATTATCATGATTATATAATTTGATAGTTTTGGGAAATTAAATCGGGATGCGCCGGTGTCATGTCGGGTTTAAATTAGTATTATAAAAAGTGAATAAATTATAAGTCACTTGTATGGTTGTTTTGAGTGCGCCAATGTGTATGGAATGATTGAGATAGTCAAAATAATGTACCCGGGGGTTTAGTTTGGGTCTCGGGACATTTTTAGGCCTAATTAGCATCGCGGAAAGGCGTTTTGGACATTTCATATTTTTGGGTAAGTAAACCCACGAATTTACCAAGGTTATATCAGATGCTAGGGGTTGGCATCTAGGATTAACATAAGCCAAACCAAAGAATGACCATTGCAGAAGAATTGGAGAAACTTTCCAAGGAGTTCTAGGCCAAAAACGTTGTCGTTTGCACCGCCGTCACCGCCATATTGTAGATCGCGCGATGAGAAACACAACCACACCACCTTCTTCCACAAATAAGAAACAAAATTTCCAGGCAAGTATCTATCTTGCTTTATTTTTAGTTAATGCTTCAATTACGTTAGTCTATCGTTGATTAGAACTAGTTTCATGAAAGAAAACATATATTGGAGACTAGAATTCGCATGTTGTATAGGTAATAATCATATTCTGGAATTCTAATTCACATGTAAAGAATAAACCACGAATTTTCATTGAGTAGGAGTAGAAAATCTGGAAAAAGAAGTGGAAGAATTGAAAGTTAAAGAAAAGATTAGGGTTCTTGAGGTTTATATAGTTTTTTCACTTTTTATTGTCATAATTGATGAAACCCATACGTTTTACGTAGACAATTATGTGTTTGGGGATATAACACTTGTAGTATCAATTGTTGGGAGTTTGGGAGATAAATATGATGATTTGGTTGAATTTGGAGAATGATTTCCGTAACTGGGTTTTCTGCAGTTTCGCCATAACTGCTTGATCGATCGATCGATCAAAGAGCATCGATCGATCGGTGATCGATCGATCGACCCCCTTCCATCGATTGATTGAGCCCACCTGGAAAACTCATATTCCTGTTATAATTGTTTATTTTGATTAAAATGAGTAGTAACCTTTGAGCATTATTGTTAAAACATGTTGGGACATAAAGAGGATCAGTAGGACTTAGTAAAAAGTGAGTATTTAATGTAAGACAAATTTAGGGTTAACGAGGAGTAATATACACATAGGAAATTATGGGAACATGTAACTAAAGGAGTGAGACTCATAAAGAAGTTACATTAGAAGATAAGAGAGTGCCTACTAAAATTATACATAGGGAGATAGAATACTACGAGTGATATGAAGTAAGTATGGAATAATCTATAATTAGGAATAAAATAGACGAGCCCAATATATGGGATAATCGAGTATAGTGTACTAAGAACAAATAATCATAATTATGGGTCATGGGTGTACCTAATTTAGAAATGGGGATAGTAATATATATATATATATATATATATATATATATATATGACTATGTGTTTGTGCATATATTATATATGGGAAAAATCATGCCTGCGCTACATGCTATCACGGAGGTTACCGCGCTGGGATGGTCTTATCTTGATGGGACCTTAATGGGGGATATTGACTTGTACCCTAGAACATAGAAATCCTTGGTACAGTCTATCTGATTGATAGTCAAACGGTACTAAGAGATGTGAGGGAATGTGATGACCTCTTAGTGACTTGGAACTATTCTTCGCCTCCATTTGTATATGCTTTGAGTTAATACAGTTCGAGAGTGATTTTGAACTAGTATTTCCCTTAGTACGAGTGATACGGGGACTTGATAGTAGAGTATGCCAGCTCCATAAAGTTTATGTGGGGTGCCTATAGTATATATATATTATATGAGTGATTTAATATATATATATACATGAAACTGGGAACTTTCATCTGTGTATAAAAAGTAGTTCAGTAACGAATCAATACTCCGACTTTAATATAAGTGTTTGAAAATTTGTCACAACACTGGTATATTTTTCAAATGAAATGAGATAGTTGTGCGAACCTTATTCTCGGAAAATAATTATCTTAGCCATAGAAATTGTCAACATGAATCCTTATGGGAGAATTACATTAAAATGAACTTTCAGGGTTAATATTGCGGTAGGCGTGCACACTAGGTGAGAGGTGAGAATTTCTCAAGAGAGTGTCGCATACTAACATGATTGTTGCATTAGCCGGTAAGCATTTTAAATACTCGCTAAACTTAATTTAAACAATTTTACAATCGGACTCTGACCCATCTATTGTCATCTATTATCTATTGTATATATATATATATATATATCTTATAGGTGCCCAGCCACGGGGGTGTCATGCTTATGTTCTTTGGACTGGACGTGCTACAGCTTATGTGGGCGCTGGAGGCCATTTGCTTAAACGACCTTGTTATTGATTCCACTCTTATTTCAGTTCTAATTAGTTGGGCACGTGTCTCCCGTTTCCTTATTCCGTTGGATTTTCAGAGATTATGTTCATTTATCTTTAGTATTTTACTCTTTGGGATTTGATTACTGTCAGGATGTTTTTCCTTTGTGGTTAGAAATAAGGTATTGGTTTATTTGAATGGTTAAATTAATGGGTGTTTATTTCCTGACTTAATAATTGTGTGATTCTTAAACTGTTACTTATTAAAGGTTTTCATAGTTGGATTTAATAAAATGGAAATAATGTTTTAAATGGTTTTGACACTTAGCTTAATTATTTTGGGTGTTTAAATTGGAAAGTTTTTTTTGCGACGGTGATGCTAAGAATGAACCAACCGTTCACCTTGATTATAATTTGATAAAGGATTGATCACCCGATAGTTAGTTAGGTGGGGTGTCATAGGTGGTATTAGAGCATCAGGTTCTAGTGTCCTTTAGGAACTGTACGACTTATTTTCGCTTCCAGCTTAGTGTTCTTGATATAGAGCCCTATTTTTAGGACTGTTGTATTCTTGCATTTACGCTTACGTCTTCACCTATTTGAGATATGTTAATAACTGTAGAGTAATAAACTTCCTTCTCATTTCAGATGCCTTCGAGACGCGCACCTAAGATAGACGTGCCCAGGCCAAGCAGCCAACAGCTCTGGCTCAGGGAATAATGAATGCAATTGAGGTAGCCTCTATCGTTGCTCAGGCGGTGAATGTCGCATTAGCGATAGTGCAGTAGGCTCCACCCCAGGTTTAAGAAGTTGTGCCAGTACGAGTACAACTTCCATCTGCATGGAAACGGATTATGATGCCTTTCAGAAGGCGCATCCCCCGGAGTTCTCAGGTTGTTCGGATATCATATTCGCCAGCCAATGGAAGAAAGATATCCAGAGGCATCTGTGCATGTACGAGTGCATGGCCATGCAGAAATAATTATTGGTTTCCTTCAAGCTAGTAGGGGCTGCTTTGTAGTGGTGGGAGTCCACCACCACCTTGGAGGAGAGGGACATCATCACGATTCAGTCATTCTGGGCGCGGTTTGATCGCAAATACTTTCCACCCGCTGTGCAGACTGAGATGAGGCGAAATTTGCTGAATCTGAAATAGGAGAATATGACTGTTGTCGAGTACGAGGAGGATTTCACTAGACGTCTCACTATAATGCCTGATGAGGAACCCACAGAGGGGAAGAAGATACTGTTGTTTGTGGATGGATTGACCTGAAGGATCCGCCAGCACCTCATAGGTAATCTGTCACTTAGTACCTACAGGGATGTAATCAACACTGCGTTATTACACTGTCAGGATCACCGCTTCCATCTAGAAGGAAGCAAATGAGCAGGAGAATCCAACCAGAAGGGTAGGGCAGAGGGTAGTAGTACGGGGGGACACCAGAAGCCCAGGGGCAGACTCATCACGGTGAGCTGAGTTCCCATCAGGGCGACCCCACCAAGCAATTCCGATCAAGTGACTCCAGATAAGGATTTAGTTGATTTAGGTAGGGCCAGAAGGGCTAGTCTAATCAATAGGTCTAACACCGTCAGTTGTAGGGATAGCAGTAGGGCCAACAGCGTTTTCAATAGGTCTAGCAAGGAAACTGGTGGGGTGGTAACAGCCAATAGGGCCGCGACCAGCAAGGACAGCAGGGAGGAAATTTTTAGGGCCGATGTTTCACTTGTGGCAAGAATGGCCATAGGCGCCAGGATTGTCTAGAGGGAGATAGGGTCCCGTAGTAGTAGGGTGCCTGTAATGAGCCACAGAGGCCACTCTTTCCATCCTCCATCCAAGAACTAGCTCAAGTACCAGCCATCCCAGTAGCTCAAGTACAGCAGGGACAATTGCAGTACGGGCATGTCTATAACGTCCACCAGGAAATAGCTCCTCAGGCACCACCCGCGATTGAGGGTACGTTTCCTATCCATGGCACTATGGGTCGGGTTTTATTTGATACTGGGGCGACACACTATTTTATAGCTACTCATATTGCAAAGGCCTTAGGATTATTAGCCACAGTAGAGAGCATTGTGACATGCGTAGACTCACCACTGGGAATGGGTCATTGATTTTCTTTATATGATGGGGCGTGGGAGTAGAGATTGGTAGCTTGATTTTACTAGAAGACATGTTAGTCTTAGAGATGCATGAGCACGATGTTATTATTGGCATGGATTGGCTCACCGCCTATAAAGCCATAATAGATTATTTCGATGGGAGTATTATCTTTGCCATTCCAGGGCAAGAGATGTTTGTGGTGGCGATTCCTCGCCCAGAGGGAGGCTCTACCACTCAATTGTATTACATAGATGAGGATACCTCTAAGGAGGTAGTGATTCCCTTAGGTTCTATCCGAATCGTTCGTGAGTATTTCGATGTATTTCACGACATACCGGGCCTACCCCCAGCCGAGAAATAGATTTCATCACAGACTTGATGCCGAATACTCGATCGTTAGCACGTGCTCCATATTGTATGGATCCAACAGAAATGAGGGAGTTACGGGATCAGATAGAACAACTGTTAGGTGAGGGCTTCATTCGTAGGAGCACCTCACCTTGGGGCGCTCCAATTTTGTTTGTAAGGAAGAGAGATGGTGCACTGAGGTTATGCATGAATTATCGGGTGCTGAACAAGGTCACAATACGGAGTAAATATGCATTGCCTCGAATCGATGACCTGTTCGACCAGCTGAGAGGAGCATCCTTCTCTTCTAAGATAGATTTGAGATCGGAATACCATCAGCTACGAATTAGGAGCAGGATGTGTCGAAGACTGCTTTCTTGACGAGATATGGGTCCTATGAGTTCAGGGTCACGTCATTTGTGCTGACAAATGCTCTAACCATATTCATGGACTTGATGAATCGAGTATTTAGAGAGTTCTTGGATCAGTTTGTCATCGTTTTCATAGATGATATTCTGAAATATTCACACACTGAGGATGAGCATGTTGAGAACATGAGGCATGTTCTTCAGACTCTACGAGAGCATCAGCTGTTTGCTAAGTACGAGAAGTGCGGATTCTGGTTACGGGAGGTGCTATTTTTGGGATATGTTGTGTCCGAATTGGGAATAGCGGATGACCCGAGTAAAGTGTCAGCAGTGAGGGAGTGGGGACAACCCACAACACCGATGAAAGTGTGTAGTTTCATGGGGTTAACTGGGTGCTATAGGAGATTCAACCGAGGTTTCTCAAAGATTGTGGGTCCATTGATGAATCTTACTCGCAAGGGGGTACCATATGTTTGGGACGATGCTTGTCAATTGGCTTTCGATGAGATGAAAGATAAGCCGACTCTAGAACTAGTTCTTGCTTTACCCAAGCCAAGAGTGGAGTATTTGGTTTACACCGATGCCTCTTTACGGGGACTCGGGTGAGTACTTCAGCAGGAAGAGAAGGCTATAGGTTTTGCCTCCCGCAAGCTTAAGCCGCACGAAAGAAATTACCCCACTCACGACCTAGATCTAGCAGAAGTCATTTTTTACATTGAGGATATGGAGACATTATTTATTGGGGGAGAAGTTTCGCTTGTTCATGGACCACAAGTCACTACAGTACCTATTCACTCAACGAGAGATTAATATGCGTCAACGCAGATGGTTAAAGTTTGTAAAAGACTATTAGTTCGAAATACAGTACCATCCGAGGAGGGCAAATGTGGTTACTGATTCGTTGATCCGTAGATCGATAGGCGATGTAGAGGATGTCTGGAAAGTGAAGTGGAAAGAGTTGGGTCACCACAACGCGGTAGCCCGTTCCTTTATATCTGTCATGATAGTCACCCCCTAGATTGTTACGAGGGTAATACAGGTACAGAAAACGGATTCATTTTGCCAGGAACAGATTGTACGACTTTTAACTGAGGGCGCTGAGACATTTTAATAGGTTCCGATGGAGGTTTAGGATTATTGGGAGATTGGTGGTCCCTGAAAGGAAAAACTTACGTCATGCAGTGATGACACAGTCTCACAGGTCTAGATTTGCGGTACATCCCGGAGGAGATAAGATGTATGAGGATATGAGGCTGCAGTACTGGTGGAGTGGGATGAAGAAGGACATTGTTGAGTTCATGTCCAAGTGATCTACTTTTCAGATGGTAAAGGCAGACCACCAGAGACCGTCAGGGTTTCTTCAGCCGTTGGAGATACCTACGTGGAAGTGGGAGAGTGTTTACAGGGACTTCATTACTGGGCTGCCTACATCATAACGAGGTCACGACTCTATCTGGGTAATTGTGGTACGTTTGACCAAGGTGTCTCATTTTCTGCCAGTATGGACAGACTATACCATAGGCGAGTATGCACAGTTGTTCATTGTCGAGATTTTTAGGCTACATGGGGTGCCCCTCGATATTATGTCGGATAGAGATAAGATTTTTGTGCATTTTTGGGAGAGCTTTCAAGAGGCCATGGGTACAGAGTTGAGATTGAGTTCAGCTTATAACCCACAGATGGATGGGCACACAGAGCGTACCAATAAGATGTTGGAAGATATGCTACGCATGTTTATCCTTGATTTTGGAGGAGGATGGGAGCCGTATCTTCCACTGGTGGAATTTTCTTACAATAACTCCTATCAGTTCACGATCGACATGGCTCCATTTGAGGCATTGTATGGAAGGCCATGTCGTTCTCCAACTTGTTGACTAGAGGTGGGGGACCAAAAGTTTCTCGAACTAGATGTAATTCAGGAAACCTCATCTAGGATTGAGCTTATCAGGAGTCGCATTCGAGTAGCCCAGGACAGGCAAAAAAGCTACGCCGATGCAAAGAGGTCTTTTCAAGAATTTAATGTGGGGGACCAAGTATTACTGTGCGTGTCTCCTATGAGAGGAGTGATGAGGTTTGGGAAGAAGGGGAACTTGGCCCCAAGATTTATGGGACCATTTCCCATTATCGAGAGGATTGGGTCGGTAGCATGCAGATTGGGACTACCAGAACACTTACACCGCATCCATGATGTATTCCACATTTTGTCGTTGAGACGATACCTTCGAGATGATATGGGCCACACCCACATCGCGATAGAGGAGATTGACTTACATCCCGATAGCTAGTATGAGGAAAGGCCAGTGGCTATCCTAGAACATAGCGAAATAATATTGAGGTCAAAGGAAGTTCCACTTGTACGGGTCCAGTGGGAACATCATAATGTGGAGGAATCCACTTGGGAGCGTGAGGCGGACATGCTCGAGAAATATCTAGAGTTATTTTGACCAGGTATGCCTTAGTTTTCGAATTTCGGGATGAAATTCCGTTATTAGGGGGGAATTATGTAATACCCCGTATTTTTATGACTTTTAAATTTGGGGATTTATTAAATTTAATTTGAGATATTAATTTAATATTAATCCAGAAATTATTTTAAATATTTACTAGCATGATGAGAGTTAGTAATTATTGGAATTCTGTTGAATATTACTTAACGGATAAAGTAATATGTATAATCGAAATTATTAAAATTATCACTGGTATATAATTTTATAATTTTGGGAAATTAAACCGAGACGCGTCGGTGTTGTGTCGGGATTATATTAGTATTATTAAAAGTGAATAAATTATAAGTCACTCATATGGTCATTTTGAGTGCGCCAATGTGTCCAGAAGGATCGAGATAGTCAAAATAATATACCCGGGGGTTTAGTTTGGGTCTCGGGACGTTTTTAGGCCTAATTAGCATCTCGGGAGGGCGTTTTGGACATTTCATATTTTTGGGTAATTAAACCCACGAATTTACCAAGGTTATATCAGATGTTAAGGGTTGTCATCTAGGGTTAAAAATAAGCAAAACCAAAGAACTGCCATTGGAGAAGAAGGGGAGATGCTTTCCAAGGAGTTCAAGGCCAAAAACTCCGCTGTTTGCACCGCCGTCACCACCAAATTATAGATCGCGCGACGAGGAACACAACCACACCAACTTCTTCCACAAATCAGAAAGAAAATTTCTAGGCAAGTATCTATCTTTCTTAATTTTTAGTTAATGCTTCAATTACGTTAGTCTAGGATTGATTAGAACTAGTTTCATGAAAGAAATCATATATTGGTGACTAGAATTCGCATGTTGTAGAGGTAGTAATCATATTTTGGAATTCTAATTCACATGTAAAGAATAAACTACGAATTTTCATTGAGTAGGAGTATAAAATATGGAAAAAGAAGAGGAAGAATTGAAACTTATAGAAAATATTAGGGTTCTTGAGGTTTATATAGTTTTTTCCCTTTTTATTGTCATAATTGATGAAAACCCATATGTTTTACGTAGAAAATTATGTGTTTGGGTATATAACACTTGTAGTATGAATTGTTTGGAGTTTGGGAGATAAATATGATGATTTGGTTGAGTTTGGAGAATGATTTCCGTAACTTGGTTTTCTGCCGTTTCGCCATAACTACTTGATCGATCGATCGATCAAAGAGCATCGATAGATCAAAGAGCATCGATCGATCGATTATCAATCGATCGACCCCTCCTGGAAAACTCATATTCCTCTTATAATAGTTTATTCCGATTAAAATGAGTAGTAACCTTTGAGCATTATTGTTAGAACATTTTGGGACATAAAGATGACTAGTAGGACTTAGTAGAAAATTGAGTATTTAATGTAAGACAAAGTTAGGGTTAATGAGGAGTAATATACCCATAGGAAATTATGGGAACATGTAACTAAAGGAGTGAGACTCATAAGGAAGTTACGTTAGAAGATAAGAGAGTACCTACTGAAATTATACATAGGGAGATAAAATACTATGAGTGATATGAACTAAGTATGGAATAATCTATAATTAAGAATAAAATAGACAAGCCCAATATATGGGATAATCGAGTATAGTGTACTAAGAACGAATAATCATAATTATGGGTCGTGGGTGTACCTAATTTAGAAATGGGATAGTAATATATATATATATATATATATATATATATATATATATATATATATATATATATATATATATATATATATATATATGTGTGTGTGTGTGTGTGTGTGTGTGTGTGTGTGTGTGTGTGTGTGCATATATTATATATGTGAAAAATCATGCCCGCTCTACTAGCTATCACGGAGGTTACTGCGCTGGGACGGTCTTATCTTGATGGGTCCTTTATGGGGGATATTGACTTGTACCCTAGAACATAGAAATCCTTGGTACAGTCTATCTGATTGATAGTCAAATGGTCCTAAGAGATGTAAGGGTATGTGATGACCTCTTAGTGACTTGGAACTATTCTTCGCCTCCATTTGTATGTGTTTTGTGTTAATACAGTTCGAGAGTGATTCCGAACTAGTATTTCCCTTAGTACGAGTGATACGGGCACTTGATAGCAGAGTATGCCAGCACCATAAAGTTTATGTGGGGTGCCGATAGTATATATATTATATGAGTGATTTAATATATATATATATATATATATATACACCTGAAACTGGGAACTTTCATCTGTGTATAAAAGTAGTTCAGTAACGAATCAATACTCCGACTTTAATATAAGTGTCTGACAATTTGTGACAACACTGGTATATTTTTCAAATGAAATGAGAGAGTTGTGCGAACCTTATTCTCAGAAAATAATTATCTTAGCCATAGAAATTGTCAACTTGAAACCTTATGGGAGATTTACATTAAAATGAACTTTTGGGGTAAATATTACGGTAGGCGTGCACGCTAGGTGAGAGGTGAGAATTTCTTAAGAGAGTTTCGCATACTAACATGATTGTTGCATTAGCCGGTAAGCATTTTCAATACTTGTTAAACTAATTTTAAACTATTTTACAACCGGACTCTGACCCGTTTATTGTCATCTATTATTTCTTGTGTGTGTGTGTGTGTGTATATATATATATATATATATATATATATATATATATATATATATATATATATATATATATATATATATTATAGGTACCCAGCCACAGGGGCATCATGCTTATGTTCTTTCGACTGGACATGCTGCAGCTTATGTGGGCGTTGCAGGCCATTTGCTTAGACGACCTCGTTATTGATTCCACTCTTGTTTCAATTCTAATTAGTTGGGCATGTGTCGCCCGTTTCCTTATTCCATTGGATTTTTCAGAGGTTATATTCATTTATCTTTAGTAATTTACTCTTTGGGATTTGATTACTGTCAGGATGTTTTTCTTTTGTGGTTTGAAAGTTGGTATTTGTTTATCTGAATGGTTAAATTCATGCATGTTTATTTCCAGTCTTAATAATTGTGTGATTCTTAAACTGTTACTTATTAAAGGTTTTCATAGTTGGATTTAATAAAATGGAAATAATGTTTTAAATGGTTTTGATAGTTAGCTTAATTATTTAGGTGTAATACCCCATATTTTTGTGATATTTATTTATGGGATTAATTAAATTAAATGTGTATTAATTGGAAATTAATCCGGATTAAAATACTAGCGAGATGCGAGTTGGTATTTGATTATAATGTGCATATATGATTATATATGAATATTGCATTATGAAATTTGTCGTGAGATTGAAATACGGAAATTTGGAAATTTTGTTGAGACGCGTGTGACAGTCGCGTCCGAAATATAATTATGATAATTAAAAAGTGAATTTTATTTCTATTAACCGTATGGTCGTTTTGAGTGAGCCAACGCGTCCGGAAGGGTCGAAATAGTCAGAAAACACTAGCCGGGGGTTAAGTTTGGGTCCCGGGGCATTATTGGGCCATACCGGTAACTTATAAGGGCAGTTTGGTAATTTTAGAATTTTGGGATTTTTGATTAACGAATTTTAGGAGTTTTAATTGGAAAATTAAAACACCCACTAACCCATTACCAGCCATTTACTGATTAGAGGGCTACGGGGGTTATTAGAAATTGTTTCAAAAGTTCCTAAGATAAAAACCCTAGCCTTCATAGCCACCATTAAAGAAGAGCTTGTAGAGGGAGAGATAGAAGGATTCTGCAGAGAGAGAGAGGATACTCCAGCAAATCGACATCCGAAATCAGAGATTCCAATAAGGCAAGTGATTTAATTTCATTTTTATAGAGAATGTTTCTTCCATGTGTAGGAAATGATAAAAATCTGATTGTTCTTGGGAGTTAATGAAAAACCCATTAAATTGGAAATAGAATCTTACATATTGATGAGGAATTGCATGTAGAATTATATGTAGGCGATTATTCTGATGTTAATAATATCTTGGGTGAAACAAAAACGGATTATAGTAGGTTCAATGATGATTTATAATTGTTAGAGTTCATGTTCATAAAAATTGGGAATAAATAAAGAGATTTGAAGATTTGATGATGTTCAAGATGAGTTAGCCCTATATAAACGTCTGATTATGACCTATGAGTGTTTAGTACGAATTATGAACCTTAAAATGATGTTGGAACGATTTTTATGTGGGATTAGGAGTGAAGAAAATTGGGAAAAACGAGTTAGGAATTTCTGGGCTCGAATCTGGTCACTCGTTAGAAGACCTGCCCAGGTCGTTCGAACGAGCTCGTTCGAACGAGCTTCTAACGAGTTGACAGTTTGGGTTCTAACGAGAGGGATGTTTGTTCGAAGACTTTAGTTCGAACGAGATCTCGTTAGAAGGCCCAGTTCGTTCGAATGAACTCTCGTTCGAACAACCTCGTTTGAACGAGTTGACAGTTTAGGCTTTTTAGCCCGTTTTGATCCCGAGTCCCCCGTAACCTTGTGTATAGGTAGAGATAGCCTTCCCTTGATGAGTAATTGATATATTTGGGATGTTTGGGATTATTGTGAGGAGTTTTCCTCCGGATTTATATTTACTTTGTTGGTTATTCATTACTTCATTATGGTGAATGGTTGTTATTCTTTCATTATTCTTTTACTGCATGTTAATCAGACTTAACTTAAAATTTGGCACTTACTTTTTAAATACTAGGTGGTTAGTAATTATTAAAAATATTTTCGACAGTGATGCTATTAACTGAACCAACTTGGCATTTTGAATTAATTTAATAAAGGAGTAGCTACCCGGTATTTAATTAGTCGGGGTGTCACATTAGGGTGTTTAAATTGGAAAGTTTATTTTGCGACAGTGATGCTAAGAATGAACCAACCGTTCACCTTGATTATAATTTGATAAGGGATTGATCACCCGGTATTTAGTTAGGCGGGGTGTCACATGTGTTATTAGAGCATCAGGTTCTAGTGTCCTTTTGGAACTGTACGACTTATTTTCGCTTCCACCGTGTGTTCTTGATATAGAGCCCTATTTTTTAGGATTGTTGTATTCTTGCATTTACGCTTACGCCTTCATCTATTCGAGATTTGTTAATAACTTTAGACTAATAAACTTCCTTCTCGTTTTAGATGCCTCCGAGACGCGCCCCTAAGGACAGACGTGCCCAGGCCGAGTAGTCAACATTCCGACTCAGGGAATGATAAACGCAACTGAGGTAGCCGCTATCGTTGCTCAGGCGGTGAATGTCGCATTAGTGGTAGTGCAGCAGGCTCCACCCCAGGTCCAGGCAGTGGCGCCAGTACCAGCACAACTTCCATCTTCATGGGAGCATGTTAGGGATGCATTTCAGAAGGCGCATCCCCTAGAGTTCTCAGGTAGTTAGGATATCGTATTTGCCAGCCAATGGAAGAAATATATCCAGAGGCATCTGCATATGTACGAGTGCATGGACATGCAGAAAAAGCTGTAGGATTCCTTCAAGCTAGTAGGGGAAGATTTGAAGTGGTGGGAGTCCACAACCACCTTGGAGGAGAGGGACATTATCACGATTCTTTCATTCTGGGCGCGATTTGATTACAAATACTTTCCACCCACCATGTAGACTGAGATGAGGCGAAAGTTGCTGAATCTGAAATAGGAGAATATGATTGTTGCCGAGTATGAGGAGGAGTTCACTAGACTTCTCACTATAGTTCCAGATGAGTCACCCATATAAGGGAAGAAGATACTACTATTTGTGGATGGATTGTCCTGGAGCATCTGCCAGCACCTCATAGGCAATTTATCATGGAGTACCTACACGGATGTACGCAATGCTGCATTGTTACATTATCATGATCCCTGCTTCCATCTGCAAAGAAGAAAATGAGCAGGAGAGTGCAGCCATCAGGGTAGGGCAGGGGGCAGTAGTACTGGTGGGACACCAGCAACCCAGGGGCAGACTCATCACGGTGAGCAGAGTTCCCATCAGAGGGACCCCACAAAGAGGTTACAATCAGGTGACTCCAGACAGGGATTTGGGGGATTTAGGCAGGGCCAGTCTAATTAGCAGGGCCAACATTACCACTAGCAGGGCCAATGGAGGGGTGGTAATGGATAATAGGGTCGCGGTCAGCAAGGACAACGTGGAGGAAATATTAGGGGCCAATCTTTCAGTTATGGCAAGAATGGCCATAGGTGCCAAGATTTTCCAGAGGGAGATAGGGCCCAACAACAGCACGGTGCCCATAATGAGCCACAGAGGCCACTCTTTCCAGCCTCGCTCGCAGCACTAGCTCAGGTACCAGCCCTACCAGCCATTCGAGCATCTCCAGTACGGCAGGGACTGTTACAGTACGGACGTGTCTATAATTTCGAGCTTCAATGAAAAAATCAAACACCAAATCCAACAAATCGGAGCTTTAATGGACAAAAAATCCAATAAATCCACCAAAGCCAACAATTCGGAGCTTTAATGAACACCAAATCAAACACCAAATTCTACAAATTGAACAAATCGAAGCTTCAACAAACAAATCGAACAATTCAAACAAATGGAACAAATTCGCAGTAGAAGAATTTAATTTTTCTCGTTAGGGAGATGAGGCGTACGAGTTTGTGAAGGACCCGAGATTGATTGGATTTAGGGAAAATAGTATAATACAAGTTGTTGTTTCGAAGGTGGTGGTTTCGCTAGCGCCAGGCGAGATTCAAGCATATTTGGGAGATGGTGCCGAGGGTAAGGGGAGGGGGAGAGGGAAGAGTGAGGGGTTGTTTGTATATAGAGGGATGGATTATGGAGGAGCGGGACTGGAAGGGGGAATCTGTGGTGGAGGGATACAGGAGCAGCCATGTCCATGGAACCCATTAGAGGAGGAGAGAGAGTTAAAGAGGTGGGAAATAATTTTTGGGGTCGGTAACAATTTTGTTTTGTAAGAATAAGGGTATTTATTATAGTTGATAATAGGAGATGAGACTTGTTAGATTACCGTTGAGAGTAACCGTTAAAATAACACCCACGTAACTATAATGGAAATTAGTGTACCCTAACGCCCGATTATTATGAACAAATGTACCCTAAATAATAAATGACCCTAAAATAAAAAGTGTAATTGTAGCCGACGTGATATAATAAACATGTTGACTTTCGTGTGTGCATTGATTGGTGTAATTAATGAGAATTAGTGGATCCCAAACACCAACCAATATAAACACGACTAGACCTGACAACAAGTTGTGTCAAGTCATGTTCATATCAATTTTTATCGTGTTCAGGTTTTAACGAGTTCGTGTCTAAACGGGTGAATTTTTTATCGTACGGGAAAAAATTAAATTCAAAGATGATCTATTATCTTAATGTGTCGTGTCGTATTCACTCGTTATTAACCATTAAGATAATGTATTATTTTGAATCGTATACAAGTTGGCATATTATCTCATTTTTAACACAAGTGTGCCCATTAATTCATTGATATTACTAACTCTTTCATTTAGCAGAAAATTGTTATGACAAATTTAACAGTAAGTTACATAAAATCTTTGTAAGTTATAATAATATATTTTATTTACTTAAATTAATAGATCTTAACAGGTCTTATTGGGTACTAACGGGTGAAGGGGGACAACACTAACCTAACCCATTAGTTATTGTGGCTTATTATTTTGACACTGATATGACTCAAAACCATTTAGGACTCACCCATTAACTTATAAGTTCATATCGATTTTTGTCGTGTTATCGTGTCGTGTCTCATTTTGTCAAATCTAGACACAACATGTCAACGAGTTTATCAAAATGTGTCTAAATCTCATGTCCCTTTGTAATTACTAAAAAACAGTGTTATTTCTCCTTGTGAACACCATTTAAGAATATTTTATTTGGCTCATACCCACATAATAAGACAAAATCTATAGGGTTTTGCTCCTAATTAAAAAAATGTATTTAATAAAAACTACAAATCTGTATTTTCAATAAAAAAAATAATTTTTTTAAACAATTTTTTAATAAGAAACTGTAATACCCCATATTTTTTTAGTAAAATAAAATTAACTAGAATTAATTTTATTCGGTGAAATTAATTAATCAAAGTTGTGAGCAATTAGACTTAGTAATAATTATAAATTTTAGAGTTAGATTTTTATGATTTGGAATAAATCAAAAGGGATTTTATTTGAAATAAAAAATATTAACATGTGTCATGTCATAATTAAAATAAATTTTTGGCTAAAAATATTCGAGCCACACTTTGAGATGTATTACGAGCTCATTCGAACATTTTGAACCCTTATGAATGGTTGTGGTGTGTGTGCGCGCGCACGCGCGTGTGTGTGTATATATATATAAGTTGGGTAGCTATCGGGTTAATTAGATTATGAATTTGAGCACATTTGGGGGTCCAAAGTTGGAGCCTAAAGCCCAACTCAATAATTGAAGACTAATCTCAATTATTATTGATTAAACCACCCATAAGGAGTTGCTTCCAAGAACCCTAAGAACACACACCCAAGAAGAGGAGGAAGAACCACCCTATGAGGAAGAAAAGAGGAGGTTCTCCACTATTATCAGGCAAGGATTCTCTTGCCTTTCTTATTCAAATTGTATTATTCTTGTATCAATGTTGATTCCATCCTTAGAATAATATTTAATCATGTACTGGGACTGCATATCTAGAGACCATTTGATTGATGTAGAAATTGATGATAATCCTATGATCCATATTTAGATATGTAGCCCTCATATTAAATCTATACTTGTGTCTTAAATTGATGATTCGATGTAGAAACGTGTTCTATAACCCTTCAAAAAAATTTAGAAATCATTGTTGTAGGGTAAGATGAAATCTAGATTTTGCATCTTCATAGGTTCTTGAAAAATCTTAGTGATTTGAAATAAATCTTGGAAGGAATTTGATGTTTAAACATGTTTAGAGTGACCCAAGGATCTTTTAGAGAGTTCACCCATATCACGTTTTAAGTTATGGATATATTATGGGGATCCTTGGTTTGAGAAGTTTTGGTTTGAAGAATCCTGTCACGATAAAATAACAGACTTGGGCAAAACTGATATGTGTGAACCGATTCGGCGCCAATTGGGAACCGGTTCGGGGGACTTACTTTAATATTTTTTCTTTACGATCGCATGGGCGCTGACAGCGTATTTTTCTGATTTTTTTAAATTAGTTGTGATTGTTCTATGAAAGGGTGTGCGAGACCATTTTTGTCCAAATGAGGGATGAAGACTTACTCCAAGATATTAATGATAATGTTATTAACTTATATACATCGTAAACGACGATGGGTTGATGCTATTGTAGTTCATGCATGATGACTTAAAATACAAGTAACTATATAATGGAAATGATTTATGTAGAACACTTGAATAATGTTATACATAATAAATGTATTAAAAGGTAGGGATATGACTAGATGATTTGGATATTTTGGTAGGGTCACATATATGATAATATACTATGAGACTATTGTAATTAATTCAAGATAAGTTTAAAATTGATAGAAATACTTATTTGAGATAAGTCAAATGCATGAGGTTATAATTAATGATTAATTGCCTCAAATTGTTACCGTATAACAATATTAGTACTAGTGTATCCTAAGCCTAGTTGGCTAAGTCTAATTTGTTAATGTCGATTTTAAGAGTAGGTTGCTTAAAACTAATTATCCATATTACCGAATTTCTTATATATGTACATATAACCCGTATTCACGTTAGTTGACTCCTTATATATGTACATATAAACCTTATTGAAAAGATAACAAGAAGTAAATTATTATTAATAATCTAGAATGATTTAAGTCTAAGTTAAGACGACAATATACTAAGATCATTAAATGTATTAGTAAGGGTTGGGGATAATATTACATATAATCGTGTTGGTAAGGTTAGTTCGCGGACAACTATACCTATAATGCTTTGGAAAGGTTAGTTTGGGAATAACTATACGTATAATGTTTTGAAAAGGTTAGTTCAGAATAACTGTAACTATATATATTTAAAGAGAAATAAATTAAGAAGAAAATGTGATTTATGTCTAAAAGGCAATGTATGGGCCTTAATATTTAATTGAGAATCAGTCGTAGGATCACGACTTAAAATGATTTATGGAATAATTGAGTCCAATGTATAGTTAAGTCAAGAAGGCTATATTTTATATGGATTGAGATTTCCTTGTATTAATGTAGTTATAGAGTAACTAAGTATACATATTGGATGATAATATGTACTTATATCTATTTATGTGGACATACCAATGTTCGTGGACTGTCCTATCGGCTTGGGGGTTCGTGCGTTTGGATTGGGTACCATACGTCGACATAGGTCGGTTTGGTAATTGTGTAGGTCATATAGGTACTACGTGAAGGTTCCATCTACAAGGGGTAGGTGTTGACGCTGACATAGACTGTGTCACCACTTTGTATGGGCTTTGAACTAGTATACCGCGAAGGGGCCGCCCCCAACTTATGTGTGTTCTGTAATGTTCGCTTAAGATAAAATATTCCTCCAGACTTTTTGATAGAGAACAAACTAGACGCCAATGGTAGACTCCTATGTGTGTCATATATATATATATATATATATATATATATATATATATATATATATATATATATATATATATATATATATATATATATATATATATATATATACCCATTTACACATTGTGGTGTGCTTTGTAGGGGAATGTGGCCTCTTAATCTAAAGATGTAGATAATGCTTAATGATGATAAATAGGGTTATTTAAATGATGTGGATAATTAAGGATGAAAATGAGTCCAAATCAATAATGTGGTACAGTTATTAATGAGAGTAATAATTGAGTAGTCTAAGAAAGTATACAATAATTAAAGCGAATGAATAATGGGGTAGTAAAGTATTAATGTGAATAATAATTTGGTAATTTAAGAGAATGAACTTATAGTCTAATGGCGTATATGACTAGGAGTACCAAATGGTTCATTGAATAGTTTGAAGAGACCGACAAGGGTTATGGAATATTATATGATGTAAGAATATGCATCGAGTTTTTATAAATTATGTAGCCAACATGATGAAATCCTTCCGAGGATTGGGGTGTTAGAGGCAAGTAACCCATTTTAGTTAATTCATAGATAGATGGCTTATTCTTTATATGAAATATTAAATAACGTAAGTTACAATTAACACTTTGTTTGAGGACACGAGTAGGACTGCTTCTAGGTGAGATGTGAGGTGCTCGTTACAAGTGAGCGACGATGGAGAGATGTGAAGTATGAGTTAGTAAAAATTTGCATATTTATTGGTGAAGAATCCTTGCATCTCTAGGGCTCTGTCCTAAATTATAAATGTTTTCCCCCGCAGGTATTCTTAATGATAGGAATAGTAGGACTGAATATGGATCAGACTTGCAGTGGCATTGAACGTAGTATATGTCGCTTCATTGATTGTGGTATATGTTGTATTTTAGACTTTGGTTATTTTATTTCATACCTGGGATTTGTACGGGCATAAGCACGACGGTTTATTTAAAGTAGTTGTACTTAGCTTTACATTATGGACTTTGTATGATGATTCTGTTTTTATTATTCATGTATTAAATCAATTTTATTCATATGTCTTTTTATTCATTATGGTTTTTGATATAAAATAAAGAATTTTTTATTCCTTTAATGTTAAGGAGGACGGTATAAATTGTTGATGCGCCCCATCTTCGGCGTATTGAGCCTGACCAACCTTTATGTGAGAAAATGGGGGTTGTTACAGATGGTATTAGAGCATAATTCTAATGTCCTTCGGATCTGTGCTTGAGCTTGTCATGTTCTGCGTTGCGCCCTTTGATTTAGATACCTGTGATTATGAATCATTCCATTCTTTGGGATTCGTTACTACCCATTCGGGCCAAGGGTTAGTTTTGGTTAGAGAGCTATAGAGTCCATTATGTGGGTCACTTGATAGAATGGTGATAAGTTGGGCAATTTGGTGCCTAGTAATTTAAGGGAAGACATTTAGAAAATTTGAGGATAAGGTAATGTACACTAATGCATCAGCAAAGGTTAGTTTGTTTAAATAAGGACCCAAATCGATATGGGAATCAGATTATACATAAAACTATTTGCAAAAAAAAGAGACTAGTGATAGTGTCGGTGGTAAATAAAGTGTTTCTCACTTTGGAGTACATGTGATATGTTTTGTTTGATATTGGGACTTAGTGTTCAATTGGGTTTTGTTAATACATTGGAAATGATATACTTTGTATTTGGGAGCGTTCTTTACATTGACTCGTCGTGGGTGAGGAGGAACATTGTTTTGTTGGCGTGTGGATACATAGAAATGTATATTGGGAGGCTTATGTTTATTTTAGGCCTATTTGTTAGTTGTGTCGGAGTATGATATTTTTCTGGGAATGAATTTATAATTACTTGAAATATGTTAATCTTATGTTGAGTACATTGAGTTGTGGCCATGTTTCAAAGTCAATATTGGTTAGAAATTAATGTTTACCATAGTCATAAAGATTATTGTGAGAAAATTTTATGTGCCAGCCTAATTTTGAAATTATAAATTCCGATGGGGACTTAAGTCGTACACAGGATTTTAAAATTTTTAATATGCCTAGGGAAGAAAGATTGTGAGTGTTATTTACAAATTTTAAATAACTCAAGTAGGTAGATGCATGTGAATAAACTAGAAATTATTGGATAAATCGGGTTATGCTGAGGTTAGAGCAAGGGTTCTTTATGTGGGGGAAAGCATGCCATGATAAAGTAATGGTATGGTTTGGTAAAGTATTTCCTTAGCGAGCATAGTCAACGAAGTAGAAGTCGGTCTAGTGATCGCTTCGATTATTAAGATTTTATATGATCATGCCTAATATATGTATTGCGATGTTATTACTGAAGTGCTGATGGTAGACCTGATTAGAATGGGTACGCATTTGGAGACTTAGAAATGGCTAAGTACACTATAGATTTAATACAAATAGAGAATGTCCTAACTAGGTCATGGTGATTGAAGTGTTAGGCATGGTAAGGTTGGTCGATTCTAAAGGAGGTTTGCATCGCCCTTGTAAAGGATGAGTGGTTTGTTTAGAAATTGACTAATTTTGGAATGTTATGGTTAACATGTTGATTCATGTTTGGCTTTAGGCCATTTGGGTCTTGGTGACCAAAAAAGCTATGTAGTAGTGTTTTCTTAAGTGTGACAAGACCTCGGTTGACAATGGGCACAACTTGGAATTTAAATGATTTATGTAAACGTCTATTTTTAGCCGACCCCAAATAATTGGGAAAAGGCTTTGTTGAGTTGAGTATGTAAATGTCTATTTTTATGATTCCCTTTTGTAGTCTTGGGACGATGGATCTCAATAACTTACTAAGCCGTGTAGTAGTGTATAGGGAGGGTTCCTTATTTGGAGTTCGTTTACGAGACGTCCCACGCACGAAATTGGCAAAAGTCATGAGTTGAAGGAAATTCGATGCTAAGATGGTTATTTTCTTATTGCATGTACATATGTGGTGGTATACATGATGTATGGTTATGCTGAGTGTGAATGGTACAAATTAGATGTATATTTTTCATTCATATATTGTTAATGGTACGTGTGTGCATGCATGTAATGTAAAATATATGGGTACCCCAGTTACGTTATGATAGGCATAGATGAGCCTTTTTTATTTGTCTTATAGGATATGAGTGTGGACTAATTGGGTATAAGCATAAGTTAACTATGCCAAATAAAGATTTTATGCAACTTTGAATTTCGAGGACGGAATTTCATTATTGGGGGGGGGGGGGGGAGAATTTAATACCGCCTAATTTTTTAGTAAAATAAAAATTAACCGAAATTAATTTAATTCAGTGAAATCAATGAAACAAAGTTATGAGTAATTAGACTTAGTATTAAATTTAAATTTTGGAGTTGGATTTTTATGATTTGGAATAAATCAAAATGGATTTTATTTTAAATCAAAAATATTTACATGTGTCACATCATAATTAAAATATATTTTTGGATTAAAAATATTCAGGACACGCTTTGAGAGATATTACGAACTCGTTCGGACATTGTAAACCCTTAGGAATGGTCCCGGTGTATGTATATATATATATATGTGTGTGTGTGTGTGTGTGTGTGTGTGAGTTGGGTAGCTATTGGGCTAATTAGATTATGAATTTGGGCTCATTTGGGGGTCCAAAGTTGGGGCCTAAAGCCCAACTCGGGAATTCAAGACTAATCTGATTTATTAAGGATTAAACCACCCATTAGGAAATACATGAAAGAACCCGAAAAATACACAACCAAAAAAAGGTGGAAGAACCACCCTAGGAGGAAAAAAAGAGGAGGTTATCCACTATTTATAGACAACGATTCTCTTGCCATTGTTATTCATATTGTATTATTCTTGTATTAATGTTGATTCCAAGATTAGAATAATTTTTAATCATGTGTTGGGACTGCATATTTAGAGACCCTTTGATTGATTTAGAAAGTGATGATAATCATATGATCCATGTTTAGATCTGTAGCCCTTATATTGAATCTATACCTGTGTGGCCTTAATTGATGATTCGATGAGGACACCTCTTTTGGGTTGAATAATACCGTCATGAGCGATTAGGGATAAATTTGTCCGAATTAATCCCCTTAATTTAGTAGCTTTTAGCACCTCGAATAATTTTATTTGTATTGATTTATCTCATCTATATACTACTGACAATTCCCATATAATGCCTCGAGGTTTGTGTATTTTTCATGCTTTTTACAGGTATTTAATACAAGTGATGAGAAGAGGAATCCAAAGCCGAGAAATCAACAAATGAAGGAAATTCAGAGGAAAAAATAGTCAGTTCACATCTAGAGTTCGGATGAGGGACCAACATGAAAAATGAAGACTTCGTCTACAAGCGCGTAGGAAGAAACGACATCCCAAACTGAGACATGAATCATAAGTTACGGAGATTCTAAGACGACAGGGAAATCAAGAGAAAGGAGGAATAAAATAATTTCAAATCCAGACCGGACTGGTCAATACAGGCAGCGAATCGATCCGGTAGGAAGTCAATTTCAGAATAAATTTCACCACCAGACTGGACCGGATATTACCAAAAACAAACCGATCCGGGAAGCATCAAATCTATGAATAAAATTCAACACCGGACCGATCTAGATACAGAGGAAAATGATTCAGTCGGACGCCTTGAAGATCCTTGCACAAAATTCGATACCGGACCGAACCGAAGAATCCCTCCAGACCGGTTCAGTTCAGATTTTCACAGATTTTTCGTTTCCAATTTAGAGTTTTACTTGGTTCAAACTCTTGTAAATTTTGTACTGTATTTATTCTGACTTATTGTTAGATATTAAGAAGGTTCAAATATTATTAGTTTTAGAGGGCTCTTGCATAGAAGAACCCTAGTTTTGAAGATATTTTGCAATTAATTCAAGATTCATTATTTATTTCCAGATTTCATCATTGTAAGTAATATTTCATTTCTACTTTCATTTTCTTTCGTGGTTAGTTAGATTAATTCTTAACTCGTAGTTTTCAATTCTTAATTCAAAAAATTTATTCTCAAAACAGTCATAAATTCCTGTACTTTAAAACTTGTGTTTTCATTTAATTTAATCATGTTTGGCTAAGTTTTTAAGGGTTAGGGTGCATGAACCAAACCCGATGTAATTTACCCAAGTAGAAAATAAGGTTTTAATTGAATTTTAATTGAATCATCTTGTGTAGTACATACAACCATCATAGATCTTTTAACCTCGTTTGCCCTAGGTAATCGGGGTATTTAAGGATGCGATGCGCGTGTAGTTATTGACCACCACTTTATTTCTACCTTTGATTATGCATGATGCGGACTCGTATCCTCATATATGTAATGCTTAGGATTAATAAAGTCCGGGTTCAATTAAATTTCCACTTCAAAATCTAGCATTCTATATGGTAAATTTAATAGGGTATAGGGGATTGTAACCGAACCTATCTTTCCTTATTCATAGTTAATTCATTGAGTAGATTTGTTCCTTTGCACTTAGTTTAGTTGTTAATTAATTTGCATTCACATTTAGTTCATAGATTTTTCTATTCATCTTAATCATATTTTCCATTTTTTGCGAGAATCAGTTTAGGGTTATTCTTCTATTCCTATGTCGTTATGATATTTCGTCCTATTTATCTGTGGAGACGATCCCAACTTATCGGATTATTACTAATGCGACAGGCTTGCACTTGAGCCTATATTAGCATGCACACTAGCTACACATTTGTGGTCGCATCATTTTCGGCGCCGTTGTCGGGGATTTAGGTAGACTTTAGGTTAGTTGATTCAATCCCAAATTTGATTCCAAAATTTAAAAGTAAAAAAAAAATAAAAATAAAAAATCCCCAAAAAATAAAAAAATAAAAAACTAAAAAAAATAAAATAAAAAAGAAATCATACCTCAAAAGACCTTTCATGCAAAATCAAAAATAAACTCCTCTAAATAATCCCATAAGAATTCACAAAAATCCCATCGTTGAGTACAATTCCGATAGCCCCACCCCCCTCGCGTTCCATAATTCTGGGCTCCATCTCCTACCCCTCCAAACTCCATTACGAGTCACACGCTGAGTCACACATCTAGAACACTGAGTAAGGATTATGAGTCCATTGGAGAGAGAGGCATGTCGGATATCGTTAGCTTCGGTACGGGTGAGGGAAATATGTCGTATCGTCCCATGAATGATCTCTTATTTCATGAGCGAACTATCACCACTAGTTGCATTTTATTCCCGTATAATTCCGGTCAGTTCCACTTCCATAATGGGATGATACAAATTCATCCAACATTTCATGGCATGGATTCAGAGAAACCATATCTCCATATCCGAGAGTTTGAAGAGGCATGCAAAAGCTTTAGTGATCAAGCTTGCTTGCAAGATGTCGTTCACCTAAAGATTTTTCCTTTTTCCTTAAAGGATAAATCTAAGACCTAGATTTGGTCTTTACCACTGAAATCGATCATATCATGGAAGGATATCCAATCCAAGTTTCTTTGAAAGTTCTTTCCACCAAATAAAACCAACTTCGTCAAGGCTCAAATTCAAGACTTTCTCCAATGAGATAACGAGCCATTTGACAAGTGTTGGAAATGATTCCAAGAGTTGGTTAACGCTTGCCCCCATCATGGATTTGAGAAACTTCACCTTATATCTTTCTTCCATCATGGGCTTACAATAGCCCCTAAACAACTTGTTCAGACAATGGGTGAAAGACCAAATATCGGAATTAGATACAAGTTACGCTGAGGCTCTTCAGTATGTCACCGAGACTACTCAAGCATGGGACACATCCAATACTAATGAACAAAACCCACCTCAATAAGTGTCCAATACTCGTACTGCGTTCGGTCTATATAAATTGAATCATGATACCATGGTAGACCGAGGACTTAATCAATTTGATAATAGTATGAGGGACCTACTTGAGGTACGACTAAGAGAAGCTACTAGATCCACCCGTACTGTGAAAGAAAAAGTGTGTCCTATTTGTGAGGAAGGACCTTCAACAAAGGAATGTCCCACAATACCAACCTACAAAGCTATGCATACCGATCAAGTGGAATCTATAGGAGGGTTTAACGAAAATTTTAATGCTCCTCAAAGGAACTACTATAACCCTTCGTGGAGAAACTAACCCAGTTTTAGCTACGGGAAATAACAAGTTGTGTTGAATCCACATTCACATGTTGCCTTACCTCCACCCCCTCCTCAATTTCAGCAAGCGCCACCTATGTAAGAACACATGCAAGACCCACATCCAGGCCCATACATTACCCCTTCACGGAGGACTCTTGATGATAACTTAACCTAGTTTATACAATCTCAAAATGCAACCAATGCTAAGTTTAAGTGTATGTTCACAGAGATACATATGAGCTTATCTAAGTTGCAATCTTCATTGAGTGTCTAAGAGAAGGGGAAATTTCCAGCTCAAGGTCAAGCTAATGTTAGATCTACATCTCTCGATCAGTGAGAGCAATACTAAGCCATCACCAATCTATGTAGTGGGCAAGTCATTGATTTATCACATCCCCCACACGAGAAGAAAAAAGACAAGGTGGTTTCGCCCGTCATGAAAGAGGCTGAAGATGACCCCTTGAATGAGAGTGAAAAGAAAGACATTAGGGATCCCAAAGTTGTTGTGAAACTGCCCTATGCTGCTCCATTCCCTCAACGATTACCCCCGCCTCAAAAGGGAACCTCCTGTGCAGATGTGCTAGATGTTCCTAAGCAAGTGAAGCAGAATTTGGCATTCCTTGATTCCATGAAGCAAATTCCCTCCAATGTCAAGATCATTAAAGATCTTTTGACTTTGAAAAGATGGGTAAAGGTGAAGAAGAATGTCTTCCTAGCATAGAATGTGAGCTCCGTTCTACTTAATGACCTTCCACCCAATAATAAAGATTCGGGTGAACCCACAATCTCATGTGTTATTGGAAAATATCCAATTGAGAGAGTCTTATTGGACTTAGGTGCTAATGTTAATATACTTCCCTACTCAATTTACAAGCAACTTGAGTTGGGTGACTTTAAGCCCACACGAATCACTTTCCAATTAGCGGATCGCACAGTGAAGGTGCATCGAGGGATCATTGAGGACGTGATAGTCCAAGTGGACACTTTTTACTTCCTGATAGACTTTATCATTTGGGACACGGAGCCTTCCATCCATTGTAGCAACCATGTTTCCATTATTCTGGACTTCCCATTCTTATCTATGGATAATACCTTTATTAATACACGAAATGGGCAAATACAACTCACTTTTAGGAACATGACCCTTGAGACAAACATCTTCAATGTTGCTAACCAAATGGGTGATGAAGATGAAATCCATACGATCGACCTCATAAAGGAGGTAGTTGAAGAGAACATCGAGAGAACCATGGGTGGGGACGTATTAGAAGCATGCCTAGTGAGAGGTGATGAAAGTTAGATCTCAAACATCGAGTATGAGCGAGAGGTAGAGGAGTTGAAAGACATATTAGACGAGGGAACATCATTAGAGGAGTTGAGATATGTTCATTGGGTTTCTAGATTAGAGGAACTACCCCTGAGGGATTCATGATCGACACCTTCTGAAGAGAAATTTCCTACCCTAGAATTGAAGAAACTACCCTCCAATGTGAAATATGCTTTTCTAGGAGAGGATGAGCTATTTCCTATTGTTGTCTCCTCTAGCCTAAATAAAAAGAAAGAGGGTAAGTTGCTTGCAGTTTTGAGTAAGAACAGAGGTTATTTTGGTTGGTCTATAGAGAATTTGAAGGGTATAAGTCCCCTGATTTGTACCCATAAAATGCACCTTAAGGAGGATGTGAAGCCCTCGAGAGAAACGCAAAGGCGACTAAATCCAACCATGAAATAAGTTGTTAGAGTCGACAATATAAAGTTATTAGATGTCAGGATTATCAACCCTATCTCGGATAGAAAATGAGTGAACCCAATTTAAGTCGTCCTGAAGAAGTCGGGAATGACAGTGGTAAAAAATTCTAAGGGTGAATTAATTCCTTAATGCACCACCACCGGGTGGCGTGTTTGCATTGATTACCAAAAACTCAATGCTGGGACCAGAAACAATCACTTCCCCTTACCTTCCATCGACCAAATGCTTAAACGCATAGAGGGACACCCATGTTATTTCTTTCTTGATGGTTATTCCGGTTATAACCATATCGAGGTAGATATACTTGACTAAGAGAAGACGACTTTTACATGTCCATTTGGTACGTTTGCCTACAAACATATGCCTTTTGGATTGTGTAATGCACTCGCGACCTTTCAACGGTGCATGCTAACTCTCTTTAGCGACATGGTAGAGAGAGGACTTGAGGTTTTCATGGACGATTTCAGCATTTTTGGCCCCTCTTTGGACCAATGTTTAGCGAATGTTGAAATTTTTATATCCCGGTGTGTGGAGAAGAACTTCGTCCTAAATTGGGAAAAATACCACTTCATGATTACCGATGGCATAGTTATTGGCCACGTAGTCTCATCTCAGGTAATAAAAATTGACTGAGAAAAAATAGATGTCATAGCCGAGCTTCCCCCGCCTAAATCACTAAAGGACATGCTCTCTTTCTTGGGCCATGTAGGTTTTTATAGACAGTTTATTAAGGAATTTAGCGCCGTCGCTAGACCCTTGAGTAACCTATTTATGAAGGATGCACCCTTCGAGTAGAATGATGCATGCCAAGACACTTTCAATAAATTTAAAAGCATGATGATTTTCACCCCCATCATGTAAGCTCCGAATTGGTATCTTCTATTCGAGCTTATGTGTGATTGTAGTGATTATGAAATCGGGGCTATTTTGGGGCAAAGAAAAGACAAGAAAGCTCATGTCATCTATTACGCTATCCGAATGTTGACTGGGCCACAACTTAACTACTCCACCACAGAGTAAGAGTTGCTAGCGGTTGTTTTTGCTTTGGAAAAATTCCACTCATACCTTTTTGGGTAGCCCATCACTTGCTTTACTAACCACACGTCCCTTAAATATCTACTTACTGAGAAGGATCCTAAGTCACGCCTCATAAGGTGAATCCTACTCTTACAATAGTTTAATCTCTCTATAAAAGATAAGAAAGGGGTAGAAAACGTCGTTGCTGATTATTTGTCACGGCTCTCGTCCAACTTGCCTAGTGATTTGATACCCATCGATGAGTACTTCCCGAATGAGCATCTATTTGCTACTTCTTCTCTATCTTGGTTTGCGAACATCGTTAACTATCTTGTCACGGGAGCCATTCCTCCCGGATTAACACCGTAAGAGAATAAGAAATTCATCACTTCGTCCTGCATGTTCTTCTACGACGACCCATTCCTATTTAAATATTGTGCGGACTAACTCATCTAAAGATGCATACTAGATGAAGAAATTCAAGATGTGATTCGATTTTTTCACATGGAAGCTTGTGGAGGCCACTTCTCCAAGAATAAGACGGCCGCTAAAATTTTGCGAAGCAGCCTCTATTGGCCCACAATATTCTGGGATGTTAATGCATATTGCAAATCTTGCGATAGATGCCAAAAGGATAGGAGATATTACCCGCCGTGATATGATGCCTCTAACCCCTATACTCTTCATTGAGTTATTTGATTGTTGGGGTATTGACTTCATGGGACCATTCCGTCCCTCCTTTGGCTTCTTATACATCCTCTTCGTGGTAGACTATGTCTCCAAATGGGTGGAGGCATTAGCTACCCAGACGAGTGATAACAAGTTGATTATTAAGTTCCTACAAGAACATGTACTTTCTCTCTTCGGTGCTCTGAAGGTGATCATAAGTGATAATGACACACATTTTTGCAATAAGCCATTTGAAAAGTTAATGAGAAAGTATGGGGTCGTCCACAAGGTTGGCATGACTTATCACCCTCAAATAAGTGGGCAAGACGACCTAGAAAATCGTGAGATCAAAACCATCGTTGAAACTGTCGATCCTACCCGGAAAGATTGTTCACTTTGATTAAACCATGAGCTATGGGCTTATCGTACTGCCTACAAGAACCCCCTCGAGATGTCCCCATTTTGTTTTTTCTATGGCAAGCCTTTCCATCTCTCCATGGAGATAGAGCACAAAGCGTATTGGGCCATCAAGAGGTTGTATTATAATCTTGATAAAGCCAACGAAGCTCGCAAGCTTCAGTTAAACGAGTTGGAAGAGTTGCACAATGATGCATATGAGAATGCTAAAATCTAAAAAGAACCAATAAAACTCATGCATGACAAGATAATTCACCGAAAAGAGTTTCACCTGGGCCAAAGAGTGCTTCTCTACAACTCTCGATTACACTTGTTTCTTGGTAAGTTGCGTTCAACGTGGACGGGTCCATTTTTCGTTTGTGAAGTATTCCCCCATGGAGCTATAGATCTGGAATATGAAAAATGGGGAAATACCTTCAAGGTGAATGGCCAACATCTCAAATCGTACTTTGAAGAAGCCAACACCAATTGGTTATCGGACCCCATTTATGGGGACTGATTGAGAAGTACAAGAAGGTCATCGCACCCTCGATGCATATGGGGTGATTCTTGTGTACAGTAGACGTGAGTCGATTAGCTTAGTTGGAATCGGTAGGTGTAGGATGCATTGGATAGGTACGGGAGAGCACACGTTGAGAGAGAGCCCAGGGTTTCGGAGCAAGTGTTAAGCGATGGTAGGTTGATTGTGTGTAGGTATAGTAATGGGGGTATCGAGTGATTGAGAGAGATGAGTTATTTTTTATATAAGGGATTCTCCATAACTTTGGGATCCAGATCGGTCCGCCCCTGGGCACCCAGACCGTCTCAATTTTGGAAAAACTTAAATACATAGGGACCAGTCTGGTCTGAGACACCTGGACCGGTTTGGCTTCTTGTTTTATTACGATCATTCCCAAGGTTCAGCCCCGATCTCCCAATCCATTTCCATACCTCCCAATATGTTTTCCTTCCACTATTTCCCTCCCAAATTCACGCCCCCTTCCCTCCAAAACCAACATTTCCCCTCCACCATACCCACCTATAAATACACCCTCACCCCTCCTCCTTTCCACCACCACTTCTCTCATACTTTCTCATTCAAATTTTTAGTGTCCAACCGCTGCTGCTACAAATGGGCAACCAAGATCGCCCTCAATAGTATAACTCCATCGCGTTCATCGATGGAAATGATGCATACCACTCCGATCAAGAACAATGATGGTCTGAACACTTTTTGTCTAGACTCGCAAACTGCATATGGATCTCCAATTGCACTAGAATGAGCTTACAAATTCTGTCACCAACCTATTCCTTCCGAGGGGTTGGTGTCGGTACCTTATTGATCCCCATAATGCAGTTTGGGCAGCCGAAGTGCGAGCATTCTATGGAACACTAGTCCGCAGCAGTGATTTTGTTTTTGAGGCGCATGTGGACGAACAACGCATCCCTTTATCCCTCGAGATTATTTCCCAAAAACTCGCAAAAACGAATGTCCTGAACCCTACCGACTTCACGTACCCCAATGCTCTCGCCATCATCGAAAAATTCAGTTGCATTGGTCGTATAGCACTTGGGGAGGTTTCGAATACTGACATATTTTTGGTAAGGCGGATGAACGACAAGGCCTTTATCACGTTTCAAATCTTCTGCGCCAATATCCTACAAACCTCGACTGATTTCGCAATGCAACCCAGATAAGAGACTCTTGTGTATCACCTTTTTTACCACAACATCCCAATCAACATGGACCATATCATTTACAAAGACATATTCTTTGGGGCCTTGGACAAAAAGGGTGTCACCCCTCTCCCCTATGCTCGAATCATAATGTCTACTCTAGCTGACATGCTCATTGTTCATCCCAACGAGTCCCTTTGCCTTCCCAATCCTCTTGGTCAAGGCACCCATACCAAAAGCGAGAGACAACGGGATATTATCCGCACACGACGAGCAGAGGAGGAGAATGATGATGATGATGGTACCGAGACAGATGATTCGGATGATGAGGATTGTGAGGAGGAAGCCGATGGGGACACTGAGGTGAGTATGGGTGAGGACGACGAGGGTGAATATAACGAGGACAACGATTATGATTTTGAGACCCCGGGAGCCAACTTTGATATGAAAATCACGTGCTGGAAGCCTGATTCAATGGGTTTATCAATCAATACAATGCTCAACGAGAGGAGGACCGACATGCATATCAGCAGGATACGAGCATGCTACATCGCCTCCAAGATGAAATGTACCGGATGACCATGGTTTCTCCCCCCCCCCCCCCCCGGCCTATTTCTATGACTCGTACGACCCCAATGCTCCCTGAACTACTCACCCTCCCCATCCATAGTTTCTCCTCCTAGGTTATTTATGTAATTTTTGTTCTTTCCATATTTTCACAGCTTTGTATGCTTTTTATATATATCATAGAAATTGGATTACCTATCATCTGTGTTTTATGCTTGCTTTTGTATATTGCATTTTGTACTTTGTTCCATTTTTGTTGTTTCTCTCCTTAATTTATCTTTTAGTCCTTTTTGCATCGAGAATTTGCAAAAATCTAAGTTGGGGTGGTATGCATGCGCTTTCACATTTCACAAAGTTCGAAATGCCCTAAAACAAAAAAAAATATAAAATTTCCAAAAATTTTAAAAAAAATCGAAAAAATCAAAAATATTTTTCTTCACAATAAATAAAAATTGGAATTTAAATTTTTCAAAAATGTCACCTTTATTTTATTTGAAGTCTCAAATTTGTAAATTTCAAATTGCAAAAAGCCAAAAATGACCTAAGATGGAAATTGGGGGAAATTGACGAGTTAACAAATATGTGTGGAGATTAATCAAACCTGTGATATTTCGAGCATTTCACTTTTTCTGAGTTTTTAAAATCAAAATGAGTTAATGATTAACTCAAAGTTCAATTCAGCGTTGACATAAGTCGTTAGGACCTCAAATTATGGTTTTGATCTGTTAAGGAATAGTGAGTGATGTTGTCTCAAAAAGCGCACTGAAATATCTCTAAACTAAAATTCTTCTCGAGATGCGTATGGTAATGTGATTAGTAATTCGGATAAATAATGTTAGGCCCTCGCTTGTTACCCAAAAAGATTAGCCATAAAAAATTGTGAAAAAATCCCTTTTGCAAACTAAGTTGAGCCAAAGAAAATGTATCCTTTCGTTTGATAACCCGAAAAACCAATATAGCCTGGAATTGAGAAAACCAAAAAATTCAACAATTAAGTCAAAACAGTGCAATAAAAAGGGGTAAGAAAAAAAATAATGCTCAACAAAAATAGCAAGAAAAATAAAAAAAAATAGAAAAAGAAGGGAAAAATGAGCAAAAGCCCGAAAAAGCAGTAATGGACCTCCTATGTAAATTTTCCAATTTCGACTTTCCCAATAAATCCCAATTTTACCAAATGCAATTTAAAAACTCGAAAAAAGTCTCAACCCTGTCCGGATTGTGAAATTGATTACCGCATGGAGAGCTAAATACGAAAAGATAATAAGAAGAGATTAATTGGTGTGTATTAGAGGCGATGTTCCCATTTACCAATGACAGTAACTCAATGAAGAGATCTTTTCACCTATAAATTTTCGTCTTTCAATTTTGTGTGCATGAATTCGTATTCCAATGAATTTACTCATTATATCACCTATACCGAGCAAAATAGCCATATTTCGAGTGATTCATTTGTGAGAGTATCTCGTGAGCATTTGAATCAAAACGAATTTTCAAAAAAGTAACGTAATGATCAATCGGTGAAAATTTGCGGTTAAATTTTTTACTTCGCACACACATACGAAAAATTGCGACTTGAGAATACAAATTTATGGTGATTATTTTTTGAAAAGTTTGAATTATACAATTTTTAAGTATTTTAAATTTTATTGAGTCGAAAAAATGAATTTTGTGGGTATATTCACTGCAAATCCTTACGAGACAACACTCGTCCTACTAGGGTGACCTAGGGGTTTAAAGGCTTGTTGCATACACTAAATAAAATCGCTTACTCGCGAAAGTGGTATTCTATCATAATAAAATGAATTTTTAGAGTTGATCCTTGGTGAACTTCTTTTACATTGCTCGGGATGTGCAAAGTTCTAAGTTAAGGGGATTTGATTAGGCATAAATTCTTTCGAATTTATCCCCTTTATTTAGTAGCTTTTAGCACCTCGAATAATGTAATTTGTATTGATTTATATCATTTATATGATACTGACAATTCCCATATAGTGCCTCGAGTTTTGTGTATTTTTCATGCTTTTTACATGCATTTAATGCAAGTGAAGAGAAGAGGAATCCAAAGTCGAGAAATCAACAAAGGAAGGAAAGTTAGAGGGAAAAATAGTCAGTTCACATCTAGAGTTCGGACGAGGGACCAACTTCAAAAATGAAGACTTCGCGTCTACAACCGCGTAGGAAGAACTAGCGTCCCAAATCGAACCCTGTATCAGAAGTTACGGAGATTCAAAGACTAGAGGAAAATCAATAGAAAGGAGGAAAAGAACAATATCAAATCCATATCGGACTAGTCAATACATGCAGTGAACTTTTACGGAAGGAAGGCAATCTCTAAATAAATTTCACAACTGAACCGGACCAGATATAGCCAAAAATGAACCGATCTCGAAAGAATGAAATCTCTGAATAAAATCCAACACTAGGCCGATCTAAATACAAAGAAAATGATCCGATATGATGCCTTGAAGATCCTTGTACAAAATTAGATACCGGACCGAATCGAAGAATCCCATCGAACCGGTTCGGTTGAGATTTTCCCAGCTTTTTCGTTTCCACTTTAAAGTTTTACTTGGTGCAAACTCTTGTAAATTTTGTATTGTATTTATTCTAAGTTATTGTCAGACATTAAGAAGGTTCGGATATTATTAGTTTTAGAGGGCTCTTGCATAGAAGAACCCTAGTTTTGAAGATTTGTTGCAATTAATTCAAGATTCAAATTTTATTTCCAGATTTTCTCATTGCAAGTAACATTTAATTTCTGATTTCAATTTCTTTCGTGGTTAGTTAGATTAATTCTTAATTCCTAGTTTTCAATTCTTAATTCAAAAACTTTCATCACAAAATTTCCAAAATAGTCATGAATTCCTGCACTTTAAATCTTGTGCTTTCATTTAATTTAATCATGTTCGTCTAAATGTTTAAGGGTTTGGGTACATGAACCCAACATGATGTAATTTACCCATGTTGAAAATAGGGGTTTGAATTGAATTTTAAGTGAATCGTGTTGTGTATTACGTACAACCCTTGTAGATCTTTTAACCGCATTTGCCCTACGTAACCAGGGTGTTTAAGGATGCGTTGCGTGTGTAGCTATTCAACACTTCTTTATTTCTACCTTTGATTATGCATGATGCGGACTCCTATACTCATATATGTAATGCTTATGATTAATAAAGTCCGGGTCCAATTAAATTTCCCATTCAAAATCTAGCATTCTATACGATAAATGTATTAGGTTTATGGGGATTGTAACCCGACCTATCCTTCCTCATTCATAGTTAATTCATTTAGTAGATTTGTTCATTTCCACTTAGTTTAGTTGTTACTTAATTTGCATTCACATTTAGTTAGTAGATTTTTCTATTCATCTTAATCATCTTTTCCTTTTTTTCGAGAATCAATTTAGGGTTAGTCTTCTATTCCTACGTCGTTAAGATCTTTCTTCCTATTTTATGTCGAGACAATCCCGACTTATCAGATTATTACTCACCCGACAAGCTTGCACTTGACCCTATATTAGCACGCACACTAGATACACATTTGTGGCCGCGTTAATGAGAAAACAGCAGAACTGGGCCAAACTGATATGTGAGAACTAGTTCCGCTCTTACTGCGAAGCAGTTCAGAGGACCAACTTCAGGATTTTTTCGTTATGATCACGTGGGCGTCGACCTTGTATTTTTTTTATTTTTTTTTATTTTTCTACAAAAGGGTGTGCGAGACCACTTTTGTCCAAATGAGGGATGGAGAATTACTCCAAGATATTAATGATAATTTTATGAACTTATATACATCATTAAACCGGGATGGGATGATGTTATAGTAGTGCATGCATGATGACTTAAAATACAAGTAACTATATAAAGGAAATGATTTGTGTAGAACACTTGAATAATGTTATACAGAATAAATATATTAAAAAGCATGTATATGGCTTCATGATTGGGAGATTTTGGTAAGGGCACATAGATGATAAGATACGATGAAACTATTATAATTAATTCAAGATAAGTTAAAAATAAAAAAAAATACTTATTTGAGATAAGTCACAATTTAAAATAAAAGGAAATACTTATTTGAGATAAGTCAAATGCATGAGGTTATAATTAATGATTAATTACCCCAAATTATTACCGTATAATGATAATAAGTTGTTGTATATCCTAAGCCTAGTGGGCTAAGTCTAAATTGTTAACGTCAAATTAATAATAGTAGGTTGGGGGAAACTACTTATCCATATTAGAGAATTTATTATATATGTACATATAACTCGTATTCACGTTAGTTGACTACTTATATATGTACATATAAACCTTATTGAAAAGGTAACAAGAAGCGAACTAATATTACAAATCTGGAATGATTTAAGTCTAAGTAAAGAGGACAACTTATCCTGCATAGGGGCCTCCCCCAACTTATTTGTGTTTTGTGATGTTCGCTTTGGATAAGAGATGCCTCCGGACTTGTCGATAGAGTACGAACTAGACGCCAATGGTAGATGCCTCTCTGTGTCATATATATATATATATATATATGTATAACCATTTACACATTATGGTGTTCTTTGTAGGGGAATGTGTCCTCTTAGTCTACAGATGTAGACCATGCTTAATGATGATAAAGTCGGGTTAATAAAATGATGTGGATAATTAAGGACAAAGATGAGTCCAAATGAACAATGTGGTTGACAATTATTAATGAGAATAATATTTGAGTAGTCTAAGAAAGTAGAAAATAATTAAAGAGAATGAATAATGGGGTAGCCAAGTATTAGTGAGAATACTTAACACGTAAATATAATTTTGTGCGCGTGTCGTTTTAGCATAGTAAAATGCACAAGTGAAATAAAGATATTTGGGATGCGTTTTGGAGAGCGTTGGATACGCGGTTTGGTGTTTTAAATATATAGAATTGGGCTTGGGTTATAGTTATATAAGTTGGGAAGCTTTTAAATTAATTATATTATGGCTTTTGGTCCATTTGGGGTTCCAAAATCTGGGTTTTAGGCCCAACTCGGGATTAGCACAAATTAAGTGTTTAAGTGGGGGTAAACCACTCCCCCACCATCATTATAGGAAACCTAAACTAAGAGTAACGAGAGAAAGAGGGGAAAAATCCAAAGAAGAGGAAAAAGGTCAAGAGCAAGGGAGAATCAAGGAGAGAAATCAAAAGGGCTTCAAGGGATCTTCTTCAACAATCCATTAAGGCAAGAATTTTCTTATTAATTTATATTCCAATTTATTTCTTGATGCATGTAATTTACCTCCTTGTTATATTTCTGGGAATTAGGTAATTATGTTGGGTTTGATGATGAATAACACTTGTAGAGGGTTGATCCTATATTATAGAATTGTTCCCTGAAATTAAGCATCGAACTATTGAAATTTGGGTTAGTTTCCTTAGGGTTCTTGATGACTAAAGTAGGTTTTATATGAAGATTAAATTAGGGAAGAATATGTGATGAAATTGGGACTGAAATCTGGTGTAAAAGACAACTTTAGATGTGTTATAACCCAAGACAAATGATGGAAAAGGTTGGATGAAATTCTGATTTATATTGGATAATATTGATGCATAAAATATGATAATTTTGGCATTAATTCGGGATTAATTGGCATGATAAATGAACCCTTTTGAGTTAACTAGGTTATAGGAACTTACTTAGTTAATTTAAAAGTATAAAGAACCATTGGGATTGGATTTGAGAAGAAAAGTGTAATTCCCATCATAGCAAAAAACGAACAGATCGGGGTTGCTGCTCAGGTTCGAATCGATTCGGACTATAGAGAATCGATTCGGCATCAACAGATAATCAATTTGGTCCTTACCGAATGAATTCACCCCTTGGAACAAAGGGAGTTGGTTTGGGATTTGGTTGTGGAAAATTTCAGGAGTTGAAGCGAGTGGGTAGAACCACCTTTAGGTCAATAACGAATTTCTTAAAAATATAAATGTGTTCAGATCAAATCAAAGAAATTTTATTTAACTAATGGGTTAAATAATTATAAAGGGGAATGGGAGTTAATAATCATGTGATAATTAAATATTAATTGGATACTTTTGGATATTAGGTGGGATATTTAGGTAATTATAGAGTAACTACCTACACTTATTATATGAGATAAACAATAAGTAATTATCTATGGGAAAATTAATACTTTAATCACTGGTAAATTATTAATAAATGGGGAATGCTGTGGACTTGGGTTTGATTGTTATGCCAATTATAGGATAATTACTCATGCATATTATATGGAGTAATAATATGAAATGTTGTGGATTTGTGTGAACTTTGGATGGATTCTTATGGTAATTATAGGATAATAACCATTACATATTATATGGTACAATAATATGAATTATATTATATTTGTGTGTGGACATACCAGTGGACTTACTTCTCGGCTCGGGGGTTCACACATTTGGGCCATTGACCACACGTCGCCACAGGTGGGTTTGACGTCATATAGGCATATAGGTACTGCGTAAAGGCTCCACCCTCGAGGGTTATGTATGGCGCTGACCCTTCATGTATCACCGCTGGGTATGGGCCATATATGGGTTCCCTGCCTAGGAACCGCCTCCAACTTATGTGTGTTTTGTGTTGTCCTCTTAGGATGTTAGGATTCTTTCGGACTGTTCGATTTGGAAGTTAGGATTCCTTCGGTCTTACTGATAGAGCATGAATTTGACACAAACTGTAGATGCCCTTGTGTGTCACATATATGGAAGGACATATATTATAAACACCTCGATTATTATATAAATAGATTAATTGCCTAAGGATATGGCCATAAATTTATTTATGATCATTTATTGCATAGTGGATATTTATTCTTCTTAGGTGGATATTGCGAGACTGGAAAATTATAGATAATTATAATTAAATGTAGTTGACACATTTAAATTAGTTAATCATTGCATAAAATTGTCACATAGTCGTAGTTATTACATTGGGGACTTTGGGATGCGAGACATGTCAAACTTGGATGAGAGGTGAGGTGTTATACGCATGTGAATGTCAAAAATGGGGGAATACTTATTTTTCATCATAAATTAATTAATTTAATTCTTACACACCTCGCGCTCTGACCCAAATTATAAATCTTTCCCCCCAGGTTATTTCTAGATAGGGATAACATGACAATTATTATACCAGCCTTGCGATCTCTCAGTGCTTAGCAGCCTTCCGGATTGTGGACTCTAGATTAAGAGCGTTTCTACTAGAGTTTAGTTTTTTTGTTTGGAAGCAGTATAAGGGAATAATACCAAGATTTATTTATTTATTTACATTATGTTGGAGTTTTCGATATTACTTATAGTTGCATTATTCTCCAATTAGTGCTGGTTTGGTTTTAATTATTTTTAGAGTTATATTCATAATGTTTTAAAGTATTATCTTTTAAATTACCATATTTATGTTACGTTGTGCTGAGAATGGTATTAATTGATCGACAAGCCCCATCTTCGGTGTATTTCGCCTGGCCAACTATTATGTGAGAATATGGGAATTGTTACAATTAGTATCAGAGCACGGTTCTAGTGTCCTTAGGATCTGTGTTTGAGCTTGTTGTGTTCTGCGTTGCATTTTTTATGTTGAGCCATATGTTTAGGAATCATTGTATTGTTACGATTAAGATTGATTCGAACCTTGTTTGCTTTCATATGGAAAACACGTATGGGTAGACCCAGGAGAGTAGCCCCACCAGTTGGGGAGGAGGGGGCTCACCAGGAGCCACCGCAGCCACTACAGGCCCCACGGTTAATTACTCTAGTGGAGATAGACACTGTAGTGTTCCAAGAAGTAACCACAATGATGGAGGCCATACTATAACATTTTTCACCGCCTCAGGCACCACAATAGCCTCCACAACATGTGGCTATCCCATCACAAGCACCAGGCTATGCATGGGACCGTACGAGGGAGTCCTTTGTTGAAGGCCAACCTCTAGAGTTTATAGGAGGGTCAGACATTATGACTTTTATCAGTTGGAATAAGGACATTGAGAGACACTTAAGGATGGTGGAGTGAACACCCATTCAGAAACAGATGTTATCATCTTTCAGATTGGTGGGAGCCTCCCTTAAGTGGTGGGAGGCAGTGATAATAGTCGAGGAGAGTGACAACCTCATTATAGTTCAATTCTGGGAGAGGTTTGAGGGGAAATACATTTGCCTAGCTATGCAGTCCGAGATGAGGACTAGGTTTATGAATTTAAAGTAGGAGGGATGTGCGGTTGAAGAGAACGTGGAGGAATTCATGGCCCTATCATATTTTGCAAAGGGAGTTATACGTACCGAACAGATGAAGATAGAGCATTTCATTAAGGGATCGGCATGCCACATTACACAATCACTATTGGGGAATTCGATTTTCACTAAATATAACCAAGAAGTGAATGCTTCTTTACTCCATTACCAATATCATAGGGCATTTTAAAAAGTTAAGGGGAAGAAGAGACACCGCTCTGAGGTGTCTAGCCATTAAAATGGGATAAATAGGAGTAGCAGTCAATAGGCCCAGCAGTCTTGGGATCCTCAATCTACAGGGAAACACAAGAGATATAGGGGTTTTGATAATATGAATAGACAGGGCTGATAGGGCCAAGGACTACGATGGGGAGGTCACTAAGGCTAAGGGAGTCAAAATCAGGATCAACACAGGGTACCACAAGATAGGTAACAATTTTGGGGTAATTGTTTCGTTTTTGGTGAGAAGGGCCACCTCTCCAGGAGGTTCCTTTAGGGGAATCGGGCGGGATAGGAGGATCGCAGACCACTGCATGTATATCCAGTGGCAGTAGTGGCATCCGCACCAGTGCTACCCCGCTCCACCTCAGGGACAGTAACCGCAGCAACAATACGAGCGTGTGTATCACCTCGCACCAGGAGAGGGGCTAGCGCCAAAATAGATGGAAATGGTATGATCACTAATACTTTTATTTGATAGAATATACTTAGTTTAGTACTAGTTCATGGTACTACTAGTAAGCGATATCTCACTTGCCCAATGGGGAGGGTAGACTCCATTTTATTTTTGTTCTCCCGCGATTCGAGGGACAGGAATTTATGATGCCATATGTGTTAGGTTGTGGAGATTTACCTCAAGAGAACTTAAAACATAGTGTTTGTGTTGATATTTACGGGAACAATTAATTTTAATAATCATAGTGGTGTGACTAGTTGGTATGAATGTTTATTTTCACTATGGAAAATTGATGATACGAGAAATCGCCCACTAGTCATTCTCGTACCAGCAAATCAAGTGTACAGTGAATAATAAGCAAATAGGGCAAGTAAAGAGAGAGAGAGAGAAGACGATATAGAGTGGTTCAACCTTTAAAATAGGCCTACATTCACTGTGTTGATCCATTCTCATTATATGTGTTGCATTGTACAATATAATCAAGCCTAAAGAGGCATACAAATATGAGAATAAAGGAGAGTACATGGTCGTAGCGGTTTCGGGAGTGTAGGAGATATGACTACGATGTAGGTGAGTATCCCCCAAGATGTATGTCGACGTTATGTAGAGAGAATTTTACAAGGGTTCTCCAAGTATTGAGAATCTTCCCGAGGGAAGAGGAATCAATCCCCTTACTTCGAGGTGTGGTTCTCAATTTATAGGAGATATGTGAGTTGTGTGACGTGCCTTGAGCATGTGACGTACATCAAGTCTGGAGCTTCTATAATAGAGAGGGATGTGTCCTATAAGGCAAGCATATTGAGCGTGGCATCCTGCATGAGGATAAAGTTATGGGTGCCGCGCCCTGCAATATTAGGATGTGGCCTGTATATAAGGTCAAATGGTATGTGTTGCGCCCTATGCTGAGTAGGGACGCACTATGCTGAGTAGGGCCACGACAGGTGGTGCAATATATGTGCTATCAATAAGCCCCTAAGTCATAGTGCCAAGAAATTGCAATTCGGGCTGCGGCTAAGTACTTAAGTCCTCTTGAAGTGCCGCGGTACTTTCAAGGCGACGCTTCATCTTCTCGTGCCCTCTTATATAAATTGTTCCAACCATGGACTTCATTACATTTTTCAAATCTCTGAGAGCATATCGATAGCCAACCTCTGTTCATTTCTTTTCTTAGTCTTTTCAGTGACTTTTTAAGGCTGCGTGTAGTGGTTATGAGGGGGTTTGAGGCTGAGCATCGTTGGTTTCTCCATTTCCAGGTAAATTTCCAACCAACAATCTCTTTAATATCTTTTTTAGTTCATAATAATCCTCTGAACTTCTGAATTTATGCATTTGTGAATCCCCCGATCTTGAATCATGTATGTTGCTTTATGAAGTCGTATTCTATTTTTCTGGATTATATCTGCCATATCTATTTCTGAGAAAAAAAACCCCAATTTCTTGATAGAAACTTAGGGTTTTGATTGAATAACCTGCCAACTTCCAAGAATTGGACACATCTGAATGATAAATAATTATATTTTTTGCCAAATTGTTCTTTGAATCAATCTTCATATGATGAAATGAACCCTTAATCTTATATTGCTTGGATCATATGGCATGTATTTGTGTTGAATAACATTGAAATCAAATAACTTTTCTCGATGCTCTTAAAAAAAACCTTCACAATCTGGAACTTCAATCTTTGAATGAAAACAACATTAGATACTAAACTGTTTGAGCGAGTGGTGCCGGCATGATAAAATACCCCTTTAGTAATCTAAGGCTGCCCTTAATCCATGCAACATTCCAACATTGGTTTAAGCCCTCGCTGCAGCCTGTGGTAAGTGATCCTCTTTTTGATAGGTTAATCCCTTAGGTTCTTAGATTTAGACTCAACGGCATTTTAGCCCACAGTTTGATGACTACGGCCTATTGAAACTAGTTTTGACAATATTCTCCTTAGGTTCTCAAATTAGAGTCAGTAGTGTTTTAGCCCACAGTAACTACGACATGTAAGAAAATATTACCTTCCATCAAATCAATATGTCGCGACGACAATTATCTTTAAGGGCTTTAGAACCCAACATTTGGTATACTTATCCCATTTGGCCTAATATTTCTTGTTCGTTCTCAACTTGATATATCATTGCACCTTATGTGGCCTTTGAGAGACCTTAATACCATATTGGTTGCAGCACCTAACTGCGGATTAAGCTTTTCAGGTACTGCTGCAGCCATAGGAACTTTGACCCAGATGATTTTTTTATGGCTTTGGGGGAAAACATTTTGGAGTCTCTCCTCCTGAACTTCCTTCAGTGCCTCCATTGAAGTCAGTAAGGCCTTGCCAACTAAAGGATTGCCCCAACTGTGCAGTAATAACTTCAGACTCAAGCCTAGACTCTGCGACCATGGAAAAGGGGCGAATTCTAGCAACCATCCGATGGACATAGATGAGAATGCCGCAGTAGGGGGTGCATCTAACGCTAGGGACGAACCTGCTGGCACATCTGGGAGGGCTGAGAGACCTCCTGCTGCACTTGATATCCGCATCATTATGACCCAAGGATGGGTTAATCAAGTATATGAGGCCTTCGAGTTTCCAGCAAACTTGATGTGCTCAGCACCTGTCCCGGAACAAAGGCCCTACACGGCCCTTGCTGACGATGGGGTCTTCTTCCCCTTACACGCTTTCATTTACTGTTTGTAGTTACCCGTCCCTGTTCCCATTAGAAGAATTTTTCGAACAATAAGATTATCCCCAGCCCAATTAGATCCCAATGGATTGAGGGCCATTCTTACTGCCGTTGTGCTATGGGAGAATCAATTCGGAGAGATATTACTCCCGCGTAGTTTTTCCACTTCTGCCACTCGAAGGAAAACTCTGTAAAGTTTGTTGGGTAGTACTACTTCTCTGTCCGCAGCAGGGATGAGACCCTTTACTCTGGAAGTCCCACTAGTTTAAAGAACTAGAAGGTAAAATACTTTTATATATGTAGTAAAGGGTGAGAGATCCACCCTGAAGAGAGGGAGAGGTAGAGATCATTTAGGATGCCATGGCAGTGGGTCTAGCCTTCAAAACTAGGTATGTACAGCTGCAGCCATTTTATATATGTTGCGTCCTATTTTATAATTTACACTTAGCACTTTTTACTATAATGTACTAATATTGGCCTTATATGTAGCTCTTGACAACTTACACCTCAGTGGGCAGCAGGAGAGAAGGCTTGAAAAGGCTGCGGTAATCAAGGCTAAGGACACAAAGTTTATCACCTTAGTGGCTTCTGCTTAAATTTTTCAGGCAGGCTACTTCCCCAACAAATATCAGCCAACAAGGATGGTTGCGGAAGGTAATCAACCACCCTTCATTAACATTTTTCAACACTTCTCTTCTAATCATTAATACTTGAAATCTCTACTTTGTTTCTTCTTTAGGTGAGGAGATAGATAGGGAGATTTTGAAAGCTCAGTTACTAGAGATGGATGAGGATGCAACTAACCTCAATAATGCATCCAGGAGAGGGAGGAGGAAGAGAAAGAGGGTTCCTGCCGCCGTCCTAAATGATGTTAAACCCACTGCCATTGAAGAGGCAGATGTGACAAATCCCACATTTGGGAGGGCTGCAACACATGAGGTATATGAGGGTGGTTCCATGGCATTGCAAAAAGAAGGCCAATACGATGATGACATTGGTGAACACACCTGGTCGTGGCAGGCCTTCTGTCCTTCGAAACTGACCATACTAGTGCACACGGCACTTCACCTGTTATTTCTACCAATTATTCCCCTTATGCGTACTATCATGGATATAAATGACAACCTTCCACCACCTCAATGTAGGCTAAGGGTTAGACTCGATGGTCATCTATAACCTCAGCTTACGGAAGCAAATACTAGTTCCTCCTGGGATACAACTGCGAGATCCGCTCGTAAAATGAGAAAGGTTCTAGTGGTTGTGGATATGAATCATTTAGTGGAAGAGGACCACGAGGATTTGGAGGAGTATGCCCTTCATAACTTACTACGGGTAACAACTTCTCTCACTTGGTTCTTTTTTATTGGTTATTAATTATTTACATGTACTGACTCTTTAGAATTCCAACAGGCCATTGACGTGGTTGTGACCTAAAAAATGAAGTATGAAGGGGTCTTTAAGCTTTATAGGCTACGGAGACTTCTCATAAAAAGAACTTGGATGCAGCCATGGCATTTTCTTTTTAAGCTAGTAAAAGCTCATCTATCGCGACCCTTATGGTAGTTAATAATGATTTGGAGGTTGCCCTTAAGGAAAAAAATGAGGCTGAGAAAAAATTCTCTCAGGCCGTAGAGTCTTTGTCAATTACCAAGGATCAAGCTCTTGAGGCTGCAGAATAAGCCGCTACTGCTCAAAATAAGCTTATTGCGACTGGAAATCAAATGAAGAAGATGGTTGCTAATCATGTCGTGACCCTCAAAAGTCTTGAGAGCTAATATTTTGAGGCCAACAGACTGAAAGAAGATAATCCTGATGCAGCCTTAAGCCAAGTCGCGAATCTTCCTGTGGCCAACTTCAAGAAGTCCAAGGACTTTTTTTTTATCAACAAGAAAGCCTACCTTCGTAGCTTTCAAGATCTGAGGCACATAGTCATCAAGAATTTCCCAGAGTCCAAGGATCAAATAATGTCTTGAAAATTGGGTGATGTTGAGCATGACCGGTGTGTAGCTGAAATTAGGGCTACAGTAGAGGAAATGGCAAGGACGCTTGCTGAAGAGGTTACGGCCGAAGACGAGACTGAGACAGCTATGGAGGGTTATGAATGAGATATCAATGACGATGCAGCCTCATGAAAGATTTACCATTTAACTTTTGATTTATGAACTGTCAATACAGGGCTGCGTTCCTTAGAATCTTCTTGAACTTGCCATTTTTGAGGTTCTAAATTAATGATGCGGCCTCTTTTAATGTTGACTTTCTGGTTCCTTTTTTAGTAGATTTTTTTTATTCTTCTGCTTTACTTTCTTCAACACTTGAATGAATGCTTTCTCTGTATATCTTTGATTGCTTGAACCATACAATTTCTTTTTTGAAAAAATTCCCTTCGACAATAACGTATGGATCATAGGCTACGACAACATATTTTAATGGAAATATTTAATAAGGCTACGGCCATACTTTGTGATCGTCCAATAACTAGTATGGTATACCAAGAATGGTCAAGGTTGTGGCATGTAATCTTAACACTGATCTTTGCCAAGATTCTTAGCTTCTAACTTTACTATCAAGGTTGCGGCCACCTTTAAAAATTAATGGTTTATGTATATCATTTGCATGTTTTATTCCTCCAACGCCTTGATGCTTGAACTTATGCTTTTACATTTGAGTTGCTTTCTTAGTTGAATGAACTTGTAGTATAAATGTTCTTCACATAGGTTGCGGCCTATTCTCTTTACCTTAGCCTTCCCTCTTGAATTCTTGTAGATTATTATCGCATAAATTTGTTCTACGGAGGCCGCAGTCTCTTCTTGAATAGGGTCATGGAACCTTTGTAGATTTATGATTGTAGATTATAATTATATCTCTATAATTGGATATTACTCAAAATGTCACTTGTTTTCTTGAACACGACTGCGTTAGGCTAACAATCTTGCCTGCATTTATCTATCGCGTCTTCTGAATGAATCCACTTAATGGTTGCAGCAATACTGATATGGTTGCGGAACCTTTTAGCCCTTTAGGAAATTGAGGCCATCCTTCAGTATCTTTGGCATGATTCGTGATCACATCCATACAGCCTCCTTCAATCGCTTTTATTGCATTTCCTAGCTTTTCCATTAGTCGCTTCGATTGGGTTATCATCAGGCCCCATCGGGCTAGGTATTATAAAGCTTGCCCAAGCTTATGTGGATATATATAAAGCCTTCCCAGGATATAATAGGATTATTCGTAGACAATTCAGTCTTTGGCCCCTTCAAATATAGGATTATCCATAGATAATTAAGTCTTCGGCTCGTGTGGGTTATTTTTAGGCCTTCCCGGGCTAGGTATTATAAAGCTTCCTCAAGTTAATATGATATCACCAAATTAATGATATTTAGTCTCATATCCACCAAGTTAATGATGTTTGACGGGCGAGGAACCTCCCCATGCTAATGACAAATCTCGAAAGCTAATAACGGGTATTGTAAGCCCTAATGGCTAATGACGCATCCTGAAAGCTTAAATTGGGCGCTTGAGGCCCCCGTATCCAATAATGCTTTCTGATAACTGCTTTCAGTATTGTAGCTACTATATGTTGGGATATAGTCTTTATGAGTGATTGTTGTAGCCTAATTCAAAGAGTTACTCTCAATAGTTGCTTTCGTCATTTTAAATAGTCCCTTGCTTTGGACAATCAGGCGTCTTGAGTGGCGTTGTGCACCCATTTAGATATTCTCATTCCCGATATAGAATATTATCTCGAATTGAGATATGGCTGTTTAAGATAAAACGATCTTTCATAAGATATCATTTAATGGAATTAAGAAATCGAAATATGGTACTATAAAGTGAACTTGATTTCATATATCTATTCATATATATAAGACTTTGCAAGGGAAATACAAAGTTTGGTTTAAAGGAGCGTAAGAAAGGTTTCACTGTGAAATGAAAATAGAAGAAATATAAAGCATAGGCATGAAAACTGGGCATGTGGTCTGTCTTACTAGGCTGCATACCCTAAACATCTCTAAGGAATCTCTGCAGTATCCCTCGCCCAATCAGCCTTTCAATTTTGTCCTTCAGAGCATAGAATTGCTTAGTGTCATGGCCATGGTCCACATGGAATTTGCACCATTTGGTTTTGTTCCTCTTGTGGGGTAGATCTCTAAGCTTCTCCGGTCACCTCAGTAGCTCATCCTCCTTAATAAACTCGAAGTTGTCTTCAATTGGTAAGGCCAGTGGGGTGTAAGCCCTAGAGCTCTTTCTCTCTTCTGCCTTCTCTACTTTCCTTTTCTGGCTTCGACTGGCTACGTCCGCAGATGGGTCCTATAATACTGTTGCGACAGAAAAGGCTATTGAGGCAATGATCCTGGGTGCCGCACCCACTTTAGGTGAGGTTGCGGCCTCTATCATGAGGACCCTCTGGGTTAAGTAGTTAACTTGGGTTTGGAGTGAGGCATTGTTATCGTAGAGATGGTAGAGGTGATTGTATAGCTGCACAATCTCATCTTTGACTTATGTGCTCTGGTTAGATTCTCCTTCCATTTTCAACTTTTGTTAGTCTTTACAAAATATATAATCTGAGACAAAAATAGCAGAAGTGAGTAATTACAGAAGTATTGGATTAACCAAGTAGGAAATTGGGATGCATCGTTTGAACTGATGTGTGCTATTCTGACGAGGTCGCGTCTAGTATGGCACATAAGTGCACTACCGCAGCCTTTGAATGATATTCATCAAGGTTGAGATGAAGACCACCCGAGTCCTTTCCTTGATGATTTGTAGTTGTTGTATAACCTCACTAGTAGGGGCCGCGGCACGAGAGGCAATTCAACTGATAGGCCACATCCATATCCAGGCAGTGAAGGGAGCAATTCCAAAATAGTAACCCAGAAATTGAGTTCTTCTCCTGGAACACATGGGGAGTATACCTACTAGGGTCTATCCATGAGAGAATAACCTCTCGGTGCACAAAATGGCACAGTTTCAACGATAAATCCTAGATCACAGGTCAAGAACAACAAAAATGGGGGTAAATACAACAATTCCCCAATCATGTATCTTTTCGGGACTAAAGCCCATCATGCTCTTCAGCATTATCCAGATTAAATGATATCACAGGGGTATGTAAAATAGATCTAAGGTCATGAAATGGAAACCCAAGGGTAAATCTGAACATAAAAAATTCACATTTAAGGGTGTAAATATAAAATAGAGCTCAACAACCAAAATTTAATCATGATATGATGACATGGAGGATCCCCATGAATAAAATAAGGTGTTTAAGAACTCAAAACATTTAGAAACAAGATTGAAATATCTCGTTCCCATAGACGGTGCCAAATTGATTATACGAGAAATCGTCCACTAGTCATTCTTTTACCAACAAAGCAAGTGTACAGTGAATAATATGCAAATAAAGCAAGTAAAGAGAGATAGAAGACAAACTATAGAGTGGTTCAGACATTAAAATAGTCCTACATCCACTGTATTGCTCGATTATCATTATATGTGTTGCATTGTACAATATAATCAATCCTAAAGAGGCATACAAGTATGAGAATAAAGGAGAGTTCAAGGACGTAGCAGTTCTGGGAGTGACGGAGATATGACTACGATGTAGGTCTGTAGCTCCCAAGCTGTATGTCGATGTTGTGTAGAGAGAATTTTGCAAGGGTTCGCCAGGTATTTTAGAATCTGCCCGGGGGAAGAGAAATCGATCCCCTTACTTCGAGGTGTGGTCCTCTATTTGTATGATATATGTGATCTGTGTCACGTGCCCTGAGCACATGATGTACATCAAGTCTGGAGTTGCTGTAATAGAGAGGGATGCGGCCTATGAGGAAAGCATATTAAGTACGGCGTCCTGCATGAGGCTACAGTTGTGGGTGCCTCACCCTGCAGTATTAGGTTGCGGCCTGTATATAAGCCCAAGTGGTATGTGCCTCACCCTATGCTGAATAGGCCCGCGGCAGGTGGCGCAATATCTGTGCTATCAAAACTGCTAATGGAAATTGTGACACTTTGAGTTTAAATATAGTTAAGTGGTTAATTGTAGGACCTTATAAAATTTAGGGGGTATGTTATAAACACAGGTACGAAACTGATGAATCTCAGCGACCGACAGTGCTATGTAGTCGTGTATCGGGAGGTTTCCATGTTAGGATTTCTTTTGCGAGACATCGCACGCATGAAATTAGCACCACAAGAAAAATGAGTATTAGGGACGGGAGTATTTGGGACGGTCGTGTCATTTTGTCCCTTTTGATATACCAAAGGGGACGATAATTAAAAATCGTCCCTTTTGCTAAATTACATTCGAGACGATTTTTAAAATCCGTCCTATTTGATATACCGAAAGGGACGGTTATTAAAAACCATCCCTTAAAGTATGCGGGATTTTTTAGCACTTTTTTTCTCGAACTAATTTAAGAGACGTATTTTAAAAACCATCCCTTTTGGTATATTAAATGGGACGGTTTTTAAAATCCGTCCCTTTTGATATATCTAAAGGGACAGTTTTAAAAACCGTCCCATTTGATATACCTTGAATTTTTAATTTTTTTCCAAAACAAATATCGATTTTATTATATCAAAAAGAGACGGTTTTAAAATCCATCCCTTTTGTTATAACAAAGGGGACGGTTTTTTCCGACCCTTTTTGGTATTTCCCTCACTTTTTCACACATTTTTCCAATCCTTTCCAAATTTCCCTCTCACTCTCTCTCTCGCACGCGACAACCCTCTCTCTCCCTCTTAGCGACACATTTCTCTCTCTCTCTCTCTCTCTATCTATCTATCTATCTATCTCTCTCTCTCTCTCTCTCTCTCTCTCTTTCTCTCTCTATCTATATATCTATCTCTCTATCTCTCTCTCTTTCATGCGGTCTCTCCCTCCCCCTGAGCCTTCACACCCACTTAAACCTCCCCACCTCTACGACGCCGCTTGCTTCCATCCCTTGTGACCTTCACCTTGCTTCTCCACCGGCCAACCCATCTCTCCACATGCCTCCATTCAGCCTCCCTTTATCATACACCCCATCTCAATGGTAATCTCTCCCACAAATGGAGGTTTTGGGTTTTGAGACGCGGTTTGTAATATAGGGTTACAATTTTGGGTTTTGATTTTGGGTTTTTATTTCAATAGTGGGTGTTTGTGTACTTTTTGGTTTCGATTTTGGGTTCTAAGTTGCATATATATGATTTACAAACGTACAGAGTGTACAGTTCGATTTTTTCAAACTATTTTTCAACAATTTTCAGAGAGTGTACAGATGTTCATTTGGATTATCACATAGTGTATAGATGTTCGTTTGTATAAGTCATTTCTATATCTAAACGATTTTCACAGTATACACATGTTCATTTGTGTAGATCGTTTATGTATTTAAATGATTTTCAATGTACATGTTTTCGTTTGTATAGATGGTTTGGATGGAATTGACATAGTGTATAGATGTTATGGATTTCTAGATGATATGGATTTTTTTTATTTAACACAGTGTACAGATGTTTGTATAGATGTGTCGGTACTATTTTTCGCACATGTTCGTTGGTACTGTTTTCAAAGATGTTCGTTCATTTATTTTTGTATTGAAACAAATTAGGAATTTTAACAGATGTTCGTTTGTATTGTTTTTTAGGAAAATCTCCGTGTTGGTATTAAAAATTTTGTTTTAATTTTCTGTGCTGTTATCGAAGTTTAAATTTTTCTGTTGGTATTAAAACGATTGTGCATCATTTTTTGTGTGAGGTTATATGGGTTGATTGTTTTAATAGTTGGTACTGATTTTTATTTTGATAGTTGGTACTTATTCAGGTGTGGGAATGGGATGTCTAAACTTGCATATTTGGGTGTGCATTAGATTGTGTAGGAGTTTGTGGCGTGTTCTGATTTATGGTATATTTGTTGTGTGTATTGAATTTTCATTCAGGCATTCCAATGTGTATTAATTTTTACTACCACGTCTTCATTGGGCATAAACAGGTATTCAGGTTTTGAATTTTGACTTTCAATACCTCATATTCATTCATGAAGTCCGGTTATGTGTTTTGATATTCATGGATATTGTTTAAGTAGTGACCAACCTTCATTGTGGTATCGTTTTCATGTGAAAAAAATAGTTAATATTTCTATTTTTTTATTCACTTAATTCCTTTTACATTACACGCTATAGAGAATAACCCATGTTCTTTAGGAAGTTTTTGAACTAATGACAATAACACTTGTTTGGTTAGTTTGTAAGAAATTAGCTTTCTGTTGAGTTTTAGTATCTTTAGTTTCTGATTTTGGCTTTAGTTGATACTTATTTAGTTGATTGATACTTGATTGGTGCGTTCCATTATTGGCGTGTTTCATTATTGGTGCAATTTTAGCATTCATTTTGATTGGTTTTAATTTTAGCGTTTGGTTCATTTTTTATTGATGCAAAATAGATTCAGTTTAAATATTTATTAATGGGTTTTTTTTGTGTTTTAGTTTCTGATTTTTTGATCATTTTCGTTTGTTTTTTGGCAGGTTTATACGGATCTGTTTCTATTTCAGGTTGGTCTTCCTTCACATGGAGGAAATTTCCGTATTCGTAATTGTACGTTATTTTTCATTTTTATTTCCGGTGTATCTTATCACCTTTTTAACTTATTATTTTTGTTTCATTATTTTCTGATAGGTGGATGAAGATGCATCATATGCTGTAGCAACCACTTCCCTATATTCTAATTGTACATATTACAATAATTTCTTTCGCTTTCAACTTACATCGTTGTGTTTACAATCACAGATTCAAAGGTTGCGCAATAATAATATCAATGTTCTTATCGAGGATGATTATCAACTAAATGTTATTCATTATATGGTAATCATGTTCATCATATTTGCGTGTAAAGTTCTTATTAACGTCCTCAATTTTTTATGTATATTTTTCTTTTCATATCCTTAGGGTCGACCAACCGCTAGTGACAAACATGTCAATCAACAGTCAAAATGACAGGAAAACATGCATTGACTGTGAAAATGCAAGTATGTATCTTGACGAGATTAATTCAGATGTTTGTAATAGATGCAATAAGATTCATGTTTGAATAGTAAAGATATAAATGGATTAAAGATTTTTTATTTATTTCATTCGGGTGGTTTTTCTATGTTTTTTTTTACTTACGCAACTATTTTCTGAATGCTGTTTTATGCATTTCATTCAACCGAAGCCTGCTTGAATAGTAAACATCGAAAGGTTTCTTCGAAATAAGTTAAATAAAGTTCATAATATTTTAATGACCTAAATGAAGTTAAAATAGAGTTAGGTACTTCCAAATAATTGTATTTTGTTATGTTGTAATGACAATTTGTTGAGATGATTGTATTTTGTTATATCGTAATTCTTTTCATGATTATGTAAATTTTTATTGCCTCCGGATATCAATCATCAAATTCATAAGCATGTGCTTAATGCATTTGTAGTATTAGACTCTCCGTTTGAGTATACGGCGAGAATTTATAATCGGTTAGACTTACACTTAAAAACATGTCGTCAAAGGGTGAAAACATAAAACAACCATAAAACAGTTCCTAAAAGAGGCACGAGCACATCACACCGGACCAATGTAACTCGTAGGAACCGATCACGTAGTCACCGACCACTCGGTTAGAGTATACGGCGAGAATTTGGAAAATTTAGACATAGGCCTAAAATATGGCGTCAAGGCGTGAAAACGTAAAACAGACGCAAAATGGTCCCGCAAGAGGCACGGGTACCTCACACAGGACCAATGTATTCGTACGAACCCACCACGTAGTCACCGGACTCCCAGTTTGAGTATACGACGATAATTTTAAAAAAATTAGACTAGGGCTTAAAAACATGGCATCAAGGGGTGAAAATATAAAACATCCACAAAACGGTCCCGTAAGAGGTACGAGCACCTCACACGGGACCAATGTAACTCATACCAACTGATCGCGTAGTCACCGACCTCCCGGTTTGAGTACATGACGAGAATTTGCAAAATTTAGACTCGGGCCTAAAAATATGGAATCAAGGGGTGAAAGCGTAAAACAGGCACAAAATGGTCTCGTAAGAGGCACGGGCCCCTTGCATGGGACCAACGAAACCTCGTACCAATCGATCGCGTAGTCACTGGACTCTCGATTTGAGTATACGACAAGAATTTACAAAACTTTGATTTAAAAAAAAAATATGGCGTTAAGAGGTGAAAACGTAAAACAGTCACAAAACGGTCCCGTAAGAGGTACGGACACCTCTCACGGGACCAAAGTAACTCGTACAAATCGACTGCGTAGTTACCGGCCTCCTGATTTGAGTATACGTCGAGAATTTGCAAAATTTAGACTTAGGCCTAAAATATGGCATCCAGGAGAGAAAACGTAAAACATGCACAAAACGGCCCCAAAAGAGGCACGGGCACCTCGCACGGGACCAATGTAACTCGTACGAACGGATCGCGTAATCACCGGACTCCTGGTTTGAGTATACGACGAGAATTTTCAAAAAATTAGACTAGGGATTAAAAACATGATGTCAAGGGGTGAAAGCGTAAAATAATCACAAAACTGTCCCGTAAGAGGTACGAGCACCTCACACGGGAGCAACGTAACTCGTACCAACTGACCGCATAGTCACCGACCTCCCGATTTGAGTACACAATGAGAATTTGAAAATTTTAGACATGGGCCTAACAACATGGTGTCAAGCAGTGAAAGTGTAAAACAACCACAAAACGGTCTCGTAAGAGGCACAGGCACCTCGTACGGGACCAACATAACTCGTATGAATCAATCATGTAGTCACCGAACTCTCGGTTTGAGTATACGATGAGAATTTTCAAAATTTAGACATAGGCCAACAATATTACGTCAAGGGGTGAAAACGTAAACCAGTCACAAAATGGTCATGTAATAGGTACGGGCGCCTATCACGGGACCAAAGTAACTCGTACGAACCGATGGCGTATGATGACAATTTGCAATCGGTTAGACTTACGCTTAAAAACATGTCGTCAAAGGGTCAAAACATAAAATAGCCACAAAATGGTCCAGTAAGAGGCATGAGCACCTCGTACAAGACCAATGTAACTCATACGAACCGATCGCATAGTCACCAAACTCCTGGTTTGAGCATATAATGAAAATTTGCAAAATTTATACTTAGGCCTAAAGTTTGGCGTCAAGAGGTGAAAACATAAAACATCCACAAAAAGGTCTCATAAGAAGCACGAGCACCTTGCACGGGACCAATGTTACTTGTACGAACCGATCGCGTAGTCACGGACTCCCAGTTTGAGTATACGATGAGAATTCGCAAAAAATTGGACTTGAGCCTAAAAATATGGAGTCATGGGGTGAAAGCATAAAATAGCCACACAACGGTCCCGTAAGAGGCACGAGCACCTCGTACAGGACCATGTAACTAGTATGAACCGACCGCGTAGTCACCGGCCTCCCGATTTGAGTATACGATGGGAATTTGCACAATTTAGACTTGGGCCTAAAGACATGGAGTCAAGGGGTGAAAGCATAAAAGATCCACAAAATGGTCCCGTGAGAAGCACAAGCATCTCGCACGAGACCAATGTAACTCATATGAAATGATCGAATAATCATTGGCCTCCCGATTTGAGTATACGAAGAGAATATATAAAATGTAGACTTGGGCCTAACAACATGGCGTCAAGGGGTGAAATTGTAAAATAGCAGCAAAACGGTCCCGCCAGATGTACGAACACCTCGCATGGGACCAATGTAACTCGTACAAACTGACCGCGTAGTCACTGACCTCCCGGTTTGAGTATATGAAATAATTTACAAAATTTAGAATTGGGCCTAAAATATGGCGTCATGGGGTGAAAATAGAAAACAATCCCAAACAGTCCCGTAAGAGGTGCGGGCACCTCGTACGGGACCAATGTAACTCATACGAATTGATGCCATTGTCATTGGACTCCCCGTTTGTGTATACGGCGAGAATTTGCAATCGGTTAGGCTTATGCTTAAAAACATGCCGTCAAAGGGTGAAAACTTAAATCAGCCACAAAATGGTCCCGTAAGAGGCACGAACACCTCGCAAGAGACCAACGTAAATCGTACGAACTTATCCCATAGTCACTAGACTCTCGGTTTGAGTTTACGGCAAAATTTGCAAAATTTAAACTTAGGCCTAAAATATGCCGTCAAGGGGTGAAAATATAAAACAACAACAAAACAGTTCCGTAAGAAGCACGGGAACCTCGCACGAGACCAATGTAAATCGTGCGAACACACCGCGTAGTCACCGGACTCCCGGTTTAAGTATACGATGAGAATTTGTAAAAAAATGGCATTCATCTTAAAAACATGGCTTCAATGGGTGAAAACATAAAACATTCACAAAACGGTCTCGTAAGAGGTACGAGCACCTCGCAGGGGACCAATGTAACTCGTGCGAATCGACCGCATAGTCACTAGCCTCACGGTTTTGGTATACGGCAAGAATTTGCAATCGGTTAGACTTACGCTTAAAAACATGCCGTCAGAGAGTGAAAACATAAAACGTCTGCAAATCGGTCCCAATAGAGGCACCAACACCTCGCACGGGACCAATGTAACACGTAAGAACCGACTATGTAGTTATTGGCCTCCTAATTTGAGTATACGATGAGAATTTAAAAAATTTAGACTTAGGTCTAAAATATGGCGTCAAGTGGTGAAAACTTAAACCAGCCACAAAACAGTCCCATAAGAGGCACGGGCACCTCACACGGTACCAATGAAACTCGCACCAACTGACCGCGTAGTCACCGGACTCCCGATTTGAGTATACGATAAGAATTTTCAAAAAATTAGACTAGGGCTTAAAAGCATGACGTCAATGAGTAAAAACATAAAACAACCACAAAACGGTCCTATAAGAGATACGAGCACCTCGTATGGGACTAATGTAACTCGCACCAACTGATTGCCTAGTCACCGACCTCCCAGTTTGAGTACATGATGATAATTTGCAAAATTTTGACTTGGTCCTAAAAATATGGCGTCATGGGGTGAGAGCATAAAACAGCCACAAAACGGTCCCTTAAAAGGCAGGGACACCCTGCATGGGACTAATAAAACTCGTACGAACCGACCGCATCATCATCGGACTCCCGGTTTGAGTGTATGATGAGATTTTGCAAATTTTAGACTTAGGCCTAAAATATGGCATTAAGGAGTGAAAATGTAAATTAGTCACAAAACGGTCCCGTTAGAGGTGCGGACACCTTTCACGGGACTAAAGTAACCCGTTTGAGTGTACGACGAGAATTTGCAATTGGTTAGGCTTATGGTTAAAAGCATCTCTTAAAAGGGTGAAAGCATAAAATAGCAACAAAACGGTCCCGTACGAGGCATGGGCACCTCGTATGGGACCAATGTTACTCGTACGAACCGATCACGTAGTCATCAAACTCCCGGTTTGAGTATACGATGAGAATTTGCAAAATTTTGACTTAGGCCTAAAGTATGGCGTCAAGAGGTGAAAACATAAAACAGCCACCAAACAGTCCAATAAGAGGCATGGGCACCTCGCACGAACCAATGTAACTCATACGAACTGACCCCATAATCATCGGACTCTCGATTTGAGTATACAATGGGAATTTGCAAAAAATTATTCTTGAGCCTAGAAACATGGTGTCATGGGGTGAAAGCATAAAACAAGCACAAAACGGTCCCGTAAGAGGCACAAGCACCTCGCACGGAACCATGTAACTCATACGATCCAACCGCGTAGTCACCGGCCTCCCGGTTTGAGTATACGATGAGAATTTGCAAAATTTAGATCTAGTCCTAAAAACATGGCGTCAAGGGGTAAAAGAATAAAAAAGCCACAAAACGGTCCCGTAAGAGGCATGAGCACCTCGCACGGGACCAATGTAACTCGTATGAATCGATCGTATAACCACCGACCTCCCAATTTGAGTATATGACGAGAATTTGTAAAATTTAAACTTAGGCCTAAAGTATGGCGTCAAGGGATGAATGAATAAAATAGCCACAAAACGATCCCATAAGAGGCACGGGTACCTCGTACGGGACCAATGTAACTAGGAAAAACCAACTGCGTAGTCCTCGGAACATCGCTTCACGGGGTGAAAGCATAAAACAGCCACAAAATGGTCCCGAAAGAGCAACGAGCACCTCGCACGGGACCACATAACTCGTACAAACTAACCGCTTCATCACCGGCCTCTCGGTTTGAGTATACGACGGGAATTTGCAAAATTTAGACTTGGACCTAAAAACATTGCGTCAAATGGTGAAAGCATAAAACAGCCGCAAAACGATCCCGTAAGAGGCACGAACACCTCACACGGGATCAATGTAACTCGTACGAAACGATCGCATAGTCACCCGCCTCCCAGTTTGAGTATACAAAGAGAATTTGCAAAATGTAGACCAGGCCGTAAAAACATGGCCTTAAGGGGTGAAACCGTAAAATAACCACAAAATCGTCCCCTAAGAGGTACGAGCACCTCATAGAGGACCAATGTAACTCGTACGAACTGATCGCGTAGTCACCGATCTCCTGGTTTTATGATATGACCAGAATTTACAAAATTTAGACTTCGGCCTAAAATATGGCGTCAAGGGGTGAAAATAGAAAACACTCACAAAACGATCCCGTAAGAGGTACGGGCACCTCTCATGGGACCAAAGTAACTCATACGAACTACTGCCATTATCATTGGACTCCCCGTTTGAGTATACGATGAGAATTTGCATTGGGTTATACTTACGCTTAAAAACATGCAGTCAAAGAGTGAAAACTTAAAATAGCCACAAAACGGTCCCGTAAGAGGCACGAGCACCTCGCAGGGGACCAATCTAACTTGTACGAACCGATCCCATAGTCACTAGACTCCCGATTCGAGTTTACGGTTAAATTTGCAAAATTTAGACTTAGGACTAAAATATGGCGTCAAGAGGTGAAAACATAAAACATCCACAAAACGGTTCTGTAACAGGTACGGGCACCTCGCACGGAACTAATGTAACTCGTATGAACACGCCGCGTAGTCACTAGACTCCTGGTTTGAGTATACGATGGGAATTTGCAAAAGATAAGACGTGAACTTAAAAACATGGTGTCAAGTAGTGAAAACATAACACAACCACAAAACGGTCCCGTAAGAGGTACAAGCACCTCGCACGGGATCAATGTAACTCGTATGAATCGATCGCGTAGTCACCGACCTTCCGGTTTGAGTATACGAAGAGAATTCTCAAAATGAAGACTTGGGCCTAAAAACATGGCGTCAAGGGGTGAAATCATAAAATATCCATAAAACGGTCCCGTAAGAGGCACGGGCACCTCGCATGCATCCAATCTAACTCGTACGAATCGACCACGTAGTCACCGGCCTTTCGATTTGAGTATATGATGAGAATTTGCAAAATTTATACTCGGTCCTAAAATGTGGTGTCAACGGCTGAAAACATAAATCAGTCACAGTCCCGTGAGAGGTGCGGGCAACTCGCACAGGACCAAAGTAACTCGTACAAATCGATGGAAATGTCATCGGACTCCCCGTTTGAGTATAAGACGAGAATTTGCAATCGGTTAGACTTACGCTTAAAAACATGCCGTCAAAGGATGAAAACATAAAATAGCTACAAAACGGTCCCTAAAAGAGGCACGACAACCTCGCATGGGACCAATGTAACTTATAGGAACCGACCGCGTAGTCATCGGCCTCTCGGTTTGAGTATACAACGAAAATTTTCAAAATTTAGACTTAGAAGTAAAATATGGCGTCAAGGCATGAAAATGTAAAACAACCACAAAACACTCTCATAAGAAGCATGGGCACCTCGCACGGGGCCAATGTATTCCTACGAATCGGTCACATAGTCACCGGACTCCCGGTTTGAGTATACGATGAGAATTTGTAAAAAATTACACTTTGACTTAAAAACATTGCGTCAATGGGTGAAAACAAAAAATAGCCACAAAACGGTCCCGTAAGAGTTACGACCACCTCGCACGGGACCAATGTAACTCGTACAAACCGATCGCCTAGTCACTAGCCTCCCGGTTTAGGTATACGAGGAGAATTTGCAATCGGTTAGACTTACACTTAAAAACATGCCACGAGAGGGTGAAAGCAAAAAATAGCCACAAATCGGCCCCATAAGAGGCACGAGCACTTCGCACGGGACCAATGTAACTTGTAGGAACCGTACCCGTAGTCATCGACCTCTCGGTTTGAGTATACGACAAGAATTTGAAAATTTAGACTTAGGCCTAAAATATGGCGTCAAGGCGTGAAAATGTAAAACAACCACAAAACAGTCTCTTAAGAAGCACAAGCACCTTGTACGGGACCAATGTATTCGTACGAACCGATTGCATAGTCACCGGACTCCCAGTTTGAGTATATAGTGAGAATTGTTACAAAATTAGACTTTGGCTTAAAAACATGGCGCCAATGGTTGAAAACATAAAACAACCACAAAATAGTCCCGTAAGAGGTACGAGCACCTCGCACGGTACCAATGTAACTCGTACGAACTGATTGCGTAGTCAATGACCTCCCGATTTGAGTATATGTCAAGAATTTACAAAATTTAAACTTGGGCCTAAATAATGGCGTCACGATTGAAAATAGAAAACAGTCACAAAACGGTCCCATAAGAGGTGCAGCCACCTCGCTCGGGACCAAAATAACTTGTAAGAATCGACTGTATAGTTACCGGCCCCTCGATTTGAGTATACGATGAGAATTTGCAATATTTAGACTTAGGTCTAAAATATGGCGTCAAGTGGTGAAAACGTAAACCATCCCCAAAACGGTCCCATAAAAGTCGCGGGCACCTCACATGGGACCAATATAACTCGTATGAACTGACTGCATAGTCACCGGACTCCCAATTTGAGTATACGACGAGAATTTTCAAAAAATTAGATTAGGTCTTAAAAACATGGCGTTAATGGGTGAAAAAAAAACCACAAAACGGTCCCATAAGAGGTACGAGCACCTCAAACAGGACTAATGTAACTCGTACCAAGTGATCGTGTAGTCACCGACCTCCCGGTTTGAGTACGTGATGATAATTTGCAAAATTAGACTTGAGCCTGAAAACATGGCATCATGAGGTGAAAGCATAAAATAGGCACAGAATTGTCCTGTAAGAGGTACGAGCATCTCGTACAGGACCATGTAACTCGTACAAACTGACCGCGTAGTCGCTAGCCTCACGGTTTAGGTATACGAGGAGAATATGTAGTCGGTTAGACTTACGCTTAAAAACATTTCGTCAGAGGGTGAAAACATAAAATAGCCACAAATCGGACCCATAAGAGGCACGAGCACCTCGCATGGGACAAATGTAACTCGTAAGAATCGACTGTGTAGTTACCAGCCTCCCGGTTTGAGTATACGGCGAGAATTTGATAAATTTAGATTTAGGTCTAAAATATGGCATCAAGTGGTGAAAACATAAACCAGCCACAAAACAGTCCCATAAGAGGCACGGGTACCTCACACGGGACCAATGTAAATCGTACAAACTGACCGTGTAGTCACCGGACTCCCAGTTTGAGTATACGACGAGAATTTTCAAAAAATTAGACAAGGTCTTAAAAACATGGTGTCAATGGGTAAAAACATAAAACAACCCCAAAATGGTCCCATAAGAGGCACGAGCACGTCGTACGGAACTAATGTAAGTCGTACCAACTGATTGCGTAGTCATTGACCTCCCTATTTGAGTACATGACGATAATTTTCAAAATTAGACTTGAGCCTAAAAATATGGCGTCATGGGGTGAAAGCATTAAATAGCCACAGAACGGTCGTGTAAGAGGTAGGAGCACCTCGCACGAGACCATGTAAATCGTACGAATGGACTGCGTAGTCACCGGCCTTGCACAATTTACTTGGGCCTAAAACTATGGCGGCAAGGGGTGAAAGCATAAAACAGACAAAAAATGGTACCGTAAGAGGCACGAGAACCTCGTACGAGACTAATGTAACTCATACAAAATGACTGCTTAATCACCGGCTTCCCGATTTGAGTATACGAAGAGAATTTGCAAAATGTAGACTTGGGCCTAAAAACATGGCGTCAAGGGGTGAAATTGTAAAACGGCCACAAAATGGTCCCGTAAGAGTTACGAGCACCTCGCATGGGACCAATATAACTCGTACCAACCGACCGCGTAGTCACCAACCTCCCGGTTAGAGTATATGACAAGAATTTACAAAATTTAGAGTTGGGCCTAAAATATGGCGTCAAGGGGTCAAAATAGAAAAAAATCACAAAACGGTCCGATAAGAGGTGCGGGCACCTCGCACGGGACCAAAGTAACACCTACAAACTGATGGCATTGTCATTGGACTCCCCATTTGAGTATACAACGAGAATTTGCAATCGGTTAGACTTACGCTTAAAAACATGCCGTAAAAGGGTGAAAACTTAAACCCACCACAAAACAGTCCCGTAAGATGCACGAGAACCTCGTACGGAACCAATGTAACTCGTACGAACCGATCCCATAGTCACCAGACTCCCGGTTTGAGTTTACAGCAACATTTGCAAAAATTTTACTCAGGCCAAAAATATGGCGTCAAGGGGTGAAAACATAAAATAGCCACAAAACGGTTCCGTAAGAGGCACGGGCACCTCGTACGGGACCAATGTAACTAATTTGAACACACCGCGTAGTCATCAGATTCCCGGTTTGAGTATACAATGGGAATTTGCAAAAAAATAGACTTGAGCTTAAAAACATGGCGTCCAGTGGTACAAAACGGTCCCGTAAGAGGTACAAGCACCTCCCATGGGACCAATGTAACTTGTACGAACCGACTTCATAGTGACCGACCTTTCGGTTTTACTATACAAAGATAATTTGCAAAATGAAGACTTGGGACTAAAAACATGGCGTCAAGGGGTGAACTCGTAAAATCATCATAAAACGGTCTTGTAAGAGGCACGGGAAGCTCACACGCGACCAATATAACTCGTACGAATCGACTGCGTAATCATCGGCCTCCCGGTTTGAGTATATCACTAGAATTAGAAAATTTTATACTCGGTCCTAAAATATGGCATCAAGGGGTGAAAACATAAAACAGTCACAAAACGGTCCTGTAAGAGGTGCAGAAACTCGAACAGAACCAAAGTAACTTGTTTGAACCGATGGCATTATCATCGGACTCCCCGTTTGAGTATACAATGAGAAGTTGTAAGCGGTTAGACTTACACTTTAAAACATGTCGTCAAAGGGTGAAAACATAAAACATCCACAAAACGGTCCCTAAAAGAGGCACGACAACCTCACACGGGACCAATGTGACTTGTAGGAACCGATCGCGTAGTCATCGACCTCTCGGTTTGAGTATACGATGAGAATTTGCAAAGTTTAGACTTAGGCCTAAAATATGGCGTCAAGGCGTGAAAACATAAAACAACCACAAAATAGTTTCGTAAGAAGTACAGTCACCTCTCACGGGACCAATGTATTTTTACGAACCGATCGCGTAGTCACCGGACTCTCGGTTTGAGTATACGATGAGAATTTGTAAAAAATTAGACTTCGGCTTTAAAACATGGCGTTAATGGGTGAAAACGTAAAACATCCGAGGTACGAGCACCTCGCACAGGACCAATATAACTCGCATGAACCGACCGCATAGTCACTAGGCTCCCAGTTTGGGTATACGACGATAATTTGCAATTGGTTTGACTTATGCTGAAATTCATGTCGTCAGAGGGTCAAAACATAACACAGACACAAATCAGTCCCATAAGAGGCACCAGCACCTCGTACGGGGCCAATGTAACTCCGAAGAACCGACTGTTTAGTTACCGGCCTCCCGGTTTGAGTATACGATGGGAATTTGTAAAATTTAGACTTAGGTCTAAAATATCACGTCAAGTGGTGAAAACATAAACCCGCCATAAAATGGACCCATAAAAGGCATGGGAACCTCACACGGGACCAATGTAACTCGTACGAACTAATCGCGTGGTCACCGACCCCCCGGTCTGAGTACATTACGATTTGCAAAATTTAGACTTGGGAATAAAAACATGGTGTCATGGGGTTAAAGCATAAAACAGCCACAAAACTGTCCCGTTAGAGGCACGAACACCTCGTACAGGACTAATAAACTCGTATGAACTGATCACGTAGTCACCGAACTTTCGGTTTGAGTATATGATGAGAATTTTCAAAATTTAGACATAGGCAAAAAATATGGCGTCAAGGTGTGAAAACGTAAATCAGTCACAAAATGGTCCCGTCGAAGGTACGGGCACCTCTCACGACACCAAAGTAACTCATACGTACCGATGGCGTACTCACTGGACTTCCCGTTTGAGTATACAACGAGAATTTATAATTGTTTAAGCTTACGCTTAAAAACATGAGTTCAAATGGTGAAAAAATAAAATATTCACAAAACGGTCCTATAAGAGGCATGGGCACCTCGCACGGGACCATTGTAACTCGTACGAACCGATTGTGCAGTCACCAAACTCCCGATTTGAGTATATGATGAGAATTTGCAAAATTTAGACTTAGGCCTAAAGTATGGTATCAAGAGGTGAAAACATAATACAGCCACAAAACGGTCCAATAAGAGGCACGGGCACCTCGCACGAACCAATGTAACTCGTACGAACTGACTGCGTAGTCATCGGACTCTCGGCTTGAGTACACAACGAGAATTTGAAAAAATTTAGACTTAAGCCTAAAAACTGGTGTCATGGGGTAAAAGCATAAAACACCCACAAAACGGTCCCGTAAGAGGCACGAACTCCACGCTCGAGACCACGTAACTCATACGAACCGACCGTGTCATCACCGACATCTCGGTTTTAGTAAACGACGAGAATTTGCAAAATTTAGACTTGGGCCTAAAAACATGGCGTCAAGGGGTGAATGCATAAAAAAGCCACAAAATGGTCCCGTAAGAGGCACGAACACCTCGCACGGGATCAATGTAACTCGTACAAACAAATGCGTAGTCACCGACCTCCCGATTTGAGTATACGACGAGAATTGGCAAAATTTTGACATGGGCCTAAAAACTTGGCGTTAAAGGGTGAAATCATAAAACAACCACAAAACGGTTCCGTAAGAGTACGAGCACCTCACACGACTCCAATGTAACTAGTACGAACTGACCGTGTAGTCATGGACCTCTCGGTTTGCGTATATGACGAGAATTTACAAAATTTGGACTTGGGCCTAAAATATAGCGTCCAAGGGTGAAAACCAAAAACAGTCACAAAACGGTCCTGTAAGAGGTGCGGGCACCTCGCACGGAACCAAAGTGACTCGTACGAACTGATGGCATTTTCATTCGACTCTCCATTTGAGTACACGATGAGAATTTGCAATTGGTTAGACTTACGCTTAAAAACATGTCGTCAAAGGGTGAAAACATAAACTAGTCACAAAATGGTCCCGTAAGAGGCCCAATCACCTCGTACGAGACCAATGTAACTCATACAAACCGATCCCATAGTCACTAGACTCCCGGCTTGAGTTTAGGGATAATTTACAAAATTTAGACTTAGCCCTAAAATATGGTGTCAGGTGTGAAAACATAAAACAACCAGAAAATGGTTTCGTAAGAGGCACGGGCACCTCGCACGGGACCATTGCAACTCGTATGAAGACGCCGCGTAGTCACCGGACTCCCAGTTTGAGTATACGATAAGAAATTACAAAAAATTAGACTTGAGCTTAAAAATATGGCGTCAAGTGGTGAAAAAATTACACAGCCACAAAACGGTCCCGTAAGAGGTACAAGCACCTCGCACGGGACCAATGTAACTCTTACGAATCGATCGCGTAGTCACGGACCTTTCGATTTGAGTATACAAAGAGAATTTGCAAAATGTAGACATGGGACTATAAACATTGGTTCAGGGGGTGAAATTGTAATATAGCCATAAAATGGTCTTGTAAGAGGCACGGGCACCTCGCACGGGACCAATCTAACTCGTATGAACACACCGCGTAGTCGCCGGACTCTCGATTTTAGTATACGATGAGAATTTTCAAAAAATTAGACTAGGGCTTAAAAACAGGGTGTCAATGGGTGAAAACAGAAAAAAACCACAAAACAGTCCCATAAGAGGTACGACCACCTCGCACAGGACTAATATAACTATTATCAACTGATCGCGTAGTCATCAACATCCCGGTTTGAGTACATGAAGATAGTTTGCAAAATTTAGACTTGGGCCTAAAAACATTGCATCATGGGGTGAAAGCATAAAACAACCACAAAACGGTTTAGTAATAGGTATGGATAGGTCGCACCGGACTAATGAAACTCGTACGAACTGACCGCGTAGTCTATCGGTTTGAGTATACGATGAGTATTTGCAAAATTTAGACTTAGGACTAAAATATGACGTCAAGGGGTGAAAATGTAAATCAGTCACAAAACTATCCCGTCAGAGGTGCGAGCACCTCTCACGGGACCAAAGTAACTCGTACGAACCGATGTCATAGTCACCAGACTTCCCGTTTGAGTATACGACGAGAATTTGTAATCGGTTTGGCATACGCTTAAAAACATGCCTTCAAAGGGAGAAAAGATAAAATAGCCACAAAATGGTCCCGTAAGAGGCATGAGCACCTTGCACAAGACCAATGTAACTCCTACGAACCAATCGCGTAGTCACCGAACTCCCGATTTGAGGATACGAAATTTTTTTGTAAAATTTAGACTTAGGCCTACTGTATGGCGTCAAGAGGTGAAAACATAAAACAACACCAAAACGGTACCATAAGAGGCATGGGCACCTCGTACAAAACAATCTAACTCGTACGAACTGACCGCCTAGTCATCGGACTCTCGGTTTGAGTATACGACGGGAATTTGTAAAAAATTAGACTTGAGCCTAAAAACATGGTGTCATGGGGTGAAAGCATAAAAAAGCCACAAAATAGTCCCATAAGAGGCACGAGTACCTCGCACGGTACCATGTAACTCGTACGAACTAATCGTGTAGTCACCGGCCTCCCAGTTTGAGTACACTATGAGAATTCGCAAAATTTAGATTTGGGCCTAAAACATGGCGTCAAGGGGTGAAAGCATAAAACGGCCACCAAACGGTCCCGTAAGTGGCACGAGAACCTCGCAAGGGACCAATGTAACTCGTATGAACCGATTGCGTAATCACCGAACTCCCGATTTGAGTATACAACGAGAATTTACAAAATTTAAACTTAGGCCAAAAGTATTGCGTCAAGGAATGAAAACATAAAACAGCCACAAAACGGTCCCATAAGAGGCACGGGCACCTCGCACAGGACCAATGTAACTCGAACGAACAGACTGCATAGCCACCGGACTCTCAGTTTTAGTATACGACGAGAATTTGCAAAAAATTAGACTTGAGCCTAAAAACATGGCGTTATGGGGTGAAAGCATAAAATAACCATAAAATGGTCCCGTAAGAGGCACGAGCACCTCGCACGGGACCAAGTAACTCGTATGAACCGACTGCATCATCACCGGCCTCTCGGTTTGAGTATATAACGGGAATTTGCAAAATTTAGACTTGGGTCTAAAACCATGGCGTCAAGGGCTGAAAGCATAAAATAGAAAAAAAAGGTCCCGTAAGAGGCACGAACACCTCACACGGGATCAATGTATCTCGTAAGAAATGATCGTGTAGTCATCGGCCTCCCAATTTGAGTATAGGAAGAGAATTTGCAAAATGTAGAGTTGGTCCTAAAAACTTGGCGTTAAGGGGTAAAATCATAAAACAACCACAAAATGGTCTCGTACGAGGTACGAGCACCTCACACGAGACCAATGTAACTCTTACGAACTGACAGCATAGTCATCGACCTCCCGGTTTGAGTATAAGATAAGAATTTACAAAATTTAGACTTGGGCCTAAAATATGGCATCAAGGGGTGAAAACAGAAAACAGTCACAAAACGGTCCCGTAAGAGGTGCGAGCACCTCGTACGGGACCAAAGTAACTCGTACGAATTAATGGAATTGTCATTGGACTCCCCGTTTGAGTTTACGATGAGAATTTGCAATCGGTTTGACTTATGCTTAAAAACATGTCGTCAAAGGGTGAAAACTTAAAATAGCCACAAAACGGTTCTGTAAGAGGCACTAGCACCTCGTACAGAACCAATGTAACTCGTATGAATCAATCCCATAGTCACCAAAGTCCCGGTTTAAGTTTATGGCAAAATTTCCAAAATTTAGACTTAGGCCTAAAATATGGCGTCAAGGGGTGAAAACATAAAACAACCACAAAACGGTTCCATAAGAGGCAAGGGCACCTCGCACGGGACCAATGTAACTTGTATGAACACACCACGTAGTCACCAAACTCCCGGTTTGGGTAGAAGACGAGAATTTTCAAAAAATTAGACTAGGGCTTTAAAATATGGCATCAATGGGTGAAAACATAAAATAAGCACGAAATGGTCCCATAAGAGGTACGAGCTCCTCGCACGGGACTAATGTAACTCGTACCAACTAATCACATAGTCGCCGACCTCTCGATTTGAGTACATAATGATAATTTGCAAAATTTAGACTTGGGCCTAAAAATATGGCATCGTGGTGTGAAAGCATAAAACAGTCACAGAACGGTCCCGTGAGAGGCACGAACACCTCTCACAGGACTAATGAAACTCATACCAACCGACCGTGTAGTCACCATCGGGCTCCCGATTTGAGTACACAACGAGAATTTGCAAATTTTAGAATTAGGCCTAAAATATGGCGATAAGGGGTAAAAATGTAAATCGTTCACAAAATGGTCCCGTCAGAGGTGCGGACACCTCTCACGGGACCAAAGTAACTCATACGAACCGATGGCATAGTCCCCGAACTTCCCATTTCAGTATACAATGAGAATTTGCAATCGGTTAGGCTTATGCTTAAAAACATGCCTTCAAAGGGTGAAAACATAAAACAGCCACAAAATAGTCTCGTAAGAGGCATAAGAACCTCGCACGGGACCAATGTAACTCGTACGAACCGATCGCGTAGTCACCGAAATTCTGGTTTGAGTTTATAATGAGAATTTACGAACTTTAGACTTAGGCCTAAAGTATGGCGTCAAGAGGTGAAAACATAAAACAGCCACAAAATGGTCCCATAGGAGGCATGGGCACCTCGTACGAACTAATGTAACTCGTACGAACTGATCGCGTAGTCATCAGACTCTCGGTTTGAGTATACAATGGGAATTTGCCAAAAATTAAACTTGAGCCTAAAAACATCGTGTCATGGAGTGAAAGCAGAAAACAGCGACAAAACGTTCCCATAAGAGGCACGAGCACCTCACATGGGACCAATGTAACTCGTACGAACCGATGGCATAATCACCGAACTCCCGATTTGAGTATACGATGACAATTTGAAAATTTTGAACTTAGGCCTAAAGTATAGCGTCAAGGGATGAAAACAGAAAACAGCCACAAAATGGTCCCATAAGAGGCACGGGTACCTCGCACGGGACCAATGTAACTCGGACGAACCGACCGCGTAGTCACCGGACTATCAGTTTGAGTATACGACGAGAATTTGCAAAAAATTTGACTTGAGCCTATAAGCATTGCTTCATGGGGTGAAAGTATAAAATAGCTACAAAACAGTCCCGTAAGAGGCACGAGCACCTCACATGGGACCATATAACTCGTACGAACCGAATGCGCCGTCACTGGCCTCTCAGTTTGAGTATACGACGGGAATTCGCAAAATTTAGACTTGGGCCTAAAAACATGGCGTCAGGGGGTGAAAGCATAAACCAGCCACAAAACAGTCCCTTAAGAGGCACGAACATCTCACTCGGGATCAATGTAACACGTGAAAAATGATCACGTAGTCACTGGCCTCCCGGTTTGAGTATACGAAGAGAATTTGAAAAATATAGACTTGGGCCTAAAAACATGGCACAAAAGGGGTAAATCGTAAAACAACCACAAAATGGTCCCGTAAGAGGAACGAGCACCTCACACGAGACCAATGTAACTCGTACGAACTGACCGCGTAGTCATCGACCTCTCGGTTTGAGTATATGATGAGAATTTACAAAATTTAGACTTGGGCCTAAAATATGGCATCAAGGGGTAAAAATAGAAAACAATCATAAAAGGGTCATGTAAGAGGTGCAGGCACCTTGCACGGGACCAAAGTAACTCGTACGAACTGATGGTAGCGTCATTGGACTCCCCGTTTTAGTATACGATGAGAATTTGCAATCTATTTGACTTATGCGTAAAAACATGTCATCAAAGGGTGAAAACTTAAACCAGCCACAAAACAGGCCCGTAAGAGGCACGAGCACCTCGCACAGGACCAATGTAACTCGTACGAACCGATCCCATAGTCACAAGACTCCCGGTTTGAGTTTATGAAAACATTTGAAAATTTTAGACTTATGCCTAAAATATGGCGTGAAGGGGTGAAAACATAAACAAGACACAAAATGGTTCCGTAAGAGGCACGGGCACCTCGTACGGGACCAATGTAACTCGTATGAACACACCGTGTAGTCACCGGACTGTCGGTTTGAGTATACGACAGGAATTTACAAAAAATTAGACTTGAGCTTAAAAATATGGCGTTAAGTGGTGAAAACATAACACAGGCACAAAATGGTCCCGTAAGAGGTACAAGCACCTCGCACGGGACTAATGTAACTCATACAAACTGACCGTGTAGTCACTGAACTTTCAGTTTTAAGTATGCGAAGAGAATTTACAAAATGTGGACTTGGGCCTAAAAATATGGCGTCAAGGCGTGAAATCAAAAAATAGCCACAAAACGGTCCCGTAAGAGGCACGAGCACCTCGCACGGGACCAATGTAACTCGTAAGAATCAACCGCGTAAACACCGGCCTCCCGATTTGAGTATATGATGAGAATTTGCAAAATTTATACTCGATCCTAAAATATGGCGTCAAGGGATGAAAACATAAAACAGTTACAAAATGATCCCGTAAGACGTGAGAGCAACTCTCACGTGACCAAAGTAACTCGTACGAATCGATGGCATTATCATCGGACTCCCCATTTGACTATACGACGAGAATTTGCAATCGGTTAGACTTACGCTTAAAAACATGCCATCAAAAGGTGAAAACATAAAACAACCACAAAATGGTCCCTAAAAGAGGCACGACAACCTCGCATGGGATCAATGTAACTTGCAAGAACCGATCGCGTAGTCATCGACCTCTCGGTTTGAGTAGATGATGAGAATTTCCAAAATTTAGACTTAGGCCTAAAATTTGGCGTTAAGGCATGAAAACGTAAATCAACCACAAAATAGTCTCGTAAGAAGCCCGTTCAGCTCGCATGGCACCAATGTATTCATACGAACTAATCGAGTAGTCACTGGACTCCCGGTTTGAGTATACAATGAGAATTTGTAAAAACTTAGACTTCGGCTTAAAAACGTGGCGTCAATGGGTGAAAAAATAAAACAGCCCCAACACGGTCCTGTGAGAGATACGAGCACCTCGCACGGGACCAATGTAACTCGTACGAACCGACCGCATAGTCACTAGCCTCTCGATTTTTGTATACGATGAGAATTTGCAATCGGTTAGACTTACGCTTAAAAACATGCCGTCAGAGGGTGAAAATATAAAACATCCACCAAACGGTCACGTAAAAGGCCCGAGCACCTCGTACGGGACCAATGTAACTCATAAGAATCGATTGTGTAGTTACCAGCCTCCCGATTTGAGTATACGGCGAGAATTTGCAAAATTTAGACTGAGGTCTAAAATATGGCACCAAGTGGTGAAAACATAAACCAGACACAAAACGGTCCCGTCAGAGGTGCGGGCACCTCTCACGGGACCAAAGTAACTTGTACGAACCGATGGCATAGTCACCAGACTTCCCATTTGATTATACGATGAGAATTTGCAATCGATTAGGCTTACGCTTAAAAACATGCCTTCAAAGGGTGAAAACAAAAAATAGCCTCAAAATGGTCCCGTAAGAGGCATGAGCACCTCGCACGGGACCAATGTAACTCGTGGTCACCAAACTCTCAGATTGTGTATACGACAAGAATTTGTAGAATTTAGACTTAGGCTTAAAGTATGGCGTCAAGAGGTGAAAACATAAAACAGCCACAAAATAGTCCCATAAGAGGCACGGGTACCTCGCACGAACCAATGTAACTCGTACAAACTGACCGCGTAGTCATCGGACTCTCGGTTTGAGTATACAATGGGAATTTGCAAAAAATTAGACTTGAGACTAAAAACATTATGTCATGGGGTGAAAGCATAAAATAGCCACAAAAAGGTCTGATAAGAGTCACGAGCACCTCGCACGGGACCATGTAACTCATATGAACCGACCGCGTAGTCCCCGGCTTCCCAGTTTGAGTATACGATGAGAATTTGCAAAATTTAGATTTGGACCTAAAAACATGGTATCAAGGGCTAAAAGCATAAAACTGCCACAAAACGGTCTTGTAAGAGACATCAACACCTCGTATGGGACTAATGTAACTCGTACGAATCGATCGCGTAATCACCAAACTCCTGATTTTAGTATACGAAGAAAATTTGTAAAATTTAAACTTAGGCTTAAAGTATGGCATCAAGGGATGAAAACATAAAACATCCACAAAACGGTCCTATAAGAGCCACGGGCACCTCGCACGGGACCAATGTAACTCTGACGAACCGACCGCGTAGTCATCGAACTCTCGGTTTGAGTATACGATGGGAATTTGCAAAAAATTAGACTTGTGCCTAAAAACATGGCATCATGGGGTGGAAGCATAAAACAGCCACAAAACAGTCCGGTAAGAGGCACGAACCCCTAGAACGGGACCACGTAACCCGTACGAACCTATCGCGTCGTCACCGGCCTCTCGATTTGAGTATACGATGGGAATTTGAAAATTTTGGAGTTGGGCCAAAAAACATGGCATCATGGGGTGAAAGCGTAAAACATCCACAAAATGGTACCGTCAGAGGCACGAACACCTCGCACGGGATCAATGGAACTCTTACGAAATGACCGATTAGTCATCGACCTCTCGATTTGAGTATACGAAGAGAATTTGTAAAATGTAGACTTGGGCCTAAAAACATGGCCTTAAGGTGTGAAATCATAAAACAACCACAAAGCGGTCCCGTAAGAGGTACGAGCACCTCACACGGGACCAACGTAACTCATACAAACTGATCGCGTAGTCACCGGCCTCCCGGTTAGAGTATATGACGAGAATTTGCAAAATTTAGACTTGGGCGAAAACATGGTGTCAAGGGGTGAAAATGTAAAACAGTCACAAAATAATCCCATAAGAGGTGCGGGCACCTCGCATGGGACCAAAGTAACTCGTACGAATCGATGGCATTGTCATCGGACTCACCGTTTGAGTACACTATGAGAATTTGCAATCGGTTAGACTTACGCTTTAAAACTTGATGTGAGAGGATGAAAACTCAAAACATCCATAGAACGGTACCATAAGAAGCACGATCACCTCGCACGGGAACTCGTACGAACTGATCCCGTAGTCACAAGACTCCCGGTTTGAGTTTGCGATGAGAATTTTGTAAAAAAATAGACTTGGGTCTAAAATATGGCTTCAAGGGATGAAAACATAAAACAGCCACAAAATGGTTCCATAATAGGCACAGGCACCTCGCACGGGACCAATTTAACTCGTACGAACCCATCGCATAGTCATCGGACTCTCAGTTTGAGTATACGATGGGAATTTGCAAAAAATTATACTTAAGCTTAAAAACATGGCGTCAAGTGGTGAAAATGTAAAACAGCCACAAAATGGTCCCGTAAGAGGTACGAGAACCTCGCACGGGACCAATGTAACTCGTACGAACCGATCGCGTAGTCACCAGCCTCCCAGTTTGAGTATGTCACGAGAATTTGCAAAATTTAGACATGGGCCTAAAATATGGCATTAAGGGGTGAAAATGTAAAACAACCACAAAGTGGTCCTATTAGAGGTGTGAGTACCTCATACGGGACCAATGTAACTCCGAAGAACCGACGACGTAGTGATCGGGCTCCCCGTTTGAGTATACGATGAGAATTTGGAATCGGTTTGACTCTTAGGCCTAAAATATGGTGTCGAATGGTGAAAATGTAAAACAGCCACAAAACGGTCCCGTAAGAGGCACGGGCACCTCGTATGGGACCAATCTAACTCCTACGAACTGACCGCGTAGTCACCGAACACCCGGTTTGAGTATACAATGAGAATTTTCAAAAAATTAGACTAGCATTTAAAAACATGGCGTTAAGGGGTAAAAACATAAAACAACCACAAAACAGTTCGTAAGAGGCACGAGAACCTCGAACGGGACCAATGTAACTCGTTCGAATCGATCGCGTAGTCATCGACCTCCCGGTTTGAGTATACGAAGAGAATTTATAAAACATTAGACTTGTGCTTGAAAACATGGAGTCAAGGGGTGAAAAGGTAAAACAATCGCAAAACAGTCTCGTAAGAGATACGAGCACCTCGTACGGGAGCAATGTTACACATACGAAGCGATCGCGTAGTCCCCGGCCTCTCAGGTTTGAATATATGATGAGAACTCGTAAAATTTACACAGGCTTGAAAACATGACTTCATAGGGTGAAAATGTAAAACAACCACAAAACGGTCCCGTTAGAGGCACGGGACCAATGTATCTGGTATGAACCGACCGGGTAGTCACGCGACTCCCGATTTGAGTATATGACGAGAATTTATAAAAATTTAGACTTGGGTTTAAAAACATACCGTCAATGGGTGAAAATGTATGACAACCACAAAACGGTCATGTGAGAGGCAAGAACATCTCACACGGGACCAATGTAACTCGTATGAACCAACCACGTAGTCCCTGGCCTCCCGGTTTGAGTATACAATGAGAATTTGTAAAATTTAGACTTAGGGTTAAAAACATGGCATCAAAGGGTGAAAACCTAAAAACAACCACAAAATGGTCCCGTTAGAGGCACAATGACCTCGCACGGGACCAATGTAACTCGTACAATTCGACCCCGTAGTCATCGGCCTCCCGATTTCAGTACACGATGAGAATTTTGAAAAATGTATGCTTAGGCTTAAAAACATTACATAAAAGTGTGAAAATGGAAAACAGTCGGAAAACAGTCCAGTGAGAGGCTCAAGACCCTCACACGGGAGAAATGTAACTCATACGAATCGATTGCGCAGTCCCCGTCCTCCCGGTTTGAGTATATGACGAGGATTTGCAACATTCATAATTTTAGGCCTAAAAACATGACGTCAAATGGTGAAAACATAAAAAAATCACAAAACGGTCCTGTAAGAGGCACGATCACCTCGCTCGGGACCAATGTAACTCATACGGACTAACCGTGTGGTCCTTGGCCTCTCGGTTTGAGATTACGATGAGAATTTGTAAAATTTAAAGTTACGCTTGAAAACATGGAATCAAAGGGAAAAACCCTAAAACCACCACAAAATGGTCCCGTGAGAGGCACTAGCACTTCGCACGGGACAATGTAACTCGTATGAACCGATTGCGTAGTCGTCGTCCTCTCGATTTGAGTATACGATGAGAATTTGTCAAATTTAGACTTAGGCTTAAAAACATGGCGCCAAGGGATGAAAATATAAAACAGTCACAAAATGGTCCAGTGAGAGGCTCGATCACCTCGCACGGGAGAAATGTAACTCGTACGAACTGACCACGTAGTCAAGGGACTCCCAGTTTGAGTATACGACGAGAATTTGCAACATTTAGACTTTTTTTTTATTACTGATATCTTTTTTACATAGGTTTAAACATTGTTTTATTAATGATATATTTTTTGTTTTGTTTCTTATATTTTTTTGCAGGATAACATTTTAGGGTTATATTTTATTCGCGTGGAACACGTGAACAAAGAAATGGTTTGTGCCACATGGATTGTTTATTTATTATTGTTGTTGATATGCGAGATTGTTGTTTTAGTTTTTTCTGGCCGTGTAGGATTTTGTGTTGATTAAAAAAGATGGTTTTCATGTATAAACAAAGGAGACTCTGTGAAATTTTTTAAAAAGCTATAAAGAATTGTTGATATGGGATATTTTTTATTTTTTTATGGCCATGTGGGCTTTTGTGTTGATTAAAAAGTTTGGTTTTCATGTATAAACAAACGAGACTCTGCCAAATTGTTTTAAAAATTGTAAAGAATTTTTTATATGCAAGATTCTTATTTTCCATTTTTTTTATGGTCGTGCGGGATTTTATATTGATTAAATAGGTTGGTTTTCATGTATAAACAAAGGAGACTGACAAATTTTTTTAAAAATTGTAAAAAGTTGTTGATACGGTTAACTAATATATTTGGATATTTTATTTTACTATAACATTATTTTGATAAAATGATTATTTATTGATTGCAGGCTGTGCACAAGAAGTTGAAGAGACATGTTTTTGAGTGTGTCTACTATATGTGACAATAAGAGAAGTTTTTGAAGCGTGACAACCATATTTATCACCTTAATTTAGGGATGATATTTTTTCTGACAATTGTATATCTTCTTAATTAGTATGATTTTGTACACAATTAAATATTTCGACTTCAATGTAGTTTAATGGAAGAAATTATTATTGGATACGTGCTTCAATTAATGTGGTTGATATATTGTGTTTATGATCGGATAATTTGATTTATAATACAAATTAGACGTCATTTAATATTGCAACATAAAGCATATAATAAGATAATTTTTTATTTATCAAACAAATACTTATTTGTATTAATTAAAAATACCTTTTGGGACGGGTTTTACTGTCCCTAATACCCATTTTCGCATCAATTGAAATTACCTTTTGGGATGGTTTCTACCGACCTAAATGGGTTGCCAGAATCTAAGTAGTATTAGGGACGGTTTATTCGTCCCTAATACTATTGACGGGAGAGGGAATTTTTTTACGGGAACACCATTTGGGACGGAATTATCCGTCCTTAATGCCAAATGTATATCGTCCATGAATTAACATTTAGGACGGTAAAATCCGTCCCTAAAATATTTACGAAGCCTAGGATAAGGGATGGATTTTTTGTCGTTGCAAAATCAGTCCCTAATACTCTTTGGGGGAGGTTTTTGTACGTTTAGGGATGGATTTTTACCATCCCTAATACTCATTTTTCTTGTAGTGTAGCAAAGGTCGACAGTTGAGAGATGTTAGACCCTCGAATATTTTGGATTATTGATTTGAGTAATTAAATGGGTATATTTATTGTGATTTAGTGTATCCCTTTGGCAATATGAGATTTCAAATGTGCAATGGGTAAAAGTTGAAATTCATATCATTAACGAACACATTCGTGTCTATTTCTTTTCGTTTTAATCTTGGGCCGATGGATCTCAATAACTGACTAAGTCGTACAGTAGTGTATCGGGAGGGTTCCTTATTTGGATTTCTCTTGAGAGACGTCCCACGCACGAAATTGGCAAAATTCAGGAGTTGAAGGAAATCGAATACTGAGATCCTTATTTCTCTTGCATGTACATATATGGTGGTATATTTGGTTCATGGTTATTCTTAGTATGAATCGTACAAATTAGATGTTTTGGTGCCATCTATCTTTATTAATGCTACGTGAGTGTACATATGATGTGGAATATATTAACACCCCGATAATTTAATGATTGGCATGGGTGGGCCTTTTTTTATCTCATCGGATTTGAGTATGGAATAATTGGGGAAAAACTTGAGTTTAATTACATGGGTAAAAACACGAGGTTGGGTTTCAGCGAATTCCGAGGACGAAATTATGTTATAAGGGGAGGAGAATGTAATACCCCGTAAATTTTTGGATTAAAACGTTTCGATTTAATGGGAATTTATAATTTTGGATTCATTTTTTTGTAATAAATTAATTTGGGAGAACTTAAAATTTAAGCGAGCGAAAAATAATTAACACGTAAATATAATTTTGGGTGCGTGTCGCTTTAGCATAGTAAAATATACAAGTGACATAAAGATATTTGGGACGCATTTTGGAGAGCATTGGATACTCGGTTTAGTGTTTTAATTATCTAGAATGGGGCTCGGGTTGTAGGTATATAAGTTGGGAAGCTTTGGGGCTAATTAGATTATGGGTTCAAGTCCATTTGGGTGTCCAAAAGGTGGGTTTTAGACTAAACTCGGGATTAGCACTAGTTAAGTGTTTAAGTATGGGTAAACCACTCCCACACCATCATTATAGAAAACCTAACCCGATAGTAACGGGAGAAAGAGGGTAAAAAGCCAAAGAAGAGGGAAAAGGGAAAAATCAAGGGAGAATCAAGGAGAGAAATCAAAAGGGCTTCAAGGGATATTCTTCCACAAACCTTTAAGGCAAGAATTTTCTTCCTAATTTATGTTCCAATTTATTTCTTGATGCATGTAATTTATCTCCTTGTTATATTTCTGGAAATTAGGTAATTATGTTGGTTTTGATGTTGAATAACACATGTAGAGGGTTGATCATATATCGTAGAATTGTTCCCTGAAATTAAGCATCGAACTATTGAAATTTGGGTTAGTTTCCTTAGGGTTCTCAATTACTAAATTAGGTTTTATATGAAGATTTAATTAGGGAAGAGTGGGAGACGAAATTGGGACGGAAATCTAGTGTAAAACCTAACTTCAGATGTGTTATAACCTAAGACGAATGCTGGAAAAAGTTGGATGAAATTTTGATTTATATTGGATAATATTTATGCATAAATTCTGATAATTTGGGCTTGAATTTGGTATTGATTAACATGATTAATGATCCCTTTTGAGTTAACTAAGTGGTAGGAACTTAACTAGGTAATTTCAAAGTAGAAAGAACTGTTGGGATTAGATTTGAGATGAAAAGTGTAATTCCCGTCATAGCAAAAAACGAACAGATTTGGGCTGCTGATGAGGTCCGAATCAATTCGGACTATAGTTAATCAATTTGGCTTGACCAGCGAATCAATTCGGCCCTTACCGAATCGATTCGACCCTGGGGATAAAGGGAGATGGCTTAGGATTTGGTTGTGGACATTTTTAGGAGTTCAAGCGAGTGGGCCGAACCATGTTTGGGTTAATAACGAATTTCTTAAAAATATAAATGTGTTCACATCAAATCGAAGAAACTTTATTTAACTAATGGGTTAAATAATGATAAAAGGAAATGGGAGTTAATAATCATCTGATAATTAAATATTAATTAGATAGTTGTGGATATTAGGTGGGATATTTTTGTAGTTATAGAGTAACTACCTACACTTATTATATGAGATAAATAATAGGTAATTATATATTAGAAAATTAATACTTTAATCAGTGGTAAATTATCAATAAATGGGGAATGTTGTAAACTTGAGTTGGATTCCTATGGCAATTATAGGATAATTAATCAAACATATTATATGGAGTAATAATATGAAATTTTGTGGATTTGTGTGAACTTTGGATGGATTCTTATGATAATTATAGGATAATTACCATTACATATTATATGCGAAAATAATATGTATTATATTCTATTTATGTGCGGACATACTAGTGGACTTACCTATCGGCTTGGGGATTCCTGCATTCGGGCCAATGACCACACGTCGACACAGATGGGCTTGGCGTCGTGTAGGCATATAGGTACTACGTAGGGTCTCTGTAATACCCCGTATTTTTATGCTATATTAATTTGGGGATTTATTAAATTTGGTGTGAGTTAATTATTTAATAAAATTTGGAAATTAATTATGTTATAATTATTAACGTGACGAGAGTTAGTAATTATGGGAAATTTGTCAAATATTACTAATGATCAAAGTAATATATAATGTTGGTTATATTGAATGTCAGGAGTGAATAAAATGACAATTTTGGAAATTTGAGTCGGGACGCGCCCGTGTCACGTCGGGACTAAATATTGTTAAATAAAAGAGAATATTTTATAAGTTATTCGTATGGTCATTTTGAGTGCGCCAACGCGTCCGGAAGGGTCTAGATAGTCAGAAAAGTATACTCGGGAGTTTGATTTGGGTCTCGGGGCGTTTTAGGCCTAATTAGTACCCCGGGAGGGCATTTTAGTCATTTTGTATTTTTGGGTAATTAAACCCACGAAAATTAAAAGGGTTATATAAGATATCTGGGTTATCATCTAGGGTTAGAAAGCTCAAAACACTATAACGGCCATTAGATAAGAGAGGAGAGAGCTCTCAAGGCATTCCAAGGCTCAAAACTCAACCGTTTGCACCGCCGCCACCGCCAACGCGTAGATCGCGAGGCGGGGAATGCAACCACACCAATTTCGGCACCAAACCAGATTTTTGAAAATCCCAGGCAAGTGTTTATCTTTCTTATTTCGTTGATGCATCTTTCATATTGGTTTAAGAATGATTAGGATGAATTGTATGGAAGAAAAACCCAATTTGAGATAGGAAATTGCATGTAGTGATGACTTAAATGATATTCTGGAAACCTTTGGTGATGTAGAGAATTAAACCATGAAATTTTGATGTTGTAGAAGAAGGAGATTCTGGGAAAAAAGATTAGAACCTTGATTAAGAGATTTCTAGGGTTCTTGAGTTTTAAATGAACTTATCCATGTTTAGTGACGGAAATTGACATGTGTTACATAGGAAATGCATAATATTATGTTAGGATGTTAGTAGTATAAATCTTTCGACATTTGGGAATGCAAAACTTGAATTTGGATGAAGATATGTGTTAGAACCCGTAACTGCAAAACTGCAGAAATCGCAATACCTGTTTGATCGATCGATCGAGCCCAGAGCTTCGATTGATCGAAGGTTCGATCGATCGAGCCCCAAACCTCGATCGATCGAAGGTTCGATCGATCGAGCCCCTAACCTCGATCGATCGACCCCTCTTGGCATACTTAAGTTCCCCTTTTAAAATTGTTGAACTGATTCGAAATGAAGAAAACTCCTTAGACATCCTTAATAAAATGTTTTGGGAAATGTGGAAGACCAGTAGGACATATGAATAATGTTGGGGCCTTTAATGTGAGACGAGAATTGTATTTTTGGGAAAATTACATAAGGAACGATGAATCTTGTATTAAAGGGAGAGATTACGCAAACATGATTACGACGGAAAATAGATGAAGTCCTACTGAATTTATACTTGGGAGAATAGATTCCATGAGTGTTACGTACGAAGTTGGAAAAACCCTTCGAATTAAAGTTAGAGACGAACCATTATACTTGATAAATAATAATGGGAAAATAAGGATAAATGTTGTGAATGTGGGTTATGGGATAAACCTAAATTGATATAATAAAAGTGGTATATTTATATGATTCTGTATGCATATATTATATACTTGTAAAAATCATGTCCGCGCTACTTGTTATCCCCGAGGTTACCCCGCTGGGACGATCTTATCTCGTGTGCTCTATGGGGGATATTGACTCGTACCCTAGAAGATAGAAATCCTAGGTACAGACTATCGAATCGGTAGTCACGGTCCTAAGAGACGTGAGGGTATGTACTGACCTCTTGGACTTGGAAACTATGCTTCGCCTCAATATTGTTTGTGTATGTATTTATACAGTTCGAGAGTGATTCCGAACTTGTATTCCCTTTAGTACGATTGATACGGGGATTGGATAGCAGAGTATGCCCGTACCATAATTTTTATATGGGGTGCTGTTAGAATATATATATTATACGAGTATTTAATATATATATATATGAACTTCTGAAATTTGGGAAACTGCCTACTGTGTTATGGTAAGTGAGACATGTATAATGACTCAAATTGGAAATACTTGTTTTGAAAAGTATATTATGATATTGAAAAAAAAACTTTATGAATCAATAAAGTTAAAATGAGCGTTTTGTACTAAATGAAATTTTCCTTTTAAACCATAATGTTGTTAAATCTTAAATCTTGAGAGTCACCTAAGATAAGTTACATCCTTGGGGAAAGATAGTGTGATGTATGATGAGATAGACCATTGGGAAGGTTAGTGCGATAGGAGTGCACATTAGAAGAGAGGCGAGAATTTCTCAAGAGAGTATCGCACTAATATGTTGTTGCATTGGCCTGTATCAATTTAAATACTTGCTAAACGAATTTTTAAATCATATACACTATCGGGCTCTGACCCATTTCTATTCCTATTTCTCTCTTGTATATATATGTATATATTATAGGTGCCCAGCCATAGGGGCGTCTTGCTTAGGATCCCTTGGAAGGAACGTGTTGCAGCTTAGGTGGGAGTTGCAGGCCACTTGATTAGACGATTTCATTTACTTGATTCCACTTCTATCATTCTCAGTTATTGGGGCATGTGTCGCCCTTTCCTCTAGTTATCTGTTTTATTGGGACATCTGTATTTCAGTTATTTCTAGTACTGTTACTTTGGGATTTATTCAACATGTATGTTTTACTTTAAGTTTTAAATGCTGGGATTTAGTTGTTGAATGTTTAAATTAATTGGATTATATGTTCCAGGATTATTGTGGTGTGATTCTTTAAATATTGAATTGTTGTAGATAATTAAATCTTTATTTTCAAAATAAAATTTGGAAAGTAATGTTTAAAAATGGTTTTGACACTTAGCTTAATTAAATAGGGTGTTAAATTTGGAAAAGTTATTTTTACGACAGTGATGCTAAGAATGAACCAACTGTTCACCTTAATTTTAATTTAATAAAGGAGTGAGCGCTCGGTATTTAATTAGGCGGGGTCTCACAGGTGGTATCAGAGCATCAGGTTCTAGTGTCCTTAGGATCTGTACGGCTTATCTCGTTTCCAGCTTAGCGTCTTTCAATTAGAGCCTTAATATTAGGAATGTTGTGTTCATCTTTATGCGTTGGAAATTCGTGCTTCTGCGATTTGTCGATGTGAATATTGAACTTATTTAGATTAAATTTTAATTTTCAGATGGCCCGTCAGGACGAACAAGCTAACTCCTTTGGGGAAGTCAATGAGCAAGGACAACTCACACCTCAGGTGTCTCCAAAAGGGGTACCAATCGCCGAATTTGCGGGCATTATGGCACAAGCAGTTACCTCTGCAGTCTTACAGTACCACGATCGCAACATGCAGCTTAGAGGAGGTAAAAGACCTAGAGAGGCTGGTCAAATTCATGTGACTAAAGTTAACAAATGTGCGAAGGCACCGAAATTGCGACAACAAGCCACTCAAAACCGAGACAGTTCCAGAGGTAACAAAATATTTGTAAAAGGCCAAAAGTGTCGGGGCCAACAAAGTCAGGGTCAGAATGAAGTCACGAAGGGGTGTTTCAGTTGTGGAATGGACGGTCACAAACGTCAATCTTGTTCGAATCAGACTGGGGAGAAACTACAACCCAACCATCGAGGAATTTCGGGACTCTGCTATAAATATGTACGGCAGGGTCAGCAGCAGGGCCAACAGCGTGTTCATTAGGGCCAACAGGGCCAGTGGCGTAGTGGTAACGGCCAGCAGGGCCGTGGTCAGCAGGGTCAGAGGGGAGGAAACTTCAAAGGTTGATGTTTTGGGTGTGGTAAGCATGGTCATAAGCGCCAGGATTGCCCAGGGGGTAATAGGGCCCCACAGCAGCAGGGTGCCCGTAATGAGCCACAGAGACCACTTTTTCCACCTGCCCTCCCAGCTCCAGCCCAGGTACCAGCCATACCAGCCATTCCAGCAGCTCCAGTGTAGCAGGGGCAGTTACAATATGGACGTGTCTGTAACGTCCATCAGATAGCATCATCTCAGGCACCAACCGAGATAATAGGTACGTTCCTTATACCTGGTGCTATGGGTTGAAATTTTATTTGATACTGGGCGATGCACTGTTCTATAGCTAAGCATTTTGCGAAGGCCTTAGGGTTGTTAGCCATAGTAGAGAGCACAGTGACATGTGTAGACTCACCAGTGGGGTGTGGGTCGCTTATCTTCTTTATATGCCGGGGAGTGGGGGTAGAGATTGGTACTTTGGTATTACCTGCAGACATGTTAGTCTTAGATATGCATGAGCATGATGTTATTATCGGTATGGATTGGCTCGCAGCTTATAGAGCCATGATTGATTGCTTCGGTGGGAGCATTGTTTTTGCCATTTTGGGGGAAGAGATGTTTGTAGTGGCGATGCCTCGCCCAGAGGGAGGTTCGACCGCTCATTTGTATTATATAGAGGAGGATGCCTCTAAGGAGGTTGTGATTCCGTTAGACTCGATTCCAGTTGTTCATGAGTATTCCGATGTGTTTCAGGAGATACCAGGCCTACCCCCAGTCGAGAGATAGACTTTGTCATAGATTTATTGCCAGATATGAGACCGATAGCACGCGCTCCATACCGTATGGCTCCGGAGGAGATGCGAGAGTTACGAGATCAGATAGAGCAGCTGTTAGGTCAGGGCTTCATTCGCAGAAGTACCTCACCTTGGGGCGCTCCAGTCTTGTTTGTGAAGAAGAGAGATGGTTCACTGAGGTTATGTGTGGACTACCGGGAGTTGAACAAGGTCACGATACGGAATAAGTATTCGTTGCCTCGAATCGATGATCTGTTCGACCAGCTGAGGGGAGAAACTTTCTTTTCGAAGATAGATCTGAGGTCGGGGTACCATCAACTACGTGTTAGAGAGCAGGATGTTTCAAAGACTGCCTTCTTGACGAGATATGGGTCTTACGAGTTCAGAGTGATGCCATTTGGTCTCACAAATGCTCCAGCCGTGTTCATGGACTTAATGAACCGAGTATTAAGAGAGTTATTAGATCAATTTATCATCGTCTTCATAAATGACATTTTGATATATTCACACTCCGAGGAGGATCATACCGAGCACTTGAGGCGGGTTCTTCAGACTTTACGAGAGCATCAGTTGTATGCTAAGTACGAGAAGTGTGGATTCTGGTTGCGAGAGGTACATTTCTTTGGGCATGTTGTTTCTGAACAGGGGATAACAGTTGACCCGAGTAAAGTGTTAGCGGGGATGGAGTGGGGACAGCCCACGGCACTGACGGAAGTGCGTAGTTTCTTGGGGTTAGCCGGATACGACAGGAGATTCATTCGGGGATTCTCCAAAATAGCGGGTCCATTGACGAACCTGACTCGCAAAGGGGTACCATATGTTTGGGATGATGCTTGTCAATTGGCTTTCGACGAGCTGAAAGACAAGCTTACTTGAGCACCAGTCCTTGCTTTACCGAAGTCGGGTGTGGAGTTCCTGGTTTACATCGATGCCTCTTTACGGGGACTTGGGGGAGTACTTCAACAGGAAGAGAAGGCTATAGCTTTTGCCTCCCGCAAGCTTAAGCCGCATGAGAAGAATTACCCCACCCACGACCTGGAGTTAGCAGCGGTCGTTTTTGCACTGCGGATATGGAGACACTATTTATTGGGGGAGAAGTTTCGTTTGTTCACAGACCACAAGTCACTGCAGTACCTGTTCACTCAGCGAGAGCTGAATATGCGTCAGCGCAGATGGTTAGAATTTGTGAAGGACTATCAGTTCGACATACAGTATCATCCAGGGAAAGCCAACGTAGTTGCTGATGCGTTGAACCGTAGACCGGTAAGTGAGGTAGCGGACGTCTGGAAAGCAAAGTGGAAGGAGTTGGGTCACCTGGACGCAGTAGCCCGTTCCTTCGTATCTGTTATGACAGTCACACCCGAGATTGTTACGAGGGTAATACAGGCCCAAACCACAAACCCGTTTTGCGAGGAACGGATTGTACGACTTTTAGCCGAGGGTGCTGAGTCCTATTCTATTAGTTCTGATGGGGGTTTGAGGTTTAATGGGAGGTTAGTGGTTCCAGAAGGGGCAGAAATGCGTCATGCAGTGATGACCCAATCTCACGGGTCCCGTTTTGCGGTACATCCTAGAGGAGATAAGATGTACCAGGATATGAGGAGGCAATACTGGTGGATTGGGATGAAGAAGGACATTGCTGAGTTCGTGTCCAAATATTCTGCCTGCCAGCTGCTGAAGGTGAACCATCAAAAACCGTCAGGATTGCTTCAGCCATTGGAAGTACCCGCATGGAAGTGGGAGAGTATTTCCATGGATTTTATTACAGGATTGCCTACATCACAACGGGGCCACAACTCCATCTGGATGATTGTAGACCGTTTGACCAAGGTGGCTCATTTTCTGCTAGTGCGGACAGATTATAACACAGGTCAGTATGCTCAGTTGTTCATTGCTAAGATTATCAGATTACATGGGGTTCCCCTGAATATTGTGTCAGATAGAGACAAGATTTTCGTATCACGTTTTTGGGAAAGCTTTCAGGAGGCTATGGGTACTGAGTTGAGGTTGAGTTCATCTTATCACCCACAGACAGATGGACAGACAGAGCGTACTAATCAGATGTTAGATGATATGCTACGCATGTGTGTTCTTAATTTTGGAGGAGGTTGGGAGCCACATCTTCCACTGGTAGAGTTTGCTTATAATAACTCTTATCAGTTTATGATTGGTATGGATCCATTTGAGGCTTTGTATGGCAGGCCTTGTCGTTCTCCAACTTGTTGGCTCGAGGTGGGGGATAACAAGTTGCTAGGACCAGAGGTGATTCAAGAAACCTCCGCGAGGATTGAGATGATCAGGAGTCGCATTCGAGTAGCCTAGGACAGGCAGAAGAGCTACACCGATGCGAAACGGTTCTTTCGGGAGTTTAATGTGGGGGACCAAGTGTTACTACGTGTATCTCCTATGAAGGGAGTGATGAGGTTCGGGAAGAAAGGGAAATTGGCCCCGAGGTACGTGGGACCATTTCCCATTATCGGGAGGATTAGGCCGGTAGCATACAAATTGGGACTACCAGAGCATTTACATCGCATTCACGATGTATTCCACATCTCGTCGTTGAGACGGTATCTTCGGGATGATATGGACCATACTCACATCGCGATAGATGAGATAGACTTACAGCCTAACAGCTCTTACGAGGAGAGACCTGTGGCTATCCTAGACTATAGTGAGAGGAGATTGAGGTCGAAGATAGTCCCACTTGTACGGGTCCAGTGGGAGCATCATAATGTGGAGGAATCCACTTGGGACGCGAGGCCGATATGCGCGAGAGATATCCAGATTTGTTCTTACCAGGTATGCCCTATTTTTCGAATTTCGGGACGAAATTTTGTTATTAGGGGGGAAGTATGTAATACCCCGTATTTTTATGCTATATTAATTTGGGGATTTATTAAATTTGGTGTGAATTAATTATTTAATAAAATTCGGAAATTAATTATGTTATAATTATTAACGTGACGAGAGTTAGTAATTATGGGAAATTTGTCGAATATTACTAATGAGCAAGGTAATATATAATATTGGTTATATTGAATGTCACGATTGAATAAAATGACAATTTTGAAAATTTGAGTCGGGACGCGCCCGTGTCGCGTCGGGACTAAATATTGTTAAATAAAAGTGAATATTTTATAACTTGTTCGTATGGTCGTTTTGAGTGCGCCAACGCGTCCAGAAGGGTCGAGATAGTCAGAAAAGTATACCCGGGAGTTTGATTTGGGTCTCGGGGCGTTTTAGGCCTAATTAGTACCCCGAGAGGGCATTTTAGTCATTTTGTATTTTTGGGTAATTAAACCCACGAAAATTAATAGGGTTATATAAGATATCTGGGTTATCATCTAGGGTTAGAAAGCTCAAAACACTAGAACGGCCAATAGAGAAGAAAGGAGAGAGCTCTCAAGGCATTCCAAGGCTCAAAACTCAACCGTTTGCACCGCCGCCACCGTCAAAGCGTAGATCGCGAGGCGGTGAACGCAACCACACCAATTTCGGCACCAAACCAGATTTCTAAAAATCCCAGGCAAGTGTTTATCTTGCTTATTTCGTTGATGCATCTTTCATATTGGTTTAGGAATGATTAGGATGAATTGTATGGAAGAAAAACCCAATTTGAGATAGGAAATTGCATGTAGTGATGATTTAAATGATATTCTGGAAACTTTTGGTGATGTAGAGAATTAAGCCATGATATTTTGATGTAGTAGAAGAAGGAGATTCTAGGAAAACAGATTAAAACCTTGATTAAGAGATTTCTAGGGTTCTTGAGTTTTAAATGAACTTGGGCTTGTTAATCCATGTTTAGTGACGAAAATTGACATGTGTTACGTAGGAAATGCATAATATTATGTTAGGATGTTAGTAGTATAAATCTTTGGACGTTTGGGAATGCAAAACTTGAATTTGGATGAAGATATGTGTTAGAACCCGTAACTGCAAAACTGCAGAAATCGCAATACCTGTTTGATCGATCGATCGAGCCCAGAGCTTCGATCGATCGAGCCCCTAACCTCGATCGATCGACCCCTCCTGGCAGACTTAAGTTCCCCTTTTAAAATTGTTGAACTGGTTTGAAATGAAGAAAACTCCTTAGACATCCTTAATAAAATGTTTTCGGAGATGTGGAAGACCAGTAGGATATATGAATAATGTTGGGGCCTTTAATGTGAGACGAGAATTGTATTTTTGGGATAATTACATAAGGAACGATGAAATCTTGTATTAAAGGGAGAGATTACGTAAACATGATTATGATGGAAAATAGATGAAGTCCTACTGAATTTATACTTGGGAGAATAGATTCCATGAGTGTTACGTCGTAAGTTTGAAAAACCCTTCGAATTAAAGTTAGAGACGAACCATTATACTTGATAAATAATAATGGGAAAATAAGGATAAATGTTGTGAATGTGGGTTATGGGATAAACCTAAATTGATATAATAAAAGTGGTATATTTATATTATTGTGTATGCATATATTATATACTTGTAAAAATCATGCCCGCGCTACTTGCTATCCCTGAGGTTACCGCGCTGGGACGATCTTATCTCGTGTGCCTTATGGGGGATATTGACTCGTAACCTATAAGATAGAAATCCTAGGTACAGACTATCGAATCGGTAGTCACGGTCCTAAGAGACGTGAGGGTATGTACTGACCCCTTGGACTTGGAAACTATGCTTCGCCTCAATATTGTTTGTGTATGTATTTATATAGTTCGAGAGTGATTTCGAACTTGTATTCCCTTTAGTACGATTGATATGGGTATTGGATAGCAGAGTATGCCCGACCATAATTTTTATATGGGGTGCTGTTAGAATATATATATTATACGAGTATTTAATATATATATGAACTTCTGAAATTTGGGAAACTGCCTACTGTGTTATGGTAAGTGAGACATGTATAATGACTCAAATTGGAAATACTTGTTTTGAAAAGTATAGTATGATATTGAAAAAAAAAACTTTATGAATCAATAAAGTTAAAATGAGCGTTTTGTACTAAATGGAATTTTCCTTTTAAACCATGATGTTGTCAAATCTTAAATCTTGAGAGTCACCTAAGATAAGTTAAATCCTTGGGGAAAGATAGTGTGATGTATGATGAGATAGACCATTGGGAAGGTTAGTACGATAGGAGTGCACATTAGAAGAGTGATGAGAATTTCTCAAGAGAGTGTCGCACTAATATGTTGTTGCATTGGCCTGTATCAATTTAAATACTTGCTAAACGAATTTTTAAATCATATACACTATCGGGCTCTGACCCGTTTCTATTCCTCTTTCTCTCTTGTATATATATGTATATATTACAGGTTCCCAGCCATAGGGGAGTCTTGCTTAGGATCCCTTGGAAGGAACATGCTATAGCTTAGGTGGGAGTTGCAGGCCACTTGATTAGACGATTTCATTTACTTGATTCCACTTCTATCATTATCAGTTATTGGGGCATGTGTCGCCCTTTCCTCTATTTATATGTTTTATTGGGACATCTGTATTTAAGTTATTTCTAGTACTGTTACTTTGGGATTTATTCAGCATGTATGTTTTACTTTAAGTTTTAAATGCTGGGATTTAGTTGTTGAATGTTTAAATTAATTGGATTATATGTTCCAGGATTATTGTGGTGTGATTCTTTAAATATTGAATTGTTGTAGATAATTAAATCTTTATTTTCAAAATAAAATTTGGAAAGTAATGTTTAAAAATGGTTTTGACACTTAGCTTAATTAAATAGGGTGTTAAATTTGGAAAAGTTATTTTTACGACAGTGATGCTAAGAATGAACCAACTGTTCACCTTGATTTTAATTTAATAAAGGCGTGATCGCCCGGTATTTAATTAGGAGGGGTGTCACAGTCTCCACCCTCGAGGTGTAGGTGTGGCATTGACCCTTCCTGTATATCGCTGGGTATGGGCCATACACAGTTGTCCTGCGTATGGACCGCCCCCAACTTATATGTGTTTTTTGGGGTCCTCTTAGGATGTCAGGATTCATTTTGACTGTCCGATTTGGATGCTAGGTTTCCTTCGGGCTTTTCGATAGAGCATGAATTCGACACCAATGTTAGATGCCCTTTTGTGTCACATATATGGAAGGACATATATTATAAATTCCCCAGTTACTATATAAATAGATTAATTGCCTAAGGATGTGGCCATAAATTTATTTGTGATCATTTATTGCATAGTGGTTTTTATGCTTCTTTGGTGGATATTGCGAGACTGGAAAATTATAGGTAATTATAATTAAATGCAGTCAGCACATTTAAATCAGTTAATCATTGCATAAAATTGGCACATAATCGTAGTTGTTACATTGGGGACTTTGGGATGCGATACATGTCATACTTAGATGAGAGGTGAGGTATTATACGTATGTGAGTGTCAAAGAGGGGGGATACTTATTTTGCATCAACTGTATTATTGCATCATAAATTAATCAAGTTAATTCTTTCACACCTCGGGCTCTGACCTAAATTATAAATGTTTCCCCACAGGTTATTTCTAGACATGGATAACAGGACAGTTATTGTACCAGCATTACGATATCTCAGTGCTTAGCAGCCTTCTGGATTGAGGACTCTAGCTTAGGAGATTTTCTGCTAGAGATTAGTTATTTTCCTTGGAAGCATTGTAAGGGCATAAGCCCAAGAATTATTTAGTTATTTACATTATGTTGGAGTTTGTGATATTACTTGTAGTTGGATTATTCTCCAATTAGTGTTGGTTTGGTTTTCATTATTGTCAGAGTTATATTCATAATGTTTTAAAGTAATGGCTTTTAAATTACCATATTTATGTTACGTTGTGTTGAGAATGGTATCAATTGATCGACAAGCCCCATCTTCGATGTATTGTGTCTGCCAGCCTTTACATGGGAATATGGGGATTGTAACAGTTGGTATCAGAGCATGGATCAAGTATCCTTAGGATCTGTGTTTGAGCTCGTTATGTTCTATATTGCACTTTTTTATGTCGAGCCCTATGTTTTGGAATCATTATATTCTTAAAATTAAGATTGATTCGAACCTTGTTTTCTTTCAGATGGAAAACGAACATAGGGGTAAACCCAAGAGAGTAGCCGCGCTAGTTAGGGAGGAGGAGGCTCGCCAGGAGCCACCGCAACCACCACAGGCTCCACATGACTCACAGTTAATTACTCCAGTGGAGATAGCCACTATAGTGTCCCAGACAGTAACCACAGTGATGGCGGACATACTACATCATTTTTCGCCGCCTTAGGCACCACAGCAGCCACCACTATAGGTGGCTATTCCAGCACAGGCACCGGGCTATGCATGGGACCATAAGAAGGAGGCCTTTTTTAGTGACCATCCTCCAGAGTTTACAGGAGGGTCGCACATTCTGACTTCTATTCGTTGGAAGAAGGACATTGAGAGGCACTTAAGGATGGTGGATTTCATGCCCATTCAGAAATAGATGTTAGCATCTTTCATATTGGTGGGAGCCACCCTTCAGTGGTTGGAGGCAGTGATGACAGTCGAGGAGAGGGACAGTCTCATGATAGATCAATTCTGGGAGAGGTTTGAGGGGTAATACTTTCCCCTAGCTATGCAGTCCAAGATAAGGACTAGGTTTATGAATTTCAAGCAAGAGGGACGTAGGGTTGCAGAGTACGAGGAGGAATTCACGGCCCTATCGTATTTTACAAAGGGAGATGTACGTACCAAATAGATGAAGATAAAGCATTTAATTAAGCATTCGGCTTGGCACATTAGACAATCATTATTGGGGAATCTGACTTTCACTACATATAACCAAGTAGTGAATGATTTTTTTTGTATTTCCATGATCATAGGGCATTTCATAAAGATAAGGGGGAGAATAGACACCGCTCTAAGGCATCTAGACATCAAAATAGGATAAATATGAGTAGTATTTAAAAGGCCCAGCAGTCTTAGGATCCTTAATATATAGGGCAACACAAGAGATATAGGGGTTTAGATAATAGGAAAAGACAGGGCCAAGGACAACAACAGGGAAGCCACCAAGGCTAAGGGAATCAAAATCAGGATCAACACGATGTACCACAAGATAGAAAAAAGTTTCAGGGTAAGTGTTTTGTTTGCGGTGAGAAGGGCCACCTCTCTAGGAGGTGCCCTCAGGGGAATCGAGCGGCACAGGAGGATCGTAGACTGCTGCATGTACACCCAGTGGCGGTAGTGCCAGTCGCACCAGCACTACCTGCTCCACCTCAGGGACAGTAGCCGCATTTGTAATACGGGCATGTGTATCACCTCTCACTAGGAGAGGGGTGAGAGCCAACATAGATAGAAATAGTATGATCACTAATCCTTTTATTTTATAGAATATACTTAGTTTAGTACTAGTGCATGGTACTACTAGTAGGAGATATCTCACTTGCACATTGGGGAGGGTAGACTCCATTTTATTTTCATTCTCCCGCGAGTTGAGGTACATCCATTTATGATGCCATATGTGTTAGGGTATGGGGATTTACCTCAGGAGAACTTAAACCATAGTGGTTGTGTTGATATTTATGGGAACAATTAATTTTACTAATCGAAGTGGTGTGACTAGTTGGTATGAACATTTATTTTCGCTGTGGAAAATGCTAAAGGAAATTGTGAGAGTTTGAGTTTAAATATAGTTAAGTGATTAATTATAGGTCCTAAGGACCCTTATAAGATTTAGTGGGTATGTTATAAACACACGTAGTGGAATGACGGATCTCAACGACCGACGGTGCTATGTAGTACTGTATCGGGAGGGTTCCTTATTTGGATTTCGCTTGCAAGACATCCCACGCATAAAAGTAGTAAAGGTCGGGAGCTGAGAGATGTTAGAGCCTCGAATATTTTGGATTATTGATTTGAGAAATTAAATTGGTATATTTATTATTATTTAGTGTATCCCTTGGGCAATATGAGACTTTAAATTGGCAACGGGTAAAAGTTGAAATTTATATCATTAATGCGCATATTCATGTCTATTTCTTTTTGTTTTAATCTTAGGCTGATGGATCTCAATAACTGATTACGCCGTACAGTGGTGTATCGGGAGGGTTCCTTGTTTGTATTTTGCTTGCGAGATCTCCCACGCACGCAATTGACGAAAGTCGGGAGTTGAAGGAATTCGAATACTGAGATCCTTATTTCTCTTGCATGTACATATATGGTGGTATATTTGGTGTATGGTTATGCTTAGTATGAATGGTACAAATTAGATGTTTTTGTGCCATCTATCTTTATTAATGTTACGTATGTGTACATATAATGTGGAATATATGAACACCCTAGTATTTTAATGATAGGCATGGGTGGGCCTTTTCTTTATCTCATGGGATATGAGTATGGAATATTTGGGGGTAAAACTTGAGTTTAATAACACAGGTAAGAACACGAGGTTGGGTTTTAGCGAATTTGGAGGACGAAATTACGTTATAAGGGGAGGAGAATCTAATACCCCATAAATTTTTGAAATAAAACATTTTGATTTAATGGGAATTTATAATTTTGGATTCATTTTTTTATAATAAATTAATTTGGGAGAACTTAAAACTTGAGCGAGTGAAAAATAATTAACACATAAATGCAATTTTAGGCGCGTGTTTTTTAGCACAGTAAAATGTACAAGTGAAATAAAGATATTTGGGATACGTTTTGGAGAGCGTTGGATACTCGGTTTAATGTTTTAAATATTTAGAATTGGGCTTGGTTTATAGGTATATAAGTTGGGAAGATTTTGGGCTAATTAGATTATGGGTTCGGGTCCATTTGGGGGCTCAAAAGTTAGATTTTAGGCCCAACTCGGGATTATCACTCGTTAAGTGTTTAAGTGGGGGTAAACCACTCCCCCACTATCCTTATAGAAAACCTAAACTGACAGTAACGGGAGGAAGAGGGGGAAAAGGCAAAAAAGAGGAAAAAGGGGAAGAGCAAGGGAGAATCAAGGAGAGAAATCAAAAGGGCTTCAAGGGATATTCTTCCACAAACCTTTAAGTCTAGAATTTTCTTGATAATTTATGTTACAATTTATTTCTTGATGCATGTAATTTATCTCCTTGTTATATTTTCGGGAATTAGGTAATTATGTTGGTTTTGATGATGAATAACACATGTAGAGGGTTGATCCTATATTGTAGAGTTGTGGGGTAAAACCTCACTTTAGATGTGTTATAACCGAAGACAAATGATGGAAAAAGTTGGATGAAATTTTGATTTATGTTGGATAATATTGATGCATAAATTCTTAAAATTTGTGCATGAATTCGGGATTAATTGGCATGATTAATGATCCCTACTGAGTTAACTAAGTTGTAGGAACTTAACTAGTTGATTTCAAAGTAGAAACAACCCTTGGGATTGGATTTGATATGAAAAGTGTGATTCTCATCATAGCAAAAAACGAACAGATCTCGGTTGCTCCTCAGATCCAAATCGATTCGGACTATAGAGAATCGATTCGGGCCATAACGAATCGATTCACCCCTAGGGACAAAGGGAGTTGGGCTTGGAATTTGGTTGTGGACATTTTTAGGAGTTCAAGTGAGTGGGCGGAACCATGTTTCGACTAATAACGAATTTCTTAAAAATATAAATGTGTTCACATCAAATCAGAGAAACTTTATTTAATTAAGGGGTTAAATAATTATAAAAGGGAATGGGAGTTAATAATCATCTGATAATTAAATATCAATTGGATACTTGTGGATATTAGGTGGGATATTTAGGTAATTATAGAGTAACTACCTACACTTATTATATGAGATAAACAATAAGTAATTATATATGGGAAAATCAATACTTTAATCAGTGGTAAATTATCAATAAATGGGGAATGTTGTTGACTTGGGTTTGATTGGTATGAAAATTATAGGATAATTACTCTTACATATTATATGTTGTAATAAAATGAAATGTTGTGGATTTGTGTGAACTCTGGATATATTCTTATGGTAATTATAGGATAATTACTATTACATATTATATGCAAAAACAATATGTATTATATTATATTTGTGTGTGGACATACCAGTGGACTTACCTATCGCCTAGGGGGTTCACGTGTTCTATCCAATGACCACACGTCGGCACAGGTGGGCTTGACGTCGTGTAGGCATACAGGTACTACGTAGAGGCTCCACCCCCTAGGGGTAGGTGTGGCTCTGACCCTTCATGTATTGTTGTTTGGTCTGGTCCGTATACAGGTGTCCTGCTTGGTACCACCCCCAACTTATGTGTGTTTTGTGGTGTCCGCTTAGGATGATAAGATTCCTTCGGACTGTCCACTTTGGATGTTAGGATTCCTTCGAGTTTGGCGATAGAGCATGAATTTGACACCAACAGTAGATGCACTTGTGTGTCACATATATGGAAGGACATATATTACAGATTCCCCGGTTACTATATATATAAATTAATTGCGTAAGGATGTGACCATAAATTTATTTGTGATCATTTATTGCATAGTGGATATTTATGCTTCTTAGGTTGAGGTTGTGAGATTGGAAAAATATGGATAATTATAATTAAATGTAGTCCGCACATTTAAATCAGTTAATCATTGCATAAAATTGGCACGTAGTCGTAGTTGTTACATTGGGGACTTTGGGATGCAAGACATGTTACACTTAGATGAGAGGTGTGGTGTTATACGCATGTGAGTGTCGAAAAGGGGGAAATACTTATTTTTCATCAACTGTATTATTACATCATAAATTAATTAAGTTAATTCTTACACACCTCGGTCACTGACCCTAATTATAAATCCCCCTCCCCAGCTTATTTCTAGATAGGGATAGCATGACTGTTGTTGTACGAGCCTTGTGATTTCTCAGTGCTTAGCAGCCTCTCAGATTGTGGAGTCTAGCTTAGGTGCTTTTCTTTCAGAGTTTAGTTATTTTATTTGGAAGCATTATAAGGACATAAGCCCAATATTTATTTAGTTATTTACATTATGTTGGAGTTTGTGATGTTACTTGTAGTTGGATTATTCTCGAGTTAGTGTTGGTTTGGTTTTAATTATTGTCAAAGTTATATTCAAAAAGTTTTAAAGTATTGGCTTTTAAATTACCATATTTATGTTACGTTGTGCTGAGAATGGTATTAATTGACCGACAAGCCCCATCTTCGGCGTATTGTGCTTGGCCAGCCTTTACATGAGAAAATGGGAGTTGTTACAATTATGGACTTTGTACGATGATTCAGTTTTTATTATTCATTTATTAAATCAGTTTTATTCAAATAGTTTTTATTCATTGTGCTTTTTTATATAAAGTAAAGAAGTTTGTATTACTTCAGTGTTGAGGACCGTATAAATTGTTGATAAGTCTCATCTTTGGCGTATTGATCCTGGCCATCCTTTATATGAAAAAATTGGGGTTGTTACAGAAACTATTTTTAAAAAAAATATTTTTAACTTTTTATAACTATTTAAAAAAAAACACTTCAACTGTATAAACGAAAACTTCTTAACTGTTTTTAAAATAAAAATTAAAATTAAAATGTTTTATAATTGTTTCAATAAAAACAAAAATTTGTGTTTTAAATTTAAAGTGTTTAAAGAAAACTATTTTTAATAAGAAACTATGAACATTGGTCTCAACTTCGAAACCTTCCAAATGATACCAGACTTTAAGCGGTGTGTGTGTTAAGGATGTAGAGAGTGGCGGATCCAGGATTTTTGGTCGAGAGGGGCGAAAGTTTCGAGTGGTGAGGTGATTTTTTTTATTATTTTGAGTTTCATACAAATTATATATTTATAATGCTCAAACAACTACCTCAATAATTATTAACAATACCTAATTAATTTCAAGAAATAAACACTGCTTAATATTCACAATACCCAAATTTGAGGTTGAACTTCTTGACGGAGAAGATTATCGGACCCCGCATTGGGAGATTATTGAACCTCGATTTCGGATACAATCTAGGGGAATACATTATACAGTCAAGTAGAAGTTGTTATAAACATAAAATAGGTATTTTATTTTTAAAATTGCTAAATTGAATCTTAATCTAGAATGGAGAGATTTGTAAAAATACATAAATCTTAAAAATACCTAAATATGCGCATATAACAAAACCACATATAGATAACATTACTAAGCTACTAATGTTCATACACTTACCCTCATCTTTGTAAATGATAGGAGGTAACCTTTAAGTTTGACTGTTTACCAAAAAACCCTATTTTTTAACTGGGGCGGCTGCCCCTGTTCGCCTCACTGTCCGTCAGCCCCTGGATGTAAAGTCCAAATGGATTGTTCGAGTTGAGGTTCAGAGTAAAAAAAAATTGTTTTCAACTTTTTGTAAATGTTTTTTTGAAATAAACATTTCAACAGTTTTAATAAAAAAGTTCTTAACTGTTTGTTGATTAAATGTTTATAAAAAGTAAAAAAAACATGTTGATAACTGTTAAGAAGTTTTTTTTAAACAATTCAATTATTTTTTTGTTTTTAAAAATAGTTATAAAAAGTTAAAATAATTTAAATAAACATTTTCTTTTTGGAAATAGTTTTTTTTTATAACAACTTTATATTGAAAATACAAATTTTTAGTTTTTACAAAAGAATTATAAATATTTTACTTTTATAAACTTTTTTTTAAACAGTTAAGAACTTTTTTTAAAAAAATAGTTCAAGTGCTTTTTTTTAATACAGTTATAAACAGTTAGAAACGATTTTTTTTAATAATAGTTTCTTATTACAAAAATATTTTTTTAAATATATCTATTATTGAAAATATAGACTTTTACCTTTTATTAAAATAATTATAAACATTTCACTTTTTATAAATATTTTAAAAAACCATTTAAGATTTTTTTTAAAATAATTGTAATTTTTCTTTTAAACCCGTTATAAAAATCTATTTAAAAAAAATACTTTCTTATCAAAAATATTTTTTTTAAAAGAACAGCTTTTTATTTAAAATGTAGATATTTAGTTTTTATTAAATATGTTTTTTTAGTTGGATGTAAAAAAGTGAAACCTTTATATTTTGCCTTACCAAAAAACCCAAACCCATAAGACAAAATATAAAGGTTTCACTTTTTTACTTTCAAGTAAAATAAATGTATTTAATAAAAACAAAAATTCTGAATTTTTAATAAAAAGTTGTTTTTGTAGAAACTATTTTTTTTAAATAAATTATTAAAAGTTTTTTCAAAAACAAACATAAACATTTCAATTGTTTTAAAGAAAAATTGTTAATTGGTTTTATAATAAATATAAATCATTATATTTTCATAATTGCTTCTGTAAAAACTAAATATCCAAATTTTATATAAGAGCCTTTTTTTTTAAGAAAATCATTTTAATAAGAAAATGTTTTTAGAAAAAATGTTATTAACTTTTTATACTTGTATTAAAATAAAAATAAAAAAAATCACTTCAACTATTTTTAAAAAACTTCTTAACTGTTTAAAAATAATGTTTATAAAAAGTAAAATGTTTATAAAAATTTTAATAAAAACTAAAAACTTGTATTTTCAATATAAAGTTGTTTTTTAAAAAAACTACTTCTATTACGAAATTTTTAAATTTTTTTTTTTAACTTTTGTAACTAGTTAAAAAAAAACAATTCAACGGTTTAAAAACTACTTAATAGTTATTAACATGTTTTTTTTTTAACTTTTTGCAAACATTTTTATAAAAAACAGTTAAAGAAGTTTTCTACTAAAATAGTTGAATTGTTTTTTAAAAAAATAGTAATAAAAACTAAAAAACAATTTTTATTAATAATCTTAAACCTCCACACGAAGAAGTGCTTTGGACCCTTAATCCTTATGATCATTTAGGAGGTTTAATACTGGGGACTTATGATCACACTTTCTTATTAAAAATAATTTTCTTGAAAGAGAGTTTTATTGGAATTGCAAATTTTTAATTTTTATTGAAACAGTTATAAACATTTTACATTTTAATTTTTGAAAACGGTTAAGAAGTTTTCTTTTTTAATAGTTAAAATGTTAATTTTTGTTTTTTTAAACGGTTATGAAAGTTTAAAATATATTTTTTTAAATAGTTTCTTATTAAAAATAGGTTTTGAAAAAAATCAGTTTTTTTATGATGTTTTTTACTCAATATACAAATTTTTAGTTTTTATTAAATACATTTTTTTTAGTTATGAGCACAAAAGTGGTCCCTTTACATTTTGTCTTATTATGTGGATATGGGTTGTGAATTTTTTTGTATGTCACGCTAATGTTACTGTTCTTTTAATACCAAAGAAATTTTCTTAAATGGTGTTCATAATAACTATGTTTTTTAGTATTTACATAGGGGCGTGAGATTTACACACATTTTGGTAGACACGTTAATATGTTGTGTTTAGACTTAGTAAAATGAGCCATGACACGATACCACGGCACAAATCAACACGAAGTTATATGTTAATGTGAATCCTAAATGGTTTTGAGTCATATCAGTGCCAAACTAATAAGACCTAATGGATAATGGGTTGGGTTAGTGTTGACCCCCTTCACCCGTTAATATCTGATAAAGCCCGTTAAGACATATTAATTTAAGTATATAAAATATATTGTTAGAACTTACAAAGAGTTTATATGACTTGATGTTAATTTTATCATAACAATTTTCACTAAATGAAATAGTTTGTAGTGTCAATGAATTCATGGGTACACTTGTGTTTAAAAATTAGTTCATATGTCAACTTGTATACTACATCAACACCAATTTTCTCACGTAGAGGCTAGCCAAGCACGATACGTCGAAGATGGGGCTTATCAACAATTTATACCATTCTTGGCACTAAAGGAATAAAAACTTTATTTATTTTATATCAAAATCCAGAATGAATAAAAACACTAAAAAAAGTCTTTTACACGAATAATAAAATTGCGTCAGCATACAATGTGCATAATGTAAAACTAAATACAGCTAACATAAATAAACACTTGGACTTATGCTCGTACGACTTTCCAGAATGTAATAAAATGACAAAGAGACTAAAGCACAACCTATACAAGAGCCAATGGAGCGGAATTCACTACATCCAATGCAACTGCAAGCCTGATCCATCGTCCATTCTGCTTCACATGCCATTAAGAGTACTTGGAGGGGAAACATTTATATTTTGGGTCAGAGCTCGAGGTGTGAAAGGATTCTTCACCAATAAATATACAATTTATTACTATTCCATATTCACGTCTCCTCATTGACGCTCACATGTAATGAGTACCTCACCTCTCATCTACAAGCAGTCCTATTAATCTCCCAAAATGAATATCAATTTTAAACCTCCATTATTTAGCCATCCATGTAAACAATAAACCATTTCCCTTATGCACTAACTACAAGTGGTTCCTCGTGCCTGACACCCCTATCCCCGAATAGATTTCATAATATAAAATTCTCAATATACATAAACTAAGTGCAGTTCCTTACATTTCATAGCCTGTGACCCTCGTCTAGTTCTTCAAATCATTTAATCATTAAATTCATATTTTCTGTCGTCTACCCCGTTAGACTATAAGTTTCAGTTTCATAGGTTACCAAATTATTATTTTCATTTAATAATTGTTACACCATTTCTCATTCTATTTAATGTTTGTCTGCTCCCTTAGACTATCCAATTATTATTATTATTATTATTATTATTATTAATTGTTTGCGGCATTATTCATTAAGACTCATCTTCGTCCTTAGTTATCCACATCATTTTATTAGCCCAATTTCATCATTATTAAACAATGTCTACATCTTTAGACAAAAAGGGCACTATCCCATAAGGGATACCACAATGTGTGTAGAGGGGGCCTGAAGGTAATCTTGGGATTAGGGATAATCCACCAATTAGCAACAGTGTTCTGAGGATAAGCTCGGCGTGGCAACTCAAGCGTGGCATCTTGGTGAGGCAACTCAAGCGTGGCAGCTTGGGGAGGCAGCTCAGCGCGGCAACTCAAGCGTGGCATCTTGGTGAGGCAGCTCAGCGTGGCAGCTCAAGCGTGGCATCTTGGTGAGGCAACTCAAGCGTGGCAGCATGGGGAGGCAGCTCAGCGCGGCAACTCAAGCGTGGCATCTTGGTGAGGCAGCTCAGCGCAGCAACTCAAGCGTGGCATCTTGTTGAGGCAACTCAAGCGTGGCAGCTTGGGGAGGCAGCTCAGTGCAGCAACTCAAGCGTGGCATCTTGGGGAGGCAGCTCAGCGTGGCAGCTCAAGCGTGGCATCTTGGTGAGGCAACTCAAGCGTGGCAGCTTGGGGAGGCAGCTCAGTGTGGCAACTCAAGCGTGGCATCTTGGTGAGGCAGCTCAGCGTGGCAAGCTCAAGCGTGGCATCTTAGTGAGGCAGCTTGGCGTGGCAACTCGTACTTTAGCTTATTGTTACTTTGTCATATTATAGCTTTGTTTATATTGACTACGAGTTGTAACGACTGTAATGTTGTAACAAGAATAATGAATGGGTGTGAGGTCGAACGGTACTCGCGAGAGACCAGACTTGGCAGGGCCTGGGAGAGCTTTCATGCTCTATCGAACAACCTCACCGTGGGAACTTTAGAGGGACTTGGTTTGGAGGATTGAGAAGTGGGGCACCGTTGGGGCTTGTCCTGACCATCTTAGATACACCTGGTAAAACACCGAAAGATCTTCACCGTGGAACCTAGAGCAAAGTAGCTTCGAGTTCCATCGGGAGCTTTGTTGTGAACCAAACAGCCCTCTACTTTATGTCCCATCTACTGTAGGTGATGTCACTAGCCAGCTAGACAACGTCAAGTCTGCACTTGAGTAAACCACCGTGGTATTTGGGGCTGTCAGACGGTTGGTAAGCAACCTCTGTGGCAACAACCCCCTGACACACAGTGGTTAGGCAAAAGGCATGTCTTGGCATTTAATGTTTATGGCATAAAGACAACTAGTGCATCAGGCATTTAATGTTGGTGACATAAGGTATGAGGGAGGTCTTTCACAGGCATTAATGACTTGGCTGCCTCGGGGGTGGTGTGGGGGCTATTTAAAAGCCTCAACCACCTCCAAGGAGGATCATCGATCAAGAAGTCCTAAAAGAGAGTTCATTTGGAGATATCCCTCTAAGAGTTTGAGAAATTATTTACTAGAGAGAGTTATTGAAAAAACCAGAGAGTTCTGCCACCCACCATTTGTCATTTATTGCGAAGCTTTTAATACATGACAGAGATCCTTGAGAGTGTTTAGTGTGTTTGCCTGCCTACCAAGGTGTATCTAGGGTGTTTACTTCTCTCTCCCTCTAGCTAAGTTATTTCTGAGTTCTTTATTATATTGTGAGTTGTACACGAGAGATTTGTGAGTATAAGCTGGGTTCCATACATTCCAAACTGTTCTTTGTGTCTTGTGGCTAAATCACTAGTGTTTACTGACTAACCTTGTCATCACCATACTCAAAAGGGGTTACGCCTCCATCTTATCTAAACTACCCTCTTACAATGTGTAAATGGGTAAATATAAATGACTTCAAAAGAAATCATTACATTTAAATTACTAACTAACATTTATTACGATCCCATCCATATCAAGTATAAAGGATAAACATCTATTATGCATTATAGGGTCATAATAATATTTGTTGTCCACATCCTTAGACAGTTTAATTTATTTCAATAGCTTTCGAGTAATTAATAATATATGTCCTTCCATATAATTGACACACAAGGGCATCCACCTTTGGTGTCTAATTCGTGTTCTATCGGCAAGTCCGAAGGAATCCTAAAATCCAAGTCGGAGTGTCGGAAGGAATCCTAACATCCTAAGCGAACACAACAAAGAACACATAAGTTGATGGCGGTCCTACGCAGGATACCTGTATACAACACATACCCAACGGTAATACAGGAACAGTCAGCGCCACACCAACCTCTCGACGGAGGAATCCTCTACGTAGTACCCATATGCCTACAGAACATCAAGCTCACATGTGCCGACGTGTGGTCACTAGCCCGAACGCATGAACCTTTGAGCCGGTAGGAAAGTCCACTGATATGTCCACACACCATTATAATATAATACATATTATTATTCCCATATAATATGCATAAGTAGTTACTCAATAACTACTTTAATCCAAGGATATCCCAATCCATATAAAGTATATCCTTCTTGGCTTAACCATAGCATTTATTCCATTATTCCATAATTCATTTTAAGCCGTTATCCTACGAATATTTCCCAAATAAATATTAAATCTTATAAAATCCTCTTTAGACTTAAATCACACTTGCGTTATAATTTATTACTCTTTAAATACCGAGGCATATAGTTATTTCCCAAGCTACCCTTTTTAAAATATTATAGGTATAGCTATTCTCAAACTAACCTTACCCACATATTCTTAATAATTTTAGCATGTTATCCCCTTGACCAACACTTTAATCATTCCAGGTTATTAATAATTATACACTTCTTGATACTTTCTCAATAAGGTTTATATGTACATATATAAGGATTTACTAATCGTGGGAAAAATTATTATATGTACATGTATAAGGAGTTCTCTAATATAATTTAGTAGTATTACCTAACTACCACACCCGGAATCACTCATTCGGTCCATATCTAAATCCTTCAGAACTTATTGCACAAAATCCCACTATTACGACAAACACCCTTTTATAAAATTCGATACTTCATAATTTATTATATACAATAAATTAAACCGACTACCCCATGCCTAACTCCCATAGCACTAGCCCTTATACTCGAGTCTGCTACCCTAAACCTATATTTTATTAATTATGCCTCGATTAATTCATAAGAATGGTGTCACTCAACCAAAGTGCCTGGACTCACTCCCTTGGCCCGTATCCTAATTTGATTCGAAATTTCCATTCGATTTCGTTCACATATTTTCGAGTGTGATTCCTCCTAAACACTTTAAATCCATTCCCCGAATTCCTTCCCATCAAATTACAATGTAGAAATAATGCTCCTTGATATTTTTCAGAGTCCTACACTCAACCACAGACATCCCTAAGTAATCCAGATTTGATTTCTCATAAAGAATTTCAGTTTAGGACACCCTTCGGTAATAAAATCATTACTAATTCAAAATAATTAGAAAAATATGAAACTGGCGGCCACGCATTCATAACGAAAAGATCCATCTATATGTCCAAGACCATGATCGTTTGAACGAGATAACCCTCACGTTCGAACAAGACACAATCTCATTTGAATGATATGTAATGTCGTTCAAACAACCCTTAGTCTTTTCCAACCTTCGCCTTCCTCAAATTATCTTCTTCCCAGACCCCATTTTTAACCTAGAAACAATACGCAAATCCTAACTTTTAAACCCAAAATCTATAGATCCAACACTAACAATTAATACCCATTTAAAGAATTGTACTATTTGAATATTCTACAAATCCTAGTCAGATTTAATTCACAAGAAGGAGCATTCATTAGGAGATCTACATCAAAGTTTAAGTCCTCTAATTAACAACATCCTTATGTACATTGCTTAGTCAATTATTCTCAAATAGCTATAAAAACTTATAGAATTTAACACCAATATTCAGATTTGTTGATACATAATTTATGGAACAAATTCTACATAGAAGACAACCCTCTACATGAGTTATTCATCATAAATTCTAATATAATCAAATTCCAGAAATCTTAAAACATGATTCAACCTTAAATCTAAACATGGAGTTAACATTCATATGAAAATAACAAAAATTAAATAAATATGGCAAGCGAATCCTTGCCTGGAATTGTGTGGAGAAATCTCTTTCCTCCTACTAGGGTGCTATTCCTCTTCATAAGTCTCTGTTCCTCTTTCTCTTGAAGTATGGCTGCTAGGGTTAGGTTTTTATAAGAATGGGGGGTTTATTTCTCTTCCCTCAAATCTTATATTATTCTTAATTCCCGAGTTCGGCTTTAGGCCCCAATTTTGGACCCCCAAATGAGCCCAAATACAAAATCTAACTAGCCCGATAACTACCCAACTCATATACATATACATCGGGACCATTTCTAAGGGTCTAAAATACCCAAACGATCTCGTAATACCTCTCAAAGTGCGTCCCGAATATTTTATCCCGAAAATATATTTAATTGTGTCGTGACACACCCAAATACTTTTTATAAGAATAATTAAATCCCGTTTGATTTATTCCAAATCATTAAAGTTAAATTCTAAACTTTATAAATAATACTGAGTTTAATTACTCGAAATCCCAGACTAATTAATTTCACCGAATTAATTTAATCCTTATTTATTTTTATTTTATTCCACAAATATACGGGGAATTACATATATGATTTAAAATAATATATTATCTTAATGGGTAATAACCGGTAAATATGGCACGACACATTAAGATAATAGATTAGGTTTGAATATAAAAAAATTTCATGATAAAAAATTCACCCGTTTAGACACGAACCCGATAAGTGCCGAACACGATAAAAATCGATACGAACACGACTTGACACAACTCACTGTCAGCTCTAGTCATGTTTATATTAGTCTATATTGGTTGGTGAGAGTGAAATTAATCACAATAAATGAATTCCAGAAATAAAATACTATAAAAATTCCCATACAACACAAATATATACGTGGTTCGATAATTGCTATATCACCACGACCCAAATTTATGGGTTACCCATAGTCAACCAGATCTGACCCGAGCGTTAGGTGTGAAGTGCAATAAAATAACCTATATAATGTTGCAAGTCCGGTTTTATTTTACTTAATGTTTCACTTGTTTAGCATGCGAATCCAATTTTAAGTCAAACTACGTGAGAAGCACCCTCGGACTCCAAGCATACAAAGTTGCTAACATAAAATTAAATAAAATAGACAAATTAAATACTTACCTATGTACAAGAAAAAAGACTTTTAGTTGCAAAACAAAATTGTGACTAATTATTAAAAAAATTCCACTAAATCATTTAGTGGCAAAAAAAAATTCCATCACTCTGCTCTTAAAGACCTGCTGCTACAACCTTCAGTGGAAATATTTTTCTACTAAATGTTACTAATTTAGTGGAAAACAGATTTTGCTACTAAATGATATACTTTTAGTGGAAAATTATTTGCTACAAACAAACCAAAGTTCTAAAAAATGTGGGGCGTGACCAAGGCGTGGAGGCCAAGATTTAAGCATTAGAAGCCTAGGTGGCCCTTAGGCGTTAAAAATGCGTGAAAAGGCGTTTAGGCATTTTTTAATAGATTTTAACATTTTTAACTATAACAACGATATTAAAAATACTAAAATCGTATATACATTAAAATATGTCTGAATATATGCAAACAAAAATACTATTTTTTTAAATACTAAGAAAAAATATAAAAAAAGAAGAAAAAACACGCGGTTTTTTTAACTAGAGGCAAAGAAGTTTGGAACACCATTTGTCTTTTGATTCTTTTTTATGAGATGTTGGTGCTTTTCTTAAAATAAAGTATTTAAAAGGTGATATCGTTTCACTAAAGTATTTTTGTTTTTTAAAAAAAAAGTGCTCCTTAAACCTTTTACCAAGAATAAGGCGTGAGAGGCTTAAGGCGGGGCGTTTCTCCCAAGACTCAAGTCTAGGCGCGCCTTTTAGAACACTGAAAAAACAATCAAAATTGCCACTAAAAGACATGTTATTTGCCACTAAAAGATTCTTTTTGTAGCAAATATAATATTTGCTACCAAAACTAAGTTTTTTCTTGAGGTCAAGATTGCACTGTAGCAATTCAAATTTGCGACTAAAAATATATTTCTATAGTGAAATATTGCCTTCAATAATAGTTATTGTATTAAATTTTTCATATTTTATGCATAAAATTATTAACAAATAATGCTTAATTCATTCATTTTTCATACTTAATACTTAAAATAAATAAGACAATCTAGTAAGAACGTTATGCTTTTTCATTGCTTCACAAAATAATCAAAACATATTTATAATATTGTATACTCATTTTGACAACTAATATTTGAATTATTCCATATCAAAATCAAGTCAAATACACCAATTACATAAATTGTTTCACCATTCACAAAAATAACAAAAAAAAGTACAAAGGAAATAGATATAAGACGATTGATCCTTTTATACTTTATACATCTCTTATTATACACATGTATTATTACCGGGTACACGATTAGATAGCTCCTCAAATTTTCCAAAAAGTTCATCCATTTGTTCTTTCATTGCAGCATTCTCCCTTCGAGCTTCATTTACTTCTCTCATCGCCTTGTCAACTTCCCTTCTCGCCTCATCAGCTTCTCTCATGGTCTCAGCAACTTATTTATCCCTCTCAATATCTTTCTACCTTTGCATAAATTCAAGTTTTTTGGTACAAAAATCAACCCCTCGTTCACGTACATAGCCAGAGCGATACCCTAAAACATTTTGAAATCCTTCTGCATTATCCAATTCCACACCATCTTCAGATTGTGATGCAAGTATTTCTTTCACCTCATTCTATTAACACCTGTAAACAATGTATGATTTAACATAATGTTATTATAAAAAAAAATTGTAGTAAAAAAAAAACTTCAAAACATCTTACCACCACAAGTGAGGAAATGATTTGAGGGTTTATAAGAATGGGTACGTGAGAATATTTTGTTATTTTTTTACTAATAAGTGAAGAAATTTATTTGCCACTAATTAATTTTTTGGTGATAAATTGATTTGTCACTAAAAGTACGATAATTTTGTTACGAATAGATAACTCCAACATTCTAACGCATGGGAACAATGGCGCCAAAAATTTTATGACTATTTGGTGACGAACATTATTAACTCGTCGCAAATTTAACATCATCTTATAGAATTCGTGATGAAATTAATTTTCCTCATGGAAAGCTAATTTTTAGTGACAAAATTACTTTATCCATTTTTTTTTGTCGCTAATAAGACATTGTGTTGTAATGTACACATACACTTCCAGCGTTTGGAGTAACCCAATTGCCTTTTCTTTGGCTCCAATGAGTCATATACCACAACTTTCTCATAGACACAAGATCTCCAATTTTCTTATCACACTAATATAAATAAAGTATCATAACTAATAACAAAGAAAACGTAAATACTTACCAAACATATCATTTTTAAGAAATATATGGTACCATCTTATACTCCACTTGATGAAATCCTTTAGTTCCACTGCAATGAAGAGTCTGCTACTTAGATCGATTGATCGAGTTAATTTCACTTCTTTTTCTGAAAATAACATAAGTCATTTATTTTCAATAAAATATTAAAATAATTCACATGAAAACAAAGTACTTAAAGCTTTAATATAACCTTGTACTTTTCATCAACAAATGTTCCACAAAGATCAATCCATTTAGCATCTGATGATAATTGCGACGGACGGCACTGAAAATATCGTTCTAAAGAGTCATCGTTTGAAGTGTTCACAGTGCATTTTTGACCGAAAGTAATGAAATTGGGTATGGAGTGGATCCATCACTGCAGACTTTATATTATCCCATTTCAAAGAAAATAGAAAAAATTAAAACTAACTTTATATGAGGATATGTTCTATATATGAGCATAAGTAGAAGAGTGCTCACATAAGTGTCCACGTGTATTCTTTTCTCTCTTTCGGGATCATACTCCACAACCAGAATTTAAATGGAGCATGATCACGAATAATAATGCCTATTTCAGATTTGAAATTTGATGAAAATGACCCACTATACGACCCTCTAAGATGATGATTTCGATATTCTCCCCCCCCCCCCCCCCCCCCTCAAGTTTCTTTTGAAACCTAATTCCTTGTGCTGGTCCTCTGACTCGTTTCTTGAAAGATGAACCTAGTAAAATGTACATACAATGAAAATTTAGTTTTAATGTTTACACCTTTTCATATAAAATATCGAATAGTACAGAGCTTCTAAGAACAGGACATGCCCACTATACACAAACCAATTAGTATTGCATCAAATAGTATATGCCCACCGTACAAAAACTACATAATTAGAATGTATTAGCATTCAACTCAAGTATATCAGTATATTGAACTTCACTATATCAGCACTCAACTTAAATATATCAGTATTCAACTCAAGTTAAATATCGAATAATACATACTGAACAATCTATGAGCAGATTAAACACTGCAATCACACATAAACAATGTATCAGCAGATTAAACACTGAAAATTTCAAGCTAAACAGCTGAATACTAGGTGCTAAGCTCAAGTGTCATGCTAAACTCAAGTATTTCAGCTGAAATTTTGAAGTTTGATATATACTATTATTCAGCTGAAATACTTGAGTTTAAGTAGATAAAATTGCACCTAATCACACCTTATTACCACTGCTAAGCATTATTTAGTATTTAGAATTTTAACTACCCTGGTTGTTATACGCAATAAACTAGGTTATTATACACAGCGAACCAACCGCATACATATGTATTTTGGGTGTACATGTGTGTACATATTTTCCTTTTATAGAAGTAAAATAAAAAGGGGAAAAATAGAATTATTTGCACACTAACAATCGATGGGCATCGAAGACTTCTGATCGGTAAAATAAAAATAAAGGGAAAATAAACAAGTTTAGGGAACAATTTTCACTGCCTATGAAGATAAAATAAAAATGGAAAATAGGGGAAAGCCCAAATTCTTGTCATACCCCATACTTTGAAGATATGGGAATTTAACTTTTTTAGAAGAAATAAAATTATTATATTGAGAGAATTTAGATTTTTTACTTTCAAAGTCTCTAATGATGAGTTAGAGTTTACGGTTGATCCAGGATGGGTCAAGTAGTCAAAATGGCTTCCCGAAAGTCGTATTTGGGTTCCGAAAAATTTTAGACCTAGTATGACTCAAATATGAGTAAACGAGTCATTTAAAGTGTGTATCATCATTTAAAGTTGGGATTTAGGATTTAATGCCTTAAGAGGCTCATGAGTTATCCAATCTCATTTGTGATAAAAGATAAAACCCTAGAAAGAGAGAGAAAGAAAAGGAAGAAGATAAAAGAGGGGAAAAGCTTGGAGCTTTGGAGATTTTCAGCTAAAATATGTGATTTCGAGGATGATTCAGACTCTATAACTTTGAGGAAAGAGATTAAACTTGCTAAATAATTATGTGTGTGAGTTATCTCAATTTTTTGTTGGTGATTTAGTTGAGTTTGAGGTTTTATGGTTAAACCCTAAAATTTGTTGAGTAAATCTTGTATTTAGAGTTATATTTGTGGTTTAGATGATAAAAATTGTGGGAATAATATTTCGGATGGAATTTGGTGTAAGGATATTGTTAGAGTAAAGTAAAATTGGGTTTAGAGATGTAGAATATATTTTGGGATGTTTTGGAGATAAAATTTGGGGTGTGAACTTCGTAAGCTGTAGAGCAGAAATTCTACAAAATCGGACCGGTCCGAGTAGGAAAGACGGATCGATTCATTTTTTAGGAGATCAAATCGGTTCGTTTTTAAGGAAAATGGATGGGTCCAGTCATTAAATATTTCTATAAAGATTTTAGGAACCGAACCGGTTCATTTTTGTGGACCCCTGGTCCGGTCCGGTCCGATCACTATATTTTACCAACTTTTCTTTTACCCTTCTTCAATTGGTTTTAGTACTTAGGGACCCTCTATTATAGTGTAGTAAACATGTTTAGAAGATATTTCGAGGGTTCATAGTTGGGTATAAAAGAAAGGCTACTTTGGGGGTCATTATGGAGATATGTATAAGACTAAATTTTATTATTTTCTTTTAATAATCCTCCAAGGAATGAGGATTTTCTTGAGGATGGTTTCGGGTTATTATGGAGGCATATTTGGGAGTTTAACATGCTGGATTCTATCATAAATTCTTTGAGTGGTATGAATTTACTTAACACCAATTATGGACTAAGGGAGAGAGAAACATCGTGTGTCCTTAGTGTTGTTAAATTGGGTGACTATTCATATCTTAGGTGTGATGGATTAGTAAGTTTCAAGTGAGGGATTGAATGATAGAATAGATTTGGGAAGGTATGAGAGAGTGTATCGGTTATTATGATAAGATTTATATACATATAGCCAGATTCATTACATGTATATATGCGGACGTGAGATAGTATGTATGTATGTATGTATATATATATATGGCGTGAATGTACATATTTTGTGTGATGATTTATATATAAGATGTGATAGAATATTTATATATCATGTGCGTATGTTATATACATTTTGTGCTTCACACCCCTCTAGTGCTATCATGGGAAGTTACGCGACGTGGGTGAATCCCTCTGGCTCGTGGAGCAGGCAGAGTATAGTCCGAAAGTCATAGCGTCCAGTCTTTCACCGTGCATGAGGTAGGTGTAAGACATCTTGGGTATGATTCATCTTGCTCTCGGGTTAGGGACTAGGGTCACTTCCCATTCGTTGTGATTGGGTTTTTACCAAGTCGGTGTGACTGTCCGATCGCTAGTAACCCCGGGCCATGTGCGAGATCTCTTGGAAGATAATAACATTGTAGAGACTATTAGATTGCATACATTATGTGTTCTATGCATGTGTACTTGTTAGAGAATGATGAATTATGTATAATACGTGTGTGAAATATTATACAAGCTTGTAGATAATGCATGATATCTTAAAATTATAACTATAATAGTTATAAAGATATGTATTATGTTATGTTCTTTCTGTCATGAGAGTGGATGAGTATAGTCTTATGCTGATAGATAGGAAGTAAGCGGTTTGTACTATGGACTGAGGGACCAACAGATTTTCATGACCGACAGTGTTAGATAGTAGTGTATCGGGGGGGTTTCTTGTTTGGATTTCACTTTGCGAGACATTCCACGCACGAAACTTAGTGCAATATTGGGCGTGGGGAGATATTTGGTCCTTAGTTCTTGTGTATATGTGTTATATTGGGGGTGTATTACTAGCATTAATGATAACGTGTGATATCTTATGCTAACACTTTGTGAAAGTTAACAATTTAAAAATTAATAGAAAATATAATTGAGTTATATTAATGTATAAGTTGGGTGTAAACTTAGAAGACGATAGAAGAAGTAGATGGACGGTTATTTTTGAGATAGTGAGTTTCGTGAATGAAGTTTATGTGTATATTTAAGAGGATTTATCCCTAGAATGTGTCGGGTAGCTTAGTTGAGGTTTATATGCATACGTTAGGTGCGCGCTATAGATGAGGGGTGAGGTTGAAACCCAAGAGAGTGCGACACCACTATAATTATGATTTTGTGCATTCATAATTATTATGCATTTTAACTCGCTAAAATTATTTTCAAACCTAGGTCTATAACCTGTTTATATTTTTCTCCTGCTTCGTATATTGTATATTTTAGGTTTCCCTCAGCAAGGACTCCAGTGGTGCCTATTCTATCCAGAGTCCTTAGAGCTGTAGAAGATTAGGGATGTTACATGATTTTGTTGTAGCTGCTTCCTATTTTGGTACATCTAGTTTAAGATCTATTATGTATATCGAGGGTACACCCAAGAGTTTTATGTGTAGCTCTTTTACATTGTTATCATCTGGATGTTGTATTGTCTGTGACTCGACAGCATATTTAGGTATACCTTTTCTTATACTCGTGTTTATATTATCATGTTTCGTAGTTACTTTGCATGTTGGTTTGTAGTTCTTATATGCTTTAAAAACAATTTGCATCCGTTTATTTTTTTACTTGGTGGTTAGTTAGATTTTTAGTTTGTGCAACAGTAATGCTGAGAATGATCTACTTGAGATTCCTGTTTTATCTTGGTATAGGGATGGCCACCCGTTATTAATATAAGTGGGGTGTCATAGGTGGTATCAGAGCACCAGGTTCTAGTGTCTTACGATTTGTGTGAGTTTTCTACGTTCTTTCGTAAGCTTTCTTGACATAGAGCCCTATTATTAGGATTGTTGTGTTCATATTGCGTTCACGAGCTTTTGTGATGCGGAATTATTTGAAATGTGTGCTGATACAGTTTGCTCTTATTTTAGATGCCACCAAAAAGAGGTCCCCCGACTAGAGTAGATAAAAGGTTAAATAATGTGGAACCTCTAGAACCCCAGGGGACTATTACTGCAGTGGAGGTTGCCAATATCATGGCTTAAGCAGTCCATGAGTCCATGAACGCAATGGAATAATAATTTCTCCAGGCTCAGTAATAGCATGTAGCGCCGGTAGCTCAAAGACCAATAGGGTTGTCTGTGTGGGAGAGAGCTAGAGAAGCTTTTCATAAAGTTCTTCCTCCAGAGTTTCAAGGGGGAGCCAATGTGGTCATAGCAAGTCAGTGGAAGAAGTATATTCAACGTCACCTTTGTATGGTGGAATGTAGTGATGTTCAGAAAAAAATACTTTCCACCTTTAAGTTATTGGGAGATACTCTCCAATGGTGGGAGTCGGTCATTATGTCAGATAAAAGAGATACGATGTCTACATCGGATTTTTCAGTCCGATTTGATCGTAAGTATTTCCCTTCGGCAATTCAAATGGAAATGATGAGAAGATTATTAGAAGTGAAGCAGGGGGATAGGACGGTGGCAGAGTATGAAGAGGAATTTACTTGGTTGGCAAACTTTGTGACCGACTAGGTAAATACGGAGGAGAAACATATATCAAAGTTCTTGGGAGTTTTAGATTGGTGAATTCGTCAGCATTTGTTGGGAAACCCAGCAATACTAACTTTTACTAGTGTGATGAATGCGATATTATTACATTATTAGGATCACCGTCTTCATTTAAAAGGGAAGAAGGAGTCTGGGGACACGTACGTGGCAAGTAAGTCGAGAGAAGGTGGTGCCCGTGGGAAAAAATCATCACAACAGCCAAAGAATAGGCAGATGGAAACTATTTGAAGAGGTTTTGGAGGTACAACCCCTACAACAATTTATAGGCGGGTTCAGACAAGAGAACATTTATCAGGAACCCATTGATGAGGCAAGGCAGTTAGATTATAGAGGTAATATATAAATTATTTTTCCTATCTGTATAGGGTATGCTTTGATTAATTTTGGAAGCGTCGCGTGTACGATGGTTATTTCTAAAATTCACGAGTGGGTCGAATTTAGTGCGTGGTTGGATGTTATAAACCGGTTGTGAATATATGATTACCTTAAGTAGGGTAAGTGTGGAACTTAGATGCTATCTTTTGGGAGAATAGATTGTCTTCAGACGCGCTAGTAGAGTTATGGTTTTTTAGGAGTGCTAATGTTTAGCCTTGTTGAGTGGTAACCGTGAGACTATCATTTTATGGTTTGGCAAGAGGCATGAAATTGTTAAGTCCCAGTTGTAAAGGGGTATATCTTGTGGTGATATTTTGAGATGATGTAATGGGTTGTTACTGATGAGATTCAGGGTTTAGCGGGTTCGTTGTTGAGTGAAGAGTTTTAGCTCATAGTTGTGTTACGTGTTGAGAACTTAGTGTTGGTGAGAACATTTCTTTGATTGACGCCTTGTGCCTTGGGCAAATTATTTAAATTGTGTGTATCGAAATTCATAAAATTATTTTCTATATTATAATTTAGGCATATGGGGCCATATAAATTTATTTAAAAATCTTTCTAAAACTTTAGTCCTGGTTTGACCGAACTCAATCCCTGACAGAGCTGAACAGTAGTGTATTGGGATGGTTCCTTGTTTGGATTTCTCTTGCGAGACCTCCCCCGCATGAAAGTAGCGAACATCGGAAATTGAGAAAGGTTAAATCTTCGAACATTTTCAAAATTATTATTATTATTTTTTTAGTATGATTTATTGGATTAATTGTTTAGATTTAGCGTATCCCTGTAGCATTATGGAACTGAGATTAGTTCATGGGTTGGTTCCTTGGTTATTTCAGGCATAAAATTTTAACGGTGAGTGGAAGTTATGTTACAATTTAAGGCTAGCGGAGCCGAGTAATGTTTGTGCAGTGGAGAACGACTATAGGGTGTATGGGCTCCCTGGTTGTATATTGTTGTTATGAATTCACTATTGGGAAGTGAAGAGATAAGAATAGCTATCTTGGGTATATGATGTGATCTTTATACGTGCATTTATCAAAATTTTGAAGATAAAATTTTTATAAGGAGGGGAGAATGCCATAACCCGTACTTTGAAGATATGAGAATTTAATTATTTTGGAAGAAATAAAATGATTATATTGGGAGAATTTAGATTTTAATTTTTGGAGTCTCGAATGATGAATTATAGTGCATGGTTGATCCAGGATGGGCCGAGATAGTCAAAATGACTGCACGGAAGTTGTATTTGGGTTCCCGAATATTTTGGACCTAGTATGACTTGAATATGAGTAAACAAATCATTTAAAGTGTGTATTATAATTTAAAGTTGGGATTTAGGATTTTATGGCTTAAGAGGCTCATGAGTTAGCCAATCTCATTTATGAGAAAAGAGAAAACCCTAGAAATAGAGAGAAAGCAAAGGAAGAAGAGAAAAGAGGGGAAAAGCATGGAGCTTTAGAGATTTTCGGCTCAAATTCATGATTTCAAGGAAGATTCAGACTCTACAACTTTGAGACAAGTGATTAAACTTGCTAAATAATTGTGTTTGTGAGTTATCTCATAATGTTTGTTGGTGATTTAGTTGATTTTGAGCTTTTGTGGTTAAACCTTAAAATTTGTTGAGTAAATCTTGTATTTAGGGTTATATTTGTGGTTTAGATGATAAAAATTGTGGGAATAATATTTGGGATGGAATTTGGTTTAAGGATATTATTAGAGTAAAGTAAAATTGGGTTTAGAGATGTAGAATATATTTTGGGATGTTTTGGAGATAAAATTTGGGGTGTGAACTTCGTAAGCTGTAGAGAAGTAATTCTACAAAATCAGACCGATCCGGGCAGGAAAGACGGATCGGTTCATTTTTTAGGAGATTGGATCAGTTCATTTTTAAGGAAAACAGATAGGTCCGATCATTAAAGAATTCTGTAAAGATTTTAAGAACCGGATCGGTTCATTTTTGGGGACCCTCGGTCCGGTCCGGTCACTGTATTTTGCCAACTTTTTCTTTACCCCTCTTCAATTGGTTTTAGTACTTAGGTACCCTCTATTATTGTGTAGTAAACATGTTTAGAGGATATTTTGAGGGTTCATAATTGGTTATAAAAGAAAGGCTACTTTGGGGGTTATTCTGGAGATATGTATAAGAGTAAATTGAATTGTTTTCTTTTAATAATCCTCCAAGGAATGAGGATTTTCTTGACGATGGTTAACATGCTGGATTCTTTCATAAATTATCCGAGTCATAGGAATTTACATAACTCCCATTATGGACTAGGTGAGAGAGAAATATCGTGTGTCCTTAGTGTTGATAAATTTGGTGACTATTCATATCTTAGGTGTGATGGATTAGTAAGTTTCAAGTGAGGGTTTGAATGATATAATGAATTTGGGAAGGTATGCGAGAGTGTACGGGTTAGTATGATGAGACTTATATACATATAGCCGGACTCATTACTTTTATAGATGCGGAAGTGAGATAGTATGTAAATATATATATGGCGTGAATGTACAAACCTTGTGTATGGTTTGTATATAAGATGTGATCGAATATGTATATATCTTCTGTGTATGTTGTATACATTATTTGTTGTATACCCTCTAGTGCTATCATGGAAAGTTGCGCGGTGTTGGTGAATCCCCTTGGCTTGAGGGTCAGGGAGAGTATAGTCCCCAGGTCATCGCGTCCAGTATTTTACCATGCGTGTGGTAGGGGTAAGACGGCTTGGGTATGATTCATCTTTCTATCATGTTAGGAATTATGGTTGTTTCCCATCATTGTGATTAGGTTTTTACCAAGTCGGTGTGACTGTCTGGCCGCTGGTAACCCCGGGACGTGTGAGCGATCCCTTGGAATATGACTGCACTGTAGATACTATTAGATTACATACATTACGTGTGCTATATATGTGTACTTGTTAGATAATGATGAATTATGTATAATACATGTGTGAAATATTATACATGCTTGTAGAAAATGCGTGATATCTTAATATTATAAGTAGAGTATTTATAAATATATATCTTATGTTTTGTTCTTTCTGTCATGAGAGTGGATGAGTATACTCTTATGCTGATAGACCGGAACTAAGAGGTTTGTACTATGGACTGAGGGACTAACAGATTTTCACGATCGAAAGTGTTAGATTGTAGTGTATCGGGGGGGTTCCTTGTTTGGATTTTACTTTGTGAGACGTCCCACGCACGAAACTTGGCGCAATGTTGGGCGTGGGGAGATATTTGGTCCTTAGTTCTTGTGTATATGTGTTATATTGGGGGTGTATTACTAGCATTAATGATAACGTGTGATATCTTATGCTAACACTTTGTGAAAGTTAACAATTTAGAAATTAATAGAAAATATAATTGAGTTATATTAATGTATAAGTTGGGTGTAAACTTAGAAGACGATAGAAGAAGTAGATGGATGGTTATTTTTGAGATAGTGAGTTTCGTGAATGAGGTTTATTCGTAGATTTAAGAGTATTTAGCCCTAGAATATGTCGAGTAGCTTAGTTGAGGTTCATCTGCATACATTAGGTTCGCGTTATAGATAAGGGGTGAGGTTGAAACCTAAGAAAGTGTGACACCATTATAATTATGATTTTGTGCATTCATAATTATTATGCATTTTAACTCACTTGCTAAAATTATTTTCAAAAGTCGAGCTCTGAACCGTTTATATTTTTCTCTTGTTTTGTATATTATATATTTTAGGTGACCCTCCGCAAGGATGCTAATGATGGTTATTCTATCCAGAGTACTTGGAGTTGTAGCAGATGTGGGATGTTACAGGAATTTATTGTAGTCGTTTCCTATTTTTGTACATCTAGTTTAAGATGCATTATGTATATCAGGGGTACACCCAAGAGTTTTATGTGTAGCTCTTTTACGTTGTTATCATCTGGATGTTGTATTGTCTGTCACCCGATAGCATATTTGGGTATACCTTTTGTTGTACTCGTGTTTATATTATCATGTTTTTTTAGTTATTTTGCATGTTGGTTTGTAGTTATTTTATGCTTAAAAAATTTTTTTGGCATCCGTTTATTTTTTTACTAGTTGGTTAGTTAGATTTTTAGTTTGTGCGATAGTGATGCTGAGAATGATCCACTCGAGATTCCTATTTTATCTTTGTATAGGGTTGGCCACCCGTTATTAATTTAAGCGGGGTGTGACACTTCTCCTCATTGTTGTGTACTAAATTAAGAACCATTAAGATGGAATTTGAACTTAAAAATTGTATGGATGCACAATGGTAGATACTGAATAGCTTAATGCATGTGATAGTTCTAAAAAATCTTCAAACGTTAGTGTAGATATCGATGTCACTGCTAAACAAGATTTAAATCAGTTATCTAACTTTAGTGATAGCGAATCGGACGCTCTTAACTATCACAAATTGTACACATCTACCATGAACTTTTTTTTGAAATTTGAAAAATTAATAGGAATGTTAACCCTTAGGGTAGGTGTTTTCAATAAGTTAATCTCGCAAAATGTTAAGGATTACAACTCTCAATGCCAATTTCTTGAAAAATAAACTTTAAAAAACAAATGAGTAAACTACAAGAGTCTAATCAAATCCTGGAGCATAAATACAAATCTTATTTACTGGAACTTGGAAATTTAAAAGAATAGTTTTCAGTAATTTGTCAAAAAACTCATAAGTTTTGAATCAGATATGTTCGCAATCAAGAACATGTCTGATAAGTTTTCATATATTTTCACAATCAAATATGTTCATAAGCTCATAAGTTTCAGATATGTTCACAATCAAGAAGATATCTGATAATTTTTTAATCAATATTTTCATAACCTCCTAAGCTCATAAGTAATCTGTTATTTCTGAAATATTGGTAGGAAAGTTTGAATTCCTAAATGGAGACACGTTCACGAATAGAAGTATAGGAGAACTTATTAAAAACCAAGTGAATATGGATAGTAGGTTTGTTACAAATAAGACCTCTAATTTTGAAAACATGACTCGGCATTCTCCTAAAAATGTTTTTTTATATATAAATACCAGTACCATGATAAGCCAATGTTGTCTAAATATTATGCATATTGTGATGTCTACGGTCACAATCAAGAAGAGTGTTTCCAAATCGAGATTGACACACCGATATATCAAGATTTAATTATTCTCGTGCTAAAATTCTGAAATATATTTTCCCAAAACAAAACTTTAATCACAAAAAATATGATAATGCTAAAAGGAAAATATAATTAAAGGGAAGTCTGAGTATAGTTAGCAGTTTTGTACAACTATAACTAGCAAAGATGGACTATCAATTTACAAGAACCATAACTAAACATGTAAAACCATAACTAACCAAATGAATCAAGCTAGGATGTCGTCATAATGAATTTGTACACACTAGCAGAACATTACACATGGACTGAATCCAAACGACCATGTACTCTTTCATCAACGGGTAAAACCCAAACCTGCTCTCGTCCTGGCAACAATGTAATGATCCACTGTCATGGCTTGACTATAACAATTTGGAGCGATGTATATCACCTAATTACTATTAACGATAGAATCAAACAGACTTGATCATGACTGGATTATATAGAGCATATCGAATCGTCCCAATTAAACCATATCACAGTCTGATAACACAATTGGTGGAGTGTTGGGCCAGGAGACACATTCTATTACCACTTTGCGAGGCCTCGAAATAGGATGAGTTCGGTAGTGTAGTTCTTTCTTGTCTCTATAGGGATATGTGTCGTGTTTACCACAAGACGAGTAATGACATTGTTATCCCATTGATTTTACTTAAAATATGGGCTTGTAAGTGACTTGCACATTTTCCATGAGCGTCTGACGCCACGCTTATATCCTCTAGCATTTGAGCAAATATGCAACATTGACAATCCTTTATGATTCAATTTTATGAAAAAAATTAGTCAATGACATATGAAATAATGGGAATCATTATAAATACAATACCTTCTGTGTTAACACTAGATACGATTGTGTTAGGCATGTTGGAGATATTTGGAATAATTGACTGGGAAGGAGGACGTATGGGTTCTTGTCTGTATTCTTGATACACGGAAGGTCTCGGGGCTTCACGACCAGATCAAACATAACTATTTCATGTAAACAAGTGTTCAAGTAAAATTATAATATAATTGCTTCATACCTACGCCAACGTTAACACCCGATGAAACGGTGTCGAGAGAGTTTCCTATTAATGGATGATTAGATTGAAAAGGAGCTTGATTAGACTCCGTCATAAATCGTGGCATGTTTGTTCCTCTATGACCTATAACAAGCATGGCATGGATTAACATAATAAATAATAACTAAACAACAATATAAAAATAATACCGTCATTGCTAACCTCATATGGACCGATCGTGGAAGTGTTAGAGACATTTGGAATAATTGACTGGGAATGAGGACCTATGGGTTCACATGCAAATCCTTGACGAATAGAAGATTTGGGGCCACGTGCTCAACCAAAGGCATGCATAACTAGATAGGAAACAATCAACACAAGCTAAAATAATAATTAATGGTACAGAGAATATTCGTAGGCTTAAAATATTTGAAACATAAATAATGTTAAGAATCATTTTGACACATGAAACCCATATAATATCACCATCCTATCATATTCATATATTCGAAAATTATAAGGAGAATTAACAAACCTAATGGATACGCATAATCATATTCATCATCCTCCCCTTCGCTCAAATTCGATAATACCTCATTTTTTTTCGATGGGATATATTCTTCATCTTTGTCATGATCTTTTCTTTTACCCTTCATGGCAATCTTATCCCTCTTATAACCCACCATACAAAATTTATCCACTCTATGCAATCCCATCGCCTTCGTTTTGGCCAGGTTGTCTTGAATACTATTAAGCCTTTATTTCTCATAATTTGTTATTGTAATTATACACCTATTACAAGAATACAAAGATATGCAACTAGACAGAGTAAGATTTTAGAAGTGAGTTATACTACATCATTATTGATATGTAAATGTATTAAAACATTTAAAATTATTTAAAAGAGAAAAATAAAATAACGCAAACCATCATAAGTGATCATCATATTCATCTCCATCATCATCACTAAAATCACCACCATATCCATCATCATCAGTAATATCATCACAATCATCCTTGCTATCTATGAGGTAATCATCCCCATCATTTGTCAATATTTTTTCTTCATCATTAGTTATACGGACTTCTATTTTTGGGATGTCATTCCTTCTTAATGAAAGTCTTATGTCATCAATATTCATTGTTTCATCATCTACTATAATATTTTCAATTTGTTTGTATGGTTCTTCATTCATTGCCAACTCCCCAATTTCTTCATTTTTAGGAATATCATACTTATCTCTTGGGGTATTTTTCACAAAAACTTTCCAATTGTTTCCTAACTCAATATCTAGCACATAGAAGACTTGATCTACTTCATAAGATAAAACAAATGGTTGAGTTTTGTACCAAGTATTTGTAGTGTTCAAACTAATAAAACCATACTCATCTTCCTTTAATCCATATACACCCTTATTTTTTCTAAGATCCCACCAATTACACTTAAATACAACAATGCGATTATTTCCAGTGTATTCTAACTCTATAATATCAACCGTCTCACCATAAAAATCAATGTATTTTTGTTCATGTTCACCCACTACAACAATTCCACTATTTTGATTTTTTTCACATTTTCATGATCTTTGATGTGGAACCAATAGTCATCAATCAAACAACCATTGTAATTTTTTACCCGTTGATCGGGACCTCAAGATAAAGCATGAAGTTGCTTATTAACATGGTCGGGGGACCCACGCTCCATTTCTGTCACCTGATTATTTTTTATAAATAAATGTTAGAGTAAGAAATTATAAGAATTTTTTGTTTGCATAATAAAATGATATATCGGACTACTTATGCGATTTATAAACCATTCGAGAAACCGCTCATAATGTTTATTTTCAACATTTATATTACTTTTAGCCTTCAATAAATCATTATGCTCACTAACATACATGTATGCATCAAATTAGAAAATAACTCTCGTAAATAAAAGAGAAAGTGATGAATAATACGAATAAACATCCTTGATAAATTCTTGTATCTCGTCACAATTATCCAACAAATATAAAGAAGCATTTTTCCAGTCACTCTGTCCAAGATATTGGTAATTAGTTTTTCCAAGCAAACGACCATTATATCGAAAAACAGATAAGCCTTCTTGACTGTAATCACCATCATAATTTCGCTCAGTGCGATTAAATTTTGTCTCAACACCGACAAGATACATCAAGAAAAATGTTGTGATTTCATTTAAAATGTAATCCTCCTCTATTAAGCCTTCTGGATGTGCTTTATTTCCCATAGTAAGTTTTAAAGTGTGCATATGTCGTTAAAAAGTACCAAGAAAAAAATAGAATTACTTTTATAATACTTATTTTAATTTCAAATGGGTACATCCATTTATATTGCACTGGCCCATTAAGATTGGCCTCTCTTGCAAGGTGAATCAACAAGTAAACCATAACATCGAAAAATGACGGCTGGAATATCCTTTCAAGTTTACATCTAGCTATAGCAAATTCCTCCTCAAGCTTATCTAAAACTTTAACTCACAATTTTTTTAACACACTTCCTTAACGAATAATCCAAGATCAATTAATGGTTCACAGACTTCCTTTTGAAGATGACCATGAATTTCAAGTGGTAGTAAGCGCTGTAAAAAAACGTGGCAATCATGACTTTTTCATCCCCTGAATCTTGTATTCCTTGACATCCCCACATCTAAAAATGTTGTACATATCCATCTGGCAACTTCAATGATTGAGGTCTAACTTTCCCCAATTGAGCAAATATCTCATCATTACTAAGCTCTTTTGGTCGTTCCCGATGATCCTTCTAACCATCAAAATAATACATATTTCTCATCATTTATGATTCATCGGTAAGAAACGACAATGCCCCATGTAGTATGTCTTATGTCCAGTTCTTAAACCCAAGGAATGTATTTCCTTATTGCACAGCGGGCAAGATAATTTCCCCTTTGCACTCTAACCCGATAAGTTAGCATGCGCCATAAAATCATTGATAGTCCACATAAGCGCTGCACATAACTAAAATGTATTCCCTGTGGAAGCATCATATGTCTGAATCCTATCTTCCCACAACTCTTTTAACTCTTTGATTGATGGTTGAAGAAACATATCCACGTCATTTCTAGGAGCCTTAGGACCTGGTACATACAACGACAAGATGAATAATGGTTCCTTCATACATTTCTAAGGTGCTAAATTATACAGTACCTAAACAACCGGGCATGTGCTATGTTTGCTACTTATATTTGAAAATGGATTAAATTAATCACTGGAGAGACCAAGCATGAAATTACAAGCATCTCTCACAAATGACTCGTGAATCTGGTCAAATTATTTCCAAGCTTCCCCATCAACCGAGTGTCTCAAAACATTATCCTCCTCAACACGCTTATCTGTATGCCACCTCATCTCTAAATCTATATCATTATTGATATATAAATGTTGTATCCAAGGTTTGAGTGGAAAATAATGCAAGACTTTGTGGGGGATCATCACACCATTTCATTTCTCAATTTTCCATCTCGACTCTTCACACATTAGGCATTTAGTTTCTTTCTCATTTGGTCTCCTAAAAATAATGCAGCCATTTTTGCAAACATCAATCTTTACATAGTCTAGACCCAAGTCTCGAATGATTTTCTTCTCCTCATAAAACGACTTCAGGATGTGGGCATCATCCAAAAGTGATTTCTTAAAAAGTTTAAGAAGCAAGTTAATGAATTTTTCTATCCATTTGTACATTGACTTCAAATGGAGTAGCTCAATAATGAATGATAATTTTGACAACTGCTCACAACTCGAATACAAATTTTATTATGTATCCCAAACTAATCTAGCAAACTTTTCCCCGTCGCCCTCATTGACTTGTGTGGCATCTATATCAAATTCAATTCCTAGCATGTCATTATAGTAGGACCTAGTAAACATATCATGTAACATTCCCTCCATGTCATCTTTCTCAAACCCGTCTCTATAATTATCTTCATTCCCCATACTATCTTCTTCTCTAATTTTAAATGCATGCTCATTGTAATTATTAGGATTATCATTAGGCGATAACAATGGTTCCCCTTGATATATCCACCTAGTATAACTTGATACAATGAAATCTATAATCACATGGCTTTGGACATCTTAACGACTCCTCAGATAAAAGTTATTACATATCATGCACGGGCACTTAATATTAGCATTTGTCTCAACATTTACAAAGGAAAAATCAAGAAATTGCTTAACACCATCTCGATACGCACTACTAATTCTCTTCGAGTGATTCATCCAGCTCTTATTCATCCCAATGACCCTATATCACACGATAGAAAAATGCATCAACAAAAAACTAATGAACTTATAACTCAAATAGAAATTGTTATTGTTGCTTTGCAACTCAATATTTAATATTTTTATTATGGTTATTGTTGTTTCATAACTTTATATGTTGAAACAATATTTACTTATAATTCAAATTGTCACCTCCTCATTCACCTCCTCACACACTTCCTCGATAGGTTCTTTAAGAGTCAACATTATATTTAAATTTGAATATTAAATCTAAATTTAATTTAATACATTCATTCAAACACAATAATAAACATGTTTTGCGAATTCAAAATTATGGCTTCAAATTCAAATAAAAAAATAAAGGGCTGTTATGAATCTCAGAAAAGTCCCCCAAATCATACGCAAATAGAAATAAAGTGTTGCTAAACAAACATATCAGTTTATCACAAAGAAATAAGAAGCCACATATCAAGTTAAACCCAATTGTCTGAACAACCACAATTCCTCTAGCCAAATAGTACAACCTATATATATATATATATACAAATTAATCAGTGAATCGTATACAAGAGAGAAATTAAACGGACTTTGTAAATTTATGACTTATGGTAATACAAATTATGGAAAAGGACAACAAAATTTTCATTTATACTTTGAGCCCCTACTTTTTGTGGCCACATACATTAATACCGTAGGCGCGGACACACTACCATAATGTATTAATCAATCAAAATACAAATTATTAGAAAATAGGGACTAAAAGTGTAAATGAAATGTCTATTGTCCTACTTTCATAAGGGAGCTTAGTCATTTAGTCCCATGCTTGAACATGTTTTTGCCTCCAATCCCAAGTATAATATTATTTGTTCTTAGTCTTATTTATCATTGTTTTCAAAGAAACCATGGGTAAAAAACAACTGCCCACGTTCTTAAGAGATAACAGTTCGACAAGCAAATGATAATAGTTAAAATGGGACAAATTACTAAACCAAAACCACATGGGATTGTTGACAGAAAAATATTAACAAGTGGGACAAGAGCCTAAATAACTATTTTCATTATCCATAAAAATGAATAATCTAAAATTAAAACTATCATCACTAAATATTAGAAAATTTTCTAAAACACAAAACCATTTGTCAAAAGAGAAGGCACCTGTAGCAAATTCTAGCCACTATTAGTTTAGTGGGAGCGGCGCTACAGTGGTGGGAGTCGATCACCACAATTGAGGAAAGGCATACAGTAACTATTTGCAGAGTTTTGGGTCCGGTTCGACCGCTAGTATTTTTCGCCAGTTGTTGAGATTGAAATGAGGAGGAAATTTAGAGAGGTAACACAAGGGGGCCGTTCAGTGGTCGATTACGAGGAAGAATTCACTCATTTGGCAAATTTTGTACCGGATGAGGTAAGCGATGAAGAAAAAAAGAAGGCATGGTTCATGGATGGTTTAGTCTGGAGGATCAGAAAACATTTTATTGGTAATCCCGCATTAGTAGCTTATACAAATGTCATTAACGCAGCACTACTGCACTGCCACTAATATCGCTTTCACATGAAAGGAAGCAAGAAGGGAGTGGAAACTAGCCAGTTGGATATATCAGGAGGAAATAGTACCAATGGGGTATCCCAGTAACAGACAGGGGGAGATCAGGGGCAAAATTTTTGGCAAGGGAATCATGCCGAACGATTTAGAGCTGGAGGCTATTGACAGGATGGCCAGGAATTCCGACAAGGCTAGCAAGGAAGGGATCAGTGGCAGGGTGAATTTAATAGGAGGTTTTTCATTTGTGGGGAAGAGGGGCACATAAAGAGAGATTGTCCTCAACGAGGAAGGGGCCAACTACAGGATGACGTCCTGGATGTACAACCACTAAAACAAGTCATGGGTGCGTTCGGGCTGGGGGGGAAGCTGCTCAGAGACCCGGGGATCAACCATTACAACTAGAGTATGGAGGTAATTATCTTTTATCCTATGTGCATGGGGTATGTTTTGAGTGACAGTGAGAGTGTCACAATATAAGAATTATTTTTACTAGAGTGCGCGGGTAAGTCGAATTTAGTGGATGCGCTGGCTATAGCAACCATATTATATATATGTATATATTTTTCGTGGGATAGAGGAGTTCTTTGGTGTTATCCACGAGAGAGTGAGGGTGTACACTGAGAGAAGGTTTGAATTATGCGAGGGGTTACTTCTTTCGATAATTTTGGGAGTAGGGTTGATGATTTACCCAAGTATCGACTGGATAGCAGCGGATTAGAATTATTGTAAATAGTGAGGGTAAGTTGTTGTTCACGACGCCAGGGTATGGTTGGTATTAGGTATCACCAGAGAGGGAGTCTAGCCTATTTATGTGTGTATATATGTTGTATTTGTGTGGTGCGATAGACACATAGTGAGGTCTTGTGTTCTCACATTCTATCCCGATAAGTAGGGGTGTTTACTAAAGTGAATCAGGGTGGTTAGATTTATGTTCGTGCAAAAAGAGATAGCTCGGGGTTTATTTTGCGCAAAACCTAGTGATAGTAAGGGCACAGTATTTTATGTTGTCTTTGGTAGCATGAGGGTAGGGGTATATACTTTTGTGTTAAAAGAAAAGTATTTAGGGGTACGTGTTATGGACTAAGGGTCTAACGGATCTCAACGACCGACAATGTTAAGGTAGTCGTGTATCGGGGAGGTTCCTTGTTTGGATTTCGCTTTGCGAGACGTCCCACGCATGAAACTTAGCACAACATTGGAAGTGGGGAGATGTTTGGTCGTTAGTACATAGGTTGAGAACCCCGGCCAGTATATATATATATATATATATATATATATATATATATATATATATATGTGTGTGTGTGTGTGTGTGTGTGTGTGTGTGTGTGTGTGTGTGTGTGTGTGTGTGATATGACTACAGGTTGGAAGTGATATTACGGGTAACGACTAGCATAGTCGGGTAACTTTCGTGCGGTAAAGCACGGGGATAGGTTGTATGGGCACCCGGGTTAATTAAGGCAAATTTTATGCGGTTAAGCACGGGTATAGGGTGTATGGGCGCCCTGGTTAATTTAAATGCATACTTGTGTAACTTATGGTTAGAAGAAGATGGGATAGATATAGCGGGCTTAGAGGCACATGACTAGAGAGTGATATCCGAAGCTTGGAACATTACGCTCATCTTAATTTCGAGGACGAAATTCCTTTGTAAGGGGGGAAGTATGTAGCACCCCATAAGTTTGAGAATTTATTATTTAACTATTTTTGGGAGTTATAAAAATATTTAAATTGGAGAAACTTAAATTTATGATTTGGAGAATTTATTTGAGTGGGAAGAATTATGTATAATTGGCGACTTTAAGTTAAATTGTCCGAATTAATGTGTGTTGCATTTTGAGGTCGAAATTGGAAATGTTAGAAAGTATTTCGGATGAAAATTTTGAGTGCGCGATTGAGTCCGGATGGGTCGAGATAGTCAGAAAAGAGTGCCCGGGGGTAGTAATTGGATCTCGGGATATTTTTGGGCATAACCGGGCCCCCGCGGGGCAATTCGGGCCATTTTAATTAGGCCCATATGGCCAAAAACGGGATTTACTATTTTTAACCTAATTGAAAGACTAGGAACGACAGATAGAAAATTCTAAACCTAGGGTTTGAGAGAGGATTAGAGGAAGCTAATCAAGAAGTCAATTGAGGGTCTTTTAGAGCCAAATTAAGGGACTAATTTGGGTTGTTCTTCATCAACCATTCTCTACACCAACGGAATCTGACCCTACAAACAATTCCAGGCAAGTGGTTAACTTGTTGTAATGTTTAAATTGTGATATCCAATTCATATTTTTGTGATGTGTAAACTAAAATTCATTTTGGGGATAAACGGGTACAAAATGGGGTTTTTGTTAATGGAACAATTGAATGAGATTCAAAGTAAGAATTAGTTGTGTTATAAATTTCTGAGTATAGATATCTGATTGGAATGAGAAACCCGAAACATAAATGGTGGAATTTGAATCGGGACTTGGGATTGTACCATAGGGAATTATTTTCTTGAGTGGGTACAGATTCTTGATGCCAATGATGCTAAAAGGTTTAGAAGATGTTTATAGTTCATGATAGATGTAATCAGATGAATAATAGGCTGGTTTGAGGTTGGGATTTGAGAAAATAAACCTTAGTTTTTCGTCAATGGCCGAACAGTAGGCTGGAGAAGACGAAGTCTGGGATGATCGATCGATCGACCCAGGGGGTTCGATCGATCGATGATGCAGAAATCTAGGCAGTTTGACCAGTTTGTTATATAAAGAGAAGTTAATTAGAAATTTAAGTTCCATACATTAATGAGTGAGAAATAATTATGAAACACATATTCCTATTAATTATGGGAGAAAGTAATTAGGACTAGGGAGAATTTATGTGGGGCACTTTATGGATGGATTTGAGAAATTTTATTCGAAAATAGTGAGATACGGATCAAGTGAGCGAGTCCGGGAATGTTGGTCGAGTGACATAAGGTTATAGATTAATTAATGTGTAAATTAATTAAATGAGAGTCGGATCACAGACTCGGCTTAGTATTAATTAATTAATGTGTAAATTAATTAAATGAGAGTCGGATCACAGACTTGGCTTAGTATTAATTAATTAATGTGTAAATTAATTAAATGAGAGTCGAATCACAGACTCGGATTGGTATTAATTAATTAATGTGTAAATTAATTAAATGAGAGTCGGACCACAGACTCGGTTAAGTATTAATTAATTAATGTGTAAATTAAATTTGTAAGAGTTGGATCATAGGCTTGGGTAAATATCATATAAATTAGTGTGTAAAGTATTTGTATTAGAGTCGGACCATAGACTCGGGGAAAATATTAATTTAATTGAGGTGTGAATTAAATATAGTAGAGTCGGACCATAGACTCGGGAAGATGATAAATTATTAAGTGAAAAAAAATTAATTAAGTGATTCGGGACACAGACTCAGAAAATTTCAGGCTAGTGTTACGGATCTTTAAGAACACGGTAAAGTCGGGGTTTGTATTATATATATACGGTGTAGTGATAGTATATATATGTGTATTTATTATGTGTTCTATTAAATATCAGTGATTAGATATTTATTTAATTTATATACTCTAGTGCGATCAAGGGAGGGTGCGCGATGAGGGTGAATCCTCTAGCTTGAGGATTAGGGTGAGTATATCCCAGGTCATAACGTCCGGTATATGGGTGAGGGTATAATCTCACTTTCAGGGAAGGAATATGACCACCTCCACTTCGTTTGTGTTTTGGGCCAGGTTGGTGAGCGAATCCAACTTGGGCAACTAGGTTATGTGTGCACACCTAGTGAGATGGCACTTTAGAGGGAATCATCCGGTGAGGGTATACTCAGAAGGATGGATATACGTATGATATATGTGTGGATGTTTTAGTAAAGGTACGTATATAATGGTATTAAATATTTTATGCGGGTAATAATACAGTGTGTGGTGTGTTTACTTTATATAACTTGTGTCACGGTTATATGCTATGAATTATGAAGGAATTAATTAAGTTAATTGGTGAGATAACTTATAATTCATGAATAATTATACTCGGGTTAGAATAGTATGGCAAGGGGAGGTTATACCACGACTAGTTGGACGGGGTAGTACAACTAGGTGGGGTTAAGGTAACCGTTAGGAGTGCACAATAGTGGAGGGGGAGAATGTCCACAAGGGAGTGCGACACTAACTTAAATATGAAGAGCATTCATGCATTTTAAATTACTGTAGCTAATTCACTTGCTAAATATTTTCAAAATGTTTTGGGTTCTAACCCTTGTTATAAAACTATTTTCAAAACCTTTTAGGTGTCCAGTCACAGGGACGCCAGGATTGATATTCTATTCCAGGGACACGGAGCTGCGGCATATGTGGATGCTAGTAGGAAATTTGGATTAGACGCATCGCTCATTCATTCCTAGAGTAGGAACCATTTATCAGTTTTAGTTTTATTTAGGGCATGTCGCCCAGACTTTTCCGTACAGTTTTCAGATTTATTTTATTCCGGTGTTGGATGTTGTATTGGACTATTTACTTTAGAGGCCGATGATTTATTCGGCATGATATTTTATTTTGTTTAGTTGATTTAATTCAGTTGTGTGAATGGTTTATATTTAATTTCGCATGTACTGGTTTGTTTACTTAGAAAAGATAAAATTTGGCATCAGCTTTTTTGAATACTAGGTGGTTAGTAAGTTTTAAAAAGATTTTCGATAATGATGCTAAGGATGAACCAACTGGGATTCCTATTTTAATTTGGTATAGGAGTGATCACTCGGTATTTTATTAGGCGGGGTGTCACAAATGGTATCAGAGCATCAGGTTCTAGTGTCATTAGGATTTGTGCGGCTTTTCACGTTTCGGCTTAACAATCTTTGATATAGAGCCCTATCATAGGATTGTTGTATTCTTATACATATGCGCATTTACGTTCGTCTTCCATTTATTTTATTTGAGGGTGAACTCATACGATTCGATTCTCATTTCAGATGCCACCTAGGAAAGAGAGAGCAGCTAGGGCAGTAGGGGGAGATGAGACTGTAGACACCCCATTATGTTACCCCTTAACTCTCCTTAGGTCCCTAGTACCTCCCTTCATCACTATAAACCTAGGTCACGTCCCGAGTACTGACCTGGAAGCCATCGGGCACCCCCCGGCTCAGTTTGACCCAAAAGTCAAACTCCTCGTCTTGACCGAGACTCAATGAATCTTCGAAGGGCACTGAATACCCTTTCTAACAGTCTGCCCCATGCGCGATTCCGACTTACCATGCGGACGAACGCGCCATTGGCGTCCGAAACCTGACCCAGAGGCCACTGGGCGCTCCCGGGCTCTATTTGACATATGTTAACTCTTCAGCTCGACCGAGGCTAAATGAATCTTCGAAGGGAACTGAATACCCTTTCCAAGCGGACGAACGATTCGTTTGACTCCGGGAAGCCACCGAGCATTTCTCGGGCCCGATTGATAAAAGTCAACTCTCCAAACCTGGTCAAACTCTTTGGAATGTTGAAATACATCTCCTAACCTTTCCAACGGTATGCTCCATGCGCGATTCGGACTTACCATGCGGACGAATGCACCGTTTCCGTCCGCTCGATTCCCCATCCAATGGACCGACAAACGCTTCCGAGCTACATTTGACCCAAAGTCAACTCCTGAACTCGGGAGCAGTCCAAAGGACTTTTGAAAGTCTCTAAAATACCTTTCCAACGGTATGCCCTGTGCGCGATTCTGACGAACGGTTTGCCCTCGGTGGCCAATTTTCTAAAAAAGCCTGAGGCGCACTTCCAAATGGCAGGTCCCAGATCCTGCCTATCGGCACCTGCCGATAGGCAGTGCCATGATAGGGCCGATCGGCAGTCCCCTGGGGTTATAAAAGGAGGCCTTGGCCTCATTTTCAAGGAGAGCCCAGATCTGATAGAAATCTCTCTGAACGAATCCCAGAAACCTCTCTCGAAGGTAGCGTGATTTCAACTTCCAAATCCCTCTTTTACCTTCACTTTTCATCATCCTTTTCATCAAACTTGGTGAATTAATCACTCTCCATCATCATCCAAGCTCAAGGGCTGCTCTCCAACATTCAAGATCAAGCTCAAGATCTTCAAGAAGGTCCAACTTTCTCAAACTCTCTCTCTTAAATTCTCTTGAATTCCCAATAACTTGTTTTCTTACTTAGCACTTTTATAATCTCATCTCACACATCCTAATATATTTTTTTTATTTAGTATTATTGCACATCTCTTATTTTCATATAAATAAAAAACTCAAAACAAGAAAAAGAAGGTTTGCTCATAAATTCCAAGTAGGGATTCTCACACTTTTTCCATATTTTTCTCACAACTAAAACACCTTTTCTACACACACACACACACTTACAAATAAGAGATCCCACTTTTGGATTTATAGGATAACCCCCACCCCTTTGCTTTGTATGCGAACTACGTGGACTTTGATGCCTTTATAGGCTACGTAGGCGTCTCGAGGTAAAACCCGAGACTCGAGTCCTTTCTCTCACTTTTTCTCTCATTTCCTATTTTCTCTAAATCCATTTTTCTTATATTATATATATCCTTAGTCTTAGTGACACATTACTCCATGTGCGTTATCGTTCCCTTATAGCGATCAACGTAGGGGTAACCGCGTAAATCTTATTTTTCTAATATTACTTTTATAATCTTCCTATGGATGACTCGCTTTATCTTTTCCATGATACAAGCCGAGGATTCCAACCTCCATTCTATATATATACACATGCACACATCTCATGGGGGGAAACATAAAGGAAAATAGTAAATATCCATGAGAGACCAAAAGGGCGGAATGGGTGCCTAACACCTTCCTATTTCGTAACTAAGCCTCCGAACCCTTTTCGAATCATTTTGATTTTGCACGCACCAGTATGTCTTTGGAAGCCATCCTTCGAGGTGGCTTCCCCTTTTTCTTTTGTCGGTTTTGAGTAAAATAAACTGGCGACTCTGAAGCTCTCTACATTTTTCACACCTCACAAAATCGACGCCGGTCGTAGCGCTCTCCCGAGAGGGGACGCGCGGGACCCGAAGGATTCCTCCTCCCTCCGCAGTGGGGATCGGCAGGGATGGCCACAGTGGAGACTCTGCTGGGGACTTTTATTTATTTTGAGGGCTTGAATATATTTACATGGATGCTATATTTGTTTATGCTCCCCCCCCCCCATATCTGCGTGTTCCCCTTTCTCACATGTATATCCCATGCTTATGCTTATGTTCACACACTTGTAGAAAATCCTCCATGTACACCTCACACCACGTGCACTTAGGATCACATATATTCCCATGTTGCACGCATCACCTATCCATACTTGGCGTACCTTTTGGGGTACTTGTACTTTGTTCCCGGTTTGGCATAATCAAAGAAAGGCATTCTCATCATAAGCTACTAATAAAAGAATCATGCATGATTCACACGACATCACCAAAGAGCATTGATATTGACCAAATTTTACCCAGTAACTGGAGGGTCACTTCGTGATGGGCGCTGGTCCTGCAGGTCGCAGTTAGCCTAAGCGATATGACTCTCACCTTCCATTGGCCAAGTACCTTAGACGTATATCGAACGGTTCCCCCGCATCGTACCACTTGACTGAAGTCATGACAGGAGGTATATCGCAGGGAATTCGTTCACGTACGCCGAGTATATCGAATTCGCTCTCACACGTACCGTCCTAACGAGGTATATGGTGAGGCAATTCATGTACACTCAGGTATATCAAATGGCTTGTCCACACGTACCGATTTCTCGCAAGAGCAAGACGTATATCGTGGAAGTCACGCCAAAGGGGGGAACCCATGCCGATTCACCCAACCAACTTCATACCCGCATATAGGTATCAAACCTAGGACACGCACTTTAGATTGCCGATTTTGACCCGAAACTCTGTCAAAATTCCGGGTCGATCTTCCGCCCAATTTTAAAATGGGACTATGTCCGTGAGCCTGGTTACAAGTCCCAAACCGTAGCTTTGCATATATTAAAACCCCACTTTTCCAGGCTCAGGTCTCGTCCGGCATTGCATTTAGGATAATTAAATACAAGTGAGAACATAATAATCATAATAATCATGCTGAGTTCCATCTCCAAAAACATTTCTCCCTTTTTATCAAAAATCCAAAAATAGTTCCTTCCCTTTTCTCAAAAATAAATCTCATCCTACGCCTTCTCAGGTTGATCGCGCGCCCTTGGCCTGTCTCCCTAGTGGCTTAGGTCTTCAGTCAAATCACCCCGGAGTTTCGTTCGTTCCTCTACTACTTCTTTCGAGTCCGAAATCCATCCATTTTCCATGGAGAATGCAGATCAAGCACCAGTCATACAATCGGATCTGCCGACAGTCCTAGCTCAGCTCGTGGCCAAGATTGACAACCTCCAAGCTGAGGTCCGAGAAATGCAACGAAACCAAAGTCCTATTCCTCAAGAGCCCGAGGCCCTGTTCCCTCATTCTATGGGTCCACCAGAGCCCATCTGGGTCTCGGAAGAATATCAGCACGCTTCGCGTGCTCCTCCTGCTAATGGGCCGTCGCCTGCCCAGGTTCCAATGTCATACATTTCCCGGCCTATGGTTAACTTGCCTCTGGTTGCTGATCCAAAGGAGGAGGAGTTGAACAAAGTCAAATAGGATCTCAAGATGCTCACCAAGAATTTTGACTAAGTCAGGATCTCTGGGAATTACATAGACTACACCTATATGTCTCCTTATCCTAAAGCAAGGTTATCCGAGAAGTTCAAAATGCCAAATATCGAGAAATTTGGAGGGAGTGGTCCCCCAATTGTTCATCTTCGCGGTTATCATCGTTCCATGACTCTACTAGGGGCTTCGGAAGAAGTGATGGCCCAATTATTTCAGCAAACTTTGAAAGACAGTGCTCTTCGATGGTTTTTATCTCTTGAGGAATCCAGAATCCGTAGCTGGGAGGATGTAGCCCGAGAATTCATGTCATAGTAAAAATAGAAGAAAGAGCTTGAGGACACCCGCCGTGATTTAGAGTTGCTCAAACAGAACTCCAGAGAATCAGTCAGTAACTTTATAGCCTGATGGAGGGAAAAAGCGGCTACCATGACCACTCGGTTGTCTGAAGAAGAACAAGTCAGCATAGTGAAGAAGAATTCTTCCCCCATGTCCGAGCAACCATGGGAGGATAGTACTACCCCCATTTTCGAGCTCTCAGAGAAGTAGGAGTAGAAATCGAAGAGGGTCTTGCCAAAACAGAAGTTGAACCAAAGAAGGTGTCCGGACAGTTCACCCCCAGAAAATATGACAAGCCTATCAGTGCCGCAGTCTCAACCATCAAAAACATCTCTCAACCAACCACATTATGGGCACTGAAAAGCCGCCTTGCTCCCGTCTGAAGGGAATACACTGAGATCCATGCTCCCCTTTCCAAAGTTTACCAAGCCCTGTTAAGCCGAAACTTTATAAAGCCCCTGGATCCACGTCCATTACTCAATCCACTTCCCAGAAATTTCAAGATCGATGCTCATTGCGCCTTTCAACAAACAGCTGGCCATAACACCGACCAATGCTTCCACCTTCGAAACATAATCCAAGATCTCATTGACCAGGGTACCATCGCCCCACCAGCCAATCCTAAACCAAACACTACTCATAACCCACTCCAAAATCATACCAATGCTATCTTCTTGGAAGGAACCCCAGATTTTGATCCATCAACTCAAATTACACCCTTATACCCTCCTAAACCCCTTCAACTTTCCCCATATTTCCTCCTACACCCTGCTAGCCCCACTGATCAGGCTTTGTCACTCCTTACTAGAGCATGCATCACTGTCCGGACCTGTTCTGAAAGTGGAGGTATGGAATTGTCAGAGGTATCAAACTAACTCCTAGAGTTCGGGCTAAAAATGCCCTCACAGATGATTATCGACTGCCAGAGGTTCAGTACGTTGTTTTTGGAAGCACGAAAATGGGCCCGAGAATCAGATAAGTGGATGGTACCAAATGACGAAATCTGCTTAAATGATGTTTTCCGGATCATGACGGAAGCATTCAGGCAAAACAACAACATTTGCAGTATCACCGAGTTACTTGATGCTTTGAAGCTGTAAGGGCACCTGGTCCCTTCACCCTTACACATCCCCACAGAATGGGAAGACCTATATAAAGAAGCCGTTGAGGTTATGGAATGCATTGACTTCACAAGGTAAAATAGAATTGTTGCCACCGAATGGGGGGGAAGAATTCGAAGTTTCAAATGAAGAACAAGCTTCAGGAGGAAATGGCCCAATAACTGACTTATGTGGGATGATATCATTTGAGGAACTCCTCGGAGAAATAGACAAGGTGGCAGAACAACCTGAGATTGATGAGGAAACTGGATTTAAGTTTTTCCCTTCTTCAGTAAATCACATGACCAGATCTGGGAGACATTACCAAATTCCAAACTCGCTACCAACCAATGATAAGGGGAAGGGCGTTGAAAACCTTTCTATGCCAGAAATGACCCTCGAGGAGAGCAAGATCCTCGATCAATTAAAGAAAACTCAAGCTAACATCACTTTATGGGGGCATTTCATGTCTTCCCAGTTACACTGAAATGCTTTGATCAAATTGCACACTGGACCCATAGTTCCTCCCTCTACCACACCAGAAGAAGCGGCGAACCTGGTCGGATCCTTGACATCTACCCGAATGCTATCATTTTCTGAAGAAGAAATCCCTAAAATTGGGCCAAATCACAATCATGCACTCAACATCTCCGTCGAAGTTATGGGGAAGGTTGTACCACTCTCTCTCATTGATAAAGGATACGCTTTGAATGTCTTCCCGCTGAGAACCTTCAAATGTTTAGGTCTGAAAGAAAGTGACCTCGCTCCATCATCCGATGTCGTGCGTGCCTACGATAATACCCGCCGTGAGGTGATGGGATCCATAAAACTTGTAATAGGGGTTGGACCTATAAACCCTATCGTCGAATTCCAAGTCATCGATATCCCGACCTATTTTAACCTGTTGCTCGGACGACCTTGGCTCCATAGTATAAATGGTGTCTCTTCCTCATTCCATCAGAAACTGAAATTCTTCGCCGATGGGCGAGTCATCACCATCTTGGGTGACGACGGTAACGCCGAGGGTGCAAGCACCGACAGTCCAATCCTTGAGATACAACACGGGTCAAATGATGTGCTCCTATCAGGTTTCCGAGTTGAACCATCCCTACTCCCGACAGGGGACGGTTTTAAAGAAAGGGTTTTTCCAGAATATGACCCTCATGGCAATGTCAATGTGATTCAGATTTTCAGAAACATGCACTTCATGCCAGGACTGGGGCTGGGACAAAGGCAGCAAGGGATACTTGAGCCCATCGACCTGAAGAAAGCTTTCCCTCCTTGCGGCTTGGGATATCAACCATTAGAACCAGAGCTCAGAATGATCCGCCAGACTCGATCAAAGAGAGGTTTAGACTTCGTTCGAACTATCTCGAGAGATTCTTTAAATGGACGATTCATCAAAGAGGGCGAGGATTTCCCCTTTTATGGTTTTCCAGAACCATAGTATGACCATAAAGATAAGAATATGAAGCCTGGAATGGAGATCTTCTTCGAAGTTAGCTACCCATGGGTCAAAAGTTACCAATACCACGTGCCACCGCTTATCAAAGATACTGAAGAAACTGAGGAAAGTGACTCTAAAGATTCCTTCAACCTGCAGACACTGGGGCTGACACTCTGCATGGTTCATTTAGGCACTACATCAAGGGACCCATCCCGTCTGATTAAAGCTACTGATACACCTCTCCTCAACTGGCATGTTGCGCCAGTTCTACCTCTTGAAATCTCCCTCAACCCCAATGTTTACCTTGTTTTATTTACTGTTGTCCATCCTTGCTCAAATGTAATCGAGACCTCTTTTGATGAGGTTATCATTGCTGTTTTTCCTATCAATGAAATAAACAAAGATTTTGAGTATCTTGTTGTGCCTTACATTAATTGTGTGGATTTTAATCAAACTTTTGATGATGATGATTTTGCAAATGAACGATTCTTAACTGATCTAATTAAGGTTAATAATAAACAACATAATCGCGTTCAAGTTAATGAAGAAGAGACTGTTGTTATTAATCTCGGTTCTAGTAGCCAACTGTGCGAGATTAGGATAGGGGCCACCCTTGACGAGCATGAGCGCGCACAACTCGAAGAATTGCTAAAGGAGTTCGTGGATGTCTTCGCATGGTCCTACGACGACATGACTGGTATTGATCCCAAAATAGCTCAGCACGAGATCCCCATTCTCCTAGATGCCAAGCCAGTTAAACAAAAGTTGAGAAAGCTCCGCACCGAATGGTCGCTTAAGGTCAAAGAAGAGGTGATCAAACAGTTGAACGTGGGTTTCATTCGAATAATCGAATATCCCACGTGGTTGGCCAACATTGTACCTGTACCAAAATCATGAAGAAAGGTTCGCATGTGTGTGGATTACCGAGATTTAAACAAAGCTTCTCCGAAGGATGATTATCCGCTACCCAACATCGACATGATCATGGACAACATAGCCAGTCATGCTCTCAAGTCATTTGTCGACAGATTTTCCGGATACAACCAAATTAAGATGCATCCCGACCACCAAGAGAAAACCGCATTCATCACCCCATCGAGAACTTTTTGCTACACCGTTATTCCATTCGGTCTCAAGAATGCTGGGGCTACCTACCAAAGGGCTGCCACAACCATCCTGCACGATCTGATCCAAAAAGAGGTTGAGGTTTACGTGGATGATATGATTATCAAGTCCAAAACTAGAGAAGGTTATGTTCCCGCTCTCCAGAAGTTCTTCGAACGACTGCGGCAGTATCAGATGAGACTTAATCCACAGAAGTGCGTCTTCGGCGTTACGAAGGGAAAACTCTTAGGATTCATGATCAGTGAGAAGGGGATAGAAGCATATCCCGCCAAGCTGAAGGCCATACTTGAGATGACACCTCCCCGAACAGAGAAGGAAGTCCGAGGCTTCCTAGGGAAATTACAATATATCAGTCGGTTCATCAGCCAGCTAACCTCCATCTGTGAACCAATCTTTAAGCTCCTCCGAAAGGATTCAACCAAGGTTTGAAACGAGGCCTGCCAAGAAGCTTTTGATCGAATCAAACAATACCTAACCCAACCTCCCGTTCTCATGCCACCACAGCCTGGTCTCCCATTTCTCTTATACCTAACCATAACAGACACTGCAGCCGGGGCTTTGCTAGCCCAGTACCTCGAGGACTCCCACAAAGAAAGATCCATCTATTACACCAGTCGCAAGTTGGCCGGGTACGAGGTCAACTACACTGCTTTGAAAAAAGCATGTGTCGCACTTGTCTGGGTCACCCAAAAGTTGCGACATTACATGCTCGCCTTCCCCATTAAACTAGTATCCCGAATGGATCCCATCAAAAACCTGCTTGAAAAACTCGCCTTGTCCAGCCGAATGGCCCAATAGTTGATGCTCCTAACCGAGTTCGATATCGTGTACGTCACACATAAAGTCATTAAAGGAAGAGCCATCTCTGACTACCTCGCTGACTACCCTATAGAAGAAGCATATGTCAGGATCTCTGAATTCCCAGATGAAAACATCCTCTGCACCACTCAAGACTGCCCCCGATGGAAAATGTTCTTCGACAGCGCTGCCAACAAAAATGGATATGGCATTGGGATACTTCTGGTCGCCCCAGATGACTCCCACACTCCCATCACCATTAAATTGGATTTCCCTTGCACCAATAACATGACGGAATATGAGGCATGCACAGTGGGCCTCAAAGTTTCTCTCGAAAAGGGTATTCAACACCTTGATGTCTACGGGGATTCTGCCCTCATCATCGGGCAAGTGGTCAGAAAGTGGAAGGTCAAGGATGAAAAGCTTCAACCCTTTCATGCCTAATTAGAAGAGTTGGCCTCCTAATTCCGAGATATCACCTTTCGTTACCTACCCCGAGTAAAGAACAACCTAGCCGATGCTCTCGCTACTTTGGCTTCCATGGTCGACATGCCCGAGGGAATAACAATGACCCCCTTCCTAGTTCAAAAACAAGACAGACCGACCCATTGCTACTATATTGAGCTTGTCTCCACTGAAGATCCCGAACTAGCCGATTGCTGGTACTATGATATTTGGTGCCTCCTCAAACATGGTAGGTATCCTGAGGATTCCAACAAGAACGACCGAGCTACCCTCAGAAGGTTAGCCGCTCAGTACATCATCTGCCATAAAGCACTACTCAAGAGGAATTTCGATGGAACTCATTTACACTGTATTGCAGGGGATAACATTGAAAAGATAATGCAGAAAATCCACAGCAGGGAATGCGGACCTCACATGAACGGTCACATGCATGCCAAAAAGATCATCTGATAAGGATAATACTGGACCACCATAGCCCAGGATTGCACCGCCTATGTTCGGAGGTGCCCTAAATGCCAACAGTTCTCCAATCTCCAATATCTACCTCCACGGGAATTATACAACATGACTTCTCCCTGGCCGTTCTCCACCTAGGGTATCGACATCATAGGGAACGTTACACCAAAAGCATCAAACGGGCATGAGTTCATCCTGGTTGCCATCGATTACTTCACCAAATGGGTCGAAGCTGAGTCATACGCAGTATTAAATGCCAAGAAGGTGGCCAAATTCATCAAGAAGAATATCATCTGCCGATATGGGGTCCTGCACGAGCTAGTGTCGGATAATGGTTTGCACTTTGAGGCAGAAGTCACAGAAATAGTCAACGAATATGGGATTCAGAGACACAAATCTTCTCCCTACCGACCTCAGACCAATGGTGCAGTTGAGGCCGCAAACAAAAACCTCAAAGCCATCATCAGCAAGATGACCGAAAGTTGTAGGGATTGGGCCGACCGGATTCCCTGCGCCCTCTAGGGCTATCGAACCTCAATTAAAACCTCTACTGGGGCTACCCCTTACTCCTTGGTTTACGGCATGGAGGCAGTCCTACCTGTGGAGCTAGAAATACCCTCATTACGTGTCATGCTCGAAAGCAAGGTTAGTGAAGAAGACTGGTGCCAAGGCCGTCTTGATGAGCTGACCCTCCTAGATGAACGGAGATTAAAATATATTTACCACATACAAGGATACCATCGCCGAATAGCGCGATCATTCAACAAGAGAGTCAAGGACCGCGGTGTTCGAGAGGGGGATTTAGCCCTCAAAAAGATAATCGAACCCATCTGGGACCCTAGAGAAAAGTTCAAACCCAATTGGAGCGGCCCTTACATTGTGAAGAAAATCTTATCCGGCGGTGTCGCCATGCTCACTGACCTAGATGGGGAAGAGATGGCTCGTCCAGTCAATCCGGACCGTCTCAAGAAGTTCTACCCCTAGTCCAAAATCTCGGCGCGCTGCGACTCTTCTCATCACCCTTCTATTCTAAATAAATAAAAAAACTCTCTACATTTCCCTCTACCCAGAACCACGTGGGCCTGATCCTCTACAAAAACTATTTTCAAACAGATAAGAACTTTTTTCAAAAACCCCAGAGGTACGTAGGCAGCTCATACTCCTCACGTGAGCACGGCCCCTTCTTTTTCACAAAATACCATTATTTTCTTACCTCCGAGAACGAAAATTCATTCTAAACATCTTCTTGAACAAAAGGATTATGTATGCCTTAGCGATTGGTATAGATAATTCAAAATGCAAAACCCATCAAAAGTCACAGTTGGATGATCAGAAACTTGTTTATTTCATTAATAAGAAATTACAGTGCGGATTACATAAGAAAAAGGAACGAATAACTCCCTTCCCCCCTACTACCATAAAAACCATACAAAATCCCTCACATCTGTTACATAAATAAACTCCCCAGGAGTCCTACCCATATCTACCCGAAGAGCCTGCACCCTCATCATCCACGTCTTGAGGACCCCAAGTTTCTCCTGCCTGAATGGAGTGCCGCAAACACTCCATGGACTGATGAGCCTTAACCATCTTCGAAAAGACCACGACACCCCCTTCCATGGAGTCAGATAAAACAAACCACCTCCGACCGATCTCTACTGCCAACATCTTGCTGACTACTTCCCTCCATAACCATTTCATATAATCTTTGGGGACATGGCAAACCTTCCCAACAGACTGAGAGGGACGGGTAGACGGACGCCGATTTTCCCACAGAGATCCTAGCAACAGACGCAAGCACTCAGTCAAATCTTCTACCGAAAAGAAATTTGAGGTCCGAGGGGGCACGACCTGTGCCCAACCAAATTAGCGCAAAAGACGTCAAGGGAAATAAAAAGAGGTCTGATTGATACCTACCAACCGCACATATGAATATTCTCCTAGCTCCAGAACAGGCTGCAACTGTCCCCACCAAGGCACAGACCAATACAATCCACGAGCCCCGTACTCCACAAGCCAATTCTCCCAGTTCTCAACATACAGGCCCATGCGGATGAAGTAGCGCGAAAAGAAGTTGGGCACAGCCGACAAAGGATATTCTGGAGGGGTTGACAAGCGGAATCTTTTAGACAACCACATGAACAACATCACAGGGCTTCCCCTTAAAAAGTCGGAACGTCCTTCTCTCCAGGCATCCAGGCCATTCAAAGTCTTCGCCAATATCACCACCACAGGATTGCGACGGTATGACATCCATGAGGTAATGGCTGTAAGTTGAGGGTCTACCTACAATTCCCCAGTCACCAACAGCAATTTTGAAACCAGGCCCAGAACAACGGCTCCAGCATAGCCAGCATCACTTACTTCCCGCGAACGCACGGACTGCAACACCGCCGGGAGGGAGATCATCCCTCTAGCAACCAGTGACCTGGCCACCGAAGGCGAGATATGAAGTAGCCCGGCCAACAAATCCCTATGAGAATGGGAAAATTTAGGTAAAGCCGCGGCAACACTAGGATTCACGCCCAGTATGGCAGAAAACTCCTCATAGGTAGGACAAACTTCTTCCAACCCAAAGCGGAATACATGGTCTTCGGGGTACCAAAATTGTACGGCCGCCATCAGCATATTCCACTCAAAAGGTCGATTATGCCACAAGGAGACTCGACGCATGTTGAAAGCATCATAGTCGACATTATAAGAGAACATGGCTTCCAAGGCTTCGAGGTAGTAGACAAACTCAATGCTACCAGGTAGAGCCATCTCGCAAGACTAAAAGATGGGTGGGTATGTAAGGATGCAAAAGGTGTGAGGAAAACACTCCACCCTTCTCCCTTTTTATACTTAAAATCCTCACAAAGGACATAATCCCTATAGAAATCGAAAGGAACCCTACCCCATAAGGTACTAAAGGCTGAATAGGGTACCAATCAAATCTTTCAATTGATGGGACTGGACTGAACTGCCAATTTTTGGAAATCTCCCTTTTTCCTCTTTTATCAAAATCAGAAAAATAAAAATTGATATTCTCAACAGAATTTCAAAATCCCTTTTCCTCCTTATATAATTCCCTTTTTTAAATTTCCTCCATTCCTTCTTTGACAAATCAGAAAACTCCATAAAAATAAATTGATATTCTCAAAAGAATTTCAAGAATCCTGTTCCCTCCTTATGGGATTCCCCGTTTTGAATAAAATAACTTTCCTTTGAAAGATTTCTAAAAATATTCCTTTTTTTACGGTCTCAGCAGCAAATTAAAAAGCGCATGCATTCATTTCATCATTAGAATAAAAGATAGTCAAAAAACCGCATTTCATTGCATATATATGTTTTCTGTGTTACATCATTTTTGCAAGAAATAAAGAAAATCCAAAAACAACGGGACTCAGCCCGAACCCACATTTCACTCCCTCTCTCTCTCTCTCAATAATTTCCATCCCAGCGACGCGCTCTCTTTCCCCAACGGCGAGACGACACGCCCCCACTACTCGAGCCAGAGTCTCCCCTGGACGAGGCTGATGGCACCAAGCAAGAAGGAACAGGGACAGACTCCCGAATGTTGGCAGTCGCCGATGATATCCAATCCGTGATGTCCCTGAGCCAAGTGGTCGACACCCGAATTTGATACAAAGGAAAGGCAGAATCAGTATCAAGCAAAAGAAATCAAAAAAGAGAGGAAAATGACCGAAAGGTTTACCGCAGGACGAAGGACATCCTATGTCAAGCCCAACTCCTCTAGATCCATTGCAAGAGGATGATGTAGCATCGTCACTCTCCCTCCATCAGCCCGCCGGATGTTGTACGAAGGAGTGTGCAGCCGAACAAAAGGGACCTCCGAGATCGCCGCCGCCGCAAGTGCCGACGGACCACCACCACTGTGGGAAGACTCCACCGCCCGACTCAAACCAGCAGTAGGGAAAGGCAAGGCACCCAGACCACCTAATCACCTCCTCATCAGACTTTACAACCATCGGCTATTCGATGCGGTACAATATCACATGGTATTTTTCCCAGCAGAAATCAGAAGAATCACTCGCCCCGAGCAATCTCTCCCAAAGGACAATCCAAATTTTCCTCGGCCCATTCATCATTCCCTAGCAGAATCTCATATTTAAATTCTTATTCCCAGGGAACCCCTCTTCCCCAGCGGAATCCTCAAAAACTAAGTGAAATCTCCTCCTGGCAAAACTCCGGAGGATCTCTAAGGATCATCTGATCACTTCCCCAGCGGAATTCTCTCATAACACCCAAAATAGGTCGTTCCCCCCTGCAAGGCCTCCTATAAATCTTCCCCCAGCTAGCAGCTCCCCAGCTCAAAGCAGAATCACAAATCTCTTTCTTCAGCAGAATCAAAATACAATCTTTATCTACTCTTGGGTCAGAATTGGCCCCGGTTTTGGATCGTCACCTTAGTTAGGTCAGAATTGACCTCGATCCTCGGTCGTCACCACTCTTGGGTCAGAATTGGCCCCGATCTTGGATCGTCACCTTAGTTAGGTCAGAATTAATCTCGGTCCTCGGTCGTCACCACTCTTGGGTCAGAATTGGCCCCGGTCTTAGATCGTCACCTTAATTAGGTCAGAATTGACCTCAGTCCTCAGTCGTCACCACTCTTGGGTCAGAATTGGCCCCGGTCTTAGATCGTCACCTTAGTTAGGTCAGAATTGACCTCGATCCTCGGTCGTCACCACTCTTGGGTCAGAATTAGCCCCGATCTTGGATCGTCACCTTAGTTAGGTTAGAATTGACCTCGGTCCTCGGTCGTCACCACTCTTGGGTCAAAATTGGCCCCGGTCTTGGATCGTCACCTTAGTTAGGTCAGAATTGACCTCGGTCCTCAGTCGTCACCACTCTTGGGTTAGAATTGACCCCGGTCTTGGATCGTCACCTTAGTTAGATCAGCAGTGACCTCGGTCCTCGGTCGTCACCACTCTTACGTCAGAACTGACCTCGACCCTCTGAATTGTTCATCCTCATCTCCTTAGGTCCTCAGAACTGACCTCGATCCTCCGAATTGATCATCCTCAGCATACTTCTTAGGTCCTCAGAATCGACCTCGACCCTCTGAATCAGTCATACTCCCTCAAAAAGATCATGCGGTGTCTAATCGACGGCTATCATTTATTCCAAACTCACCCATCGAGGGGCTCTGTAGACACCCCATTCTGTTACCCCTTAACTCTCCTTAGGTCCCTAATACCTCCCTTTATCACTATAAACCCAGGTCACGTCCCGAGTATAGACCTAGAAGCCATCGAGCACCCCCCGGGCTTAGTTTGACCTAAAAGTCAAACTCCTCGTCTCGACCGAGACTCAATGAATCTTCGAAGGGCACTGAATACCCTTTCCAACGATCCGCCCCGTGCACGATTTCGACTTACCATGCGGACGAACGTGCCATTTGGGTCCGAAACCTGACCGAGAGGCCACCGGGCGCTCCTAGGCTCTATTTAACCTATGTCAACTCTTCAGCTACCGAGGCTGAATGAATCTTCGAAGGTCACTGAATACCCTTTTCCAACGGTTCGTCCCGTGCATAATTCCGACTTTCCATACGGACGAACGATTCGTTTGACTCCAGGAAGCCACCCAGCATTTCCCGGCCCTGATTGACAAAAGTCAACTCTCCAAACCTGGTCAAACTCTTTGGAATGTCGAAATAAATCTCCTAACCTTTCCAACGGTATGACCCGTGCATGATTCGGACTTACCATGCGGACGAACGCGCCATTTGCATCCGCGCAATTCCCCGTCCAATGGACCGACAAACGCTTCCGAGCCACATTTGACCAAAAGTCAACTCCCGATCTCGGGAGCGGTCCAAAGGACTTTCGAAAGTCTCTAAAATACCTTTCCAACGGTATGCCCCGTGCATGATTCTGACCAACGGTTTGCCCTCGGTGGCTAATTTTCTAAAAAAGCATGAGGCGCACTGCCAAATGGCAGGTCCCAGATCCTGCCTATCGGCACCTACAGATAGGCAGTGCCATGATAGGGCCGATCGATAGTCCCCTGGGGTTACAAAAGGAGGCCTTGGCCTCATTTTCAAGGAGAGCCCAGATCTGATAGAAATCTCTCTGAACGAATCCCAGAAACCTCTCTCGAAGGCAGCGTGATTTCAACTTCCAAATCCCTCTTTTACCTTCACTTTTCATCATCCTTTTCATCAAACTTGGTGAATTAACCACTCTCCATCATCATCCAATCTCAAGGGCTGCTCTCCAATATTCAAGATCAAGCTCAAGATCTTCAAGAAGGTCCAACTTTCTCAAACTCTCTCTCTTAAATTCTCTTGAATTCCCAATAACTTGTTTTCTTACTTAGCACTTTTATAATCTCATCTCACACATCCTAATATATTTTTTTTATTTAGTATTATTGCACATCTCTTATTTTCATATAAATAAAAAACTCAAAACAAGAAAAAGAAGGTTTGCTCATAAATTCCAAGTAGGGATTCTCACACTTTTTCCATATTTTTCTCACAACTAAAACACCTTTTCTACACACACACACACACTTACAAATAAGAGATCCCACATTTGGATTTATGGGATAACCCCCACCCCTTTGCTTTGTATGCGAACTACGTGGACTTTGATGCCTTTATAGGCTACGTAGGCGTCTCGGGGTAAAACTCGAGACTCGAGTCCTTTCTCTCACTTTTTCTCTCATTTCCTATTTTCTCTAAATCCATTTTTCTTATATTATATATATACTTAGTCTTAGTGACACATTAATCCATGTGCGTTATCGTTCCCTTATTGCGATCAACGTAGGGGTAACCGCGTAAATCTTATTTTTCTAATATTACTTTTATAATCTTCCTATGGATGACTCGCTTTATCTTTTCCATGATACAAGCCGAGGATTCCTACCTCCATTCTATATATATACACATGCACACATCTCACGGGGGGAAACATAAAGGAAAATAGCAAATATCCATGAGAGACCAAAAGGGCGGAATGGGTGCCTAACACCTTCCCATTTCGTAACTAAGCCTCCGAACTCTTTTCAAATCATTTTGCTTTTGCACGCACCAGTATGTCTGTGGAAGCCATCCTTCGGGGTGGCTTCCCCTTTTTCTTTTGTCTGTTTTGAGTAAAATAGACTGGCGACTCTGAATCTCTCTACATTTTTCACACCTCACAAAATCGACGCCGGCCGAAGTGCTCTCCCGAGAGGGGACGTGCGGGACCCGAAGGATTCCTCCTCCTTCCGCGGCGGGGATTGGCGGGGATGGCCACAGAGACTAGAGAGGCTCATCAGGAGCAAGAGTTACCGCAGCAACTGCTACAGATGATTTCGGCAGTACAGGTAGCTGAATTAGTGGCCCAGGCAGTTGAAGCAATGATGATCGCTATGGCAAGGTACTTTCCATGAGATCAACCACAAGTGTTAGTGGTGTCAGATGTTCAGGCTCACGCGGGGCCGTCGGGATGGCAGCTAGTACGAGAGGTCTTTCAAAAGGGCCATCCACCAGAGTTTCGTGGGGGTTCAGATGTGGTACTGGCATATCAGTGGAAGAGAGATATTCAGAGTCACCTATGCATGCTAGATTGCAATGAAGTGCAGAAGCAAACGCTAGCCACTTTTAGTTTAGTGGGAGCAGCGCTACAGTGGTGGAAGTCGATCACCATAGTTGAGGAAAGGGATACAGTAACTATTGTCGAGTTCTGGGTGCAGTTCGACCGTAAGTATTTTCTGCCAGTAGTTGAGACTGAAATGAGGAGGAAATTTAGAAAGGTAACATAAGGGGGCCGTTTAGTGGCCGATTATGAGGAAGAATTCCCTCGTTTGGCAAAATTTGTACCGGATGAGGTAAGCGATGAAGAAAGAAAGAAGGAAAGGTTCATGGATGGGTTAGTCTGGAGGATCAGACAACATTTGATTGGTAATCCCTCATTAGTAGCTTATACAGATGTCGTTAACGCAACACTACTACACTGTCAGGAATGTCGCTTTCACGTGAAAGGAAGCGAGAAGGGGGTGGAAACTAGTCAGTCGGATAGAGCAGGAGGGAATAGTACTAGTGGGGTATCCCAGAAGCAGACAGGGGGAGATCAGGGGAAAGATTTTCGGCAGGGGAATCATGCCAAATGATTTAGAGCTGGAGGCTATCGACAGGATGGCCAGGAATTCCGACAAGGCCAGCAAGGAAGGGATCAGTGACGGTGAATTTAATAGGAGGTGCTTCATTTGTGGGGAAGCGGGGCACATAAAGAGAGATTGTCCTCAACGAGGCAGGGGTTAACTACAGGACGACGTCCTAGATGTACAACCACTACAACAAGTCATGGGTGCACTCGGGTAGGGCGAAGCTGCTCAGAGACCCTAGGATCAACCATTGCAGTTAGAGTATGGAGGTAATTATCTTTTATCCTATGTGCATTGGGTAAGTTTTGGGTGAGAGTGAGAGTGTCAAAATATAAGAATATTTTTACTAGAGTTCGCGGGTAAGTCGAATTTAGTGGGTACGCTGGCTATAGCAACCATATTATATATATGTATATATTTCCCGTGGGGTAGCGGAGTTCTTCGGTGTTATCCACGAGAGAGTGGGAGTATACACTGAGAGAAGGTTTGAATTATGCGAGGGGTTACTACTTTCGAGAATTTTGGGAGTAGGGTTGATGATTTACCCAAGTATCGACTGGATAGCAGCGGATTTGAATTATTGTAAATAGTGAGGGTAAGTTGGTGTTCGCGACACCAGGGTATGAGTGGTACTAGGTATCACTAGAGAGGGCATCTAGCCTATATATGTGTGTATATATGCTGTATATGTGTGGTACGATAGACACATGGTGAGGTCTTGTGTTCTCACATTCTATCCCGGTAAGTAGGGGTGTTTACTAAAGTGAATCAGGGAGGTTAGATTTATGTTCGAGCAAAGAGAGATAGCTCGGGGTTTATTTTGCGCAAGGCATAGTGATAGTAAGGGCACGGTATTTTATATTTTCTTTGGTAGCATCAGGTTAGGCGTATATACTTTTGTGTTAAAAGATAAGTATTTAGGGGTACATGCCATGGACTGAGGGTCTAACGGATCTCAACGACCGACAATGTTAAGGTAGTAGTGTATCGGGGGGGTCCTTGTTTGGATTTCGCTTTGCAAGACGTCCCACGCATGAAACTTAGCGCAACGTTGGAAGTGGGGAGATGTTTGGTCATTAGTACATAGGTTGAGCACCCCGGCCAGTATATATATGTGTGTGTGTGTGTGTGTGTGTGTGTGTGTGTGTGTGTGTGTGTGTGTGTGTGATATGACTACGGGTTGGAAGTTATATTACGGGTTACAACTAGCATAGTCGGGTAACTTTCGTGCGGTAAAGCACGGGGATAGGTTGTATGGGCACCCGGGTTAATTAAGGCAATTTTTTTACGGTTAAGAACGGGTATAGGGTGTATGGGCGCCCTGGTTAATTTAAATGCATACTTGTGTAACTTATGGTTAGAAGCGGATGGGATAAATATAGCGGGCTTAGAGGCACATGACTAGAGAGTGATATGCGAAGCTTGGAACATTACGCTCATCTTAATTTCGAGGACGAAATTCCTTTGTAAGGAGGGAAGTATGTAACACCCCGTAACTTTGAGGATTTATTATTTAACAATCTTTGGGAGTTATAAAAATATTTAAATTGGAGAAACTTAAATTTATGATTTGGAGAATTTATTTGAGTGGGAAGAATTATGTGTAATTAGCGACTTTATGTTAAATTGTCTGAATTAATGTGTGTCGCATTTTGAGGTCGAAATTGGAAATGTTAGAAAGTATTTTGGATGATAATTTTGAGTGCGCGATTGAGTCCGGATGGGTCAAGATAGTCAGAAAAGGGTGTTCGGGGGTAGTAATTGGGTCTCGAGATATTTTTGGGCATAACCGGGCCCCCAAGGGGCAATTCGGGTCATTTTAATTAGGCTCATATGGCCAAAAACGGGATTTACTTTTTTAACCTAATTGAGTGGCTAGGAGCAGCAGATAGAAAATTCTAAACCTAGGGTTTGGGAGAGGATCAGAGGAAGCTAATCAAGAAGTCAATTGGGGGTCTTTTGGAGCCAAATTAAGGGACTAATTTGGGGTGTTCTTCATCAACCATTCTCTACACCAATGGAATCTGACGCTACGAACAATTCCAGGCAACTGGTTAACTTGTTGTAATGTTTAAATTGTGATATCCAATTCATATTTTAGTGATGTGTAAACTAAAATTCGTTTTGGGGATAAACGGGTACAAAATGGGGTTTTTGTTAATGGAACAATTGAATGAGATTCAAAGTAAGAATTAGTTGTGTTATATATTTCTGAGTATAGATATCTGATTGGAATGAGAAACCCGAAACATAAATGGTGGAATTTTAATCTGGACTTGGGATTGTACCATAGGGATTTGTGTTCTTGAGTGGGTACAGATTTGTGATGTCAATGATGCTAAAAGGTTTAGATGATGTTTATAGTTCATGATAGATGTAATCAAATGAATAATAGGCAGTTTTGAGGTTAGGATTTGAGAAAATAAACCTTAGTTTTTCGTCAATGGCCGGACAGTAGGTTGGAGAAGATGAAGTCTGGGAAGATCGATCGATCGACCCAGGGGTTCGATCGATCGATGATGCAGAAATCTGGGTAGTTCGACCAGTTTGTTATATAAAGGGAAGTTAATTAGAAATTTAAGTTCCATACATTAATCAGTGAGAAATAATTATGAAACACATATTCCTCGTAATTATGGGAGAAAGTAATTGGGACTAGGGAGAATTTATGTGGGGCACTTTATGGATGGATTTGAGAAATTGTATTCCAAAATAGTGAGATACGGATCAAGTGAGCGAGTCCAGGAATGTTGGTTGAGTGACATAAGGTTATAGATTAATTAATGTGTAAATTAATTAAATGAGAGTCAGATCATAGACTCTGCTTAGTATTAATTAACTAATGTATAAATTAATTAAATGAGAGTCGGATCACAGACTCGACTTAGTATTAATTAATTAACGTGTAAATTAATTAAATGAGAGTCGGATCACAGACTCAGATTGGTATTAATTAATTAATGTGTAAATTAATTAAATAAGAGTCGGACCACAGACTCGGCTAAGTATTAATTAATTAATGTGTAAATTAATTTTGTAAGAGTCGGATCATAGGCTCGGGTAAATATCATATAAATTAGTGTGTAAAGTATTTATATTAGAGTCGGACCATAGACTCGGGAAAAATATTAATTTAATTGAGGTGTGAATTAAATATAGTAGAGTCGGACCATAGACTCGGAAAGATGATAAATTATTAAGTGAGAAAATTAATTAAGTGAGTCGGGACACAGACTCATAAAATTTCAGGCTAGTGTTACGGATCTTTAAGAACACGGTAAAGCCGGGGTTTGTATTATATATATACGGTGTGGTAATAGTATATATATGTGTATTTATTGTGTGTTTTATTAAATATCTGTGATTAGATATTTATTTAATTTATATACTCTAGTGCTATCAAGGGAGGGTGCGCGATGAGGGTGAATCCCCTAGCTTGAGGAGTAGGGTGAGTATATCCCAGGTCATAGCGTCCGGTATATGGGTGAGGGGATGATCTCACTTTCAGGGAAGGAATATGACCACCTCCACTTCATTTGTGTTTTGGGCCAGGTTGGTGAACGAATCCAACTTGGGTAACTAGGTTATGTGTGCACACCTAGTGAGATGGCACTTTAAAGGGAATCATCCGGTGAGGGTATACTCGGAAGGATGGATATACGTATGATATATGTATGGATGTTTTAGTAAAGGTACATATATAATGGTATTAAATATTATATGTGGATAATAATACAGTGTGTGATGTATTTATTTTATATAACTTTTGTCACGGTTGTATGCTATTAATTAAGAAGGAATTAATTAAGTTAATTGGTGAGATAACTTATAATTCATGAATAATTATACTCGGGTTAGAGTAGTATGGCAAGGGGAGGTTATACCACGACTAGTTGGACGGGGTAGTACAACTAGGTGGGGTTAAGGTAACCGTTAGGTGTGCACAATAGTGGAGGGGTGATAATGTCCACAAGGGAGTGCGACACTAACTTAAATATGAAGCACATTCATGCATTTTAAATTACTGCAGTTAATTCACTTGCTAAATATTTTCAAAATGTTTTGGGTTCTAACCCTTCCTATAAAACTATTTTCAAAACCTTTTTGGTGTCCAGCCACAGGGACGCCAGGATTGATATTCTATTACATGGACATGGAGCTGCGGCATATGTGGATGCTAGCAGGAAATTTGGATTAGACGCATCGCTCATTCATTCCTAGAGTAGGAACCATTTATCAGTTTCAGTTTTATTCAGGGCATGTCGCCCAGACTTTTCAGTACGATTTTCAGATTTATTTTAGTCGGGTGTAGGATGTTGTATTGGACTATTTACTTTGGTAGCTGATGGTTTATTCGGCATGACATTTTATTTTGTTCAGTTGTGTGAATGGTTTATATTTAATTCCACATGTACTGATTTGTTTAGTTAAAAATGATAAAATTTGGCTCCAGGTTTTTGCCATACTTGGTGGTTCGTAAGTTTTAAAAAGGTTTTCGACAGTGATGCTAAGGATGAACCAACTGGGATTCCTGTTTTAATTTGGTATATGACTGATCACCCGGTATTTTATTAGGCGGGGTGTCACAACCTTCTGGTGCTTGCTACTACGTAGGCAATAATATCGTAGGTTGTTCATGTAAGAAAAAGAATTGAATTTCAATATCTAGCGTCGAATCTGAATATATAGCAGCTGGTAGTGGTTGTGCTCAATTACTATGGATTAGATAAATGCTTAGTGATTATGGTCTCACATAAAAATAATTAACCATGTTCTGTGATAATTAAAGTGTAATTAACATTTCCAAAAATCATGTACTGCACTCATGAACTAGTTTGGATATCTAGACAAAATAGGTTAGATTATTTTGAGAACTCCATCTCCTCAAAGGATCAAAATCATTGAAGAAATTCAGTCCAAGATAACCATCAAGATCAACATAAAGGGAAGTTAATTCTATACCTTAAAACCACAAATAGGGCACTTCCACTCCATCATACATATCACCTATTTGCATTATTGGCTCTTTAACACTTCAAAGTCATTTTAAAATCAATTAAATTTAAGTCAAATCATTTTATATTTTTTAAATAATTTTCAAATGATTTTTTATTTAATTAAAATATGTTTTTAAAAGTGTTGTGGGCATAAATTATATTTCAGAAACTTATTTTCTATGCTAATTGTTTCCCTAGGTAGAATCCGAAAGCACTAAAGAATTGGAATAGGAGGTGTGCAGTGTAATTATTTTCAACACGCATTTTTGCCTTCATCCTGTGCGTACACATCTTAATAACCTAACGAGTGGATTTGTGTTTCTGTTAGACACAAAATGAGTACTATTCCTCATCCCTTGGATCATCTTAATCAACGTACTACATGCGTTTTTACTCTATCCTTGTGAACCCAGCCTAAACAAATCAGTGTGCATTTAACCCACCACTTTTGTTGTACCGTTGGATTAAAGTCAACCTCTCAAGACTCAATCCTAGCCATTGGATTGAGGTCGATGTTTTGGATCCTTCTACGTTTAGTATAAAAAGGACCTAAGCCTCAACACTTAGAGACTTTTGCCATTTCATCATTTCTCAGAGAAAAGAAAGATTATAGAGAAGAGAGAGAAGGGAGAAAGAGAGGGAAAGAACGAGAGAGATTAGAAGAATAATGTAACACCCCGCCTAATTAAATACCGGGTGACACTTCCTTTATTAAATTATAACCAAGGTGAACGGTTGGTTCATTCTTAGCATCACTGTCGCAAAAATAACTTTTCAAATTAAACACCCTAAATAATTAAGCTAAGTGACAAAACCATTTTTAGACATCAATTTCAAATTTTAATTTAAAACCAATATTTAAAACCTTTCATAATCTATGGTTTAAAAATCACATAACAACTAGACTGGAAAAGATAATCCAAGCAATTTAAGCATTCAACTAAATAATTCCAACTTAAAAACTTCAAAGGAAAAACATCTTGACAGTAACAATCCCAAAGTATAAATACTGGAAGTAAACGAATTACAATCTCTGATAAAACCAACTGAATAATAGAAAAAGGGCGACACATGCCCAATTGGATGAAATAGAATTAGAAGTGGAATCAATAAAGAGGTCATCAAAGCAAAAGGCCTGCAACTCCCACCTAAGCTACAACACGTTCCTTACAAAGGATCCTATGCAAGACGCCCCTGTGTATGGGAACCTGTAATATATACATATATATACAAGAGAGAAGAGAAAATAGGAAACGGGTCCAAGCCCGATTGTAAAATAGATTAAAATTTAGTTTAGCAAGTATTTAAAATGCTTACCGGCCAATGCAACAATCATATTAGTGTGCGATATACTCTTGAGAAATTATCACCTCTCTTTTAATGTTCACATCTACCGCACTACTACTCCTAATAGTTTAGCTTATCTTAAGTTACTCACAAGGTTTCATGCCCACAATTTCTAGTATTAAGAAAATTATTTTTTAAAAGCCAAGTTCTCACATAAACCTCATTTGATTATAAAGTTTCTCAGTATTGCCTCAAACTTTTCAAACACTATTATCCAAGTTGAAATAATTATTTATTACTTACCTACCTTTAGTCACAGTAGATAATTCCCCAATTTTAAGAATATATATATATATATATATATATTAATCACTCATATAACATATATACTATCGTCACCCCACATAAAATTTATGGTGCTGGCATACTCTGCTATCAAGTCACTGTATCACTCTACTAAGGGAAATACTAGTTTGGAATCACTCTCGAACTGTATTAACACAAAACACATACAAATTGAGGCAAAGCATAGTTCCAAGTCACTAAGAGGTCAGCACATACTTTCACGTCTCTTAGGACAGTCTGACTATCGATCCAATAGCCTGTACCAAGGATTCCTATGTTCTAGGGTACAAGTCAATATCCCCCATAAAGGTCCCATCGAGATAAGACTGTCCCAGCGTGGTAACCTCAGTGATAGCAAGTAGCACGGGCATGATTTTTACACGTATATAGTATATGCATAAACACAGTCATATATGTATACTACCATTCCCATTTCAAATTTAGGTACTACCACGACCCATACTGATGATATTTATTCTTATTGCACATTAATAGATTATCCGTATAACGGATCGTCTCTTATTCTTATTTATGGGATTATTCCAAACCTTCTTCGTAACACTAGTGAAATCCTATCTCCCTAAGTGTAATTTCAGTAGGTACTCTTTTACTTTACGACGTAACTTCCTTACGAGTCTCACCCTTTAGACACACGTTCCCATTATTCCTTAAGTGTAAAACACCTCCGTTAAATGTTAATCTCGTCTTACATTAAAGGTTCCATTTTTATAACGTCCTACTAGTCTTCTTTATATCCCAAAATGTTCTGACAATAATGTCCAAGAATTTCTATTCATTGAAGTTGGAACAACCTATTTAAAAGGGGGAATTTGAGTTTTCCAGGAGGGGTCGATCGATCGATGTCAGGATCTCAATCGATCGATGCGTCGATCGATCGATGCTCTTGGGTCGATCGATCGATCAAGCAGGTATGGCGAAACTGCAGAATTTCCAGTTACGAGAATGTTATCCCAAAATTATTCAAATCATCATATTTGATTTCCAAACTTCCAAAAATTATACCACAAGTGTTATGTCCCCAAATAATGAATATTTTACGTAAGACATACGAGTTTTCATCAATTATAACGAATTAAAAGGGTTAAAATCAAGAAAAATTACAAGAACCCTAATATTTTCTTTGTTTAGTTTCTTGCCATTCCTTTCCCATATTTTATACTCCTAACTTAATTCAAATTCTTAGTCCAACCTCTACATGTGAATTTGATATCCAGAATACGTCTTTTACCTATACATCATGCAAATTCGAGTATCCAAAATAGGTCTTTCTTTCACAAACTAGTCCTAATCAACCCTAGACTAATATCATTGAAGCATTAACTGAAATAGAGCAAGATAGATACTTGCCTGGAAATATTTGGCTCAGATTTGTGGAGGATATTGGTGTGGTTGTGATCCTCGTTGCGCGATCTAAAGTTTGGCGGCGACGGCGGTGCAAACGGTGGAGTTCTTGGCCTAGAACTCCTTGGAAAGCTTCTCATCTTCCTCTCCAATGGTCGTCTTTGGTTTATGGTTCTTCTAACCCTAGAAGATGACTCCTACCATCTGATATAACCTTAGAAAAATCGTGGGTTTCCATGCCCAAAAATATAAAATGTCTAAAACGCCCTCCCGGGATGTTAATTAGGCCTAAAAACGCTCCGAGACTCAAACTAAACCCCCGGGTACATTGTTTTGACTATCTCGACCCTTACGGACACATGGACGCACTCAAAATGACCATATGGGTGACTTATAATTTATTCACTTTTAATAATTCGAATTTAATCCTGACACGACACAAGCGCATCTCGATAAATTTCCAAAATTATCAAATTAGATTCTCGTGATAATTTTACTAAATTCAATTACACTACTTACTTTACCCATAAAGTAACTTACAATAAAATTCCAATAATTACTAACTCTCATCATGCTAGTAAGTATTTAAATAATTTTTCGGATTAATATTAGATTAATATCTCTAATTAAATTTAATAAATCCCCAAAATTAAAAGTCATAAAAATACGGGTATTACATACTTCCCCCCTAACAACGGAATTTCTTCCCGAAATTTGAAAAAAATTTAAGGTATAACTGGTAAGAATAACTCTGGGTACTTCTCACGCATGTCTGCCTCACGCTCCCAAGTGGATTCCTCCACATTATGATGCTCCCACTGGACCCGTACAAGTGGAACTACTTTAACCTCAATCTCCTTTCGCTATGGTCTAGAATAGCCACTGGTCTCTCCTCGTAAGATCTATTGGGCTGTAAGTCAATCTCCTCAATCGCGATGTGGGTGTGGGCCATGTCATCCCGAACGTATCGTCTCAACGACGAGATATGGAATACATCGTGAATGCGGTGTAAATGTTCTTGGAGTCCCAATCGGTATGCTACCGGCCCAATCCTCTCGATAATGGGAAATGGTCCCATGTACCTAGGAGCCAGTTTCCCTTTCTTCCCAAACCTCATCACTCCTTTCATAGGAGATACACCTAGTAATACTTGGTCTCCCACATTGAATTCTCGGAAGAACCATTTTGCATCGGCGTAGCTTTTCTGCCTATCCTGGGCTACCCGAATGCGACTCCTGATAAGCTCAATCCTAGCGGAGGTTTTCTGAATTACCTCTGGTCCGAGAAACTTGTTGTCCCCCACCTCTAACCAATAAGTGGGAGAACGATAATTTTTTGCCATATAATGCCTCAAATGGAACCATGCCAATCGTGAACTAATAAGAGTTATTATAAGAAAACTCTACCAGTGGGAGATGTGGCTCCCAACCTCCCCAAAAATCAATGACACACATGCGTAGCATATCTTCCAACATCTTATTGGTACGTTCTGTTTGTCCATCTGTCTGTGGGTGATAAGTTGAACTCAACCTCAACTCTGTACCCATGGCCTCCTGAAAACTCTCCCAGAAACGCGACACAAAAATCTTGTCTCTGTCTGACACAATATCCAAGGGCACACCATGTAGTCTAACAATCTCAACAATGAACAACTGAGCATGCTGGCCCGTGGTATAGTCTGTTCGTACTAGCAGAAAATGAGCCACCTTGGTTAAACGGTCCACAATCACCCAGATGGAGTCGTGGCCCCGCTGTGATGTAGGCAACCCAATAATAAAATCCATGGAAATACTCTCCCACTTCCACGTGGGTATTTCTAACGGCTGAAGCAACCCCGACGATTTCTAGTGGTCCACCTTTACCATCTGGAAAGTAGAACACATGGACACAAACTCAGCAATATCCTTCTTCATCCCACTCCACCAGTATTGTCGTCTCATATCCTGGTACATCCTATCTCCCTCGGGATGCACTGCGAATTGGGACCCGTGAGACTGGGTCATCACTGCATGATGTAAGTCTGCTCCTTCTGGGACCACCAATCTCCCATTAAACCTTAAACCTCCATCGAAACTAATTGAATAGGACTCATCACCCTCGATTAAAAATCGTACAATTTGCTCCTGGAAAAATGAGTCTGCTGTTTGTGCCGGTATTACCCTTGTAACAATCTCGGGTGTCATTGTCATGACAGATATGAAGGAACGGGCTACCGCATCTTGGTGACCCAACTCTTTCCATTTTTTTTTCTAGATGTCCGCTACATCATCTACCGATCTATGGCTCAACGCATCAGCAACTACGTTGGCCTTCCCCGGATGGTACTGTATGTCGAACTGATAGTCTTTCACAAATTCTAACCACCTGCGTTGACGCATATTCAGTTCTCACTGAGTGAACAAGTACTGTAGTGACTTGTGGTCTGTGAACAAGCGGAATTTCTCCCCTAATAAATAGTGTCTCCATATCCTCAATGCAAAGACGACCGCTGCTAACTCTAGGTAGTGAGTGGGGTAATTCCTCTCGTGCGGCTTAAGCTTACGGGAGAAAAAAGCTATAGCCTTCTCTTCCTACTAAAGTACTCCCTCGAGTCCCCATAAGGAGGCGTCAGTGTAAACCAGATACTCCACGCCCGGCTTAGGTAAAGCAAGGACTGGTGCCGAAGTTAGCTTGTCTTTCAGCTCATCGAAAGCCAATTGACAAGTATCATCCCAAACATATGGTACCCCCTTGCGAGTCAGGTTCGTCAATGGACCCTCTATCTTGGAGAACCCTTGAGTGAATCTCCTGTAGTACCCGACTAACCCCAAGAAACTACGCACTTCCGTCGGTGTCGTGGGTTGTCCCCACTCCCTCACTGCTGACACTTTACTCGGGTCAACTGCTATCCCCAGTTCAGAAACAACATGTCCCAAGAATTTCACTTCCCGTAACCAGAATCTGCATTTCTCGTACTTAGCATACAAGTGATGCTCTCGTAGAGTCTGAAGAACCTGCCTCAAGTGCTCAGCATGCTCTTTCTCAGTGTGTGAATATATCAGGATGTCATATATGAAGACGATAACAAACTGATCCAAGAACTCTCTGAATACTCGGTTCATCAAGTCCATGAATACGGGTGGAGCATTTGTGAGTCCACATGGCATCACTTTGAACTCATAGGACCCATATCTCATCAAGAAAGCAGTCTTCGAAACATCATGCTCCCTAATACGTAGTTGATGGTATCTTGACCTCAAATCTATCTTCGAAAAGAAATTTTCTCCCCTCAGCTGGTCGAACAGATCATCGATTCGAGGCAACGGATATTTATTCCGTATCGTGACCTTGTTCAGCTCCCGGTAGTCCACACATAGCCTCAGTGAACCATCTCTCTTTCTCACAAACAACACTGGAGCACCCCAAGGTGAGGTACTCCTACGAATGAAGTCCTAACCTAATAGCTGCTCTATCTGATCTCGTAACTCTCGCATTTCTGCCGAAGCCATACAGTATGGAGCGTGTGCTATCGATCGAGTATCCGGTAACAAATCAATGACAAAATCCATCTCTGGACTGGGGTAGGCCTGGTATCTCCTGAAATACATCAAAATACTCACGAACAACTGGGATCGAGTCTAAGGGAGTCACGACCTCCTTAGAGGTATCTTCCTCTATGTAATACAAATGAGCAGTAGAGCCTCCCTCTGGGCGAGGCATCGCCACTACAAACATCTCCTGCCACGGAATGGCAAAGATAATACTCCCACCGAAACAATCTATCATGGCTCTATATGCTGTGAGCCAATCCATTGCAATAATAACGTCGTGCTCATGTATATCTAAGACTAACATGTCTACTGGTAAGATTAAGCTACCAATTTCTACTCCCACACCCCGGCATATAAAGAAAATTAACGATCCATTTCCCATTGGTGAGTCTACGCATGTCACAGTACTCTCTCCTATGGCTAATAACCCTAAGGCCTTCGCAAAATGAGTAGCTATAAAACAGTGTGTCGCCCCAGTATCAAATAAGACCTGACCCATAGTACCGTGGATAAGAACCGTACCCTCAATATCGGGTGGCACCTGAGGAGCCGCTGCCCGGTGGACGTTATAGACACGTCCGTACTGTAACTGCCCCTACTGCACTGGAGCTGCTGGGATGGCTAGTAGGGCTGGTACCTGAGCTGGTGCTGGGAGGGCAGATGGAAAAAGTGGCCTCTGTGGCTCATTACGCGCACACTATTGCTGTGGGGCCCTATCTCCCTCTAGACAATCATGGCGCCTGTGGCCATTTTTACTACACCCGAAGCATCAGCCCCTGAAATTCCCTCCCCTTTGTCCCTCCTGATTACAGCCTTGTTGGTCGTTACCACCCCGCCATTGGCCCTATTGGCCCTACTAAAAACGTTGTTGGCCCAGATGGCCCTGCTGCTGACCCTGCGGCTGATGATGTTGGCCCTGTTGGCCCTGCTGATTAGACTGGCCCTGCTGGACCTGCCTAAATCCCCCAAATCCCTGCCTGGAGTCACCTGATCAGAATTGCTTGGCAGGGTCCCCCTGATGGGAACTCTGCTCATGCTGACGAGCCTGCCCCTAATATGTCGGTGCTCCACTAGCACCACTAACCCCTATCCTGCCCGGCTGGACTCTCCTACTCTCTTACTTCCCTGCAGGTGGAAGTGGTGATCCTGGCGGTGTAACAAAGCAGCATTGAGTACGTCTGTGTAGGTACTCAATAATAGATTGCCTATGAGGTGTTGACGGATCCTCCAAGCCAACTCGTCCATAAACAACAGTATCTTCTTCCCCTCAGTGGGTGCTTCATATGGAACTATAGTGAGAAGTCTTGTGAACTCCTCTTCGTACTCAGCAATAGTCGAATTCTCATGTTTCAAATTCAGTAATTTCTGCCTCATCTCAGTCTGCACGGCGGATGGAAAGTATTTACTATCAAACTGCGCCTAAAATGACTGAATAGTGATAATATCCATCTCTTCCAAGGTGGTGGTGGATTCCCACCAATGCAAAGCGACCCCCACTAGCTTGAAGGAAGCCAACAGTTGTTTCTGCACGTCCGTGCACTCGTACATGCGCAGATGCCTCTGGATATCCTTCTTCCATTAGCTGGCTACAATGATATCCAAACTACACGCAAACTCTGGGGGATGCCTGGAAGGCATCCCTAACTCGCTCCCATGCAGATAGAAGCTGTGATGGTACTGGCGCCACTGCCTGAACCTGGGGTGGAGCCTGCTGCACTACCGCTAGCGCGTCATTCACCGCCTGAGCAATGATAGCAGCTACCTCAGTTGTGTTCATCGTTCCCTGAGCCGGAGCTGCTGGATGCTGGCTGCTCTGCTTGGGCACGCCTCTCCTTGGGTGCACGTCTCGGAGGCATCTGAAACGTAAAGAAAATTTATTACTTTACAGTTATTATCAAATCTTAAATAGCTGAAGACGTAATCGTAAAAGCAAGAATACAACAATCCTAAAAATAGGGCTCTATAGCAAGAATACTAAGCTGAAAGCGAAATAAGCCGTACAGATCCTAAAGGACACTAGAACCTGATGCTCTGATACCACCTGTGATACCCCGCCTAATTAAATATCGGGTGATCAGTCCTTTATTAAACTATAACCAAGGTGAACGGTTGGTTCATTCTTAGCATCACTGTCGCAAAAATAACTTTTTAAATTAAACACCCTAAATAATTAAGCTAAGTGACAAAACCATTTTTAGACATCAATTTCCAATTTTAATTTAAAACCAATAATTAAAACCTTTCATAATCTATGGTTTAAAAATCACATAACAACTAGACTCGAAAAGATAATCCAAGCAATTTAAGCATTCAACTAAATAATTCCAACTTTAAAACTTCAAAGGAAAAACATCCTGGCAGTAACAATCCCAAAGTATAAATACTGGAAGTAAACGAATTATAATCTCTGATAACACCAACTGAATAATGGAAAAAGGGCGACACATGCCCAACTGGATGAAATAGAACTAGAAGTGGAATCAATAATGAGGTCGTCTAAGCAAAAGGCCTGCGACTCCCACCTAAGCTGCAGCACGTTCCTTCCAAAGGATCCTATGCAAGACACCCCTGTGGCTGGGCACTTGTAATATATACATATATATACAAGAGAGAAGAGAAAATAGGAAATGGGTCAGAGCCCGATGGTAAAACAGTTTAAAATTTAGTTTAGCAAGTATTTAAAATGCTTACCGTCTAATGCAACAATCATATTAGTGTGCGACACTCTCTTGAGAAATTCTCAGCTCTCTTCTAATGTGCACACCTACCACACTACTACTCCCAATAGTTTAGCTTATCTTAAGTTACTCACAAGGTTTCATGCCGACAATTTCTAGTATTAAGAAAATTATTTTTTAAAAGCTAAGTTCTCACATAAACCTCATTTAATTATAAAGTTTCTCAGTATTGCCTCAAACTTTTCAAACACTTATATCCAAGTTGAAATAATTATTCATTACTTACCTACCTTTAGTCACAGTAGATAATTCCCCAATTTCAAGTTATATATATATATATATATCAATCACTCATATAATATATATACTACGGCACCCCACATAAAATTTATGGTGCTGGCATACTCTGCTATCAAGTCCTCGTATCACTCGTACTAAGGGAAATACTAGTTCGGAATCGCTCTCGAACTGTATTAACACAAAACACGTACAAATTGAGGCAAAGCATAGTTCCAAGTCACTAAGAGGTCTGCACATACTTTCACGTCTCTTAGGACCGTCTGACTATCGATCCGATAGCCTGTACCAAGGATTCCTATGTTCTAGGGTACAAGTCAATATCCCCCATAATGGTCCCATCGAGATAAGACTGTCCCAGCGCGGTAACCTCAGTGATAGCAAGTAGCGCGTGCATGATTTTTATAGGTATATAGTATATGCATAAACACAGTCATATATGTATACTACCATTCCCATTTCAAATTTAGGTACGCCCACGACCCATACTTATTATATTTATTCTTATTGCACATTACTAGATTATCCGTGTAACGGTTTGTCTCTTATTCTTATTTATGGGATTATTATAAGCCTTCTTCGTAACACTAGTGAAATCCTATCCCCCTAAGTGTAATTTCAGTAGGTACTCTTTTACTTTACGACGTAACTTCCTTACGAGTCTCACCCTTTAGACACACGTTCCCATTGTTCCTTAAGTGTAAAACAACTCCGTTAAATGTTAATCTCGTCTTACATTAAAGGTTCCATTTTTATAATGTCCTACTCCTCTTCTTTATATCCCAAAATGTTCAAACAATAATGTCCAAGAATTTCAATTCATTTAAGTTCGAACAACCTATTTAAAAGGGGGAATTTGAGTTTTCCAGGAGGGGTCCATCGATTGATGTCAGGTGCTCAATCGATCGATGCGTCGATCGATCGATGCTCTTGGGTTGATCGATCGATCAAGCAGGTATGGCGAAACTGCAGAATTTCCAGTTACGAGAATGATATCCCAAAATCATTCAAATCATCATATTTGATTTCCAAACTTCCAACAAATTATACCACTAGTGTCATATCCCCAAATAATGAATATTCTATGTAAGACATACGAGTTTTCATCAAATATAACGAATTAAAAGGGTTAAAATCCCGAAAAATTACAAGAACCCTAATATTTTCTTTGTTTAGTTTCTTCCCATTCCTTTCCTAGATTTTATACTCCTAACTTAATTCAAATTCGTGGTTCAACCTCTACATGTGAATTTGATTTCCAGAATACGTCTTTTACCTATACATCATGCAAATTCGAGTCTCCAAAATAGGTTTTTCTTTCACAAACTAGTCCTAATCAACTCTAGACTAATAGCATTGAAGCATTAACTGAAATAGAGCAAGATAGATACTTGCCCGGAAATATTTGACTCAGATTTGAGGAGGATATTGGTGTGGTTGTGATCCTCGTTGCACAATCTAAAGTTTGGCGGCGACGGCGGTGCAAACGATGGAGTTCATGACCTAGAACTCCTTGGAAAGATTCTCCTCTTCCTCTCCAATGGGCATCTTTGGTTTATGGTTCTTCTAACCCTAGAAGATGACTCCTACCATCTGATATAACCTTAGAAAAATCGTGGGTTTCCATGCCCTAAAATATAAAATGTCTAAAATGCCCTCCCGGGATGTTAATTAGGCATAAAAACGCTCCGAGACCCAAACTAAACTCCCGGGTATATTATTTTGACTATCTCGACCCTTCTAGACACATTGACGCACTCAAAATGACCATACGAGTAATTTATAATTTATTCACTTTTAATAATTCGAATTTAATCCCGACACGACACAAGCGCATCCCGATAAATTTCCAAAATTATCAAATTAGATTCTCGTGATAATTTTACTAAATTCAATTACACCACTTACTTTACCCATAAAGTAACTTACAACAAAATTTCAATAATTACTAACTCTCATCACGCTAGTAAGTATTTAAATAATTTTCCGGATTAATATTAAATTAATATCTCTAATTAAATTTAATAAATCCCCAAAATTAAAAGTCATAAAAATACGGGGTATTACAAATAAAAACTAAGGTTTATTCATATTTCAACTCCCCTGAGTGTTTCTCCCAAACCAAACACCAAAACCTAAACAGTTCCAAACACCAGAAAACCTTTTTTCTAGAGTTAGATCCAGTTAGGGTTTCTGTGTTCTTGGCGTTGTGTTTTTATTTAAAAACCTCTTCAAATCTTTGATTCTCTCAGAACTCATCTCTAAGAGAGACTTAAGTTTCATTATTGAAACTGAGTTTTTCTAAAAGAGAACATCACACGACTTTTATATTTCGCTTTTTAGATCTAATATTTTTAAATATATTATGTTTCAACAAATTTTGAAATAAAAATTCTTAAGCTTTTGTTATAATATCTTTTAGATCTTCTGAGTTGAGTGTTTCTAGTTTTTAATTCATATTTTATGAAATACTGCTGTACAAAAATGAAAGGAAATCAAAGAACTCTTGCTAAAGTTTTGAGGCGTACAGATTTGGAAAAATAATTTTTATCACAAAAATTGTTGAATCAGTTTCTGCAAGTTAAATCTGAATCTATTTTAATAAAGTAGAATTCTAGTCTAGTTTGGATCTCAATTGGAGGTTTACAATTTCCAAAATATTTTCAAAACCCTAAAAATTTTTAAGACCTTGAACCTTCTTCTGAGCAAGGTATCCTTGAGATCTATGGATAAATGATACATCAAGAAGTTTTGGCTTGAAAAATCAAGATTCAAAAAGAAATTTCATTTTAGAATGATTGTAACTTGTTAGGAAAGTTTGTATAAATCTTGAGAGGGTGAACTGAATGTTTGCATGTAGTAGCACATCACAAACACTCTCTTACACGAAAACTTAGTTACTGTGGTTCTATATGAGAATCTTGAATTTGAGAGAGTTGCTGGAATCAGAATTCAAAGAGATTGAGATCAAGGAAAAGACAAAGAATCAGCAAGAAAAGATCAAGTTCAAATTCAGAATACCTTTGGAGTGGAAAATCTCATGTAGGTACATTATGAACTTAGGTTAGGATCTTTGTGGTTTGCTTAAGTTTTGTAACTTGATTTTTATTCTAGTGGATTTTTGTTTTGTGCCGTAGAGGGCACCGTTGATGTTTCCCTTGTTTAAAGGTTTTACCATGTTAAAATTCCTGTGTTTATTTCTTTGAATGTTCTAAACTGATTGTTGTGATTGGGACTACATGGTAACTTTAGTAGATGTTTATTAAAAATTAAAAAGTAAGGTAATCAACTATCAAATTTAATCCATATATTCAGAAATCTTTTATAACACATCTTGTGTATTTTGAAAAGACTTTTGCCCAAAAAGTTTATTAGGAGTTTACTCAACCATAACATTTTGTTATCAACCTAGTAAACAAAGCTTTTAGTATTAAAGCCTTTCTTCAACTGGTATCAGAGCAGGAACGCCTTTTGTGATCCTGAAACATGAGAAATTATTTTCGAAACTTCTTTCTAAAAAAATTCTGAGTATAGAAGAAAAATTTGAGAAGTTTGGTAACCTATCCAGACCACCACTCTTTAATGGAAATAATTTTTTGTATTGAAAAGTACGAATGACTGCTTTCATTCAAGGAACCCTGGGTGATGAAGTCTAGGAAATGATTGAAATGGGGTTTGAACATCCTACTAAACCTACCTTTGCCACTGATCCAACAAGGATTAAGAAGCTTCATAGTGAATTTACTAAGGAAGAGAAAAACTATCTCTTGATAATAACAGAGGAAAGAATGCTATATTTATGTCCATTAATAAACATGAATTCAAAAGAATATCCATATGTTCTACTTCTAAAGAGGCATGGGACACTTTAGTCATTGCTCATAAGGGTGATGAACGTGTCAAAGCTGGAAAAACCCAAATTCTTATTCAGCAATATAACACCCTGATTATGAATGACAATGAATCTTTTGACAATTTCTACATAAGGTTAACTGATATTTTTACAAATCTTCATGCAAATGGTATAACCTATAGTAGAAAAGAAATTGTGTCAAAGATTCTTAGGTCATTGCCATCTATTTTTGACAACAAGAGATATGATATTGAGGAAATGAATGACCCTAATATAACTCATGAATTACATAGCAGTAAACTTAGAACTGTTGAATTGGAACTAGTCTTTAAAAAGCAATTGACCAGACAGACTAATAATGCCTCTAGTTCAAATGTTGTGTTTTCATCTAAATTACCAGTACCTCAATTGAACTCAATAGACTTTGACACTGACTGTCTTGAAAATTGTGATTTGGAAAACCATGACAATAAAATAGAGCTTATGAGTAAGTATTTTAAAAAGATTTTAAAATTCAGAAATGTTGTAGCCTCTAAACAAGACAAATTAAATTATCAATGTAATCAATCTCACAGACCTCATGACAGAGACATTACCAAACACACTTATGACAATAGGAGGAACTATGGCCCCAACAGACCAAAACCTAACATAAAAGAAGCTAAGTATCATCGTTGTGGTAAACTTGGTCACTATGCTAGTAAATGCCCAACTAGTTTTAACAACAATAACAAGGCCAATTTGTGTAAGACATGGGACGACTCTAGTGATTTTGTGTAATACTTCGGATGTTCTAAATATATGAATGGGGACGAAATAAAATTGAAAAACAAGACAGACTTCCTTGGAGGTAGTGTCATGTTCGGAGATAGTGTTTTTTCTGAGATCATATGTAAAGGAACATTGAGTGAGCAAGGTCTTCCTGAAATGAATGATGTTCTATTAGTTAAAGGCCTGAAATCCAATCTCTTAAGTATATCACAATTTTGTGATTCCAATCACTCAGTTACCTTTTCTAAAAAAAGATTGCAAAATTATTAATGAAAAAGGTAATTGCATCTTAACAGGAAACAGCACCCCGAAAAACTGTTACATAGTAATTCCAAATTCTGAATCTTGTAATATTGTAAGATTAGAGGATTTTGATCTATGGCACAATAGATTAGGACACAAAAATTATGATAACCTTAGAAGATTGAGTTCCCAAGAGATAGTTAGAGGTTTTGCCAAAAATTAAAAATTCTTTTACTCCTGTATGTGGACCTTGTCAGGAAGGCAAAATAAGTAAATCCCAACACAAGAAAGTTAAAGATGTCCTTACCACTAAGCCTCTAAAACTTATCCATTTGGATCTCATGGGTCCTTCAAGAACTGTTAGTTTATGTGAAAACTCTTACATCTTAGTTATAGTGGACGACTATACGAGATATACATGGGTAGATTTTATGAAACAAAAGTCATATACCTTCAATGAATTGTTAAGAATCATCCTAAAAATTGAGAATGAGAAGGATACCCAGATATGTGGAATTAGGAACGATAGAGGTGAACATAAGAATAGGACTTTACAAGAAATGGCTAGGTTTATGTTACATGCTAAGAATCTCCCTAGATACTTTTGGGTAGAAGTTGTCCAAACCGCGTGTCACATTATTAATCGTATCTACCACAGAAAAAATTTCAAAGAAACAACTTACGAGTTATGGTTCCACAAAAATCCAAACTTAAAATATTTTAAAACCTTCGGAAGTATCTACTATATCTGCAAAGATAAAGAGCATTTTTCAAAATTTGATTCCTGAGGAGAAATGGGAATTTTTCTTGGCTATTCCCAAAATAGTAGGGCTTTTCATGTGTTTAACTACAGAACCAAAACTATTATGGAATCAATTAATGTAATTGTAGATGACACAAGTGTCAGGAGTAGTGACAGTCAACCAGTAAAATTTGATGAGGACGAACTTATTTTATCCCCTGATCCTCAAGATGATACTGATTCACTGCCACCTGAGAATCCCTCTATACCCACTTGGGTTTTTAAAGATCATCCCACTAAAACCATTGTCAGTAATCCTTCGGAACCAGTTAGAACTAGATCCCAACTTCGACAAGTGGTATAATTTTCTTGTTTTGTTTCTCTTGAGGAACCTAAAAATGTTAATGATGCCCTTACTGGCTCATTTTGGATAAACGCTAAGCAAGAAGAGCTACTCCAATTTAAGAGTCACGATGTTTGGAATCTTGTTCCTAGACCAAAAGATTCGAAGGTTATTGGCACAAGATGGATTTTTCAAAACAAAACTGATGAAAATGGGGAGGTCATTAGAAATAAATCGAGGTTGGTTGCACAAGGATACTCCCAGATTGAGGGAATGGATTTCGATGAAACCTTTGCACATGTTACTCGTCTGGAATCAGTTCGTCTCCTCCTTGCAATTTCTTGTCATATGCAATTCAAATTATTCCAAATGGATGTTAAATTCACTTTTTTAAATGGAATTTTGTCTGAAGAAGTTTACATAGAACAACCCAAAGGATTTGTTGATCTTGTACACCCGGACCACGTCTTTAAGCTTAAGAAAGCATTATACGGTTTGAAATAAGCTCCTAGAGCTTGGTATGAGAGACTGTGTGCCTTCTTAGTGTCTCAGAATTTTATCCGTGGCAGAAACGATCAAACTTTGATTGTTATAACGGAAACTCAACATGTCTTAATCGCACAAGTATATGTGGACGATATTATTTTTCGGTTCCACCTGTCCCAAACAAGTAGAGAATTTTTCTGATCTCATGCATACTGAATTTCAGGTGTCGTTAATGGGTGAACTATAATATTTTTTGGGTTTACAAGTAAACAATGTAGTGATGATCTTTTTATTTCTCAATCCAAATACGCTGCAGATTTAATTAAAAAATTCGGCTTAGAAAATGCTAAAATTTCTAGAACCCCCATGAGTACTTAAACTAAAATTTCTAAGGATGATATTGGGAAAAGTATAAATCCCATTATATATAGAAGTATGATAGGGAGTTTAGTGTATCTTACCGTGTCTCGACTCGACATATCCTTCGTCATGTGTATCTGTGCTAGATATCAAAGTAAACCTAAAGAATCTCACTTATTAATTATAAAAAGGATTATTAAATATATTAAGGGAACTTTAAAATTTGGTATTTAATACATAAATGATACAACTAGTTCTATTGTAGGATACACCGATGCCGATTGGGCCGATTGTTCTGACGACAGTAAGAGAACTTCTGGTGCTTGCTACTACGTAGGCAATAATCTCGTAGGTTGTTCGTGTAAGAAAAAGAATTGCATTTCATTATCTAGCGCCGAATCTGAATATATAGCAGCTGGTAGTTATTGTGCTCAATTACTATGGATTAGATAAATGGTTAGTGATTATGAGATGATGATTGAAGATGAAATGGTGATCACATCAAACACATAAGAGACAAAGGTTTTTTAAAGTGGTTTGGCTATGAATAGAGTCTACGTCCACTGTTATTTTATTCCCAGGAGTTTACAATAGCACAATATGGTGTAAAGAGAGAAAGAGATTATATCGTGTCTCTTAGTTGTCTGTCCATTGTTTTTCCCTCCTCCCTTTTGGCTAAGGGAATACATGTATTTATAGTGATGGGAGATAAAGAGATTCATTGTATGTAGACATTTATGTCTACATTCAATTAATCTAATTGTTGAATTGCTTGGTATACTATGTGTTGTCATCTATTAATACAGTATAAATGTACATTAAGGCTCATTAAATGCATTGTCATTTTCAATAATGCACATTAAATGCATAGTTATCCTTTGATCTTCCAGGTTGGTATGCCGACCAACTCTCCTCGGGTGCCGACTAACTCTCCTCAGGTGCCGACCAACTCTCATCGGGTGCCAACTAATTCTCCTCGGGTACTGACCAACTCTCCTCAGGTGCCGACTAACACTCCTTGGGTGCCGACCAACTCTCCTCGGATGTCGAATATTACCACGTAGGATGACATGTGTCCTTTTCTGATTGGTCCTCGTAGATGGAGAATTTTTGCGTTAACAGAAGCCCCCAATGCTACATGCTTGATGATTCACTGAAAGGATGGAGTATTTATTCTGCAGCGTTGCTCGGTGATCGTGAAATTATTGATCTACCTTCTTGATTTGTTCAACATAAAGTGCATTATCTCCTGGACGACATATGATGCAGGCTGATCGATGGTTACTAATCTTTCTTTAGAGGAACTCTGTGTGCTATGTATCACCCCTGGGAATTTGGATGCAGCCATGCCATAGTATGTAACTTGTAGCTTGTCATAATCTTCAAGTATGTTGATTGGTTTGCTAGCCGACCAACTGCCTCCTGTGCCGAGCAACTGAGTACTAACTTCACGTGCTTGATTTTTCTGATTTATGCTCCTCTGAATACTTTGTCGAGTAACATACTAGCTTTTGAACCCAACCTTCAATCTGATTAGTACCAAGTTTATGGTGGACTTCGAAACATTTTCATACAACTTCTTCTTCATTATTGGTCGAGACAATAGTAGCAAAGATCTCATTGCTGTAGATGCTGAATTTGACTTCTGAACTTCAATAGCATGTGCATAATAACTCCTGAATATGCTTCCTGAACTTCTTAATACACATCATGAACTTCTAAATAAGCCTCCTGAACTTCAATATACCTCCTGAACTTCAATATCAAAAATAATTCCTGAGCAAGAAAAATAACTCCTGAATGATGATTGGTCGGGGCCCCGACCGTGTGAGTTTATGGAGTTGAATTTGATGCTCGGCTGCATGATGTTATAAGAATGTGCCACCAAATGAATAAATATATCTGTAATAGAAGCCCCCAAGTGTGGAATGTGAACTTTGAATGAGATTTATCGACCAACCGGAGTTGGATTTTGTCAACCAACTGGAGTTGGATTTGGTTCCCGACCAACCGGAGTTGGAAGAGATTTATCGACCAACCGGAGTTGGATTTTATCTACCAACCGGAGTTGGATTTTATCTACCAACCAGAGTTGGATTTTATCTACCAAACGAAGTTGGATTTGGTTCCCGACCAACCGGATTTGGAAGAGATTTATCGACCAACCGGAGTTGGATTTTATCTACAAACCGGAGTTGGATTTTATCTACCAACCGGAGTTGGATTTTATCTACCAACCGGAGTTGGATTTTATTTACCAATCAGAGGTTGATTTTATCTACCAACCGGAGTTGGATTTGGTTCCCGACCAACCGGAGTTGGTGGTAATTGATAATAAATTCTAGAGACTTTCTCGGAGTTGACCAACAGATTGTTGGGAATAAGATAATATAAATGATGTAGACCTCCTTGAAGCTGAATATATATAGAGAGAGAAGAAATTTTCCGAGCTCCATGCTGAATATAAAGAAGAATTACCCCGACCAACTATTTGTCGGGGGTGAAATATAATAAATGTTATAGTTCTTCCTCGGAGCTGAATATGAATATCTCGTCGAGTTCCATGTTGAGATGAATATACAATATGAATCCCAAGGGATATATAGAATAATTTGTGCTTGAGCCGATATCTCCGAGTAATAATAAAATACATAATACCTTGCTGAGGTGAAATGATAATAGTTTCCAGATTGTTTCCGAGCATTCGTCGGCGTTGAGTCTTGTACCTATAAAAATTAATATCTTGCTCTACCATATGTGTAGGCTGAATTGATTAGTCATGAGAATAATTTAATCATCCAATAAATATATGATAGCTATATGTTTGAGAAATAAAAATATTAATTTCAAAAAACGAAATGATATATGTTGGCTGATATGTCGAGGCAAAATTGCCTGATGTCGAGCAATACTAGTTTCCATAGGTTTACGAGAGCTTTCATCGGGATTGAATCTCGTCCCTATAAAATTTTAATCAGTTGCTCGAACTCCTGTTGAGACTAGTTCAAATAGTTAGTCATGAGAATAATTTAGTGATCCAATCAATATATAATGTGTATAAACACAAAGCAATAAAAATTTCAAAATATGAAAAATATGTTTGTGCCACACGTGTATTTCATGAGCAAATTTTGATAAAAAATGGTAGGCATTTTAATTTTAAGCAAAAGACCAAATATAAATTGGTTCAGAAAATTTATTCTAAAATAAAGCTTTTGAGTATATTTTATTTAGCTTTAAATTTTTTATTTTATAAGAGGAGTGTGAGTTAAAAAAAATAGGCAGCAATGGTAATGATTTTGACTTTGTCAAAATTAATAAGCTGGGAAAATAAATATCAATTTCGAAATATGAAATAATATATCTTGTGTCATACCGACTATGATGTCATGTGAGCAGATTTTTATCAAATATGCAAGATATGAGGTTTGATTTGGACTTTTTACCAAATAATTTCAATTTTAAGCAAATGTCTAAATTTAAGTTGGTTTTTGAAAATTATTTCAGGATAAACAATGATAAGGTATATAGGATATGGGGGTTATCTCGTCTTTTAACATCTTGGTTATGATTTTGACTTTGTCAAAATGCAAAATCTAGAGAGCAAAATCGCCATTTCGACCAGCAATAAGCATCGCCAACCAGTCCGACCAACCATTAACAACAGCCGGCCAACAATTGTTGAATAGCAACTGTAAGTCCTTTTGTATCGACCAACTTATAAGAGGTCGGGGAGCCTTTCACCATACGCAAAACGTAGCCCCGACCAACAATTGACTTTGCCGACAAACTATATTAATGCTGACCAAGAATTAATTTTCTCCCGAACAACTAATGGGTACTGCCGACCAGAAAATAGGTAACCCCGACCAGTGCTATGCCGCCAACCAGCAAAATAAAACTCTGACCAGTAAATTTTGCACCGACCAGATGATTTTGTTGATCGCGACTGGAACATTTGGATGCCGACCAACCGTTATCAACCTGTGCATCTTCCGTACAGAAAACTACCGCCGATTATCAAAAAAAAAATATCTCCGGCGAAAAATAATGTCTCCGATCAACAAATAAAGAGCTGACCAACAACTGGCTTCGTCAACTTGTGCAAACTTGTGTGCCGACCAAGATATAGTGATGCCGACCAACTATATAAAAGGTGCCGACTTTGGCCGACCTACAGGTCCGATTCCTGTGTTGTATCTACGTCTTCTTTTGTTAGTCGAGCAGTATAAAATGGTGTCGACAAACACCGACTCATACAACTTGGTATATCCGACCAACAGCGATACCAGAAATCAAACCGTAAATATCCCCAACCAACGAATTGATATGGCCGATCAACAAATATAGCCGACCAGCAAAATAGAGATCGAAAAGTTCCTCTTACTGATAGACGTCAATAATAGTACTTCCGAGCAAAGAACGGGTCCGACCGACCAACCATGAGAACTTCGTCGCTCCGGCGATGTTGTAAGACAGTGATGGCGACCATCCGTTTCTTTTTGCTGATAAAAAATAGAGTGTATGCCACTCATCAGTAATCGAGAAAACCTCTGAACTTGGTGATGTTACTGATGTGTGAAACTTTTCATATGGCGTTTGCCGACTCCCTTTCTTTAATTCAGAAATCGTAGTTGATCGAAGTAATCACGTAGCAGATCAGATTAAGAGCACCATTTCAGAACTTATTACCACACCACTGATCTAAGAGGCCACCGAAAATTTTGTGCCGCAATGAAAACTGGACTTGATCGTATATTTTCCAACTAGGTTACCCAGAAAAACCGTTCAGCTTGTGTCCAAACATATACCATATGTCGGCGGTGCTTGGGGTTAAGAAACTTGCGATTGTAGAAGATCTGGAAACTATTCAATTTCTGTATCTCTAATGAATAATACGGGTAAATCATTGACGTAACATATATTCTGAAAGTCAAGAGCTAATCCGTTGAATCGACGACTTTTAGAGAAATTTTCATTCTAAATTGTACAGATTGGGATTTTTTCTGATAATCAAGAGAGAGAAAATGTCTTTCTGACTTCTTATTTTTCATATTATTATCGACAATCAGGTATAAGAGAGAACCAAATTCATCTCAAAATGAACAATGGAAATTATACTGTAAATTGACAGAGGAATATAATTGAGTATACGATTAATTCATATGAATAAAATGATGTGGTCAATATTTGTGCAGAGAAAACTATTTTCTGAAGAAAGAGAAAGTGGGTCTCTTTTTATGATAATATCGGAATGGAAAATACATAATCATTCCTAATGCTTATCCCTATCCTAACATATTTGTTCAGAAAATTTTCAAGTGGATCCATAAATGTAAGGATTTGTAAAATATTTATGAGTCTAAAATTCATCAGATCCCCAAATTGAGATCAACCACACGGTTAGTGCATATAAAAATTAAAAGATTTCCAAATGAATCAGATATGTATATACTCATATAAAAGAGATATTATTTTATCTCTTTAAAGGAGAAATAATATAATATGTACACAAATCTCTCAAACTTTGTGATTATGAAATATACATTTATACAGATTTATAAAAATTGATTCAACAATTTGTGAATATAAAATCATAATTGAATTAAAAGATGTATGCACAATAAATAATTGATTATACGTAGAGAAAATAAAAAACTTAGCTTTTGATGGAAAACAATGCTTGTAACACGTTCCCACAAACGGCGCCAATCTATTGATGACTAGAAATAGCATCCATGTTATCTTATCGGCATCAACAACAGATAAAAATGAAGGTATGAAGATGATGATTGAAGATGAAATGGTGATCACATCAAACACATAAGAGACAAAGGTTTTTTAAAGTGGTTCGGCTATGAATAGAGTCTACGTCCACTGTTATTTTATTCCCAGGGTTTTACAATAGCACAATATGGTGTAGAGAGAGAAAGAGATGTATATCGTGTCTCTTAGTTGTCTGTCCATTGTTTTTCCCTCCTCCCTTTTGGCTAAGGGAATACATGTATTTATAGTGATGGGAGATAAAGAGATTCATTGTATGTAGACATTTATGTCTAAATTCAATGAATCTAATTGTTGAATTGCTTGGTATGCTATGTGTTGTCATCTATTAATACAGTATAAATGTACATTAAGGCTCATTAAATGCGTTGTCATCTTCATTAATGCACATTAAATGCATAGTTATCCTTTGATCTTCCTGGTTGGTATGCCGACCAACTCTCCTCGAGTGCTAACTAATTCTCCTCGGGTACTGACCAACTCTCCTCGGGTGCCGACTAACACTACTCGGGTAACGACCAACTCTCCTCGGGTGTCGAATATTGCCACGTAGGATGACATGTGTCCTTTTCTGCTTGGTCCTCGTAGATGGAGAATTTTTGCGTTAACAACAATTAACCATATTTTGTGACAATTAAAGTGCAATTAACATTTCCAAAAATCATATATTGCACTCATGAACTAAGCATATTAAGATTAGACATCATTTTATCCGTGACCTTGTGGAATCCAAAGATCTCATTATTGAATATCTAAACACTCAAAAATAGCTCGCAGATTTCTTTACAAAACCTTTAGATAACATACAATTTGAGTATTTGCGAACAGCTATGGGCATGATCACTCTCAATTAGTCTCTATTTTTTGTGATTTACACCCCTTGTATATTTGAGAAAAATTGGGGGAGAAGATCTTGAGTATTGCTTAGCGATTTTTCTATCTATTTCCTATTCTAACTCAACTAATATGCCAATTTTGTGTTTATCTTGCTACAAGCATTTCAGATCCGTTGTCTATCTTTTTAGGGTATTGGTCTATATATGGTTGAGTAATGTATTTTTTACCTTATTTTCGGTTCTAGGATTGGAAAGCATAGTTAGACTTTTTGTATAGGACAAATACGATTTCTTTTCTCTTTGACCCACGAGTTTTGAACACTCAAGGGAATTTTGTCCCTAATAGCCAAAGGGAAAGATTGAGAACACACTATATATTGACTTACTTGGGTCTGTATATATAGGAGTTCCAACTAGTTTAAATATCTAGACAAAATAGGTTAGATTATTTTGAGAACTCCATCTCCTCAAAGGTTCAAAATCTTTAAAGAACTCCAGTCCAAGAGAACCTTCAAGATCAACATAAAGGGAAGTTAATTCTATACCTTAAAACCACAAATAGGACACTTGCACTACATCATACATATCACCTATTTGCATTATTGGCTCTTCAACACTTCAAAGTCATTTTAAAATCAATTAAATTTATGTCAAATCATTTTATATTTTTAAATAATTTTCAAATAATTTTTGATTTAATTAAAATATGTTTTTAAAAGTGTTGTGGGCATAAATTGTATTTCAGAAACTTATGTTCTATATTGATTGTTAGCCTGGGTAGAATTCGAAAGCGCTAAAGAATTGGAGGTGTGCTGTGTAATTATTTTCAACATGCATTTTTTCCTTCATCCTGTGCGTACACGTGTTGATAACCTAACGAGTGGATTTGTGTTTTCTGTTAGACACAAAATGCTTACTATTCCTCATCCCTTGGATCATCTTAATCAACATACTACTTGCGTTTTTACTCTATCCTTATGAACCCAGCCTAAACAAATCAGTGTGCATTTAACCCATCGCTTTTGTTGTACCATTGGATTAAAATCAGTCTCTCAAGACTCAACCCTATCCATTGGATTGAGGTCAATGTTCTGGATCCTTCTACGTTTAGTATAAAAAGGACCTAAGGCTCAGCATTTAGAGACTTTTGCCATTTCGTCATTTTTGAGAGAAAAGAAAGATTAGAGAGAATAGAGAGAAGGGAGAAAGAGAGGGAAAGAATAAGAGGGAGATTAGAAGAATAAACCCTAAGGCTTCATATTTCAACTTCCCTGAGTGTTTCTCCCAAACCAAACACCAAAACCTAAATAGTTCCAAACACCAGAAAACCCATTTTCTAGAGTTAGATCCATTTAGGGTTTCTGTGTTCTTGGCATTGTGTTTTTATTTAAAGACCTCTTCAAATCTTTGATTCTCTCAGAACTCATCTCTAAGAGAGACTTATGTTTCATTATTGAAACTGAGTTTTTCTAAAAGAGAACATCACACGATTTTTCTGTTTCTCTTTTTAGATCTAACATTTTTAGATCTATTATGTTTCAACAAATTTTGAAATTAAAACTCGTAAATTTTTTTAAAAATATTATTCAGATCTTCCGAGTTGTGTGTTTCTAGTTTTTATTTCATATTTTATGAAATACTAGTGTACAAAAATAAAAGGAACACAAAGAACTCTTGCTAAAGTTTTGAGGCGTACAGATCTGAAAGACAAGTTTTATCACAAAAATTGTTGAATCAGTTTCTGCATGTTAAGTCTGAATCTGTTTTGATAAAGTAGGCTTCTATTCTAATTTTGATATCAATTGGAGGTTAACAATTTCAAAAATATTTTCAAAACCCTGAAATCGTTTAAGACCTTGAACCGTCTTCTGAGCACGGTATCCTTGAGATCTGTGGATAAATAAAAGATCAAGAAGTCTTAGCTTGAAAAATCAAGATTCATAAATAACTTTCATTTTAGAACGATTGTAGTTTGTTAGGAAAGTTTGTATAAATCTTGAGAGGGTGAGTTGCATGTTTGCATGTAGTAGCACATCACAAACACTATCTCACACGAACACTTAGTCACTGTGCCTCTGTCTGAGAATCTTGAATTTGAAAGAGTTGCTAGAATCAAAATTCAAAGAGAATGAGATCAAGGAAAAGACAAAGAAGCAACAAGAAAAGATCAAGTTCCAATTCAGAATACCTTTGGAGTGGAGAATCTTGTGTATGTACATTCTGAACTTAGGTTAGGATATTTGTGGTTTGCTTAAGTGTTGTAACTTGATTTTTATTCTAGTGGATTTTTGTTTTGTGTTGTAGAGGGCACCGTGGATGTTTCCCTTGTTTAAGGGTTTTACCACGTTAAAATTCTTGTGTCTATTTCTTTGAATGTTCTTAACCGATTGTTGTGATTGGGACTGCATGGTAACTTTAGTAGATGTTTATTAAAATTAAAAAGTAAGGTAATCAACTATCAAATTTAATCCATATATTCAGAAAAGCTTTTACAACACATCATGTGTTTTTCGAAAAGAGCTTTGCCCAAAAAGTTTATTCGGAGTTTACTCAACCATAACATTTTGTTATCAACCTGGTAAACAAAGCTTTCAGTATTAAAGTCTTTCTTCAACTGTGCCAGGTGTGCAAACCGTAACCCGACTTTTTTATTATCGTGTCGTATTCGGGTTGACCCGTATAACCCATTAAGTAAAACATAAAACCAAATTTGTCTTCACACTTGACCAATCATACCACTCAAAGAGCTACGATAACTTAAAATTTAATTAATTTCAGCTTATTGCAACATATAAATAATTTATCATCCAATTCTCCATGAATTTCATATAATGTCTATCAAAATATATAAATCATCTGATATATTCTTTATAAAATATGAGTTAAACGAATATATTCATATCATATTCGAGTATACAAGTTTGACACTAACCCAATTCTTTTATTATTTGTGTGGGCGGGTCGTGTTATATTTGAGTTCGTGTCAAGAAATCGTCAACTATATCCTGCTAACTTAGTATCAAGTTCGGATTACCAGTCCCCCTTAACTTGGGCCATAAATATCTTTAGGTTTCAGCTTGCTCTACCAACTAGTTCACTTATTATTGTCAACGTACATCACTGATTGAAAACTTAAGCATGCTAACTAGTTCACTTATTATTTTAGCTGTATGCCTTGTAGACAAATATTGAAGTTATTTGATAATTTACATTTTGGTTTAGTTTTATGTTTGAAATTTGAATAAAAAGTAAAAATCAAACAATATAGAAATATAAAAGTTGCTAAAAATATGAAAATCGAAACTAAAAACAACAAAAACGCTGAAAATAGCAAAATTCAAAACTTACCTAAAGTACCCAAAAACTCAGGTACGGATAGATTTTTTCTTTTTTCCTTTTTTTAGTTTGTGTTTCAAAAAACCCCATAACAAAACCAAAGATATATTCTTAATTTGTGTTGCAAACATAATTCTTAACAGTCTTATTTATAAGTGGCCACCCACTAATACAATCATGCCACATAGTTAGATGGAACTAACGTATTCATCAATGGGAGAATTGTAGAATGGAGAGAGAGTGCTGTAAGCAAGAGCGCCTAACAGTTTAAACGCTGTCTCGGTAGGGTGGAATGCATCCCAGTAGACATACTGGCTCCTGTTAGTGCATGGAACTTGATAAGGGGTACATTGTCCCTTAGCAGCATTTTTCATCACTTCGCAACACGGGCTACTAAAAATCGTAAAACCTGAAATTTGTACAACACAGTTATCATAACCATCTATGTAAAGGCAAATTCATTTTCGCTTTTATTTTTTCAATTTCGTGCTTGTAGTGGCACTCCCAACAATTCCTTAAACTATGTTGACAATCCAAATTCTAGACTGATTGATTAATCCTGAAACACTCGGGGGCAAAAAAATACCCTATATGTAATATATTTGTATTTTTAAGCGCAACAAAAAAGAAGGCCCAAGCCCAAACCTTATTTTATCTTTAAGTTAACTAAAAACAAAATATCTCTTCTTTCTCTCACTATCTCACGGGGACCACCAGTGCAGTCGACATTCAAGACTTCCCCATATTTTCTCAAAGGCATTAGCAAAGCAAAGGTATATCTTCATTGTTAGAAATTCTATTATTTTAATATGTTAATCCATATTCAAAGCAAATGTTTCTCCATATTTTAATGCTTATATCAAAGGTATCTCCATATTTTAGTGATTATTTAAAGATTTTTTTCCATTTTAACTGTTAGAGTATTATTAATGGAAATATTTTAATTTATTTTAATTGTAGACTATTATTGTTAATTGTTAATCAAGCTTATTGTAATTTTTAATTTCTATATGATATTCCGGTGTTCAATTAATATATGGTAATTAACTGTTTTAGGAAAAATAATAAATTTCAATTGTTTTATTTTTGTGTTGTAGAAATATGGGCATGTGATTTGTTAGCTTTTTGTATAATGTTCCAACAATTACTTTATAATGTTGGATCTTAGTTACGGTGAAAACATGTGTTTTATATGTGGTGCAACTATTATATTTTGATGGTGAATATATAAGATATTGTTGGAAAAAATGCTTATGATCAATATATGTTTAGTGCTAAAATATTGGATAAAAGCATAAATAACCCTAAAAAAAATCGTCTCAGGGGCTCCCGCCCCCGAGCCCCCGGTAAATTGCGGTCCCCCCCAACATAAATTCCTGGCTTCGCCCCTGGAAACACTTAGAATGAGGAAGTTAGATCACCTGCGAAATCATTCGTTGTTTCAAGAATTAAGGTGTCTTATACAAAAAAAATAATAAGAATTCATTCAATTGAGACAGTAACCCGGTTACCATTGGAAGTTGGCACTTCGTTTCTTATTTGTTCTTTCAGGAAAGTTAAATTTGTTTGTTCCTTTTTAAGCTATATTCACGCAGTGTCGGGTTTGAATAGTTTAAAGTTATGACTTCTTAAATAAATCCACCACCCATACTTGGCATATGCTCTTACAACTTTTTAAAAATAAAAACTAAACAAATAATTTTCTTAAATTCTTAGCAAAAACAACAAACATGAAGATAAAGATTAATTTGGTACCCACTTTTGAGAAAAAAAAATCTAAATATAGTATATAACTAAGGTTTACAATGAAATACGGTGTCGACATTTATCGCGTCTACAGAAAACCAACTAGGCAAATTGTAATTATGGTTTCAACAAATTAAATTTAACAACCATTCAACTTCCACCTCATTATTCATCTAAAGCCTATTAATCCGATTACCCATTCAATTCCTATCCTTTGGGTTTCCAACTTTCTCTCTACCTGATTGGCTCTTCATATTTCTACTTAGTGCTACAAAATATGGGTATTACTGTTACAAATGCCTGTAAAATGAAGGAATATGTATTCCACGAACCTCATTTACGGTATACATATTCTAGCCGAATATCATGACTTTGGAGATGGAGATGCAGAAGGTTTTAACGGAGGCTATCTATGTCATGTATTTGAGACCCACTACGTACTTTTTTCCAAAAATCAGACTACATATGCAAAAGAATCCCAACAAACATTGAATCATGCCGTGGCAAACATATGTGGACGAGCATTTGATGTGGGCCAAGGACAACATTTCTCTTCCACTGCTATCATCGGCCATGATGGTAGCGTCTGGGCTCACAGTTCTATCTTTCCTCAGGTTTCTCTCTCTCTCTCTCTCTCTCTCTCCCTCTCCCATGATATATATATATACAGAACTGCCCTTGTGCTGACCAGTCCGCATTTTAAGAGTGCAGACCGAACACGTGTCACCTGGCGGTGACCTACAAATTATCGGCTAAATTATAGACACATTCTCTCTCTTTTCTGGGCTCACCGCCAGGTGATATATATATATATATATATATATATATATATATATATATATATATATATATATATATATATAGGGAGAGGTTCACAAGTGGACCAAAAGAATGGACTTTTTAATGGACTTAACAAAAAAGACTAATAAGTCTCGGTTATTGGGTGCCGCTGGCGCGGACCCATTACACCAAGGAATTAAAATTAGTGGGTTATTAGTCTTTTTTGTTAAGTCCATTAAAAAGTCCATTCTTTTGGTCCACTTGTGATCCTCTTCCTATATATATATATGTCACCTGGCGGTGAGCCCAGAAAAGAGAGAGAGAGTGTGCCTATAATTTAGGCGATAATTTCTAGATGCACCGTTAGGTGACACATGTCTGGTCCCCAATTCTTAAAATGCGAACTAGTCTGCACAAAAGCATTATTTTATATATATATCACACACACACAAGTCTCTATGTAAAGTCAAATTCATTTTAGCTTTTATTTTTTCAAATTCGTGCTTGCAATGGCACTCCCAACAGTTCCTTAAACTATATTGGCAATCCAAATTCTAGACTGAATGATTAATCCTCAAACACTTAGAATGAGGATGTGAGAGCACCTGGAAAATCTTTCTTTTTTTCAAGAATTAAGGTATGTTTTGAAAAAATAATAATTCATTTAATTGAGACAGCAACCCGGTAACCATTTGAAGTTGGCACTTCATTTTCTTATTGTTCTTTCAGGAAAGTTAAATTTGTTTGTTCCTTTTTAAGCTATCTTCATGCCGTGTCGGGTTTGAATAATTTAAAGTTAAGTTATGACTTCTTAAACCAATGCACCACCTATAGTTGGCATATGTTCTAAGAAGTTTTTTTTTTAAATTTAAACAAATAATTTTCTTAAATTCTTGCCAGAAATAACAAACACGAAGATAAGATTAATTCGGTACCGACTTTTGAGAAAAAAATTAACCTACCATAAACTGATGAATCCCCGGAAGAAGTTTGGTTGATGAAGATAAATTGTGCGCCTGGGAGAGAGTAATTCAGGTCCTCAACAAGCTGCTTAAGTTTGATGTTGAATAATTGAATAGCATCCCCAATCTTCTCCACACATAATGTATTGTTTGTACCGTACTTCTCCAATTCAAAGGGTGCGCAACCTACGTCACCAAGTCCGAATATACCCACCATCCTCGCTCCATATCGGTACAATGTCTAGTATTATAAACAGAGTTATCGATATTAATTTAAAAAATTACAGGTAGAAAAATAAAAGGGAGAGCAGTTGTTGTCGTTACCTTTAATTGCCTAGAATATTGTTGAATAAGGAGTGTTGAATACTGGTCTGGTGTATATATATGGCTAGAAATATAGTGTTCTGGCATCAAGTAGTTGTTAATGTAATCGTTATTGCCCATTCCTACTGTATATACGCACTTGTTTAGATACGTTTTAACTGAATATTTATTCCTCAGTAAAGCAGCAATGCGTGAAATTGTAATTCTGTGATGTCTCAACTGCTTACTCAAGCTTATCCGATCACCCTGTGATTATCCGGCAAAAAATAATAATAATAATAATAATAATAAACAAACTATAAAACATTTTTTTTTCAATACATTATTTCTGAAACACTTTGCCCAACGGATTGTTACCAAATGTTGTCCAGTTTCTTCACGAATTCCTGCGGCTCCTGATCCGTAATTCACACCTTTTAGGATTTCTACACCAATGGCAGTTGCAAATGGTGGAATGGACTTCTCAAATCCGAAAAGTTCAGCTGTAAAAGAAAGTTATTACATATAAGCATCTATGCCAAAATTTAGTCACACAAAATACGTTTTCAGAAGAAAATTATTATTACAGACCAATAATGTCTGCAATATTTCGGCCGTTGGTGAATCTACCAGTGGGCCCCTCAGGGTAGTCTATCCCGTAAGGTAGGAAATTCGCCTTTGCATGGGTGAAAAGGTCATTATTATTTCCATTGTCAACTAAGGAGTCTCCAAAAATGAAGTAGCAGGAGAATTGTTTTTCACCAAAAGCCAAGCTTGAAAACAATGGTGCAATGAACACCAAACACAAAATGGTAACCTCATGAACCATTGGAGGGAAATCAAAAGAGACAAAACGAAAATGTGGGAAATGTTTTGATGAGGAGAATTGAAATCCCAATGATGAATTATATAAAGGGGAGTGGATAAGTGGATGGGCCTTTGATTTAGTGGTTAAGAGACTTACACGTAGATCAGGTTAAGCTAACATAATATATTTGCCTCGATTTCTTTTGGGTTTTTTTATTGATGACCACGTGCACTTTTAACACCCCGTGAAGGGTCAGATCTTGAGTGGACCCCCTTCAGGTTAAGCTAACATAATAGAGAATTTATATTCTGCTCGAGATTTGGATTGAATTTTTCACTTAAATTACACGGACAGCATGTTATTGGTAGATTTTTTAGTTTTATTGATGTGGATCCCATAAATTAATTAATAGAAATCCACCACCAAATATGGTCCATTCACTTTTGGTAAAAAAAATTAAGTCCGAATAGCATTTTTGAACATAATTTATAGGGTTGTAAATGAATATTCGAAAATTCGCAGCCGTCCGATATCCGAATCCGAATTTACGGATATTTATCCGAAAAAATAGAAACGGATACGAATATGGATATTTTGTAAAAATATTCGAGAAAACGGATACGTATATGGATAGTACTAGTATCCGACACGAATAATCCGTATCCGATGCGGAGTATCCATTTTAACGGATATCCGTTTTACCGGATATCCGTATCCGTCAAACATATGTTTAAAATATTACTAATAATATTAGTATTGGTATTATTAATAAAATAATATCAAAAAAAACTTAATCGCTTATTCCCTAAAACAAAACAAACACATACACCACTCAAAATTAAAACACCCTAAAGTTATTATTTTATTGTGTATATTATAAAATGCCATGTATTTATTTATTGGGTATATTATCATAGAGTTACACTAAAGTTACAATACACCCTATCACACACAACATATACCAGCTAAAGAACATTTACCCCACTCAAAATAAAATAAAAAAATTAATTTCATTTCATTTCTCTTTCGTATAAAACAAGAGAAAAGAAATCCTCATCTCACTCCACAAAAAACCCTCATTTCATCACCTCCCCCTCCGCCGCATCAGCCCGCCACTGCTCAATTTCTAGGTTTAGAGTTATGTTAATTGTCGTTACATACACTTACAATTAGGTTTATAAATCGTAATCCCGTTTTTAGGCTTACGGGCCAAGCATAAATGCCCCAAACATTCCCGTGTGGCCCGGTTATGCCTAAAAATGCCTCGAGACCCGATTACTACCCCCAGATACTCTTTCCTGACTATCTCGACCCTTTTGAAAACAACCATGCACTCAGAATTGTCATCCGAAATACTTTATAATATTCTCTAATTTTCGACCTAAAAAATGCGACACAACAATAATCCAAATAATTAAATCCAAATTCGTTAGATTTAAATAATTCCTCCAATTAAAATAAACTCTCCAAATTATAAATTTAAAATTCTGCAATTTAAATAAGTTTTATTTCTTCCAAAAATAACTAAATTCTAAGTCCTCATAATTAAGGGAAGTTACATATTATATACAAAATAAAAATGTATACTTATTAAAATAAAAATATCAATATATTTTGAAGACTAAAAGGTCCATAAGATTATCATTCTCAATAAATTTGATTAATCTAAAAGGTGTATATTTATATTTATTGTTATAAAAAGCTACTGTAATTTTTTGGATGGCTTTAAGCTTACATGGTTGTAAAGTATGGATGACTTTAAGTCATATTATTATGAATGCTACTATTATTATGGAAGCCATAATTTTGTATGTTAGGAGGTAGTAATTTTGTTATGTATTTATTTGGATTGGATTGAATTTCATTGGATTGGATATTTTAATAGTTATTTTTTGCGATCGCTAAACAATGTAAACGGATATGGATATTATCCGAATCCGAGGTATCCGAGCGGATACGGATATGGATAGTTGTTTTAACTATCCGGACGGATACGGATACAGATACGGATAGTGCATCCAAATAGCGGATACGGATATGAAAAATATGGTATCCGATTCGTATTCGTCCGTTTACCACCCCTAATAATTTATTTGTCTACTGTTCATGTATTTCAATAAAAATTGAAAACATTCAACTAGTTGAATTTAAATAATAGATTATACCAAATTATATTCATTTTGAAAATTTGATATCACCATGTAATACACAATCCAACACACAAATTCAATTAAAAAAATTGATATAACCAATTAAAACAAATATCAAAGTGAAATTTACGAAATAACATGTAAACAATCAAGGTACGATTTTCTTTATTTACTTAAAATACTTTAGTAAATTAATATCTTTACTAAACAAAATACATTATTAAACCATTTTTTAAAAATAAATAAAAACTATTTTTAATATATGAAAAAGCGTTTTGTTTTAAATAAGAAAGTTCTTTTCTCTTTTTTGTCCCCCTTTTCTTAATTATAAATAACATAATTGAATCTTTTCATCCCAGTTTTTGAAAAACAACAAAAAAATAAAACCTGCTTTTTTTTTTCTTTTTCATCCCCTTTTTTATCCACTAAAATAAAAAATATTCTTATTACCTTTTTCGTTCCAGTTTGCGTATAAAAAAACTTTTTTTTCTTTTTTCATCCTTTATTTAATTAAAAAGGAAATCCTACTTTTTTTAATTAAAACACAAAAAATTGTATTTTTTTATCTCTTTTCCCCCCAAGTTTTTTCCTTTTTTCCCTTTGTTTGAATTTACTATTTTTTTGTCTTTTCTTTTCTTTTTCCTCCTAGTCTTTATGTATTAAAAAAACAAAAAACTATTTTTTTTCCTTTTTATCCCAATTCTATATATAGAAGAAAATAAAAAAAAAAATCTTTTTTTCATCCGTATTTTTAATTATTAAAAAAATTAAAACAATTTCTTTTGTTCTTTTTCGTCCCAAATTTTATTTATTGAAATAACAAAATTTGTTTTCTCCTCTTTTTATTTCCTTTTTTTTAATTAAAAATTACAAAACATGTGTTTTTATTACTTACACAAAAGAGAGGATATTAGATTTACATTGTGAGAATAATGTTTTTAAAATGGTATTTTAAACAATATAAAGTACATTATTTTAACACATTGGTGGGGTGAGTGGTGGATTACGTGCGTGCAAGAAAAAACTTCCTAATAATATTGGCTTTTAGTCCTTTAGATAAATATTAATACATAATTACTCCACACCTTTCACACAACACAAGATTGGTCCCTACAATCATAACTATGTCTTTTTTAAATTCTACAAAGACAATTTTACCTCTAAAAGAGTAATTACACGTGATCAGACAACCCGATTCTTCTTCTTCGGTTCTTCTTTAGTTCAAACAAATTGCAGAGCTCAACTCACTACTTGAGTCATCAAATAAAATCAACCAAACTCGAGATTGAAGCGTTTTTGAACGATCCCTAGCAGGCATCCATCATATATTTTTTGAAATTCATTATTTTGATTTAAATGGAATACAATAACATTATTGAATACTTGCTAATTCAAAACCCCAACATTAAAAAATCAACAAATTTCATATTTGCAACGCTATTCTCTTAATATTTAATCAAATATATCGTTGTAAGATGTCAATAATAAGGAAATTTTTGTATTACATCAAAAAGTAGGGTTTTCTAAACCTATTTCATCATTTGCATGTAATTAGTTTCATATACATTTCGATTATATGAAAATTCCTAAATTAAGATTAATCTTTGTGAATCTATGAGATAACTAATTAGGTTTACTTAGATTTTAATGATTTTGACATTCAACACAGATGTATTTGTTGAGGATTCTTATTACAAATACATTTGCACTACACCACAAACAAAAAACGATCACAAAAAACTGATCACGGTCCAGGTCCGTGACGACGTGGTCACAACCTAAAAGTGTGACTAGGGTTAAAGAACCCATGACTAGGTCCATGAATACTAACCACCATGACATAAACTGAAGATGGTCACGGTTGTGATCTGTGATAAGGCCGTGACTATTATGGCGACCAAATTGTGCCAAAATTCCCTCCAACAGAGGTCACAGCCCGTGACCGTGACCCTGTTCATGACCAATTTAAGGTTTTCAGTTGATAGGGGTCACAACTTTGGGTCGTGTCAATTTTGAATTGGTCATAACAGACGGTCACGGTTGAGGGTCGTGACCACTAACTGTGCCAATTATTTTTTTTCACATCATCAACATGGTCACGGTCTGGGTCCGTCATCAGGGTGTGGCCATGATGATGACGTTGAAAAATTAATTGGTCATGGTATGTGGTCACAGTCCAGGGTTGTGACTACTGTCATTAATTAAAAAACCCCAAATCTTCCATCGTAATTTCACACTCTCTCTCACTCGAACTATCCCTCTCTCCCCCTTTTTTCGGTAGCCGAAAACCTCCCCCTCTCTCTATAATCAGGTCTAGCAACCTCCCTCTCTGTATATATATAAAAATTATGTATGTGTGTGTGTACGCATATGAATATGTGTGTGTAATATATATCTATGTGTGTGTGTATATGTATGAATGTGTGTGTATGTGTATGAATGTGTGTGTATGTGTGTGTGTGTGTGTGTGTGTGTATGTGTCCCTATGTGTGTGTGAATGTGTATGTATGTGTGTGTCTATGTATGTGTGTGTATATTTTCAATTCTTAAACCCGATGTAATATCCCGTATTTTCAGAATAAAACATTATGACGTAACTAAATTTAATAATTTCGGATTTATTTTAAGAATAAATTAAATTAGGAGAATTTAAATGAAATGAGTAAACATTTAAATTTTAATTAAATAATTATTCATGATTATATAAATATAAAACTCAATTGGACATAATGGGCTTGCTAGGGAAAAATAAATCCCGCATAAATAAATTTACGGGCACGTGTCATTTAAACATAATAAAAATATCTAAGTAAAACAAAAATAAATGGGACGCATTTTGGGAAGCGTTGAAGGCTCGTTTAGGTGTTTTAAACCTTTAAAAAGTTCTGGGTCAATAGTATATGGATTGGGGTACTTTTGGGCTAGTTAGGATAAGAATTCGGGCCCATTTAGGGGTCCAAAAATGGGGTTATATGTCCAACTCGGGAATTAGGTAAAATATAAGATTGGAAGGAAGAGAAATAACTCTCCACTACTAATCATAACCTAACTCCAGTAGCCCCGCTTTAAGAGAAAGGGGAACAAAGGCCTAAGAAGAGGAAGAATAGAGAATTCAAGGAAGAAATCACCCATCACCATAAATAGGAAATAATTATCTTCCTTAATTTAAGTTTTCAATGAATTTTCTTGATGCATCATAATGACCCTTAAATTTATGAGATTTAGGTTTGAGGTGAATAATTTGATGATGAATAAATAATCTATACATTTAGAGTACTGAATTTAATGTAGAATTAGTCCCAGAAATTTAGGTATCAAAATCTTGAAATTTATGGTAGATCTCCTAGGGTTATAATAGATTGAGTAGATTGGGTCGATTAAATATGAAATTGGTGATGGGTGTGTGTCAATCACTATATAAATCATGTTTAGATTCGAGATACATATGTTAGGATCGTTGATTTGCAAAATATGTAGTTGAATCTAGGAAGAGAATTTAACAAACTGTATATGAACCAAAATCATTAAATGATGGGTGTTAAAGTAAATAAGTGATGTTTGAATATAAAAGGAATGATTATAACCTGTTTTGGATGAATAATAAGCGTTGTAAATACTCTGGTTGCGTAATGTTAAAAAAATCAGAATGCTGAGATTCGTCAATAGCAAAAAGAGAAGGAGAAGGACGAAGGGCTGAAAAGCGAAGAAGGTCATTCGAACGACGCTGGAAGGGCAGGAGAAGTATCTCATTTGAACGTGATTTTTATCTCGTTCAAACGATATTTTGGAAATGGAGATAGATCTTTTCATCACGAACGCGTGGCCGTCAACTTTGTATTTTTCTAATTTTTTTAAATGGTTATGAATTTATTACGGAAGGGTATCTGAAACCGAAATCTTTTGTGAAAAATTAAATAGGGATTACTTAGGGATGTCTGTAGATTAGTGTAGGACTCGGGAAAATATTAAGGAACACTATTTTTACCTTGTAATTGGATGGGAATGAATTAGTGGCATGGATTTAGAGTGTTTAGGATGAACAACACTAAAAAATATATGAACGGATTCTAATGGAGATTTCGGATGAAATTAGGATACGGACTGGATTGAGATGTGCTTAGTATCTTAAATAAAAATATGAATGTAAGTTAATACTTATGAAATTAAGAGTCGAGGTTGTGACTCGAATATTTTTAGGTGGAGTGCTACGGGAGTTAGGCACGGGGTCACCGATTTAATTTATTATAGGGATATATAATAAATTATTGAATATTAAAATTAATTTGGAGTGTTAAACTTGATAGTGGGACTTTGTGTAAAAAAAATTCTAAGAGATGAAGTTACGGACCAAATGAGTGAGTTTGCGTATTGTAGTTAGGTGACACTACTTTAATAACAAAATAATTAATGAGAGATTAATTAAATTACAAGTCGGGATATAGACTTGGATATTCTTGGGCTAGTGCTATAGGTGTTAGAGCGCGAACAACCCCAGATGTCATTTGAGGGACATTAAGGCATGTTTGGAAATTCGTTCCTTTTTGTAATTTGGCCTTAGGTTTTAGCTAAGGATATAATTAGGAGGCCATATGAATTAATGGGACCGTGTATGAGTTAACGGGGAGATTACTTAAAATTCGAATATGCCCACATTTAATTTGGGAAAAATTAGATTTAACTAAATGGCTAAGAAAATATTCTATGGAATGGAATTAATAATTTACTTGATGGTAAATTATTAATAAATGAAAATGTTGTGGACTTTAAGTGGGCTCTTTATGGTAATTATGGAATAATTACCTATACATATTATATGAGATAATAATATGTACTTATATGTATTTGTGTGGACATACCAATGTTTGTGGACTGTGCGTTCGAACCGGGTACCACACGAAAGCACAGGTGGGCTTGATGTTGTGTAGGTCACATAGGTACTACGTAGAGGTGCCTTCTATGAGGAGGTGGGTGTTTATGCTGACCCAGCCTATGTCACTGCTGGGTATGGGCCGTGAACAGTTATTTTGCATAGGAACCGCCCCCAACTTGTCTGTGTTTGTGATGTCCTCTTAGGATAAGAGGTTCCTCTGAACTTGCCGATAGAGTACGAACTTGACACCAACGGTAGATTCCCTTGTGTGTCAAATATATAAAGGACATAGATGTAATTTTCTGAACTTTATATGAGATAAATTGAAATGTCTAAGAATGTGGACATAAATTATAAATGTGATTCTTTAATGCATAATAGATGTTTATGCCATTTATGTGAAACTTAACAGACTGGGATATTGCGGGTGTTGGTAATTAAATGTAGTCAGTATACTTAATCATTTAATTATCGACAAATCCATTATTATAAATTTGACACATTTTCATATTATTATTATTATTATTAGGGACTTTTTGGGATGCGAATAATATCACACTTAGATGAGGGGTGAGGTGTTAAGCGCATGCGAGTGACGAAGGGGATTATTTATTGTGCATCAACTGTATTACTGCATCTTAAATTAATTAAGCTAATTCTTGTACACCTCAGGCTCTGCCCAAATTTAAATGCCCCCCCCCCCCCCCCCCCCAGGTTGTTTTTAGACAGGGATAGCGGGATTATTGATGTACCAGCCTTGCGATCTCTCATACTTAGCATCTTTTCAGATTATAGAATCTAGCTTAGGTTCTTTTCCAGTCATAGTTATTCATTCGAGAAATTTGTATGGGCATAAGCACAAGATTTATTTATTTACGTTATGTTGGGTTGTGGTAATGTTGCTTTGGTTTTATGTACTTATTGTGGAAATTTTTATTTAAAATAGAATCAAGGACCTTTAATAAAGAATTTATTTTACGTTGGTACTAAGAATTGTATTAATTGATCGACGAGCCCCATCTTCAGTGTATGGTGCCTAGCCGACCTTTACGTGAGAAAATGGGGGTTGTTACACCCTAGTTAGCGATATTTTGCCAAAGTTTAAACCCTATTTACTTAAGCCCAAATCAATAAACCCAAAAATCTTAACCCTAAAACGTACGTTGATCATAAATCCTAAATTGTAAATTGAAAACTATAATCACTAATGACCAAATTCTAAAACCCAAAACATGGAAAATTGATATTTAAGAGCCATTTGTAGAATTTGACGATTGAGATTTTATATTTTAAGATATGGACTTAAATTTAAAGTTTGTGAATTCAAAAACTACGTAGGCCTAGTAGAAAATTTTCCCAAGTTTAAAATTACTGGAAAATACTCAAAACCCTATTTACTAAACTCTAAAACTTGATCCCAAATCAATAAACCCTAATAAATAAACCTTAACACCTAAATCCTGAAAACCTAAACCTTAATACTTTAACCCTAAAGCGTTGAATATAAATCGTAAATCATATAGCCTAAATTGTAAATTGAAAACTATACACCCTAATGCCTAAATGTAAAACCCAAAACATGATAATATTGATCTTTAAGATTCAGAACTCATTTGTATAATTTGATGATTGAGATTGATAGTGTAAGATATGGACCTAAATTTAGAGTTAGTGAATTCAAAAATTATGCATGCTTAGTAGGAATGTACGTTATGCTTTGAGAGTAGTACTTTTGATATTTAGGAACCAAATTGATGAGATTTACTATGGTAATCCCATTCATGTTATAAGAATTAACGTGAATGCATTGTTAATGATCTAACACACTTAAGTTAATTACATGTTTATTTATGCAAGAACGTATATAAGCCCTTACTTGAGATATTGCTATTATTGGAAAGTATTTTATCATGTAGATGACAGAAGGAGTTCAGGATAATTGTTTGTTGTTGGTTATTGGTTTTATTATTTGATAGTTATGTTCAATTGCTTGATTGATAGTACACGTGGACTTTTAAACTCGTGACATAGTCTCTCATAATAAACCCCAACAAAATGTGTCTTAATAATTACCCCATCTAAATCTAACTGTATTGGAGGGGTTCCTTGTTTGGGTTTCACTTCAGTGAGACATGATAAACTTAAATTGGATCTATTGAAAAAAATTACTAGTTAACACTACATCAAAACACGTCGTTAGTAACACAACTTTACCGTTACTAAAAATATTAGTAACATAATTTTTTTCGTTAGAAAAAAGGCGTGGGGCACGAAGGTAGTAACAAAATTTTTCCGTTACTAATAGTAAATGTATATTCAAAATTAGTAACGGTAAAAATATGTTACTAATAGTAATGGTATATTCAAAATTAGTAACGGTAAAATTATGTTACTAATAGTATCGGTAAAATTATGTTACTAATAGTAACGGCAAAATTCAAAATTAGTAACGGTGAATTCTGTTACTAATAGTAACGGTAAAAGTCAAAATTAGTAACGATAAAGTTATGTTACTAATAGCAACGGTAAAATTCAAAATTAGTAACAGTAAAATTATGTTACTAATCTTAGTACATATTTAAAAAAAAAAAATTAAAATATCCACTCCACTATGTGATCCTTTTGCATTACATTCCCTATTTCTAACCTATTTATTTAATTTCCTACGTAGATCTAGAAACTGAAACAGACAAAAATAAGAAAATAAAAATGATTCTCCATTCCCAAAGCGAGAAAAAAATGTTTCATAATCTCTGATCTTAAATACTTACATATCAAAATTTTTAGTTATAGGCTGATCACAATTTAGGGGACCTGCATTGATTTGGTGTGTGGGATCCACTCTTCAATCTATACATTACTGTGCTTCAAAATCACTAGATTTCTAAACCAATCTACTATAAGTGCTTTGGCGATAACTTTAGTATGATACCCCTAATCTAGAGAAATTGGGCACCACTGAAGGATGGCCAAAGGACCACCTAGATGGGGCAACATTGTAAGAGACCACACTATGACCATCACTAGTGGTGACCTTAAATGAAAGAGCTTGGCCATTGGGATAGGAGTTCATCTGCCAGTTTTGGCCCCTGTTTATTGACATAGACTGTCAACCAGTCCTTGAGCCTTTCATGAACACTGCGTGGACATCACCTGGACCACCTACGTTGGTTATCAGGACCAAGTTGAAGTAAGAGTGCCGATTTATGGTGAACCTTATACCACCCCTTCTCCTGCAGGCCACCCTACAAAATTCATACTCAAACAAATTAGTTTTGGCACACAGACTCCATCTATATTTTTTATTAAAGTGTTGGTCAAAATTAGTGTAATATTGTACAAGAAAAATGCAAGCACGAATGAAGGGCTAAAGGAATACCTTTTGTAAGCAACAGGGACAATACCAGCTCTGTAGTTGGCAATGTGTTGGAAGATGGGTAAATCAATTAGAATAGGTAAGCACATAATATAAGAAAATTTTATATTACATTTTATCATGTTGAATAGGTAAGCAAATAATGGTTAAAACTCCACTACCAGTGATGAGAACAATCGACTTCCCTTCTCTCTATTCATTTTGAATAGGTAAGAACATAATATAAGAAAATTTTATCTTATTTTCGTTGACATATGAACCATTCCCATGGATTTGAAACTGTGTTTTAAAAAAAAACTTTTCTTTCATGTTGTGTGAAAATTAATTCGTCTTTTACAACATTTCTTTCATGTTGTAAAAGCCAAATTAATTTTCACACAACATGAAATGGATCACCAACATACAATGGATCGCCAATGGGATAAAATGTAAATCTAAGGTTAAATTTGATATTGTCCTACCCATGCAATTGCTTATCTTGACAATTAACTCAGTTCTGAATATGGGATAAAAGCTCAACATTTTCTTTTTATAGATAGTAAGAAGAAGTCATGTAGCATCACTCAAATGCAACTCTTGAAAAAAAATCAAAACTTTACAAGGAGAATTCCAATCAATGAGAAAGAACACACTATAAACGAGTTTCAGTAACATAACATCATTTTGTCTCTCATACAATTGATTAACGTGAACATATTTTCTAAAGAAAATAGAACAGTACAGAAATAAAATGTGCCATTCTCATACCTTTTGGAGATGGGATCCACAAGAACAACTTTCAGAGCCCGGATCTCAAAAACCCATAATCAATTATATATCACTTCTTAAAGAAATAGAAAAAAGTCAAGTCCCTGTATAAATTATGCATCATCAATTATACTCAAGTCCCTTCATAAAGAAATCAATTCAATGACATTTGTGATAGAAAGAAAAGTCAAATCAAGAATGAGAACTCAAAATTAAACATATGTTTACCTTTCCCTCCTCCTTTATCCGGGCTTGGGACCGGCAATGCCCAAATAAATATTAGCATTGGCGGAGTTAAAAGGGATTTTACAATAACAAATAGTGGAAATTAATTCCAAACCAAATATAAATAGATCCAAATAAAGTTCACAACAAAACATATTACAAATTAAGTCCAAATATAGATAGCTCAAATAAAGTTCACAACAAACACATAATGCAAACTAAGTTCACATACAGATAGCTAAAAAAAAGTTCACAACATAAACTAAACATATTTAAGCCAACAATCCATCCAAATCAAATATCCCCCCAAGACTAGGTCAGAAAAAGTGAATTGGACACCTTGAGGAGCAGCAAACAACCTAGCATCCAGCTTCATCACTTCCTCCACATATACATTCCTCTCCCCGACTCCAACTCACTTACCATGACATATATCCTTTATTGCATCTATCACGACATACCCCTTTGCCAATTCTTCATTATACCTACCAAGCAAGATGACTTTGGGATTGTTGGTAAGAGAAGGTGTGGTCACGCAAACAGAACGAGAAGCGGATGCAAAAACATTATCCAAATTTTGAGAGAGATTCCTACACTGTAGACTTGTATTGGATGCATGCCCACTTATCGATGTGATTGGTGGACCCTTTTCGTTTTGAGCATTGAAGGCATCAACCAAACATTGTATAGCATCCTATGAGAAAATGGAATAAATAATAGTAAGTTAATATTTATTATATCTAGATAGGTCCTTTTAGTAATTGAAATTATATATAATACATATATACCATAATTTCTGTGTTATTTTCCTCAAATCTTCTATTAACGGAAGAGATGATATCTTCCTTCAATGCATCCACATTATCATTTGCCTTCTTTCTTGTTTAAGTTTGGACTTTGCCACCCCTAAATGCATCAATTGCTTCTTCGAAATAAGGGGACAAACTGCACGAACTCCTCCCTTTTTCTCCTTCCCAAAAACCTCTATCAACTCATCGTTCTCTATGTATTGGCTCTTGCTACTACCCTCTCCACTCTCGCTCTTTCTTTTCTCCGCCGCATCCTTTACTTTATCCTATCAAATGAAAGTTATAAATCAAAATGAGAAAATTTCATTAATAAACGCATTGAATAATACCAAAAATAAAAATATTGTTATTTTGGATGTAAATACGCACATAGTAATGCTTAACACTGTTTAAGACATTCCCCGTTTTGTCCTCATGTCCCGCAAGACATGTATCTACTCGCGTTAATTCTTGTTTTGGGTTCGATCGAACCTACAATTTAAATATCACATGTTATACACAAAAGTAGTGCTGATAATTGAAAAAAATATGATATATACCATTTCATATTGCAAAGCAGCATAGGTGCAACGCCCAACTGTATGGGAATATTCTAAATTGGATCGATTCTTGGCATTTTGAATGTTTTGTGACTTATTTTTTGCTTTAATTGTGTTCTCACAAAATAATCTCCATACATTGGAATCAACTCCTTCTGGGGGACTCCAGGATTATCTTCGGTAGGCAAAAAACATCTCATATTATTTTTGTGTGTCCTAAACTTTTGTGCAAACCTTTTCTCCATTAGCGGTCAGGCCACCTCCGGTTTAACTTCTAACTCAAATCCTACCATTAAAGCATTCCAAACATCATCTTTGTAATTGTTTGGCAAAACTCTCCAATCTTCGTAACTAATCGGAATATAAGATCTAACAAGATCACTGACACGAGTTCTCCATCTCCCACTCCACGGACCGACTACACTCTCATCCACTAGAACGGTGACTATCATTTTACCATCTTGGGTCATATATTGTAATTGTTTAGCCTTTTTATCCATTTCTTCTTGCTTCTTTTTATTTTCACTTAAGGTAGGTTGCTTCGAACCTCCATCAACTAATTCTTGTTGCGAAGTGGATGATATTTTTTGCGATGTTGATGATGTTTGTTGTTTTGAACCATCACTTGCACTTAAAGCCATAACGCCCAATACATTGCTGCTAAAACAAAAAACAGATGACAAAAATAGAAATAACAATCATAAAATAATATGTACTGAATTGTCATATTACTACAACATTAACATATTGATAGAGATATATATACAAATCACAAGACGATATCATTAAAATCAGAAGACACTACTTTCAACGGTAAACATACCGCCAATAAATTTATATATTAGAAACGGGGTAAAACAAAATGTAGTCATGTTGGCAAAACATTAAAACAACTAAATGGAGTCGTATTGCTTGAGCAAACTTTCCAAGTGTGGTTGGTCTTCAAGAATAGATTGGAAGATTGTTGGTGTCTCTAAGTCGTCCACTTGACTCGTCAATCTCTTAATGAATTATAACAACCCACCAATTGGGATTTTTAATATCTTTCGAATAGAATACTTGGCTAGCCTCGGATGCGAGAATGGCAAGCTCATCATACTCATTATCAACGCTCTTAAACTTATCAAAATTTACTATCACTAAGTTGGAGTCCGGACAAAGCTTACAACCATTAGTCTTATCCCCCACTCTCACCCAATCATAATAAAATACCACCTCCTTAAACAAGGTATAGTCTACCTCAATAATCTGTTTGAAAACACCATACCACATAGTCTAAGTATTTGTGAGATTCTTATCACTTTTCTAGCTCGAAATTGTGTCCATGCCTTCAAGCAAACACCGTTATCCTGTGTGATAACAGTATCATCGTGATACTTAGGAGAGAATACAAAACCATTTACACGATACTTTTTATATGTTTTAGCCTTGAATCGCATTCCTTGAACTAACCGCCACAATGTTTCATTTGTCTAAGTTTCTCCTGATTTCAGCAACTGTTTGATGGAAACAAATCATAATTACTACAATGTTTCAATTCTCATCATACTTAGTGGAAAGATTAATAAAAATATTAGTATTTATATAATCACCTTCTCTTATAACCAAGGGATAAAAGAAGTTTGTTTCTCCACTTCTGTCATTTCAATCCCCTTCCCTTTAGCACGAGACACGGATTCCAGTGATGCTTCATACTCACTACAATATGTAGTTTGATATAAGTAATTATAACTTAAAATGATAATTAATTCTTAACTATAAACAAACAAAAGAACTCAAACCTATAGTACTCTTAAATTCCATCAACATTTAGTTGAAATAATTCCCATTGACGTATTTGTTGAAACTATACGGGTCCCAACGTTATAGTCTTATCCTCAAGCAAAGGCCCTTCATCAGAGAACTATCCACCTTTCTCTAAAAAGGCTTCACTTGAGAGTTTATGATTTCCATCAGATGGATTTGGCATGTACTCCATGCAATATCTAACAGATTCAGCAGTAATGTAGGATTCTACAATGGAACCTTCAACATACCACTTATTGCTGGGTATATCTTTGAAATCTTTCATCGTCCTAGTTGTATAAGGTAATAAAAATTAATAAAAATCATTATTAACCTAAATGGGGCATTATTAACTTAAATGGGGCATATTTTATTATATTAAAAGATAAAAAAAAATCACCTTTCGAACGGATACATCCAATGATCATCGGTTGGTCAACAAACCAGGTCTTCGTTTGCTAGATGCACAGTGAGGTGAATGATAATATCAAAAAAGGTAGGTGGGAAATATTTTTCCAACACGCACAATCTTTCAACGACCATGTATTTGGCTCTTTCGATATCTTGTCGAATTAGGACCTTAGAGCAAAACATGTTAAAGAACAAACTTAATTATTGGATTGATCTTCTCAAATCTCAATGTTTCAGAAAGGCGTGTTGGAGCAAACAGGTAGCATATGCTCAAATATGACATGATAATCATGTGACTTTAAAGATTGTAAATATGGGGGACTAAGACTTACTATATTTCTCAAGTTAGAGGAAAAACTGGTAGGAAGCTTTAAGTCCTTCAAAATTTTGCAGAATTGTCTTTTTTCTTCTTTATCTAAGATAAATGGTGATGTTGGTTTTATCGTTTTTCCAGTGCGTCCATCAACTTGAAGCCATTGACCGTTATGTATGCCCATATCCTTCATATCCAATCGCCCCTTTTCAGTATCCTTTATTTTATTATCATCAGGAATTGTGTTTATTAAATGATCTGTAAGATTCTTTTCGATGTGCATCACATCAAGGACATGTCGAACTTGATGATATGGCCAGTATTCCAAATAAAAAAAAATAGATTTTTTATACCAAGCTTCTTTAACTTCAACATTATCACTCTAATTAGCATTATTATACTTTCTCTTCTTAGCGAGAACTTTTGAGACTTTTCCAGGTATATACTTTATATTTCTTAACTTCTCCATAAGTGCATCTTTGTTTAGTCGAACCGGTGGACGTCCAACTTCATGTGTCCTAAGTCCCAAACCTCTACCACTCCTAAAAGGATGATCTCTTTTTAAAAACTTATGATAGTTTGTGTAAACTATCTTCATGTTGTGTTCTAGCTGAATGGATGGAGTGCCATCGCTACAAATAGGACATGATTTGTAACCATGTGTTACACACCCAGATAAGTTCCTGTATGCGGGAAAATCATGAATCCCCCACATCAACATAGCTCTTAACGTAAAAGGTTGCATTTTTTTCATGTCAGTAGCTGGAACTCCTTCCCATAGTTGCTTCAATTCATCTACTAATGGTTGAAGAAAAACATCAATGTATTGACTCGGTGCCTTTGGCCTAGGAATCAGTAAAGATAAAATTTTGAACTCACGCTTCAAGCACAAAGAAGGTCCCACGTTATAAGGTATGGTCATGATAGGCCAGCAACTATAACTAGTAGACTTAATACCATGGGTATTGAACCCATTTGTTGTTATTGCAAGCTAAACATTGCGCCCTTCCTTGGCGAAATCGGGCCATCTACTTTTTAGCATTCTCCATTGGGATGAATCACAAGGATGTCGCTGATAATCCCATGAACTTGTTGCCCGATGGTGACGTGTCATTTCATGCGCTATCCAAGGTATAGTATACAATCTCACTAGCCTTGGAATTAAAGGTAAATGTCTCAACACTTTCATTGGTTCTTTGCATAACCTTTTCCCTTTTTTTGAGGTCACTGCATATCTCGGTTCCCTACAGTGAGGACATTCCTCCAAATATTCATTCTTTTTCCAGTATAAAATACAGTTGTTAACGCAAGCATGAATGTAATTTTCTTTCATCCCCAGGTCTTTCATCATTCTCTTCATGTGCGGATATTTTTCTGGTAATGTGTTTCCTTTTGGAAGAAACCTATTTAAGACCAATAAGAGAGAAGTCATGCTATTTCCCGACCAACCAAACTGCTTTTTCAAATTATGAAATTCCACAATTGCAGAGAGAGTAGTCTCAAGACCCTCACATGAAGGGTACAATTGTTCGATCGCTAATTTATTATATTGATTATACTTCTCATTACCGACATACGATTTTTCAGAGAATCCTTCCTGATCGGGTTCTACACAATGTTGTTCGTGCACTCTGTAACATGCGTCAACTAAGTTTTGCAACCTTTCATTCTCATTGTTATCAGCTTCATCATGTCCTTCACAATCAATAGGTTCTACTACGGGACATGTTAGGTTCGATATAGTGTTTCATCAAAACCCACTTAGTATATGTCCTGTCGATACCATGCATTATCAAATGGCCCTTGATATCTACCGTAGTGAAACGCTTCTTATTTCGGCACTTAACACATGGATAAGTAAAGGTCGATAATTGATGGCCAGTGTTTGCAATTGCAAAATTAAGAAAAGACGCAACTATATTTGTGTACACCTCACTGATTCTATTCCTCTCATTCATCCACTCTTTGTTCAATGTTTGTGACATTGTGCACTACCAAAAAAATATGGTTTACACACAAGTTATTTGAAAATATGCAAAAGACAAAATTATTGATACACATAAGTAAAATCACAGTTAGAACATGTAATTTTTTTAGATGGGGGTGAAACAAGAGGATGGTACCAACTTAATGTCTATTTCTCAAAATGGTTTGGCCAGAAGATTGTTCCGGACGCACACTACACACACCCAGAGCAATGAACAAAAAAATCAAAGAAAATGATAGAGCAATGAACAAAAACTCAAATTATGAAGCTATTCAAATCTATTAATAGTTAAGGGATATGAATGTTTAAAACGTAGTAATCTTGAGAAATTCTAAGAAACGATACTACAAACAACGAACAAAGTCTCATATTGTAAAGTTATTAAAGAGTTAAGAAAAATAAACACACATGGAAATGTTAAAACCCAAAGAAAGTGAATAAATCAGAAAGAAAATTGGGTATTATTATCTGACCAAAATTTCATAATCATTGTGGCATAAACATTTATGAGCAGAAAGGAACAACATGGCTAGAGTTTGTGTAAACACCTTGCCCAATAGAGCTCATCCCCCTCTCTACTTATTCATCTCTTGTCTCTTTGCCTCTATAGACATCGGGCAATCCCCTCTCCAGCCACATCTGACAGTCCCCTCTCCGGCCACATCCGACCACACCGCACCCATAAGTGAGAAAGCACCACATAAGTGAGAAACCACATCTGACAATCCCCCCAACTCAGATCTGGTCTAAACACCACATCCAATAGTCCGCTCTTACTCAGATCCGGACAAAATAATGGTTAGTTAGACTTAGATTGTTCAAAAAAAATTATTGTACATTGTTTATGCTTATTCAACAATCTCATCATTTTTTCTATGTGAATGATTTGTTTAGCCAAACCAAAGGAGGTACGAATCATGTAAGTTAAATTATGTGTTGCTAAACATAAGTAGGAATAAGCAATTTTTCATAGAAGAATACCCAAGAAATAATTCTATATTAATAACGCAAACAGCGATCGAACAAATGTAAATACGCAGTAAGTTCGAGACGGCATTACAACTACTGCGAACACTGAATGGATTATGAAAACAAATAGCGATCGGATCAATGAAAATAAAAAATGAAATTTACGTTATGTGTTAGGACATTATGATGAATGAATACGATGAATGAGCATTGGCCAATCGGATCAAACCCTATGTGATGCATTGGCCAATCAGAGAAAATCTTATGTGATGCGTTGGCCAATTGGATCGTTGAAATGAGCATTGGGGTTGGACAGGACGGATGAACCCTAGATTGGGAGAAACCCTATGTAATGCCTTGGGTTTGGACGAATGAACGGGTTTTTTTGGGTTTTGGGGGAGTGAAAATTTCTGTTTTTTTTAATATTGAACTAAAATTAGTAACGGATATATTATATTACTAACACTATTTTACTGTGAGAAATAGTAATGGTAAATTAATGTTAGTAGTAAAAAAAATAGCGTGTTACCAAAATCTTGTTTTGGTGTAGTGGATTAATTAGAGTCATTACTTTTAGGACTCATATTCACACCCTCATATATTTTTCTCAAGAAAAATAAGGCACGGTGATAATCACTAATAACAAGAGTACGAAAGGTTGCAATTGGACAACACGTATGCCTCTTTTATTAGTGTGTGCCATTTACAAGGTACTCTTATTTACAAGTATAGGAATAAGAAGATCGAACAGTTTAACTACCTTGCAAATTGTGGAGTTTATCTCTAGCTAGAGTACATGTTCGATCGTATTCTATTTTTCCTACAAGAAAGTTAGGATGAAGTTATAGAGAATATATTCCGCGTACATAATACCAACGTAGCCCTTATATTTCTTACACTATTAGAAAAGGTGGAAAAAATATTCACCCATTGTGGATACAACTACGTATGAAGAGCATTGACTAAGACTGTGATGCTCACGACATATGCAGGTTGAATTGAATCTTACCAATAAGTTAAAGAAGCTGGGATTCCCAGTTCATGCCATGAATATATATATATCAATCATAGATACGCTTTTTCCTAGTTGGCCACGTGTAAAATTGCATAGGTTTTTAAAAACTAATACCGAATGGATGGAGAATAAAAACATTGAACATATTTTATAGTTTTATTAAGAGAAGGTAGATACATAGATATAGTCATAAACTTAATTAGTTAGTTATAATTCCATATTATTATATTGATTTCATCGCTTATTATTTTTTTTGTAGATAATGTCGAGCGAAAATGGATTGAACATACCAAATGATGAGGTGACACCCCAACTAGGATTCTCATCTCCTGCACCCCAATGAGAATTCTCATCACCACATTGTGAGAAATTATTTACTCCACCATTGGTTTAGTCCACTACTCTAACTACAAGTATGCAACCAACCCTTGTTACTCTAACGCCAACACCAAGTGCTCCTGACACCTTCTTATCAAATGAGAAGAAGCATATTGGTTTCTCCCTTCTCATGAATAATCCTATTGGAAATAAAAATAACATCCAGATCTTTAAATCTCAGTGTTTGTCGCTTGGAAAAATGAATGTGAGAGTAGGGAATAGATAACTAGAACGCAGTTGATCAAGCCATCAAGGATGACAATAATTACCAACTCTATAAGAATTTTTCATTCACTGACTGTTCGAAGCAAAAGGTTATTTATCAAGTTACTAAACAACTGAGAACATATTAGAGAAACTTTCGGTAGAGACATTTTTCGAAGGGGGTGTCGAGTTATGAAATTTTGGCTCTGAGAGACAGAGTGCCTCCAATGTTGAAATGTCGGTTGAAATGTCTGAAAAATGAGGCGATGGACAAGAAGTTTGTCCAGAGGGAGAAGAATAAACTAAACAGTGTGAAAAAAAATGATATTCACAGTTCTGATCCAAATCCTATAAAGATTTGAAGAGTGAATGGTCAGATCGGAAAAAGGATGGACCAGATGCCGACAAAGACCTTAATCGATCCAACTTATACGTGCATGCCCGATGGGGAAAAGATAATAAATTCCCACCACACTTGGTTGAGACTCTGTAATCGACCCAGACCACTATTAGTCAGTCCAATTCGAGCCCTTACGATGATATTAAAAATGATGCTCGGACCCAAACCTTTGGAACTGACAAAAGAGGGAGGACGAGAGGTATCGGATCACATGTGTCAAAAAAAATTAAAACACATTGCACTTATGGTGGATGATCTTTCTTCGGTCAAGAATATTATCTCGAGCTAAGAGGAAAGTCAGTCCAAGATAGATGGGGATGTATAGGAGATTAAAAGTAACCCGGGAGTCTTGACGAGTGAAACCGGGCATCTTGTGTCCTTATTTTCTCAAGGATTTTAGCCCCCAATGCCTACTCAATGTTTCCCCTACCTTCTTTATTAAGGTTTTCCATATCCTCCCTCTCCACGTTTCCCCTCAGAAATGTCGCCTCCTTCAATATTCCTATCAAAAATACTGCCTTATTTAACATTTTCCTTCCGAGTGCCTCCGCTTGCCACGGGTCGGGGATCATTATCATCCACTCATGGTGACTATGGAGAGCACTACTATTTTAAGGACCTGAATAATACTAGGATTATTAGCGCATGCACACTCATCTCCGTAGTTGTCGAAACTCAAGTACCTAATCGACCCTTGAAGATGGGCATGGGTCAGATTTTGGTTGATCAAATATACAATGGTTGTGAAGATATGCATGTGACCATTGACAACGGTGAAGGCAAAGAACTGAAATACTATTCAAATTATTGTATCACTTGGACAGTTTATTTATTGGCCAAGGCTAGGCCATGAAAATGTTTGACAATTTGTAATATTTGAGAACAAGTTATAATAATATTTTGTTTATTTAAGTTATTTTAATTTGAGTTTAAGTTGTGTTAAATAATTTAATTCAATTATGAATTATGCTTTCTTGTATGCAACATGTCATTTGTTCTAACCTATTAATACATGATAATTGAATTTGAAGATTATTTAATGGATTTCCCATAACACAAAGAGTGGATGGGGGAGATTAACCGGATATCATATAATCGTATAAAGGGGGTTCAAAAATCTGTTAATATGCTTTTGGAAATCTTAAAAGTGATAAGATTTCATGTCCATGCTGCCGTTATATGAACGAAAAATCTAAGTCTTTAGAAGACGTTGAGTTTCATTTACTAAAGTTGAGAATTTGGTAAAATTATAATATATGGACATACCATGGTGAAAAAATGTATCTTATATTCTGAAAGAATTACTAATACCTGATCACGTAATGGAACCCCACCGAGTGAAAGTGGTACGTAATATGCCAACACATTATCCTTTGACCGACCTAATTGATGATGCTTACGGAGTCCACCAATATCAAAGCCAACAACCTATGGATAGAGATAATGTGCATTATGACCAAGTTAATGAACGAGTTGATACTGAATTACCAGTTGATTGGGAATACATACGGTTGAAAGTCGATGCATCTAGACCATTGTATAGATTGCAACGAAGATCACTCGGTATTATATGTAATGACTGGTTTACATAATTTGAAGAGTCAATTTTGTTTATTGGGCAACAACATAACTGAAATTCTTAAGTGGGTTAAAGACATTCTCCCAAAATAGAACACATTACCAGACAATTATCCTAGCATGAAGAAGACCTTGAAGGGTTTGAATTTGAAGTACAAATCTATTCATTTATGAAATGTCATGTATGCAGTGAGCCTAGATATGTGGCTTGTGAGAATGGAAAGGACAAGACTGTAAAAAATTACAAGTTCTCGTAAGTTCCAAAAAAGGTTTTGAAGTATTTTCCACTCAGTTTATGGTTAAAACGGTTTTTCACTATAATGTGGATAACATAGGCCATGATATGGAATGCTCGATGAGAGGTGGGTGGGAATATCATGCGTCATCCGGTTGATTCACTCATCTGGAAAATTTTAAATGCATGACACATGAATTTGCAAAGGAACCTCACAATGTTCGTCTTGCTTTATCAACCGATGGGTTTAACCCTTTCAGTAATTTAAGTACTAATCAGAATTATTGGCCAGTTTTCATGGCACCTTTAAGTCTCCCTCCAACACTGTGCATGTGAAAAGAGTTCACATCATTATCTTTATTGATACCTGGGTTGAAGGCTCCCGACGATGATATTGATATATTCTTAGCCCCATTAAACGAATAAATTAAAGAGTTATGGGATAAATGTGGACGACGATTGACTCTCATAATGGTGAAGAATTCACACTTAAAGCAATGGTGATGTGGGGGATCCACGACCTTCTTGCTTATGTGATCTTGTTCGGTTGCAATGTTCATGGTTACTATGGATGTCCCATATATGGGGAGGAAACTCACTTATCTAAATCATAGTGGTAAGATGATTTATACAGGTCATCGTAGATTTCTGTCGACGAGTCGCCCTTTTAGTAAAGACAAGTACAACTTATTACATGTTGGTCACGAGCGTAGGACGGAACCTGTGCGACTTTCTTGCTAGAAAATTGAGGAGTAAGCGAAGGTTGCAACTGTAGGAAATAAATATTTGGGAAAACACCCTCAGTTTATAAATTTGAAGCGTAAAGCTAGGGAGGATCCGAACGACCCTAGTAAAATGAAGGCATAGTCATAACGTTCAATATTTTTTAAATTGTCGTATTGGAAATATCATTGTGTACGGAATGTAATTGATGTGATACACATAAAGAAGAATGTTGCAGAATAACTAATAGGAACATGTCTGGGTGGATCTCTTTCAAAAGATAAAGAGCGAGCGTGCCTTGATCTATAGAAGATGAAAATAAAGAAGAAATTGTGGTTAAAAATGATCCTATAATAGGAGGACTTTATATCCCCTCGACGACTTTCAGTTTGACTACTAGTGAGAAAAAGATCCTCGTAGACACGTTGTTCAACTTAAGGAATCCAACTCGTTACTTCGGTAATTTGCGCAGGGTAAATAAATGACGTAAAACAGTGCAAATACCACGACTAGCACGTCATCATTCAATTAATCCCTCTGCTATTTAGGCATTGCTTCTCCGAACACAAAGATCTTTGCTATCAAATCTTAAATGATAAAATTACCGCAAGTGCATGGGCTATTGAAATATAGCAGGTGTAAGTACGGGTCAAACCCATAGATATTTGGTTAATTTTTTTAAAATATCGGCTTTCCCACTAGACAAATGACTGTATAAATGTGATTAAGTTTTAAACTAAAATAAAAGCAAGTTAAATAAATGAGTACAAATGATAATATCAAATATGAAAGAAAACTAGGACGTGGGATCCATTTATCAATTTTTTTTATTAAAGTCACACATTAATTTAATCCAACTGTTGATACCAAAAATTATCCACCTACATGGATTAATCAGAAGTGGACAAGTGTTTCCCTATGTGGAAGAAATCCTAGTCATTAGATAGTTACTCGGTAGGCACGCCGACCAATATAAAGAATGAAGACCATCAATATAAATGAAAATCCACCACACGGGAAGTACAACCAAAAGTCTTATCCCACATGGTTCATACAACCAGCCATCACATTCATTATGTACGGGTGTTAATACTTAAATGCATAAAGTCAATCCAACCCTTGATCTCCGGGTCACTATAAATACATTGTATTCCTTTCATCAAAGGCAAGATAAAACGGATTATAGGATGTTCTTATTAACTAGGGTACCTAGTTTTTGTAACCTCTGGAATCAATATAATAGCAGTGGACGTAGGCTTTCATAAACAGCCGAACCAATTTAAAACTCTTTATCTTTTATATACTTATTTCATTGCAATCATATATTTTCTTTATGATTAAAAAATTAGACCTAGTCCATTTTTTGACATCAACAGATTGGCGTCGTCTGTGGGAACGTGCGTCTAATTTTCGTTCTCAATCTCGTATATACTTGTTCAAGGAAAAATGAATGATTTAGAGCCCCGTGCCAAGAACGAAGGCAACCCAAGCATTCCATCTTCTCCGCCTACAGCAACCAACCTAATTGGGATTCTTTCTAATATTTCCAGGGGTTAAGATGTTATGCAAGAAATAATAAGATAATTGGCACAGTCAATACAAGCCATATCTCCAACCCATTTAGGTAGCAAGCAAATCCTTCACCAAGGAGAGAAAATTTACCTCCACCTCTTAGTCATAGCCGACATAGCTATTCCAGATCATCTCATGATAGGACTTATCACCTAGGAGTCAGTTCATTAGTTAGAAAATAGAGTTCTATGATGGACATTCGTTCTCTCCTGAAAGGCCAAGCGTCCTAGAAAGATTAAGTAAAGCTTTTCCTTTTGATCGTTTGGGACCCCGAGCAAACATAAACCTTCCTAAAGCATTATCTAAAAACACCTAGTATCCAGCGGACCATTGTGAAGCCTCAGTCAGGTCAAGATCAAATGTTCGACGATTTGTACACGACGAGCAGACTTCTCAAGAAGAGAGCTCAACACAAACACACGGTCGGTACAACAGAGTTGCTTCACACAAAATTGACACGGGAAATCCATTATGGAATGGATCAATCCAGCGATTGGAAGTTCGGATAGGAGAAATGAAAAAATCAAAGAATCCCTTGCAGAGGAATTTTATTAAATGGTCTCCTTTCATTCAGGCAATCGTTGATTTCCCAACTCCATCGAAGTTTAAAATCCCTGTGTTCACCCCAAAATGTGGCGACAAAACTGATCAAGTTTTGCACATTGAACAATATCAAGTTGCAGCTAACATTTATTCAATCCCTAATGAGATGAGATGAGATGAGATGTAGAGCATCTTCAAGATAAATTACCAACTTCAACCAGATTATCGAGTTCTTCATCAATAACTTTTATTTTGGGGCTAAGCCGGTAAAAAGAGTATCCCATCTCTTGAGTGTAAGGAAACGAGTAAGTGAAACAACTAGGGAGTATATCACTCATTTTAATAATAAGAAATTGGAAGTGATTGACTATAAGGAGAAAACAGCCATCACTGCTCTAATGAGTGGGTTGCTTCCCAATAATCTATATTATGCTCTGGTCGAAGATCCTCTTAAAACCATGACTGAGTCCATGGCTAAGGCAGGAAAAATAATGAACACCGAGGAAGCAATGGCCACAAAATAGAGTCCAACCATTAAGCTTGATAAGAAAGACCAAAAGGAGTAGAAGGATCAGAAGCCAAAGAAGGATGGCAAGCTCAAAAAGTATGGAATTTATACTCCATTGACTTTTATGATTTACCATATCCTAGAGGAAATCAAATACAATAAGGATTTTTTATGGCCTGAAGGGTTGAGGGAACCTCCTAACATGAGGGACAAATCTAAATATTTTGAGTTTCGTAAGGATCATAGTCATACAACAGATAACTATATTGCTTTGAAGAATGAATTGGAATATCTTATTCACTAAGGAAAACTAAACAAGTTTGTTATTCGATGAGAAGGCAAAGAAGCAAGGGGAAGGTCAAATTATCCATGCAAGCCCAGAGGTGACAAGAATAGAAACCATGAAGATGGTTATTAAGATGATCCCGACTTTTCGAAGAAGCCTAAGTAACCAAAACGTGAGGTAGCTATGATCATTTTTAGTTTATTTAATTGTCATGTAATTATAGGTGGCGATGCATGAGGAGGAGATCACACTGTCGAGAGAAAAGTCTACCTAAATGAAGCGTAAGCCTGCTCTTATATTCATAGAATTAATCTGAAAGAAGATGGTCGGCCCAAGAAGGGCAATAAAGAAAAATTGGTGATCGAATTTTTCCAAGAACGAACTCTATGGGGTACTCTACCCCTATGATGGCCCATTAGTTATCAAGTTCAGAATCCAAGATGCCGTCATCGCCAGGGTTTTGATTGATAATGGGAGCTCGGTCGATATAATGTTTTACCCATGTTTTAAGAGTTAGACTTGAAACTCGGCCAACTAGAACCTTACCACGGGACATTAATAGGTTTATCGAGAGAAAAAGTTTACCCACTGGGCATAATCAAGTTAGAAGTGTTGTTCGGCACCTGTCCAGCAAGCCGTACAAAGAAAAAATTCTTTTTGTGATGGATTAAAATGTTTAATCTACTTATAAATTGATCCTCAGTAGGGTAGGATTGAAGAAGTTTGAAGTTGTACCATTAACAGTCCATCAATGTCTGAAGTTACCAACTCATATTAGGGTTGGTGTTGTAAAAGGTGGCCAGAGAGTGTTATTAGTCCTCAACCAAGCAAGAGGACTTCAATGATTTGAAGAAGAAGACCACCACTTATTAAATAGATACCACTGATCCCAACAGTGATTCTGAAGTTGAAACTTATATCCCCGAGATGATATGGAATTAGTCAAAGGGCAGATTATGGAAGCTACTGAAAGCATTATCTTGGACGATGACAAGCCAGAGAGGACTACGCAGATCGAATCAACATTGGATCCAATCCTTAAACATGAATTGATTATGTTCCAAAGGAAGAGAAAAAATATATTTGTTTGGAGCCATGAGGATATGCCTAGGATTGACCCCAACTTCCTCTGTTATGAGCTTAATATCAATAAGGATGCCAAGACAATCAAGCAGAGGTACGAAGTTTTCAGTCCGGAGAAAAATTAAGCTATTTAGGAAGAAGTGGAGAAACTTCAAAGAGCCTAATTTATTGAAGATGTCAAGTATCTTACCTGGTTGTCCAACGTTGTATGGTAAAAAATAAAAATGATAAGTGGATGATGTGTATGGATTTTACTGATCTAAATGAAGCTTACCAAAAATACCACTTTTCCTTGCCTAGAATCGATCAATTGGTGGATGCTATATCGGGATATGAGCTTTTAGGCTTCATATATGCTTATTCTGGGTATAACTAGATGAAAATGAAACCAGAAGACAGGGAAAGCACGACTTTCATCACCAGTCGAGGAACTTATTGCTACAACATAATGCCCTTTGGGCTCAAAAATGCTGGAGCGACATACTAGAGTTGGTGAACAAGGTATTTGAAGAGAAGATAGGCAAGAATATGGAGGTTTATGTGGATGATATGTTAACAAAAAGCAAGAAAGACTCAAATCATATTAGAGACCTCAGTCAAACTTTTGACTAGTTGGAAAAGCATCACATGAAGCTGAATCCGACCAAAAGCATGATCGGGGTGAATGAAGGAATGTTTCTCGGCTTCATAGATAATTAAAGGGGAAAAAAGCTAATCCACCAAAGATAAAAGCTTTGATAGAGATGCAGTCGCCTATTTGCAAAAAAGATGTACAAAGGCTTACGAGTAGAGTAACAACTTTAAATAAATTTATTTCCCAAGAAACGGATAGATGATTATCGTTCTTCAAGGTGCTGAGGAAGACATTTAAGTGGAATGCAGAATGTGAAGAAGTGTTCAAAGAATTAAATAAGTATCTGGGCTCGCCACCATTACTATCTCGACCGATTTTGGGAGAAACGTTGGACCTATACTTAACTTTTTCTGAGTCTGCAATTAGCTTGGCCTTTGTTCGATTGGATAATGGGATCTAAAAACTAGTTTACTACACTAGCAAAGCATTCAACGAAGCCAAGATCAGGTATCTACTTTTGGAAAAGTTGTCCTTAACACTCATTGAAGTCTCCAGGTGCATGAAACCCTATTTCCAAGAACACACTATAATTGTGTATACTAATCTACCTATTCGGCAAGCGCTCCATGAGCCTGGGAAGTCAAGAAGATTGATGAACTGGGAAGTAGAACTGGGAGAATATAATATTGTGTATGAATAAAGGTCCTCATTAAATGGCCAAGCTTTGGCGGATTTCATTACATAGTTCATCTATCCAGAGGTTCTCAACCAACAAAACTTGCCTGCCTAGCAGACTTGTAAGGAAGAGAGCTCAGCTAGAAAGTAAGCTGAAACTACTGCCGATCAACTAGAATCATCCAAAACTCAGGAAATGGATCAGAAATATGCAAAGGAGAGTAAGAAGACAATCCATCATTGAATACTGTCAATAGAAAGCTTTAGCAACGACATACCAATGTGGAATCTATATGTAGATGGAGCTTTGTGTGCGACTGAAAGTGGAGCAGGTATAATACTCAATAATCCTGATAATATTGATGTTGAGTATGCGCTTAGGTTTTAATTCAAAGCGTCAAACAATGAGGCAGAGTATGAATCTTTGATAGTTGGAATAGATTTGGCCCATTCATTAGACGTCGAGCAAGTAGTGGCGCTCAGTGATTCACAGCTAGTGGTTAACCAAGTGTTTTATTTATATGAAGTCAAAGGAGAGTGATGATAAGATCCCTTGTCAAAGATGTAGAAGTTATTACCAAGTTTTTAATTGTACAAATGAACAGAATCCCAAGAATAGCTAACGCCTAAGTTGATGCTTTTCCTCGGCTAGCTTCAACAACAAGAGTTGAGCTCAGGAGAACAATTGCAATAGAAATTTTGGCCAATTGGAGAATTGATGAGGATTTAATGGTTAATTTCAATATAGTAGATTTAGGACCTTCTTGGATGGACCTAATTAAGAATCCAAAAAAATTTGTTAAAAGCAGCAAGATATGTGTTTGACAAAGGGGTTTTGTACTGAAGGGGATTAACAATGTCCTTACTACGTTGTGTTTATCCATTATAAGTCGAAGATTTAATTAAAAATATTCCCAAAGGTTCTTGTGGAGCACATTCGGCTGGTCGGTCACTGCTCTAAAGAATCAATACTCAGGGATATTATTGGATGACTATGAGGGCAGGTTGTAAAGCGTTCGCAAAAAATTATGACAATTGCCAGAACTTCTCTACCATTCATAAAGTACCCAATGCTGCTCTAGCACCAATAACTTCACCATGGCCCTTCGCTATTTAGGGAATTGACTTGGTCATACCACTATCGACCACTAAAGGCGGGTTTAAATACTTGATAGTTGTTGTTGATTACGTCACTAAATGAGTGGAAGCAGAGTTGTTGATTGAAATTGCTTATGAGAAGGTGTATCAATTCATTTGGAAGAGCATAATATGTCGATATGGGCTACCCTATGTCTTCATTACAAACCTTGGAACCCAGTTTGAAAATGATGAGTTTGAAGCATATTGTGTCCAGTCCAAAATCCAGAAATTCCTTTCTGCACCAGATCATCCTCGAAGTAATGGTCAAATCGAAGTGATAAATAGAGCTTTTCTCAACGGACTGAAGAAGAGGATTGATGCTGGGTAACTGGATTAATAAATTGCATTATGTTATTTGGGATTGTAGAACAATGCTGCGAACGACGAGTGGAGAGACACCTTACATGCTTGCATTTGGGACTGAAGCCATGGTGCTAGTCGAGATAGGCCTACTAACTCACAGGGTGCTGAATTTTGATTCTCTAACCAGTGACTTGATGAGATGATTAGATCTAGATACGTTGGAGGAAGTCCGAGAAGTTACTGCTCTAAGAAATGATACATACCAACACAGGACCGCTCGCTTCTACAATAAAAGGGTTAACCCGACCAATATAAAAAAAGGCGACTATGTACTTAAGAATTTCATCCAGAAGAACAACAAGCTTGAGACTAATTGACATTTTCAGTAGTCATTCGACCAGTGACATGTCGGCTTGAGACTTTGGAAGAAGAAGAATTCTAAAACCCCTGAAATGCTGAGCACCTCCAAAAGTATTATCAAAGATTCAAGGGATCACCATAATTGTATTTCTTTTACTTTATTCTTCAATAAAAAATTAATTTCGTTCGCTTCAATTTTTAATTTTTTTTTCAGAGCACGGCGATATACATCCCCCAGAAAAATAAGTAAAAATGCTCTCTGTCTTCAGCTCTTGCCGATCCATAACACATACATACTAAATCAGGTTGAACTAATTTGCTAATTAACATCACATACATACTTCATCAGATTGAACTTATATGCCTATTAATAGCACATACATAATTAATTAGGTTGAATTTATCAAATTCAAGATGCACTAACAACTAAAGGCACAATTCCGCCCAAGATTAAACTTCATGTATGACTTCGTACGTACAAGTCACGAACAATAAGTAATCATTACTTCGTGTATGACTATGTATTAACAACTCACGGAAAAAAGTATTTTCCTACCAATATAAATACATCAATACAATCCTAACATACTTGGTCGGTCAAAACAATTTACTTCATGTATGACTTTGCCTTATACAAGTCAAGAGCAAGAACTTTGTAAAACTGCATATACAACTAAAAAAGTTATAAATAAGTTTTACCCGACTAAGTTAAATGCAGGAAGACATGTAAACATTCCTAATCATTGGAATACACCCATATATTCCTCATACACTTGGTCACCACTGATAACTAATGCTAAACTTGGATCAATAAAGTTATTTATAGTTTAATCCAGGTTTATTAGTAGAAACTATGTCATTACAATCATGGTTTAGTAATTCATTAGACAATTATTTAGTCGACTGATTGATTAAATAATCAAGAGTTGACAAGACAAAAATATGGATTCATATTTAAATATTAACTATATTACATTCAAATGAATAACAAAATCCAGAAAAATTATTCAACTGGACGCTTTCCTTGAGCTTTGGACGTAGGTTGCACTCTCTCCATTCCAGCAGGAGGATCATCCAAAGTATAAGTAGGCCTGTCAATTGAGCCGAGCAGGCCCGAAGCCCGCTTGCTCGGCCCGGTAAATTTGGGCCGAGCCTTTATTGAGTTTGAGCCGAGCCGAGTTTGAGCCAAGATATTAAGCTCGAATTCAATTTGATCCAAGCGCGAGCGAAGCACTTTCAAGCCCGAACTAGGCTCGGCCCGAAATAATATATATAAATATATATATATATATATATATATACGAAATTATTTATTTTTCATGATATGTAAAAACAAAATAATTTTTTTTAATAAATTATTGAACTTAATATTAGAGAAATAAAAATAAGGTGGTTTAGAGACTCAAATTTATAACTTATAACTTAATCGTATAAGCGTGTGGCACACAAGCAGGAGAGCATGCCTGGCCAACCAATTTCATTAAGAATATTTCATTTCCCTCTCTCTCTCTCTCTCTCTCCACTCTAATCTAGGGCAAAAATCGCTCGTTGTTTGGCGCCGCGTGATCAGGTATACAGTTCATTTGCGCCCTTTCTCTTCATATGTTTGTTGCCCTTTAATTTTCCTTTTCTATTCATCACGCTTTTCGGCCACTATTCTCTTCATCACCCTTTTCGAGACTGAAAACTTCATTTGTTGTTGCTTTATTTGTTGATCAGGTACAGGCAAAAATAGAAGTGAACCGTATACTTTTGTTGTTGCTTTTCGGCCGCTGTTCTCTTCATCACCCTTTTTGGAACTGTATATTTGAGGTGAGTAATGAAGAACCCAAAATCTATGGGTTTGATTTGTTTATATTTATGGGTTTGATTTATATACAAAATCAACAGTATGAAGAACCCAAAAATCAAACCAATACTGGATATTTGATTTTGTGTTCTTCATACTATTGATTTTGTTAATATAAATATGTAAAGAAGATTTTATAAAGAATTTAAATAACCAGTACTGGTGAATTGTAAATATCCAGTACTGTTGAATTGCTAATTATTTGAATTGCTAATTATTGTAAAGAAGATTTGAATGCTCGGTTTGGTTTTGCTGAGTTGAGAGAAACTTGGAGCAACTTGAGATTTGAATTGCTGAGTTGAGAGAAACTTGGAGCAATTTTAGTTTCTCATTTAATTTCAGTGCAAAAGTTAATTTCAGTGAAAATAATGAAGTTTTCAGTTTGGTTTTGTTTTTAGTTTTGGAAGATTTTAGTTCATGTTGTTCTGCTTTTTTTATTATGTTTAGTTCATGATGTCAATGTTATGTTTTTATTATGTTCAGTTCATGAAGTTTTCAGTGCAGAAGTTAATCTCATGTTATGTTTTTATTATGTTCAGTTCATGATGTAAATGTTAGATGCAAATAATGAAGGTGTTGGGAATACTACTACCACGCAGTCTACCGTTCCAAGTGTCCCTACCGAGTAGGTTGAGAAGAAAAAAAGAGAAGTGAAAATGAGATCTCTAGTGTGGATTCACTTCACAAAGGTTGAAATAAGCACTGGACTACAAAAATGTAAGTGTAATTATTGTAAGAAATTATTTTCTTGTCCGAGTAAGGGTGGAACAAACCATTTGCTTCGTCACATAACAAATAGGTTGTGTCCGATTTATAATAAAGAGAATCCTAATAGGGGGTGGATCACAAACATTTCTTAATTTAGAAAAAGGGAAATCGGAGGAGGGTAGCAATCTTGTTCCATGGAAATTTGATCAAGAGCGCTCTAGGAATGACTTCACCAAGCTTGTTATTTGTGCGGAATTATCTTTCAACTTCGCAAAACATCCTTCTTTTCGAAAATATATTCGGGGTATATACCCGAAGTATAAGTTTCAATCAAGGAACACGGTAAAGAGTGATTGTGTGAAATGTTACATCAATGAAAAAACAATTTTAAAGGAAATGTTGCAATCAAGTGCTTGCTCGCGAGTTTGTCTAACAACCGAAACTTGGAAATCTTGTCAAAACTTGCCATTTATGGCACTCACGGCTCATTTCATTGATAAAGGGTGGAAGTTACACAAGAGGATTATCAACTTTCTGATGGTGCCTATGCAAGCTACCGAAGAAAATCTTGCGGACGTCATCATAAGTTGCTTACTCGATTGGAATGTCGATAAGATATGCACCATTACGATGGATAATCATACCGCCAATGATGTTATTGCTAAAAATCTAGTGGATCATTATTCATCTCAAGGCTTGCTGTTGCTTGGTGGAGAGAACATCCAAGTCCGTTGTTGGTCACACATGTTAAATTTATATGTTCATGATGGACTGGACGAGATTAAGGATTCCATTCGCAGGGTAGGTAATGCAGTGAAATATGTTAAAGGATCTGGTAGAAGGAAACTTGAAATAAGTAAATACGCCGATCAAGAACGTATTCCCCGAGGTAAGATGTTAGTTTTAAATGTGTCCACTCGATGGAATTCAACATACTTAATGCTCGAATCTGCATTGCATTACAAGAAAGCGTATGATCATTTGAAAACACGTGACCTAAATTTTAAGAATCCACCAACTTTTGAAGAATGGGAGAAAGCTGAAATTGTTCATCAATTTTTAGACGCTTTTTTTATCGTGACAAATGTATTCTCTTCACATAATAAGTGTACTTCTAATGTCTTCTTTCGTGAGGTTTATCGAATTCTTATGTTGTTGCGAGAGACTTCGTTGGATTTAAATTCAGTGCTTGGACGTATGACATTAAACATGCTTGTGAAATTTGAAAAATATTGGTCGAAAAAAGAACCAAACGTATTACTTTTTGTCGCTCTTATCCATGACCCGAGGTTTAAGGACAAGTATTTGAAATTTTGCTACCAGATGATATACGGTCCTTCCACCGTTGATAGTTTGATGAGCCGCGTACATAGTGTGATTCATAATTTGTTTGATGAGTACATGTCTTTATATGAAAATTCTTATCATTTGGAAAAGATTAGTGAGAGTGAAAAAAGAAAGAATGTTATGTCCTCTAGCACATCTTCATTTTCCAAAAGGATGGATTTTATGGAAGATTTTTACAAATTCAATGAAGAAGAATGCACGTCTCGTAATAAAACAGAATTAGATGTGTACTTAGAGGAAAAGTTCCATCCAAGCAAAAATACCAATGATGATGATTTCGATATTTTACAATGGTGGAAGCACAACTCTTCCAAGTTTCCGGTCTTATCGATGATGGCGCGTGACATTCTTGCTATTCCTATGTCATCTGTTGCTTCGAAGAGTGCATTTAGCACCGTGGGGCGTGTCCTTAGCCCATTTCGTAGTTTATTACTTCCTTCTACTGTTGAATCATTGATTTGTGCCCAAGACTGGATTCAAAGTGCACCCGTACAAACTGAATTTGAAGATGAAATTGACACTACATTTGCTGGTAATTTTTCATATGTTACCTATTGCAATTTTTATCTTATTTAGCTTATGTAATTGGATTGTCTTTAGCTAATGTAGTTATTTCTTACAATTTTCAGACTTGAACATATGTACGGCGACCGACTACCTGTTAGATTTCAGACTTGAAAAGTGTTGCAAATGGCCGTCAAAACAGCTTTATATATCAATACCAGTGCAGAATTTTGGGTGTTGAATGCAGAATTTTGGGTGTTTAATGCTGTCAAAACAGCTTTATATATCAATATCAGTGCAGAATTTTGTTTTTTTAGTTCCGAAATCCATTTTTTAGTGCTGAAATGTGTTTGTAAAGTGCTGAAATTTGTTATTTAAGTGCTGAAATTTGGTTTTGTAATGCTGAAATGTCAAATATTAGTGTTGATAGCAGATATTTTAGTGCTGAAATGTGGTTTTTAATGCTAAAAATGTCAATAATATTGCTGAAATGTGTTTTTAAAGTGCTGAAAAGTGTTTTTAAAGTGCTGAAATTTGTTATTTAAGTGCTGAATTTTGGTTTTGTAATGCTAAAATGTCAAATATTGGTGCTGATATTTGTTATTTCAGTGCTGAAACGTGGGTTTTTAATGCTGAAAATGTCAATAATATTGCTGAAATGTGTTTTTAAAGTGCTGAAAAGTGTTTTTAAAATGTTGAAATTTGTTATTTAAGTGCTGAAATTTGGTTTTGTAATATTGAAATGTCAAATATTAGTACTATTATATGTTATTTTAGTGCTGAAATGTGTTTTTTTATTGTTGAAATATAAAATTTAATTTGCTGAAATAAATAAATATGTATTTGAATATTCAATTCGGGCCGGCTCAAATTGGGCCCGAAGCCCGATTTACTTTGTGAGCCGAGCTTGAGCCAAGCACTCTTAAGCTCGTTCGGGCCGAGCTTGAGCTTGAGCCAAATTAGTAACTTATATGCCTATTAATAGCACATACATAATTAATTAGGTTGAATTCATCAAATTCAAGATGCACCAACAACTTAAGGCACAATTCCGCCCAAGATTAAACTTCATGTATGACTTCATACGTACAAGTCACGAACAATAAGTAATCATTACTTCGTGTATGACTATGTATTCACAACTCACGAAAAAAGTATTTTCCGACCAATATAAATACATCAACACAATCCTAACATACTTGGTCGGTCAAAACAATTTACTTCATTGATGACTTTGCCTTATACAAGTCAAGAATAAGAACTTTGTAAAACTGCATATACAACTAAAAAAAGTTACAAATAAGTTTTACCCAACTAAGTTAAATACAGGAAGACATGTAAACATTCCTAATAATTGGAATACACCCATATATTCCTCATACACTTGGTCACCACTGATAACTAATGTTAAACTTGGATCAATAAAATTATTTATAGTTTAATCCAGGTTTATTAGTAGAATCTATGTCATTACAATCATGGTTTAATAATTCAATAGACAGTTATTTAGTCGACTGATTGATTAAATAATCAAGAGTTGACAAGACAAAAGTATGGATTCATATTTAAATATTAACTGTATTACATTCAAATGAATAACAAAATCCAGAAAAATTATTCAATTGGACGCTTTCCTTGAGCTTTGGACGTAGGTTTCACTCTCTCCATTCCAGCAGGAGGATCATCCAAAGTATAAGGAGAGTTAATAAGTTGAAATTTCTTAACATTCTCCTGTTACTGCTGCTCGGCGCATTAATCAAATGAGGAGGACGAATTATCTCAAGAACATCATGCAAGCCATAATCTCCCAAATATTTGGTGATCAAGCACTAGGGAATAACATCAATTGGGATCCATGATACGTCCAACTTAAAAGGAGGATCATCAAAATCTAGCAAACTAGGCTCATTCAAGTACCAAAGCTCGCTATTACGATCATGTTTCAGCAAAGTCATGCAGTTGGTCCACCCCCACTTATAACCTTTACGGTGGCTTTGGGCAAGGTGATCATCAACATGGACAAGTCCTTCATTATAGCCTTCCATACACACCTCTCTGGGTTGTTTATGAAACTGAAAAGTTAACCTTTCAACTTGATGTTGAAGTTTCTTCAAAACATCACTCTTCACCTTCAACTACACAGATTGGTGAGCAATGGCCTTATCCTTAGCTTCCAGCTTTGTAGACAAATCAATAATAGCTTGAATCTTTGCTTTCAGTTGGGAAGCTTGGTCGGCTAATGTTTTCTTGGTCCTGGTCTCATCAACCATTGGTCAGCTGGTCCTTTACTGTTTGAAAGTTTGACCGGGCTTAGTTTTCTTCAAAGCTTCAAGTTCCTCCATCAGCCGGGCATTCTCATTTTCCAAATAATATGCCCCTTCATCGGCACAACTGGCAAAAGACTATTTCAAAGTATCCAACTCATCCCTGAATTTATTATTTTCTTCCTCCAGGAGATTGGTAACTTCCCTGGTCTCATCTATCTCTCGGCACAAAAAAAACTATTTTCTTTTTTACATGAAAGCATATTTTCCAACTTCTTCTCAAAGCCCCGGCGTTCACTCAAAGCTTTGTATTTAGCTCCATAGTCATCATGAAGTGAAGACAAATTATATTTGTGATCTTCCTGCAGATGTTCAATCATTTCATAATAAGTTGCATTATTTACTACATCCCTGTCCAGCAAACAGTGGAGGTGAATGTATGATTCTTTTACTTGATTGGATGCTTCTGGTCCAAGCAAGCTGACCTAGTCTTCTTCAGTTAAAGGAACATGGCCATCTTCCAAAAGACTTTTACTCCGCTTGAGTAGGTCGGATTCAATAGAAACTATATCCTGCTTCCTAGCATCAAACTAGAAATTGCAAATCTAAATGTAACCAAGTATGATTACTGAGAAAAAATGACACAAGCATAATATTCCATTCAACCAAGCAAGAAAAGAAAAAAATATGATAAGTACAACATATATGGAAAAAAAGAATAAATGTTTTCATTGATAACCAAAACGGTGTTACAATTTTTTGAAACTGTGGGTCCTATTACAAAGCAAAGAAACATAAAAAAAAAAGAACAAGGAGTTAAACCATCTCCTTATCCTGTACATTGCCTCGAGAAGGCAGGACGATGGAAGAAAAAACTTCGTCAATGGTTTTAAAGCAGACTCTGTAGGTTGAAGGTAAGATACCCCAGATCCTTATTCATCATCAAACTCTTCCTCCAAGTTAGGAGGAAAGCCTGGATCATGCCTAAAAAATAACTCAGACTCTGCTGAGGTGTCGACCTCCTTAAGTGCCTCCAACCAGCCATCCTTGAAAGACTTTTTCCTTACGAACTCAATCTAAGAAGAGCCCGCTTGAAATTCTTTATTCTAGACAATAAGAGGCAATTAATAAAGAAGAAAAGATTACCATTGCCAAATTTTGGCAAGCATTTTCCGCCAATTTTAGTCTTGGCAAATGGGCAAGAGTTGCTCTGTCAGCAGAATGAGTACCAGTCTTGATTAATTTCCTGGAAACATCGGGATGAATGGAAACAGAGGATGACCCAAAAACATTAAAATCCTCCTGAATTTTCTCGAACAACTCCTAGTCAGCAGAATTTTTCTCAACTTGCCTCTTGGGAAAGCCTTTCCTTATCCTCTTGAGTTAAGGAGCAACCACATTTATTTCCTCAGAAGTATTGACCTGAAGAACATTCTTGGTATTAGCAGACTTGGATGCCTTGTATTACTTCTTATCATCCCTAACTTTGTTACCCTTCTCGACAACTCTCTTAGCAGTTGGGGATAAAGCTCTAGTCATTAAATTTGGGATCTTCCTCTTTACCATGGCAGCAAGTAGAGAAGAGGGAATGACTAAAACATCCAAAGACTCAAAAGAGGAAGAAGCCCCCAAATCTTTTTTTGCACCAATAGATACTTTAATAGAGGAAGTAGAGACTGGTTATTCCTCAAGATTGATGGGAGAAGCAACTGTAGAAGTGGTGGGCCAAGCAACAAAATAAGTTATAGGGCTCTTATATTGCAACGGATATAAGGCACATCTGGGGTGGTCCTCTCTTATCATTTGATGAATGTTCCAAACGAATTTTAGTTCTCGGATGTTGATGCCTCCTTCTTTGGGACACTTCTTCTTGCTCTCAATTGTGCAACACAAAAAATAAAATAAGAAAGTATGAATCAACATATCAATAAATAGTTTGTTATAAAAAACAGAGGAGTACAATAATAAATTAAACAACATATGTTGTGACCAACTTGAGGTCACCTGGGCCTATCATACACCTCTCCTGCGGGTAAAGGAACATGTTGCCAATTCTTAGCAATAACTCAATAATTAAAATAATACTTATTTTAGTCTGGAAAATTAACAACTAAGGCCCTATTGGCAAACCTAGTCTTCAGGTAATACGTATTATCGCTAGTACTCCACTTATAACAAAACATTAGCTCAGAAATGCCAATATGTGTTCGATATATTTGATTCAGCTTATGAATCCCATTTACCACTCTCCAAGTGTTTGGGGCGACCCTAGCTGGGACAACATCAAAGTAATGGAAAAATTCTACACAAAAGTGATTAGGAGGAAATGTGTAGCCACATTCAGCAATGAATAGAGAGGGAATCCAGTGACCCTAGGGTAATGATAACGCCTCAATAGGGGGTATGGTCATTTCTAAGTCTACCCAATCACGAATATTCTTTTCCCGCCTAAACTCATTTAAGGAATCCCCATGTATGAAATAAACTATGGCTACAGTAAAGAATGAAAGAAAGAGAAATAAAAGGGTATAAGAAAGCTTACAGATAAAATGATGACTGAAGCAAAGGAAGAGTGCAAGGGAAAGCTCAGAAATAGAGAACTTGGAGAAGAAGAAGAGTTTGAAATCTTAGAAAAGGTTTGTTATGAAAATTTGGCAAAATCTCTCCGTTTATCGCTTACCTAGGAAATCGTGCGTGAAATGATTATTTGCTTCGACGATTGACATTCAGACGACTTTGCAATTCTGATAGAAAAAATACCAATTTACCCCTTAGCGGTTCGCTAATTTTCTAATTATTTACAATAATGCCATACACAATCAAAACATGGAAAATTTTTACAAGTCCCACATCCCGGCATAAGCCGACAAACACTGAAGAAAATATACTCCATCCTTTCAATAAAAACATCAAGAATGAAGTATTGGGGGATTCTGTTGATACCAAAAATTATCCACCTACGTGGACCAATCAGAAGTGAACAAGTGTTTCCCTAAGTGGAAGAAATCCTAGTCATTAGATAGTTACTCGACAGGCACGCCGACCAACATAAAGAATGCAGACCATCAATATAAATGAAAAGCCACCACACGGGAAGTACAATAAAAAGTCTTATCGCACATATTTCATACAACCAACCTTCACATTCATTATGTAAGGGTGTAAATGCTTAAATATATAAAGGCATTCTAACCTTTGATCTCTGGGTCACTATAAATACATTGTATTCCTTTCATCAAAGGCAAGATAGAACGGATTATAGGATGTTTATATTAACAAGGTTACCTAGCTTTCTGTAACCTCTGAAATAAATACAATAACAATGGAAGTAGGCTTTCTTACACAGCCAAACCACTTTAAAACTCTTTGTCTTTTATTTTCTTATTTCTTAGCAGTTATATATTTTATCTGTGATTAGAAAATTGGACCTAGTCTATTTTTTGACATCAACACTAGCATTCCTGAATTTATAACTCAAAATGCACCGACTTTCGCCACGTACATTTCAAAAAACAAAACAATACACACTTTTAACATATTTCAAAATCTCTTGAATAGATGCCTTAAATCCCTATTCCTTCAAATATATCACTTTTTAAGTGTTAATGTGTATTTAAGCATGATATATTGAAACAATTTAATGAAAGCAAAACTCATCAAAATTACAGCGTTAATTTCGTAAAACATGATTTATCAAATAATTTCAGAGGTTTAAAACACACTCTCGGGTAGTTTTAAATGAATACCGAATTTTTATTTTCAATTAATACATGTCAGAAATTATGTTGAATTAAATTAACATGTAAAAATTAATTAATCATGATAAACTTCACCTAGTCCTAGAAATTAATTTACTCACGCATCATTATTGAAACACAAATTTTGCAAGATGAAATGATAATTTTCATTAATAAAATCCAAGTTACAAAATATTGGGTCTAAGACTTGAGTTCTAATACACTGGGTTCCTCCAAATTTGCACAGAAATAATCTCAAATGCTAAAAATTAACAGGCAATGTATAATATTTTTAGGTATTACAAAATTATCTGTACATTATTTTTTTCTATATACAAATTTGTTTTTCTCCCAAAAATTCTACTCAAAGAAGTCCCCAGAATATCACTTTTGAAATTTTGCTCCTTCATTTATAGCCTCCACACATATGTCAATGACAAAATATGGCGATTTAGGACATCCCAACTCAGAATAAGGAATGGGAGGGAGGAACATAATAGGACCAACAATTGTTAGGTGGAAAGGATAAAGAAATAATAGGAAAGAAGACAAAAAATGAAATAAAAAAAAAATTGGTTAGAAAGAGGAAAAGGGGACATCTAAGAAAACATAACAGAGTGGGAGAATGTCTCTCAAAATAATAGTGGGGCATGCGCAAGAAAAGAGGTAAAAAAGAATAAAACAAAAAGGAAAAAGGAAAAATTCTTTAAAAGCATGGGAAAAGAGATTAAAAATAAAAGAGCAATAATAAAATCTTAGTTTAAGGAAAGAGATGCGGGATGGGGCATGCACAAGTGGGAGAAAAGGAATAACAAAAGGATAAGAAAGAAAACAAGAAAAGACAAAATATACAGCCTTGGGTACATAAAAAGAGCAAATTCTCATACCATAATCTGGGGGAATGAGAATTAATAAAACAAAGAAAGAAAAAGAATAAAGAAATAAAAACAAAAGTGTGCTAAAAGTAGTTAACAGAAAAAGGAAAAAAGAATATAATAGATTGGGGAGTACCACTACACATACCCAGTTTGGTACCCGCCTTATAAGATAAGGCTGGTAAGGGGTTGTACCTTGTGCCCTGGCGGGACCCACAACAACAAGGTATAACATTTTTATGCACCGAGTATGAAAAAGGGTACAAAAGTGGGTATGTGTATCTTTATCCTTGACTGAGCATCCCAGTAGAAGCAAAAGGAAGGTGGAGGAGCGCGCATGGGAGACACATGCAGCTGGCTAAAGCGCTGGGGTGGCGACGTACCTTGGGTGCTATTGGTCACACGCCTGGCGTTAATGGTCACGCTCTGGCATTTGGGGCATCAGACCCCTTTTGTTTTTGTTTTTTTTAATAAAACTAAAAGAGCCGAGACATGGGTCGAACCCCTGACCTCAATATCACTTCCTCTTATTATTACCAACTTAGCTAGCATCTTTTTCATTAATTATATTGTGCAAAACAATCTTTAAACAATAAGAATTTCTAGCTTCCATTATTTGCACATTAACCCCTCAACATTCATATCATCTTCATACAACCTCTAAATGTTGAACTACAAAAACTGACGTGATCCACATTTCGGGCCCAATAATATTTCAGTAATGCTCCAATTATAGGATTTGACTTTGGATTTGACCCGGGACTTTGACTTTGACTTTCTTTTGGTTTCAAACTTTGCACAGCTATAAATTCTTCATTTGAGCTCAGATTGACATGTTATTTGAACCTAAGTGTTCCTTAATTCATAACATATAATTTTCATGTTCGAGTCTGAATTCAGTTATCTGCATTTACCATTTTTCCCCTGATGGTGCATAAGTGATAATTTCATTCTCAAATTACATCGAGACTTCACCTCTTGCATTGTAAACCTATCAATACTCAACATGGACCTTGCAAAAGCGATTATCAATGAACATTGAAGATCATAAGTACAATACTTGAGCATGGTATTCTTAAAAATGCATTTTTAACCCATTTATTCTTAAACTTGTATGTTTTTCATTAAATAATAAAAAAAAGCCCTTAAATGGCCCCGTGAGGGGCACGAAACATGCCTCTAGGGGTGGGGAAACCAAAAATATCCCAAGGCCTAAAAATATGCCCCTAAGGGTGGGGAAAACATGCCCCTAGGGGTGGATAACTAGAAATAACCCTCGAATGGCCCCATGAGGGGCACGAACACCTCACTCAGGACCAACGTAACCCGTAGGAACTGATTGTGTTGTCACGTGACTCCTAGTTTGGAATACGAATAAAATTTACAAATAAGAAAACTTAGTCCTGAAAACATGCCCCTAGGCATAGAGAAACCCAAAATAGCCATCGAACGGCCCCATGAGGGACACGAACACCTCGCACTGGACCAACATAACTCGTAGGAACTGGATGCATATTAACAAGACTCCTAGTTTGGGAATAGGACTAAAATTTGCAAATAAGCGGACTTAGGCTTAAAAATAACCCAAATGTACCAATGAGAAAACCCAAAACAGGCCCCTGAACAGCCCCATTAGGGGCACAGACACCTCACTCGGACCAACATAACTCATGGAAACTGAACGCTTAGTCACGGGATTCTCGCTTTGGGAATACGACTAAAATTTTCAAATAAGCAAACTAAGGACTAAAAATATGCTCCTAGGGGGAGGTCCAAATCAGCCTTTGAGCGGCCCTGTGAGGGGCACGAACATCTCACATGGGACCAACATAACTCGTAGGAACTGACCACGCAGTCACGAAACTACTGATTTGGGAATATGACTAAAATTTGTAAATAAGCAGGCTTAGGGCTAAAAATGCCCACATTCCCCACGGTGATAACCCTAAAATATCCCCCGAGCAGTGCCGTGAGGGGTACTGATAGCTCGCACGGGACCAATGCAACTCATAGGAATTGACCTCATAGTCACTGGACTCTCGATTTGGGAATGTAACTAAAATTTACAAACAAGTAGACTTAGGCCTCCCAAAATATCCCCTAAATTGACCCGTGAGGGGCACGGACACCTCGTAGAGGATAAACGTAACTCGTAGAAATTGACCGCGTAGTCATGGAACTAGTGGTTTGGGAATATGACTAAAATTTGGAAATAAGCATACTTAAGTTTGGAAAAAAGCCTATAGACCCTGGGGAAAACCCCAAAATAGCTCCCGAATGACCCCGTGAGGGGTACGAACACCTCGTACGGGACCAACATAACTCATAAAAACTGATTGCATTATCATGAGATTCTTGGTTTGGGAATATGACTAAAATTTGCAAATAAGCAGACTTAGTCCTGAAAACATGTCCCTAGAGGGGAAATCCAAAATAGTCCTCGAACAGTCCCGTGAAGGGCACAAACACCTCGTTCGGGACCAATGTAACTCGTAGGAACTAACCACTTAGTCACGGAACTCCCGGTTTAGGAATATGACTAAAATTTTCAATTAAGTAGTCTTAGGCCTGAAAAAATGCCCACATGCCCCTCGGGGGAGCAACCCAAAACAACCCCCTAAATGGCCACATGAGGGGCACAAACACCTCGCTTGGGACCAACGTAACTTGTAAGAACTGTCTGCGTAGTCATGGGACTCCCGTTTTAGGAATACGACTAAAATTTTCAAATAAGCAGACTTAGGCTTGAAAACAGGCCCCTAGGGGGAAGCCCTAAAACAACTCTCGAACAGCCCAAAATAACTCCCCAGGTATCTTCCTCTACCGATTCTTCACCATAACCCCCATTTGTGGCATTATTCCTGTCAGTTCACAGAATTAGCAATCTTTGTTGAAGTGGACCACCCTTAAGCTGGTGAAAATTTTGTAAACACAACGTCTAATATATTCGTTCTTATTTTGGACACCTTGTCGGAGAGGGATATGCCTGACAAGCCTGAGGTTCTTGTAAGGACATTTTTGTCCATTAGCATTTTATATGTCGTACGCCGTTACACCGTTGAAGAAATTCAAGATCTATACTCTAATCAACGGATCCGAATATCAAAAGGAGAAGAGGAATCAGGGAACAGACCGGACCGATCCGGTCCAGATAAAAGAACCGATCCGGTTAATCCGGACTGATCTGCCTAAAGAGACCGGACCGATCCGCCTGCTGAGGTGAGGCCAGTGTGCCACGGATCCATAGCGAACCGATGAAGCTAAAAAGCCGAACTGATTCGATGCCAACCGGATCGATCCGCCTTCAAAAAAAAGGAACCGATCCGATGTCACCGGACCAATCCGCCTAAAGAGACTGGACCGATCCGACGAGGATAATTTCAAACAGAACGTGTTCAGATCATGTTCCGAAGTTTAGGGCTCAAGTTCTCCTATTTAGTCCCACTATGGGAAGTGGTTTTTCCAAGACTTCTATACACGATTTCCAGAGTAAAGAAAGCCCTAAGTATTCACCTATTGAGTACCAATACTCTAGGTATTTTGATTCACACAAATTCCATACATTTGTGAATCCTTTTGGTAACCCAGGAACGCAGTTTTGCTGTTCAACCCTTGTGGAGAAGACCGTTCTTCTTCTCCATTGCAGCCCTACTGGAAAGGGATAATTCCAGCCGCGAGTAATTCTTAGTCAACTTGTATTTTCATTGTAATTCGATTGTAATCCTTTTCTTACAAATTATAGTGGAAATAAATTGTTTTGCCCTTGTGGGGATTTTTTTCCTTAATTGCATGTGTTTGAATGTTCTTGCTCAGATTATCATCTTATTCAATAACATACTGCTGCATGTTTAGGGTTTGTTTGTGCTAAAAGGGTTTTATATATAATTTGATCATTTGAACGCGTGCACACATGTTCTCAAATTGGTATCAGAGCAGGTTACGCTAATCTATCGCGTATTCCTTTTTCCGCAAAATTTTTCTAAGATATCAATTTCCAAAAAAAAATGATTTTTGAAAAAGTACGTGTTCAAATGGAGAAGTCATATTATAAAATGCCTGTTTTTGACGAGACAAATTATGCTTATTGGAAAGCCCGTATGAGGTCATTGATGAACGTGTCTGGATTTTGGTTGAACGAGGGTGGACTCCTCCCACCGTGACTGTTGATAATGTGACCAACTTGAAACCTGACACTTCTTGGACTGATGAAGAATTTAAATGGTCTTCTTTTAATTCTAAGGGTCTTAGTGCTATTTCTGGGTCTGTCACACCTGATGAGTTCAAACGCATAATGACGTGCACCACGTCAAAAGAGGCATGGGATGTTTTACAACTTACCCATGAAGGAACTAATGCTGTGAAAGAGTCTAAGTTACAAAATTTGACAACTCAATTTGAAACTATCACCATGCATGAATCTGAATGCTTTGATGAATTTTATGCTAGACTTTCTGACATTGTGAATACTAGCTTTAATCTTGGTGAACATATTCCTAATGCTAGAGTTGTTAAAAATATTCTTCGTTCTTTGCCTAAGCGTTTTATCCCTAAAGTCACTGTGCTAAATTCTATGGGTAATTTAAATACGCTAAAATTAGAAGAACTTGTAGGAGATTTACAAACTTATGAAATTGATATGTTCCCTAAAACTGCTAAATCTAAAGATAAGGGAATTGCACTTAAAGCCCAAGAGAGAAGGAGTGAGGGGTCGGTTAGAAAAAGGGTAGAGTCGGCTAGAAAGAGAGAGACTGACACGTCAGATTCTGAGTGTGATTTTGACCTAGATGATTTGGCTCTTTTTGCAAAAAATTTCAAAAGGATTCTCAAATTTAAGAAAAATGGCTATTTTAAAGATAAAAAGAAATTTGAGAAAAATAAGTTTGAAAAGAAAAATGAAAAAGATTTCAAAAAACCTCCTCTGAAAGAAAGTGAGAGATGTTTTGAATGCGATGGTAAGGGTCATAGAGCCTTTGAGTGTGTCAATCGTCTGAATAGAGAGAAAGGGAAAGCTGTCCCTAATGCTACCCTTAGTGACGACAGTGAGGTCGAGACGGTGGATTAAGGAGATGAGTCACCGCATGAGTGTAACTTCACCGCATTCATGGCCAGCCAAGTGAGCACTCCTAGTTCTCCTCACGACGTTGAGGATGATGCTTCACAGGGACACCTCGACAGTGAGATCGATGAGAGTGAGGGGGAGGATGAATCAAGTGAGAGCGAGAGTGATATTCAACGCGCCTACGCTGAGTTATATTCTGAGTCTTTTAAAACTAAAAAACGTAACAAAGCGTTAGTTCTTAAGATCACCGAATTAGAGGATGATTTAAGAAAGGCGAGAGAAAGAGAGTCCTACACCTGCACCGCCCTTAGAGAGAGAGAATCTGCTTATGTCGAGAAAGAGATTCTGTTTAAAGAGAGAGAGAGTATTTTAGAGAAAGAGAGAGGGGACTTGATTAAACAAGTGGCTAGTTTTACGAGTCAGCTCCATTCCTCCATGGAGACTTGGAAGAAACTTGAAGCCCTTGTTGCCCAGCTGACTCATGATCTTGAGAAAGCACGGGAAGTCAAGGTTCAAATCGAGGACAGATCTGGGAAGATGGGAAAGATGCTCCTTGGCCCCGCTTTAGGTTTTGGTGATCGTCAAGGAATTGGTTATGATGGTGCCTCCACGTCCCAAATTGCACCTGGACCAGTTTCTGAGTTTACTACAACTCCTTATGGTCACCGTCAAAAACCTCGAAGGAGAGTTCGACCAAGAAAAGCAAACCAAGGTCCGGCTTTGACTGTGCTCTTTTGTACTTATTGCAAAATAAAAGGTCACCTTAGGGAATCTTGCTATAGCATGGGTCGAACACGACGTACTACTGCTCCACCACGTCATACTAATAAATTTTCTAGTCTGAGAGAGGGAGTTGAGTTTCTAGCTGCCACGACTCAGAGTTTGATGAAAGAATTCCGACGGATGTCGCCGTTAGTGAATGCTTCTCACATTCCAGCTAAAATCAACAACAACAAAGTCAAACATAAGGTCATCTCTACTTGGGTACCTAAGAAAGATAAAAGGGCTTTTGTTGTTCATGTTTCTCTCAAAGCACATAATACCTCACAGTGGTATTTTGATAGTGGGTGCTCCAGACATATGACAGGCGATGCCTCATTTTTTACGACTCTTGAGGATTATCAGGATGGCAGAGTCACCTTTGGAGACGGGAGCAAGTCTAGCGTTATAGGACGTGGTACTATCGAGTTACCTGGATTTCCTAAGCTAGAAAATGTTTTGTACGTCAAATGTTTGAAAGCAAACCTCCTCAGCATTAGCCAGCTGTGCGACACTGACCTGGCAGTAAAGTTTGACCGGGACGCGTGTAAACTCTACAATCAAGCCGGTAAGCTTTTGATGCAAGGTGTGAGGACCGAGGATAATTGCTATGGGACTGAGCCCACATCCTCACTTGTCTGCAACAGCACCACGATCATTCCTATGGATCTGTGGCACCAACGTCTAGGTCACGTGAACTTTAGAGATCTCAACCGCTTAGCTAAAAATGACCTAGTACGTGGCTTACCATCTCTTGGAAAGTCAACTTCGACCGTTTGTGGACCCTGTCAGTTGGGAAAACAAATCCGTAGTCCCCATAGGAAGTTGCATTCCATTACCACCTCTCGTGTTCTTGAGTTGATTCACGTGGATCTTATGGGTCCTACTCGTACTGAGAGTCTAGGTGGTAAGAGGTACATCCTCGTGATGGTAGATGATTTCTCCAGGTACTCCATTGTAGGTTTTCTGAGAGAGAAATCCGATGCTGTAGAATTTTTAACGACCAAGTGCCGTGTCCTGCAAAATCAACACGGTGTCACTATTAACAGGATGCGTAGTGACAATGGCACTGAATTAACAGAAGCAAAGGTAGATCTTTACTGTGATAGCCTCGGGATCAAACATGAGTTTTCTGCTGTGAGAACTCCTCAGCAAAATGGGATTGTTGAGAGAAAGAATAGAACGATCCAAGAGATGGCTAGATCTATACTTCTAGGTCGTAAAATTTCTAGGAGATTTTGGGCAGAGGCAGTGTTTACTGCATGCCACACGGTGAATAGGGTTTATTTGCGTCCACACACACTTCAGACTCCATATGAGTTGTGGACTGGCAAGAAGCCCAACCTGGCATATTTTTTTGTTTTTGGGAGTAAATGCTACATCCTACGGGATAGAGAGCAATTAGGAAAGTTCGACTCCCGGAGCGACGAGGGAATATTGCTAGGATATTCATCGTATAGCAGAGCGTACCGGGTTTTTAACCTGAAGAGCTCTAAGGTTATGGAATCAATAAACGTCACTGTGCAAGATGACGAACCTTCGACGGTTATTGATCCTAACCTTCAGTGTGAGGATGAGAATTGTTTTGACAGTGAGTTACCTATTCCTCTCTCACACTCTGTGGACCCTACTCCTGCGCTAGGGGACACACCTGCGTGGGTTCGCAAGAGTCATGACCCTTCTGCCATTGTTGGTGATCCCACTCTAGGGGTCAAGACTCGTGCTCAGCTAGAGAACGTTGTTAGCTATCTTTGCTACACGTCCAAAGTCGAGCCCAAGAACCATAAAGAAGCACTCAAGGATGAACACTGGATATCTGCTATACAGGATGAGTTGCTTCAGTTTAAAAAGAATGACGTCTGGGAACTTGTCCCCCGACCTAGTGAGATTAATGTGATAGGTACCCGGTGGATTTTTAAGAATAAAATGGATGAAAATGGTACCATAATCCGAAATAAGGCTAGGTTGGTTGCTCAAGGCTACACACAGATAGAGGGTGTAGACTTTGGGGAGACATTTGCTCCTGTTGCGAGGCTTGAGTCCGTCCGTCTTCTACTCGCCATCGCATGTCATCTGCGCTTCAAGGTATATCAGATGGATGTCAAGAGTGCATTTCTGAATGGCATTCTACAGGAGGAGGTTTATGTGGAACAACCAAAAAGGGTTTGAAGACCCTCAGCACGAGCACATCTACTATCTGAGGAAAGCCTTGTATGGTTTGAAGCAAGCACCCCGTGCTTGGTACGAGAGGCTTACTTCCTATCTCTTAGCTCGTGGCTTCAAGAGAGGGGGAGTAAATATGACGTTGTTCGTCAGGAGAGATGACGGTGCTATTTTGGTTGCCCAGGTCTATGTGGACAACATAGTCTTTGGATCCACATGCTCCCAGCATGCTCACCACTTTGAGGAGGAGATGAAAAGTGAGTTTGAGATGATCATGGTTGGTGAGCTTACATTCTTCCTTGGTCTCCAGGTTCGTCAGCTAGAGGATGGGATATTCATCTCCCAATCCAAGTATGCTAGAGACCTAGTGAAGAAATTTGGTTTAGACTCCGCTAAGCATGCACGTACACCTATGAGTACCACTACCAAGCTTAGTAAGGACACTTCAGGCAAGGACGTAGAGCAAACCTTATATCGGAGTATGATAGGTAGTCTTCTCTACTTGACTGCCAGTCGTCCCGACATCGCCTTTAGTGTTGGAGTCTGTGCGCGATATCAGGCATCCCCAAAAAAGTCACATTTACTTGCTCTAAAACGTATTATTAAATATGTGAGTGGGACTCTCTCATACGGGATTTGGTATTCTTTTGATACCGATGATCGTTTGTCCGCCTATTCGGATGCCGATTGGGCTGGGGATGTAGATTGTTGTAGGAGAACTTCTGGTGGGTGTTTCTATTTTGGTTCTGCTCTTGTGTCCTGGATGAGCAAGAAGAAAAATTCCATCTCTTTGTCCACTGCGGAGGCTGAGTACATAGCCGCCGATAGTTGTTGCACACAACTCTTGTGGATGAAGCAAATGCTGGAGGATTATGGGATTTCACAGGACACCATGACCATTTCCTGTGACAACACAAGCGCGATACACATATCCCGCAATCCAGTTCAGCATTCGCGCACCAAGCACATCAGGATACGTGAGCACTTTATACGTCAGCTAGTTGAGGAGAAAGTCGTATCCCTGAGTTTTGTTCCCACCGACCGTCAGTTAGCCGATATTTTCACAAAACCTTTAGATGCCCTTAGATTTGAGAGTCTTAGGAAGTCTTTGGGGATTTGCACAGTTGACTGAGGGGTTGGTCTATGTCTAGGATAGGATGCTTCTCCATGTTCATATCATATGCTTCCTATTGCTAGTCTGTTTTATATGTACCATTGCTTAGTTGTACAGATTTTCTTTATTCTTTTTGCTGTTTATATTTCTTTTAAAACAAAAAAACAAAAAGATTTTCCTTTAAGAAAAATGTTAAGAAAAGCACAAAAAGATTTTATTTTGATAAAATTTTTGAAAAATCCAAAAAGATTTCTGCATTTGCTTCTTTTACGGATGAACATTTAAGATAGCCAAGTCACAACTTCATTCCATATCTCCATGTGACTGTTTGATAGAGATTTGAGATGCTACATCATTTCATCCATGTGCTTTACTTAGTATGGAGTCTTTGAGATGTAATTAGTGATATCTTCCTACATGTTTGACTCCTATATGCTTTATTGCACACATGCACGGCTATATTTGATTATTGCACTTGTCAATCTCATGTTGGCTTGAGTGTTTCCATCTCAATCCTGTCTATACAATGTATAAAATGCGATAAAACTTGACAAGATTGGAATGCATGTAAAAACCATTTTGGTGAGATTGTGTGTTTTTGTATAACGGGGAGGGGCTGCGAAAGGTAATCATCTATTTTTTGCGCAAAAGCCACCGTTAAAAAAAAGGACCTAAAAAATGGAGGATTTTTAATATCCGAGGTCCAAAGAGGTTAAAAGAGCCCGAAAAATTTAAAGGCAATAAAAAGCAATTCATGCCAAATATGGGCCACTTAGGTTTCACCATCAATTCTCCAAAGTTTGAGAATTTAGAATGCCTCTATTCAAAATTATATCTGAGGGAGTTTGGTTGGAGAATATAAACGGGTTTGCACTTCGTTGAAAGTCCTGAAAAAGCATAAAGTCATTTTGGACGTTATTGGTGTGAAAATCATTTTGAGCTTTGATTTGTTGATTTGATTGAGTCAATATCGTATATTTTCATTCTTTTACACCAAAGGAAGCATTTGAGTTCATTCGCTAGGAATATCCAATATTCATCGTGCACATATGTCATGTTTGTATGCATAGATTTTCCTATCGAATTTGATCACACCTCTTCATTTACGGTATCATTGATTTGGTTGCTTTGTGTTCATTCATGGTGTGGTTTTATCCCAGTGGCACCCCGCACTTGCTTATTTGATTTATTTCTCTCATTTGTCTATTTGGGGACATCATAAAAAGGGGGAGAATGAATTATCTTATTATGGGGGAGAATGAATTATCTTATTATGGGGGAGTTTTGAAAGTTTGATTTTGTTCATAAATTGGTATATATGTTTATCTCACTTCAAACTCGATATGTCACGTGGTATTTTGCTTTTTCTCATGTGTATAGGTACTACATGGATTATCATTGTATTGCACACCCTGGTGAAAAAAATGTTGAGATTCCTGAGGATCAAACGATGCAGTCTTATTCACTTGTACTCTTTCAGTTTTGGGTTCATGGAAGGGTAGATTTGTATAGGCAATTTTTTATTGATAATTCGGATGTTTGTTTTTATGTTTGTACTGGCATAGACATAGGGGGAGATTTGTAAGGACATTTTTGTCCATTACATTTTATATGTCGTACGCTGTTACACCGTTGAAGAAATTCAAGATCTATACGCTCATCAACGGATCCGAATATCAAAAGGAGAAGAGGAATCAGGGAACAGACCAGACCGATTCGGTCCAGATAAAAGAACCGATCCGGTTAATTCGGACCAATCCGCCTAAAGAGACCGGACCAATCCGCTGCTGAGGTGAGGCCAGTGTACCCCGGATCCATAGCGAACCGATGAAGCTAAAAAGCCGAACCGATCCGATGCCAACCGGATCGATCCGCCTTCAAAAAAAGGAACCGATCCGATGTCACCGGACCGATCCGCCTAAAGAGACCGGACCGATCCGACGAGGATAATTTCAAACAGAACGTGTTCAGATCATGTTCCAAATTTTAGGGCTCAAGTTCTCCTATTTAGTCTCACTATGGGAAGTGGTTTTTCCAAGACTTCTATACACTATTTCCAGAGTAAAGAAAGCCTTAAGTCTTCACCTATTGAGTACCAATACTCTAGGTATTTTGATTCACACAAATTCCATACATTTGTGAATCCTTTTGGTAACCCAGGAACGCAGTTTTGCCGTTCAACCCTTGTGGAGAAGACCGTTCTTCTTCTCCATTGCAGCCCTACTGGAAAGGGATAATTCCAGCCGCGACTACAGAATCCGATACCTGAGGGTAATTCTTAGTCAACTTGTATTTTCATTGTAATCCGATTATAAGCCGTTTTCTTACAAATTATAGTGGAAATAAATGGTTTTGCCCCTGTGGGGATTTTTTTCCTTAATTGCATGTGTTTGAATGTTCTTGCTCAGATTATCATCTTATTCAATCACATACTGCTGCATGTTTAGGGTTTGTTTGTGCTAAAAGGGTTTTATATATAATTTGATCATTTGAACGCGTGCACACACGTTCTCAGTTCTACCTCTCATGTGGTTGTATCTATCACCAAGGAGAGCTCATCTGGGAGATTTGATTCTCGGGATGCAATCAGTACCATTCATCAAAATTATGGTTGCGACATCATCGAGAATGAACTGTAAGAGTTTAGAGATATATGAGATCCACATTGGCATCTCATTGAGATTGCTTGATTCTGGAAAAGTTTTTTTTTAATTAAAGGTCACGGCTTAGGGCCGCGACCTTTGTCGACAAGTCACCAACCCTGGTCATGGATCTCGTTTGTGATTCCTTGTCCATAGTTGGTCATGGATCTTGTTCGTGACCCATAATTCACCTACTGGTCATGGTCCATGTCCACGACCACGTGTTTACCTGTGGTAACGGTTTAGGTTCGTTACCCGGAGACACGGTCACAGCCAAAATTCATGACCATTTTCATAGTGTGGTGTAGTGTAGGTCCATTAAATTAATTATAGCATAACTTCAGTTATAATCAAAAACATTTACATAAGTTACTTTCCCATTTGTATTCAAATTCATCTTTATGTGTATCAACTGAAGAATCACTAATATAATTACTTGAAAATAACTATTAATGTGTGTTTTGTGTGATATACAATAACGAGGTATGTTATGTGTAATTTTATTCTTATTTAACTGTGGCTTTGAAGTAAATAATTTTTTATGCATTGCATAAATAATTTTTTATGGTTTGTTTGTGATTTCTATGAAGATTACTGACAGTTTAAGTCTCTAATATGGGATATAAGAACTATTAAAGTCATTACGCTACTCTAATTAAACTCAATATTTTGGATCAATAACTTTTTTGATCATTTTCAAATTCATTTTTATTTGTAATGAAAAATAAGTAACTAAAATAATTTATTTTGATTCATAATGTAACTAATACAATATGATGTGTGTGATTATAATGATAATCTCAATTATGATTATTTATTTTTTATAAAGTCATTATTGTGTAGGTTATTAATAATAATTATTACATTATTTTAGTGATTGTTAATGTCCCAGTTATGTGTTTAAAAACCGTCAAAGTCACTATTTGACTATGAATGTTGATTGAGGTCATTATATTAAATAAATAACTATATATTTATATATAAATATATACGCATAGGAGAATTCTCTCATACATCATGCTTTATACATCATCCATACATCACACCTAGTTGTAGGCCATAAAAACCTTTTTTCAATTTTTTTTATTTTTTTCCTTAAAATTAACCTTCCAATAAACCCATGTTTAAAAAATTAGGTCAAAATACATTTTGGAGCTATTTTTAAAAAAATCACAAAAAAAACTGCTCAAAATACATTATTTATAAGGGTCTGTGCCAATAGTTTTTTTTTAAATAGTTACAAAAAGTATTTTACCTAATTTTTTGAATATGGGTTGACTGAAAGGTTAATTTCAAGAGAAAAATAAAAAATCTAGAAAAACAATTATGGCGTAGAACTAGGTGTGATGTATACATTATGATGTTGGTGAGCATTCATGTATATATATAATTATTATGTGTATTTAGTCATAAAGTAACTAATATTATTTCTTATGGGTGATAAATTAACTATTATTGCATGGTCTGTGTAATGAAGAAATTGGTTATATTTATTCCTTGTTATTACAATAATAGTATGCTTTATGCACATGTTGGATGTGGTATGACTATTTCATTAATGAAATTTATTTAGGGATCAATAAACTCAATAATCTGCGCTTTAGTGACTATTATAGTAACTAGTCGAGATTAATAATTTCAAGAATGTCAATTACATACACTAAATATTATATTAGTAAATCGTTAAAGTCACTACTTTTGGTTATATTATTTGTAAAGGTCATTAATAATTATTAATTCATTTATTTTCATCAAGGTTCTAAAAAACGCGGGGCGTGATCGAGGCATGGAGGCCAAGCCTTAAGCATTGGAAGCCTAGGTGGGCCTTAGGCGTAAAAAGGCTATTAATATACTAAAATTGTACGTATCATTAAAATATGTCTAAATATTTGCAAATTAAAATACTATTTGATTATTCTGGATGAGATAATGGTCCGGTTTGTAAAACAAATCTTTAAAAGGCGATATCGTTTAACTAAAACATTGTTGTTTTTAGAGAAAAAGTGTGCGTTAAGGGTTTTACCAAGAATAAGGCGTCAAAAGGTTAAGGCGGGGCGTTTCTCCCAAGCCTCAAGCCTAGGCGAGTTTTTTAGAATAGTGATTTTCATTAATATTCAAATAATATATATATTTTTTCTATTAAAGTTACAAGTTCAATGGAAATAACATATTCAACGTCTACTTCACCTATTTCAAATTCAAGCAGTGATGACCATTTAAAAAATCAAAATCAACAAGAGGAAGAAAATAATCAAAATCAACAAGAGGAAGAAGTAAGATAACATATCAAATATGGTCAAGTTTCTTACCTTTCAACACGGCAGTGAAACGTATTAAGAAAGACATTATGCTTAATCACCTTACCATAATGAAGAAAACACCAGAAACTCTTTAAAACAATCTATAACGAAACTGTTGAAACTGAAAACTTTCGAAAATGAAACAGCTACATATCCTCCCTCATATCAACATATGATGCAGAGAGATGATAATTCATAGTTTATTAAGACACCAAAAGGACTTTGTGAGGCTTGCTTGTATTCATTTATATTGCACACTGCTATTCCCAAATAAAGGATCCAAATTGCCTTTTTTTTACCTTTATTGAAAACTTGAAGAAGATTTTGAGTTAAGATTAGCCAAAAGCCCTGAAAGCATTCCTAATGAAGTCTATCACGATCCACTACATAAATCCAATGAAAGTCGTTGATTGTGTAACTCCACTTCCCCTAAGTTAAATATGTGTTGATTTATATAATGTTCTTATGTATATTTAGTTAACTAATTTAATTAAGTTTTAATTCAGTTATGGTTGTGTGAGTACACAAACACAATCCAAAAGATGAATGTTATCAATGAATATTCATCTTTTATAAGATGGAATATTCGATATCTCAACAAAATAATTTAATACGTACCTATTTCTGAGTTACAATTTCAATACATAAACCATTATGTTTTAGTTACTATTGTTTATCCATATATATGTACACTAGTATTTATTCTAAAACCACTACTTTCTAGATTAATGTCTAGTCATTACTGTTAATAGGAACACGATGTTGAATAAGAAATTGGTTATATTTCTTCCTTATTGTTAAGATAGTATTCTTCTTATTGTTTATGAATACTGTGAAGATTACTAATAGTTAAAATCACTAAATTTGGATTTACTAACTGTCAAAGTCACTCATTTGTTCTAGTGTATGTAAATTAAATTCAATATATGTCATAAATAATTTTTTTGATCATTTTGAAATTAATTTTTATTTGTATTGAACAATAAGGTAACTAAAATATTCTTTTGAGTGATAAATTAACTAATATAATATGTTGTGTATGATTATTATTGATTATGATTATTTGTTTATTATGATTATTATGATTATAATACGTCTATTATGATTATTTGTTTCTTATAAAGTCATTATTATTTTATTTATTAGCAATACTATTACATTATTTTAGTGATTGTTAAAGTTATGGTTCAATGTTTAAGAACTGCTAAAGTTACTATTTAGGCTATGAATGTTGATTATAGTCGTTATATTACATAAATAACTTTCTTATATATATATATATTTATATATATATATATATATATATATATATATATATGCACACACACACAAATACATACACAAATTATTTTTCATTTATATTGAGTCATAAAGTAAATAATATTATTTCTTCATCATCATCATCATCCTTGCCTTAATCCCATCATATGGGGTCGGCCACATGGATTCTCCTTTTCCATTCTAATATATTATATGCATTATTATCATCCAAGTTTAATTCCTTAAGGTCTCTCCGAATAATTTCCTCCCACCAATATTATTTCTTATGGGTGATAAATTAACTATTATTGCATGGTGTTTGTAATGAAATTACTTATATTTGTTCCATGTTATTAAGATAATAGTCTATTTTATGCACATGTCCTCTGTGATATGGCTATTTCATTAATGAAATTTGTTTTAGGATCAATACAATCACTAATTTTGGCTGTAATGATTGTTATAGTAACTAGTCTTGATTACTAATGTCAATTAACTAGTAGGTTATATTAACCACTAAAGTCAATATAAAAAGTTCATATGATGAGAATTTTATGTTGAATTAAGAATTTCACTATAATATATGTTTAATTATATTAGTGACTATTAAAGTAACTAATGTGTTATATATAAACTATTTAAGCCACTGCTTTTGGATATAGTAAATGTAAAGGTCACTCGATCATGGTCATGACCTCTTTCCTACTAAAGGTAGTCCTCTCAAAAGTTAAACCGTCTGAACAGATGTACAAATAGTCGGTATAACATGGAAGGTTTGATATCCCCTATCAGCTAAGAACTGCTGTAAAGGGTTAAGTATTGGCAGACTTCATTACCGAATTCATAGGAGGAGGAAGGACCAATGGTAGGGACTTCACCGACTAGGCGACCAACCAAGAGCTTGACCAACTCAAGAAATGGACTCTCTTTGTAGATAAAGCATCTAATTCAAGAGGGGAAGGAGTAGTTATTGTCCTTATTTCTCTCGAGAAGACCCCGATCTAACAAAGGAATACACTTATCTTCGAATCTTCCAACAACGAAGCGAAGTATAAAGCTCTGATGTCGAGTTTTGAAAATCCTCATCCTTAGGCACAAGTCACCTTGATGTCTATTGTGACTAATTCCAGTATCCAATCAAGTGTCAGGAGTATAAATGACAAAGATAAGCGAATGTTAGCATATTCACAAGTCGCTCAGGACCTAATTACTATGTTTCAAAAGGTCCAATTCAATAATTTCCTCGGGGGAATAATAGTCATGTCAATGCCTTATCCACTCGGGGATCACCATGGACTCAGATCTTAAAATAACCATAGAGGTAGAGTGAATCGCCCAACCTAGTATCATAAGACAAAGGTTGTCGAGCAAGTCCTCAGTGTCTAGAAATCTCCTAGTTGTATGGATTTGATCACAACGTACATGCGACAGGATGCCCTACCAGCCGATAAAAAATAAGACCATTAGGTCAGGGTAAAAGCTACTAATTTTTACTAATCACGTGAACACCATATCTATAGTAGGTCTTTCACATGATCCTACCTTTAATGTGTTTACCTAAATGACGTCGACGAAGTCCTGTGCGAACTTCGTGCCGGTAGATGTGAAATCCACGCATGGGGAAGATATTTGGATTTCAGATCAATCAAAGAGGTTACTGGTGGGCATACATGCAAAATGATGTAGTTTCCTACGTCAAAAGATGCGAGAAGTGTCAAAATTTCTCATTTATGCTCCATCAGTCGGCAAACGACTTAAAGTCATTAACTAAGTCCATGGTCATTTTATGAGTAGGGTTTGGACATTGTGAGCCCAATACCTATAGTACTTGGTAATCGTATGCATATCCTAGTCGGCATAGACTATTTCTCAAAATAAATTGAAGCTTAACCATTAGCAAACAACAGAGTCACTAACATGATCATATTCATCTGGAGAAACATCGTAACCCATTTTATCTTGCCAATAATGATCATCACGGACAATAGGATGCAATTAGAAAATGGATAATTCTAAAAATTCTATGACAACCACAACATCAACCACCACTTAAGCTCAGTGGACTACCCCCGGAGAAATTAGCAGGCCAAGGCTTCTAATAAGATAGTGCTCGATGACATAAAAAAGATGTTGGAGAAGGAAAAAGGTTCATGGATGGACGAGCTTCCCCACGTCCTATAGGCATAGCGTACTACACCCAAAAGGTCGACTGGGGAAGTGACCTTCGCTTTAGCCTATATGATGAATATCATTATCCCTCTGGAAGCTTTTTTGCCAACTATGAAGACTATAATGGCCGACCAAGACTTTATTAGAGAAATCATAAGGATCGAGCTCGACCTAGATGATTAATGGAGAGAACGAGCCTTAATCAAGTCAGATTCCTATCAATAGCAATAGGCCAAGAAATAAAAAAAAAGGCTTCAACCCAATAAGGTTCTAAGTTGGGGACTAAGTCCCCAAGAAAGTGCTCGGCAGCGCAAAAAAGCCTTTTAATGGCAAGTTAGGTAGTAACTGGGAAGAACCGTTCAAAATCATTAGAGACGATCTTCAGGGAGCCTAACATTTGGAAACAACGGGGGCATGAAGATCCATAAGGCCTGGAATACGACCAATCTTAAGAAGTTTTATTTTTTTTAAAATTTACTTTTTGAAAATTTTATTTCTAGCGCCTATTGAGTTTTGAAGTTCTATTTCTTGAATCACTTTAGTTTCAATTTAATACAATTTTCTTCATTATTGTTCCAGATGGCATACTAACTCTTTTTATCTACAAATGATTGTTATGAACGATCAGAAGTTATTAGTCAAACATGAATGCCTTGGCATAAATGCATTTATCGAAACTTTAAAGTTACATGTTTTCGTAAAAAAAAACACGAAAAAAAATCAAGAATTGCCCAGGAAATCAAAATACCTAAGGGGTATCCCTAGGCACTAAGTGTTCTAATTTTTGTCAGCTAAAAATCCTTAATGGGTGGATGAATCTATGACCAGGTTAATTTTTTCCATAGTTTGGCCTTGGCCTAAAATTGTGTGATGGCATTTTCTAAAAGGTAAGGAAGACGATAAAAATATTCTTGGCATAAAGATAGAAAATGAAAAACATAGAATTAACTAACAATTTCATAAATCATTCATTTATGAAAAAGCCTATGCCAGTGGAATTAAAAATGAACATATGTAGTCCTGGCACAAAACATTCATCCCTAACGAGTTATTAGCTCAACAACTGTAACTCTTTGTCTATCATCAGGTTTGGGCCTAAACTCATCGTCACTATCTTGTGTCGATAAGTAATCTTTTGCCAACTAAAGGAGAACAACGTCGAGAGGAATATATCTTTCATCACTTCCAAATGCAGGGTGATTGTAAGCAGGGCACTCCACTTGATGTGGGGGATCAAGTGCCACTACGTGTATCTCCTATGAAGGGGATAATGTGATTTAGGAAGAAGGGGAAATTGACTCCAAGGTACATTGGGACATTTCCTATCATCGAGAGGATTGGACCAGTGGCATATAGACTCGAATTCTCGGAGCACTTTCACTGTATTCATGATGTGTTTCATATTTCTTCATTACAACAATACCTACGGGATGAGTTAGCTTATACCCACATTACACTGGAGGAGATGGACTTATAGCTTGATATTTCGTATGAGGAGAGACCAGTCGCTATCTTAGATCATAGTGAAAGGAGATTGAGGTCAAAGGTAGTACCGCTTGTACTTATTAAGTGGGAGCGTCAGAATACCGATGAGTCCACTTGGGAGCGCGAGGATGAGATGCGCGAAAGATACCCAGAGTTGTTCATACCATGTATTTTCTTTTTTTGAATTTCGAGACAAAATTCCATTATAAGGGGAAAGTATGTAACACCCCGTATTTTTATTGATTTTTATATTTGGATTAATTGTGAATTATATTGGGATTAATTAAATTATATTGGAATAATTCATCCGGGATAATAAATATTAATTAGCGGGATAAGGGTTAATATTTATTTATATTGAATATTACTTAGTGAATGAGTAATAATAATTATATGAAAAGATTATAATTGTCGAGAGTGAAAAGTACGGCAGTTACGATAAATGTAGTCGGAACGCGTGTGTCAATAGTGTCGGGACTTAATTTAGGAAATAAAATATAATTTTACTTTTCATATTCCATATGGTCATTTCGAGTGCGCCAATGTGTCTGAAGGGTCGAGATATCCAGAAACGTGTACCCAGGAGTTTAGTTTGGGTCCCGAGGCAATTTTAGGCTAAACCGATACCCTGGGAGGGTATTTTAGTCATTTGTAATTTTAAGGAAGGGAGACTCAGGAATTTAATAAGTGTAAATCATATTGGGAGTTGTAGAAGTTAGGGTTACGTGAACCAAATTTAGAGAGGTTATCAAGGGAGGAAGAAGGAGTCCTGAGAGAGCCCCAAGACTGTCCAACGCCACTCTTGCACTACAAACACCACCAACACGTAGATCGAGAGGAGAGGATCATAAATATACCACTCTTCTATAGTGGATCAGACCTTCAAACACAGGCAAGTATTTATCTTGCGTAAGTTATGAAAGATATACCATCCATATTAGAGTATGATGATTAATTTATGAACTTCATGTATTTTGGGTTAATTTGGAAGACATAAAACATATTCTTAGGTTGAAACTGATATAGGAAAAATAACTTTATGTATGTACGAAGAAATCCATTTATTGGAGAAATCTATAATCTTTGTTGGAGTTTTGAACAAATATGATATTCTAGGGTTTATAAGAATTTTATTGAATTAATCCAATTTAATGATGTTTCTTGATGATTTGGTAACTCTACCACATTAGAAATCATGTACATATGTTAATACGATGTTTATAATGTTTGGTTGGGAGTTTGGGTTCAAATCATGGAGTTTTGAGGGTTAACAGTGGTGGAAAACTCGTCACAACGAAGAAGATGAACCTAGGTATAGCGACGGTTCACGTATACCCCCGAATCGGTTTGGCTACACCTTCGAACCGATTCGCATGTTCCCTTGAACCGATTCGGAGGAACTGACATTTTTTAAATTCATTTTTGGTTGAATTTTAATAGGTTTGAGTTGAGGATTTCCTCCCAAATGAAAAGGTTTTGGGTTAGCAATGTATGTAATATATTTCAGAAGGGAATTCACCAGTTATGATGGATACAAGTGAACCACGTGGCTTTGTTTAACATTTAAATGTTTGTTAGTAAAATAGAATGGGTCACAAAAAACGTAAGTGAAGGTACGACCGGTCCAACGATGAACGAATATTTTAGATACTGAAATAACCCAATGGAGTGAGTAGGATTATTCGAGTAGGAGGGAAAGGGATCAGGAAGAATGCGGTGAATAATTTAGTGGAGAATTTAAAATGCGTACCTTTCTCCAATCTTTGTTTTCATCTCTCTCACGACCACGAGATCGGAGTAGAGAAAATGCAAGCGTTAATACGAATGAAAGGCATTCTCTTTCAAAATGGGATCATCAACGACTTCAGACCAATCCCTCATTTATGCAAGCTTCGTAATTAGAATTATAGATTGAGGGAGAAAAAGACCTTGGCTTGGTTGCTGCTCAGTTGGAATTGTGATCTACGATTGGCTCAGGTAGTAGGATATTCGAGTATTACATACACTACGTACGAGATAAACATAGAATTTAGGTATGAGAACCGTTTGTTTGAATGAGGGTATGCCCAGTCATTTGGGTGCGTAGGTATGTGCGTAGCCTAAAGTCCTAGAACTATGTCCGCCTCCAACTATGTGTGAATTGTATATTCTGGTTCGAGAGTGATACTGGACCATTAGTCCTCTATTTGTACGTGATGTATCGGGACTTAATAGCAGAGTATGCATGCGTCGCAGCTCAGCCTAGGAGTATTATATATATATATATATATATATATATTTAGAGTGCCATGTATATATATACTTGTGAGTTAATTCTACTATTTGTGCTTAATATATGATAAAGATTGTGATATCTAAATTAATATAAATATGTGGGAACTTAACCCTAAACAAGGGAATTCATAAATGTCTAATAGGCATTGAACTATCAATAGTTGTGTATGGGTAATATGGATCATCGGTGTGGTAAAATATTTAACTTGAACTAGTTAAACGGGGTAGCGTAACTAGGACGGGCTAGGAATATACGTTAGGCTTGCACACTAGTTGAGGGGTGAGGGCCTCAAGTGAGAGCCGAGAAACTAACATGTATATAATATATACTGATTATGCATTTTAAATACTTGCAAATATTTTTAAACTATTTTACTCGAGCTCTGACCCGTTTTCCAAATCTATTTTGTAAAAACCATTTTAGGTGCCCAACCACAGGGAGGCCCAGCATAGGAGTGCATTCTCACTTGACATTGTTGCAGTTATGATGGATGATTGCAGGACTTATTTGGTAGATGCCTCCATTTCTTTCAGATCAGATGCATCCTTTCATTTACCTCAGTCGGGCACCTCATCTTCTATTACTAGTGTAAGGACATTTTTGTCCATTAGCAATTTGTTATGTCGCACGCCGTTACACCATTGAAGAAATTCAAGATTCATACAGTCATCAACGGATCCGAATATCAAAAGAAGAAGAGGAATCAAAGTCTGACAGGCCGGATCGGTCCGCCCAGAATAAAAGAACCGATCCGCCTGCGGATCGGTCCACCTGCTAAAAGCCAGTATACCCCGGACCGATTGCGAACCAAAGAGGCCAAATATAAAAAGAATCGATCCGCCTACCCGGACCGATCCGCCTCAGACCCGGACCGGTCCGCCTAGGATAATCTCAAATAGATTGTGTAGAGATTTTTTAGGCCATGTTATTCTTTTATAAACCCACTACGGGGAGTTGGTTTCTAAGACTCACATACACTATTTTCAAAGTACAAAAAACTCTAAGTCTTCACCTATTGAGTACCAAGACTCTAGGTTTTTTGATTCACACAAATTTCCAAACATTTGTGAATCACTTTGCAACCCAGGAACGCACTTTTGTTGTTCATACCATTGTGGAGAAGACCGTTCTTCTTCTTCATTGCAGCCCTACTGGAAAGGGATATTTCCAGCCGCGGACTACAGAATCCGACACCTGAGGGTAATTCTTAGTCACCTGTATTTTTCATTGTAATCCGAAATTGTACAGTGTAACACCCCGCCCGCCCGGGGAGAGCGAACGGAGCGCTACTATGGATAAACTAAATTCAAATCCAAAAATTACAAGGTACACCCCGCCCGCCCGGGGAGAGCGAACGGAGCGCTACTATCGATAAAACTAAACTAATCCACAAATAACAAGGTATAGAGCATCTAAATCCCATAATAGAAAAGAAACCACTAATCTCATCTTCAAATTAATACAACAAATCTCTCGAAATAATTACAACAATCTAACTATCTCGAAAATAAAATAAATCTCCAAATGCTCTATACATCAAAATAAATACAAGTCTTCTCATCTATTGTATTAAAATTTTTCCCAAATAATCCTCGCTAAAATCATCCCAATTGGTCCATAGCACTCAAATCCGTGCTCACCTGCCAACTAAGAAAAAAATGGGGAAGTACACAATACGACAGGAATATGCTCAACAAAGATGTTAGCGATGAACATAGCGCAACAATACGACTACGAATACTCAAATCAAATAATGCAAATCTCAATAGCATTTTATCAATAAATTTCTCAACAACACATTAAACGAAGTCACCATGCTTCACCATATCGCGCCATATTTTATCAAGTAGCAGGAAAAGGAGTCTTGGCGGGTGCCCAACATCAGTGCCATATTAAAATCTCATGACAGCGTGCTCAAAACAACATGAATAATAACTCATGAATGAAAATAATTCCAACAATTATTTTTCCAGATTTCCAAGAATTTAACAATTCAAAATATGAGTTCAATTAACAAGAATTCAACGGAATAAACACTCGTGAGATTTCAGGAGCATATTGTGTAAAACCCCATACCTCAAAATCATCACATAATTCAGCCTCAAAAGCTAATCACACCATCACATTCTTCTCGCGAAAATAATCAAATCTCGTTCTAGCCCAAACTCGAGAAAACACCAAATAAGCCTTCTAAACTAAGGTTGAAATCTTGAATAAGTTTGGGGCTATGGTTTGTAGATGAAAGGGAGTAATTTTGGAGAGGTCTTCTGGTTGAAAAGTTTGAGAAAAAGTGATTTGAAAAGCCAAGCCACGAATTAGTTGATATATAAGGGATTAAGAGTTTGATTAAGAAAAGAGTTCTAATCAGATACAAACACTAAAAATTTTATTTCGGACGATCGGACCGTTGGAATCACTTAAAATTTTAGTATGTTGTAGCGAACGGTGAGACAAGACTTCTGACAAAAATTCAGCTTGATCGAACGGTCGGATTTTTAAAAATATTATTTTTACTAGAGAGTTTTATGTTTTGAGGACTCTTAGAGAGTTTTATATTTTGAGAACTCTTCTAAATAATAAAAATTCAATTAAAACTCCATTTTAATTTCGATTCCAATTCCGTTTGAAATTCTCATCTTTAAAAATAAAATCCAACATATTTGATCAATAAAAATAATTTTATCTCAGAATTTATTTTTTCTCTATATTTTGAAAATACACCAAAATTACGCGGGTTGTTACATACAGTTACAATATTATAATGAAAATAAATGGTTTTGCCCCTTTGGGGGATTTTTCCTCACAAGCATGTGTTTGAATGTTCTTGCTTAGTTCATTATCTTATTCAATCACATACTGTTGTATGTTTAGGGTTTGTTTGGGTTAAAAGGTGTTTAATATATAATTTATCATTTGAATGCAAGCACATACGTTCTCAAATTGGTATCAGAGCAGGTTATGCTAATCTATTGCGTATTCCTATTTTTCGCAAAATTTTTCTAAGATATCAATTTTCTAAAAATTGATTTTTTTTTTTTTTTGAAAAAGTGCGTGTTCAAATGGAGAAGTTATATAATAAAATGCCAGTTTTTGACGGGACAAACTATGCCTATTGGAAAGCCCGTATGAGATCTGCATTAAAAGCCATTGATGAGCGTGTCTGGATTTTGGTTGAAAGAGGGTGGACTCCTCCCTCCGTGACTGTTGATAATGTGATCAACTTGAAACCTGTCACTTCTTGGACTGAAGAAGAATTTAAATGGACATCTTTTAATTCTAAGGGTCTAAGTGCTATTTTTGGGTCTGTCACACCTGATGAGTTCAAACGCATAATGACGTGCACCACGTCAAAAGAGGCATGGGATGTTTTCCAACTCACCCATGAAGGAACTAATGTTGTGAAAGAATCTAAGTTGCAAAATTTGACAACTCAATTTGAAACCATCACCATACATGAATCTGAATGCTTTGATGAATTTTATGCTAGACTTTCTGACATTGTGAATACTAGCTTTAATATTGGTGAACATATTCCTAATGCTAGAGTTGTTAAAAAGATTCTTCGTTCTTTGCCTAAGCATTTTATCCCTAAAGTCACTGTGCTAAATTCTATGGGTAATTTAAATACGCTAAAATTGGAAGAACTTGTAGGAGATTTGCAAACTTATGTAATTGATATGTTCCCTAAAACTGCTAATTCTAAAGATAAGGGAATTGCACTTAACTCCCAAGAGAGAAGGAGTGAAGGGTCGACTAGAAAGAGGGTAGAGTCATCTAGAAAGAGAGAGACTGACACGTCAGATTCTGAGTGTGATTTTGACTTAGATGATTTGGCTCTTTTTGCAAAAAAATTCAAGAGGATTCTCAAATTTAAGAAAAATGGCAATTTTAAAGATAAAAAGAAATTTGAGAAAAATAAGTTTGAAAAGAAAAATGAAAAAGACTCCAAAAATCCTCCTAAGAAAGAAAGTGAGAGATGCTTTGAGTGCGATGGTAGGGGTCATAGAGCCTTTGAGTGTGCCACACGTCTGAATAGAGAGAAAGGGAAAGTTGTCCTTAATGCTACTCTTAGCGACGACAGTGAGGTCGAGACGGTGGATTCAGGAGATGAGTCACCGCATGAGTGTAACTTCACCGCATTCATGGCCAGTCAAGTGAGCACTCCTAGTTCTCTTCACGACGATGAAGATGATGCTTCACAGGGACACCTCGATAGTGAGATCCATGTGAGTGAGGGGGAGGATGACTCAAGTGAGAGCGAAAGTGATATTCAACGCGCCTACGCTGAGTTATATTCTGAGTCTTTTAAAACTAAAAAACGTAACAAAGCGCTAGTTCTTAAGATCACCGTCTTAGAGGAAGATTTAAGAAAGGCGAGAGAACGAGAGTCCTTCACCTTCACCGCCCTGAGAGAGAGAGAATCTGCCTGTGTCGAGAAAGAGAGTTCGTTTAGAGAGAGAGTGAGTGTTTCAGAGAAAGAGAGAGGGGACTTGACTAAACAAGTGGCTAGTCTTACGAGTCAGCTCCATTCCTCCGTGGAGACTCGAAAAAAACTTGAAGCCCTTGTTGCCCAGCTGACTCATGATCTTGAGAAAGCACGAGAAGTCAAGGTACAAATCGAGGACAGATCTGGGAAGATGGGAAAGATGCTCCTCGACCCGCTTTAGGTTTTGGTGATCGGCAAGGAATTGGTTATGATGGTGCCTCCACGTCCCAAATTGCACCTGGACCAGTTCCTGAGTTTACTACGACTCCTTATGGGCACCGTCAAAAACCTCGAAGGAGAGTTCGATAAAGAAAGGCAAACCAAGGTCCGCCTTTGACTGTGTCCTTTTGTACTTATTACAAAAGAAAAGGCCACCTTAGGGAGTTTTGCTATAACATGGGTCGGACACGACGTACTAATGCTCCACCACATCATACTGATGTGTTTTCGAGTCCGAGAGAGCAAGTTGAGATCTTAGCTGCCACGTCCCAGAGTTTAATGGAAGAATTCCGACGGATGTCTTTGCCGTTAGTGAATGCTTCTCACATTCCAGCTAAAACCAACAACAACAAAGGCAAATAAAAGGTCATCCCGACTTGGGTACCTAAGAAAGATAAAAAGGCTTTTGTTATTCATATTTCTCTCAAAGCACATAATACCTCACAGTGGTATTTTGATAGTGGGTGCTCCAGACACATGACAGGTGATGCCTCATTTTTTACGAATCTTGAGGACTATCAGGATGGCAGAGTCACCTTTGGAGATGGGAGCAAGTCTAGCATTATAGGACGAGGTACTGTCGAGTTACCTGGATTTCCTAAGCTAGAAAATGTTTTGTACGTCAAAGGTTTGAAAGCAAACCTTCTCAGCATTAGCCAGCTGTGCGACGCTGACTTTGCAGTAAAGTTTGACCAGGATACTTGTAAAGTCTATAATCAAGCCGGTAAACTATTAGTACAAGGGGTAAGGACAAAGGATAACTGTTATGGGACTGAGCCCACGTCCTCACTTGTCTGTAACAGCGCCACGATCACTCCTATGGATCTGTGGCACCAACGTCTAGGTCACGTGAACGTTAGAGATCTCAATCGCTTAGCTAAAAAGGACCTAGTACGTGGCTTACCATCTCTTGGAAAGTCAACTTCGATCGTTTGTGGACCCTATCAGTTGGTAAAACAAATTCGTAGTCCTCATAGGAAGTTGCATTCCATTACCACCTCTCATGTTCTTAAGTTGATTCACATGGATCTTATGGGTCCCACTCGTATTGAGAGTCTAGGTGGTAAGAGTTACATCCTCTTGATGGTAGATGATTTCTCCAGGTACTCCATTGTAGGTTTTTTGAGAGAGAAATCCGATGCTGTAGAATTTTTAACGACCAAGTGTAGTGTCCTGCAAAATCAACACGGTGTCACTAATAACAGGATGCGTAGTGACAATGGCACTGAATTCACAGAAGCAAAGGTAGACCTTTACTGTGATAACCTCGGGATCAAACATGAGTTTTCTGCTGTGAGAACTCCTCAGTAAAATGGGATTGTTGAGAGAAAGAATAGAACGATCCAAGAGATGGCTAGATCTATGCTTCTAGGTCGTAAAGTTTCTAGGAGATTTTGGGCGGAGGCAGTGTCTACTGCATGCCACACGGTGAATCGGGTTTATTTGCGTCCACACACACTTCAGACTCCTTATGAGTTGTGGACTGGCAAGAATCCCAACCTGGTATATTTCCGTGTTTTTGGGAGTAAATGCTACATCCTACGGGATAGAGAGCAATTAGGAAAGTTCGACTCCCGGAGCGACGAGAGAATATTGCTAGGATATTCATCGTATAGCAGAGCGTACCAGGTTTTTAACCTGAAGAGCTCTAAGGTTGTGGAATCAATAAACGTCACCGTGCAAGATGACTAACCTCCGACGATTATTGATCCTAACCTTCAGTGTGAGGATGAGGACTCGTCTGACAGTGATCCACTAGTCCCCCACCCACACTCTTTGGTCCCCACTCCTGTTTTAGGGGACACACCCGCTTGGGTTCGCAAGAGTCATGACCCGTCTGCCATTATTGGCGATCCCACTCTAGGGGTCAAGACTCATTCTCAGCTAGAGAACGTTGTTAGCCATCTTTGCTACACGTCCAAAGTCGAGCCCAAGAACCATAAAGAAGCACTCAAGGATGAACAGTGGATATCTGCTATGCAGGATGAGTTACTTCAGTTTAAAAAGAACAATGTCTGGGAACTTGTCCCCCGACCTAGTAAGACTAATGTGATAGGTACCCGGTGGATTTTTAAGAATAAAATGGATGAAAATGGTACCATAATCAGAAATAAGGCTAGGTTGGTCGCTCAAGGCTACACACAGATAGAGGGTGTAGACTTTGGGGAGACATTTGCTCCTGTTGCGAGGCTTGAGTCCATCCGTCTTCTTCTCGCGATCGCATGTCATCTGGGCTTCAAGTTATATCACATGGATGTTAAGAGTGCCTTTCTGAATGGCATTCTACAGGAGGAGGTTTATGTGGAACAACCAAAAGGTTTTGAAGACCCTCAACACCCGGAGCACGTCTACTATTTGAGGAAAGTCTTGTATGGTTTGAAGCAAGCACCCTGTGCTTGGTACGAGAGGCTTACTTCCTATCTCTTAGCTCGTGGCTTCAAGAGAGGGGGAGTAGATATGACGTTGTTCGTCAGGAGAGATGACGGTGCTATTTTGGTTGCCCAGGTCTGTGTGGACGACATAGTCTTTGGATCCACATGCTCCCAGCATGCTCACCACTTTGAGGACGAGATGAAAAGTGAGTTTGAGATGAGCACGGTTGGTGAGCTTACATTCTTCCTTGGCCTCCAGGTTCGTCAGCTAGAGGATGGGATGTTCATCTCCCAATCCAAGTATGCTAGAGACCTAGTGAAGAAATTTGGTTTAGACTCCGCTAAGCATGCACGTACAACTATGAGTACCACTACCAAGCTTAGTAAGGACGCTTCAGGTAAGGACGTAGAGCAATCCTTATATCGGAGTATGATCGGTAGTCTTCTCTACTTGACTGCTAGTCTTCCCGACATCGCCTTTAGTGTTGGAGTCTGTGCGCGATATCAGGCGTCCCCAAAAGAGTCACATTTACTTGCTCTAAAACGTATTATTAAATACGTGCGTGGGACTCTCTCATACGGTATTTGGTATTCCTTTGATACCGATGACCATTTATCCGCCTATTCGGATGCGGATTGGGCCGGGGATGTAGATGGTTGTAGGAGCACTTCTGGTGGGTGTATCTATTTTGGTTCTGCTCTTGTCTCCTGGCTGAGCAAGAAGCAAAATTCTATCTCTTTGTCCACTGAGAAGGCTGAGTACATAGCCGCCAGGAGTTGTTGCACACAACTCTTGTGGATGAAGAAAATGCTGGAGGATTATGGGATATCATAGGACACCATGACCATTTCCTGTGACAACACGAGCGCGATACACATATCCCGCAATCCAGTTCAGCATTCGCGCACCAAGCACATCAGAATACGTGAGCACTTTATACGACAGCTAGTTGAGGAGAAAGTCGTATCCCTGAGTTTCGTTCCCACCGACCGTCAGTTAGTCGACATTTTCACGAAACCTTTAGATGCCCTTCGATTTGAGAGTCTTAGGAAGTCTTTGGGAATTTGCACAGTTGACTGAGGGGTTGGTCTTTGTCTAGAATAGGATGCTTCTTCATGTTCATATCATATGCTTCCTATTGCTAGTCTGTTTTATATGTACCATTGCTTAGTTGTATAGCTTTTTATTTATTCATTTTGCTTTTTATATTTCTTTTGAAAAATACAAAAAGATTTTCCTTTAAGAAAATTTTTGAGAAAAGCATAAAAATATTTTATTTTGATAAATTTTTTGCTCCTTTTATGAATGAGCATTTAAGATAGCCAAGTCACAACTTCACTCCATATATCCATGTGACTGTTTGATAGAGATTTGAGAGGCTACATCATTTCATCCCTGTGCTTTACACTGTTTGGCGTCTTTGAGATGTAATTAGTGATATCTTCCTACATGTTTGACTCCTATATCCTTTATTTCACACATGCACGGCTATATTTGATTATTGCACTTGTCTATCTCATATTGGCTTGAGTGTTTCCATCTCAATCTTGTCTATACAATGTATAATATGCGATAAAAGTTGACAAGATTGGAATGCATGTAAAAACCGTTTTGGTGAGACTGTGTGTTTTTGTATAACGGGGAGGGGCTGCGAAAGGTAATCATTTATCCTTTGCGCAAAAGCCACCGTTAAAAAGGACCTAAAAAATGGAGGAATTTTAATATCCGAGGTCCAAAGAGGTTAAAAGAGTCCGAAAAAATTTTAAGGCAATAAAAAGCACTTCCTGCCAAATATGGGCCACTTAGGTTTCACCATCAATTCTCCCAAGTTTGAGAATTTAGAATGCCTCTATTCAAAATTATATCTGAGGGAGTTTGGTTGGAGAATCTTTAAACGGGTTTGCACTTCCTTGAAAGTCCTGAAAAAGCATAAAATCGTTTTGGACGTTATTGGTGTGAAAATCACTTAGAGCTTTGATTTGTTGATTTGATTGAGTCAATATCTTATATTGTCATTCTTTTACACCAAAGGACGCATTTGAGTTCATTCGCTAGGAGTATCCAATATTCATCGTGCACATATGTCATGTTTGTATGCATTGATTTTCCTATCGAATTTGATCACACCACTTCATTTACGCTATCATCGTCTTGGTTGCTTTGTGTTCATTCATGGTGTGATTTTATCCTAGTGACACCCCGCACTTGCTTATTTGATTTATTTCTTTCATTTGTCTATTTGGGGACATCATAAAAAGGGGGAGAATGAATTATCTTATTATGGGGGAGATTTGAAAGTTTGAGTTTTCTCATAAATTGGTATATATGTTTATCTCATTTCAAACTCGATACGTCACTTGGTATTTTTTTCTCATGTGTGTAGGCACTACATGGATTATCATTGGATTGCACACCCTGATGTGAAAAAAGTTGAGATTCCTGAAGAGTTGAAGAGCAAACGTTGTAGTCTTATTCAATTGTATCTTTCCAGTTTTGGGTTCATGGAAGGGTAGATTTGTATAGGCATTTTTAGTAGTTTGATAATTCGGATGTTTGTTTTTATGTATGTACCGGCATAGACATAGGGGGAGATTTGTAAGGACATTTTTGTCCATTAGCAATTTGTTATATCGCACGCCGTTACACCATTGAAGAAATTCAAGATTCATACAGTCATCAACGGATCCGAATATCAAAAGAAGAAGAGGAATCAAAGTCTGACAGGCCGGACCGGTCCGCCCAGAATAAAAGAACCGATCCGCCTGCCGACCGGTCCGCCTCAGACCCGGACCGGTCCGCCTGCTAAAATCCAGTATACCCCGAACTGATTGCAAACCGAAGAGGCCAAATATAAAAAGAACCGATCCGCCTACCCGGACCGATCCGCCTCAGACCCGGACCGGTCCGCCTGGGATAATCTCAAACAGATCGTGCAGAGATTTTTTAGGCCATGTTATTCTTTTATAAACCCACTACGGGGAGTTGGTTTCTAAGACTCACATACACTATTTTCAGAGTACAAAAAACTCTAAGTCTTCACCTATTTAGTACCAAGACTCTAGGTTTTTTGATTCACACAAATTTCCAAACATTTGTGAATCACTTTGCAACCCAGGAACGTACTTTTGCTGTTCATACCATTGTGGAGAAGACCGTTCTTCTTCTTCATTGCAGCCCTACTGGAAAGGGATATTTCCAGCCGCCGACTACAGAATCCGACACCTGAGGATAATTCTTAGTCACGTGTATTTTTCATAGTAATCCGAAATTGTACAGTTACAATATTATAATGAAAATAAACGGTTTTGCCCCTTTGGGGGATTTTTCCTCACAAGCATGTGTTTGAATGTTCTTGCTTAATTCATTATCTTATTCAATCACATATTGTTGCATGTTTAGGGTTTGTTTGGGTTAAAAGGTGTTTAATATATAATTTATCATTTGAACGCAAGCACATACGTTCTCAACTAGTTGTTTCCAGAGACTTTGTACTTCATTTATTTTTAGTTGTTGATTTGGTTTTGTTTATGGATTATTGTATTGAAGTTTCAGACTGGGGTGTTTACTCCCGTCATATCTTATTTGATTATGATATTTCACTATTTGTGATGTTGGTTGATTTAGTATGGTGAATGTGATATTTCAATTATTTAATTGTTTTAAATCATTGCATGTTAATTATAAAGATAAAATTTAACACCAGCTTTTCAAAGACTAGGTGGTTTGTAAATATTAAAAAGTTTTCAACAGTGATGCAAAGAATGGACCAACTTGATATTTTATTTATAATTTAATAAAGGACGGATCACCCAATATTTAATTAAACGGGGTGTCACACTTTCAAGATACAAGAATCAAAAGAAAAAAATTCAACCATAAAAGACACGATTAGAAACATTAAGGGAACAATTTAGCAACAAGAAAGCAAAGACTTAGCTATAAAAAAGGATTTTCCATTAGACTAAAGAGTGGGAAAAGCCCTTATAAACATTCAAAAGCATAAGAACACAAGGATGAGTGGGACCTAAGGTAATTATAATGATATTTGACCTTACTTTTCCTTCACTTTCTCTTGGAGTGGTTTTGGTGTCTTTACTTGATCAGCATTCGCCACCTCTTGATCTCCCATGCCCTTTGTTTGGCTATTGGCTGAGGCCTTGTCACCTTATTCCTCCCTTATTGTATACCCTGGATCATACTCCCCAAAAAGTTTTGATTCATAAGGGATATCGATCCTGATTAGAGTTGCATCCCAGCCTTTCTTAAAATTTCACTTTCAAATGAAAGCTGATTTTTTCTTGGCCTTGGTAAAGGCCTCCATGTACGCCTGATCAAAGGCCTCATCTTTGGATGCTTCCAAGACCCGAGGTTGATGTGACACCCCGACTAATTAAATACCGGGTACCTACTCCTTTATTAAATTAATTCAAAATGCCAAGTTGGTCCAGTTAATAGTATCACTGTCGAAAACGTTTTAATGATTACTAACCACCTAGTATTTAAAAAGTAAGTGCCAAATTTTATTTAAAGTCTGATTAACATGCAACAAGTGTAATGAAGAAATAAATAACACCATACACCATACTGAAGTAAAACGAATAACCATCACATAGTGTAAATAATGTCTGGAGGAAAACTCCTCACTACAAATCCCACAACTGAAAAGTAAACTGAATACTGAAACAATACATGCTAAAGTCTGAAAACTGAAATGTAAAAGATGCTCTAAATAGAAATGGGCAACATGCCCTACACTGATAGATAGTGACTCTGGAATCCAAAAGATAGAAGCGTCTACAAGCAAATCCCTGTAGCTTCCACAAACAGCTACAGCTCGTCACCTGAATGAGTATCCTATGCTTGGTGTCCTTGTGGCTGGGCACCTAAAATGGTTTTACAAGAAAAAGATTTGAAAAGCAAACGGGTCAGAGCCCGAATGTGGAGTTATTTTAAAAACCTGCAAGTGCTTTAAAAACATTTAAAACATTAAATGCAAAGTACATGTTAGGACGTACACTCACATGATATTCTCACCTCTCGTCTAACTGTGCACTCCTAACGTAAGTACCCATCTATAACGACACAAACCACTAGCTAAGTGACATCATCTCTAGCTAGACTATCATAGGTCCTACCCATATTACTCGGTTCTAATTAACATCAAAACGCTCGTAATTAAATAGGGTTTTAATGTAAACTCAGATGCTCAAAATGCAATATATATCACTATAAGTTAACTCGTTATATTATTCTCGAAACAATACCGTAATTAAATTCACAACATTAACATGAAGGTTCTTATTAATTAACCGTATATTATTCACAACATAAATATACAATATAAGCACCCCGAGAACTAAGCTGTGGTGCACACATACTCTGCTATCCATCCCGGTACATCACGTACATAAGGATTACATATTCCGAATCTCTCAGGAATAGTACACAGATAACAACATCACAAACAATGGAGGCGAACACAGTCACATCACATGGGTCACGCACATACCTACGCTCCCACGATCAGCGAACTTATTAATATCCCAATAAGTCTTTATATGACCTATGTTCATCAAGGTAACCAGTCTAAATCCGGGCAACACAAGGATTAGAGGACCCTAAGCGAACGCAAACCTCCTGTGATAGCAAGTATGGTAGGTATGTCATACACACAATTCATATACCAATACTAAGTTAACACACGTCTTAGTAATATCGTAGTTTAATCGTAGTACATATCGCATCCTCGTACTAACTTATAATATCTACACTTATTTTATTCCGGTTCATCATCATACGCGCCATAATCTATTCTCACGTCGTAGTAGACACTCACGTCTCAACCCAAATGGTTCATTGAATTAAATCTCTCGTATATAAATTTACTCCTCGTAATAACCCAAAAGTCCCAAATCTATCCTTACATCATCAAAGGAAGGTTATCTATATCCTCGAACAAGTTTACGGGACTCCAAAAATCAAAACAGTCCAAAAAGGACCAAACTGTCAACTCGTTAGAAGTCTCGTTCGAACGAGGCTGTTCGAACGAGATTCCTCTGTCAACTCGTTAGAAGTCTCGTTCGAATGAGGCTGTTCGAACGAGATTCCAGTTCGTTCGAACGAACTGTACCTTTTAACGATATCTCGTTCGAACGAGATATCGAACGAAACCCCTTCTCGTTAGCAGCGACTGGTCAACTCGTTAGAAGCTCGTTCGAACGAGTTCGTTCGAACGACCTGGGTAGGGGCTTCTAACGAGCTGCCAGATTCGTCCCAGATTTTCTAAGTTACGTTTCTCACCATTTTTAACACCTCAATCCTTCTCCAAAGATCGTTATAACAGAGTTTTAAGCCCTCTAATCATACTATAACATGCTAAGGTCATATACTAACATCTCTTAATACATTAAAGCATCCTAAACATTATTAAATCACAAGATTTTTATACTTTTCCCCAATTTTATCAAGAACATGAACCCTAGGTTTATATCATCATCAAATCCCAGAATTTAATTCATTTTAATCTCTTCTAATCACAATTATTATGAGAGAAATCATCTACCTATCATTCTACATGCAATTCTCTTCAAAATTTCCAAGTTCTAAACTCCAAACTACATGGGTTTTCATTCATCTTTCAAGAACAATTAAAATTCCTCAATTTCTAACATGGAAAAGACATTCTCTGAAATTAAATGGAATAAAGTCACTTGCCTTGATTGTCTCTGAGTTTGGTGTAGGTTTGATAGAGTTTTTCTGCAGAATTCCCTCTCTCCAAGCTTCTTCTCCATTGGTGGCTTAAGGTGGCTAGGGTTTGATTTGGGAAACTTAGAAAACTCTTCTAATAACCTACGTAGCCTCCTAGGTTAATATGGTTTGGTTAATGGGCTTAGTGGGTTAAATACACATAGATTAAAACTCCCAATTTTCGTCACTTTTAATTCCTCAAAATGTAAAATTACCAAAATACCCTTTAAGTTGCCGGTATGGCCTAAAAATATCCCGAGACCCAAACTACACCCCCGGCTAGTGTTTTCTGACTATCTCGACCCTTCCGGACGCGTTTGTGCACTCAAAATGACCATACGGTTTATAGATTTTAAATTCACTTTTTATAATCAAAATATTACACCGTGACGAGGCGGTCCCACGCGTCTCAACAAAATTTCTAAAATGCCGTATATAAATCTCACGATAACTTTTATAATACCAAATACATATATCAAAACATGTATGCACATAATCAAATACCAACTTGCATCTCGTTAGTATTTATAACCCGGATTAATTTCCAATTAATACGCATTTAATTAATTAATCCCAAAAATAAATATAGCCAAAAGTACGGGGTATTACATACTTCCCCCCTAATAACTGAATTTCGTCCCGAAATTCGAAACTAGAAAGTACCTGCTAAAAACAGCTCTGGATAACGTTCGCGCATCTCATCCTCGCGCTCCCATGTGGACTCCTCGACATTGTGATGTCGCCACTAAACACGCACTAACGGAACTATCTTTGACCGCAGTTTCCTCTCGCTTCGGTCCAAAATAGCAATCGCCCCCTCCTCGTAGGAGCTATGCGGCTGGAGATCGATGTCCTCCACAGCAATGTGAGAATGAGCCAAATTATTTCTAAGGTATTTCCTCAGCGAGGAAATATGGAACACATCGTGAATCCGATGCAAATGCTCCGGTAACCCAAGTCTATACGCAACCGGTCCGATCCGCTCAATAATAGGAAACGGCCCCACATAACTTGGTGCCAACTTCCCTTTCTTCCCGAAACGCATAATCCCCTTCATAGGAGATACTCTGAGCAAAACCTGGTCCCCCACTTGGAACTCTCTGAAAAATCTCTTCGCATCAGCATAACTCTTCTGCCTGTCTTGAGCTACCCGAATGCGACTCCGAATCAACTCAATCCTTGTCGAAGTATCCTGAATCACTCCCGGCCCAAGCAGTTTGTTGTCCCCCACCTCTAACCAACATGCTGGGAAACGACAAGGTCTACCGTACAATGCCTCAAACGGAGCCATGCCAATAGTGAATTGATAGGAGTTGTTGTAAGCAAACTCCACCAGTGGAAGGTACTGCTCCCATCCACCCCCGAAGTCAATAATGCACATGTGTAGCATGTCCTCCAACATCTGATTTGTGCGCTCTGTCTGCCCATCGGTCTGCGGATGATAAGCCGTACTCAACCGCAATTCCGTGCCCATGGCCTCCTGGAAACTCTCCCAAAACCTCGAAACAAATATCTTGTCTCTGTCAGACACGATGTTTAGCGGCACACCGTGAAGTCTCACAATCTCTGAAATGAAGAGCTGGGCATACTGTCCCGCAGTGTAATCAGTCCTTACGGTAAAAAATGAGCGACCTTGGACAACCTGTCCACAATTACCCAAACGGAGTCGTGACCCCTCTGCGACGTAGGCAACCCCGTAATAAAGTCCATGGATATGCTCTCCCACATCCACACCGGGACCTCCAATGGCTGTAGTAATCCTGCCGGTCTCTGATGATCCACTTTTATAAGCTGACAAGTGGCGCATTTCGAAATAAACTCAGCGATATCTCTCTTCATACCGTACCACCAATACTGGCGTCTCATGTCTTGGTACATTTTGTCCCCTCCGGGATGTACCACGAACCGTGAGCCGTGCGACTCTGCCATCACCTCGTGTCGCAATTCCTTTCCTTCCGGAACTACCAATCTCCCATTGAAGCGCAATCCCCCATCTGAGCTAACGGTATAGGACTCGGCTCCCTCTGCTAGTAATCGAACTATCTGCTCCTGACAGAACGAGTCATTGGCCTGTGCCCGTACTTCCTTCGTGACAATCTGCGGTGTAACTGTCATCACAGACATGAAAGATCGGGCCACTGCATCCTGGTGTCCCAATTCCTTCCACTTAGCCTTCCACACCTCTGCCACCTCATCTGCTGGCCTACGGCTCAACGCGTCTGCCACCACGTTAGCCTTACCCGGGTGGTACTGGATGTCGAACTGGTAGTCTTTCACAAATTCAAGCCACCTACGCTACCGCATATTCAATTCCTTCTGCGTGAATAGGTACTGTAGGGACTTTTGGTCCGTGAACAGTTGGAACTTCTCCCCCAAAAGATAGTGCCTCCAAATCCGTAGGGCAAATACTACTGCTGCCAACTCCAAATCATGCGTGGGGTAATTCTTCTCATGAGGCTTAAGCTTACGGGAAGCATAAGCTATGGCCTGTCTCTCCTGCTGTAATACACCTCCCAGTCCTTGCAAAGACGCATCGGTGTAAACCAAATACTCAACTCCCGGTCTCGGCAATGCTAACACAGGTGTTGAGGTCAATTTGTCCTTCAATTCATCGAATGCCAACTGACAGGCATCATTCCATATGTATGGCACACCCTTACGAGTCAGATGTGTCAAAGGACCTGCTATCTCCGAGAAACCCCGAATAAACCTCCTGTAGTATCCTGCTAAACCCAAGAAACTACGAATCTCAGTCGGTGTCGTGGGCTGTCCCCACTCCCTCACCGCTGATACTTTCCCCGGATCAACAGATATTCCCCGGTCGGAAATAATATGCCCCAAAAACTGGACTTCCTTCAGCCAAAACCCGCACTTCTCATATTTTGCATACAACTCGTTCTGACGAAGTGTCTGCAAAACCTGCCTCAAATTCTCGGCGTGCTCCTCCTTTGTCTGGGAGTAAACCAGAATATCATCAATGAAGACAATGACAAACTGGTCTAGAAAATCCCTGAACACTCTGTTCATCAAGTCCATAAACACAGCTGGAGCGTTGGTCAAACCGAAAGGCATAACCCAAAACTCGTAAGAACCATATCTCGACAAGAACGCAGTCTTCGAGACATCCTCCTCCCTGATATGCAACTGATGGTATCCCGATCTCAAGTCAATCTTAGAGAAGAAAGAAGCTCCTCTCAACTGGTCGAATAAGTCATCGATTCGAGGCAACGGATACTTATTCCGTATCGTGACCTTATTCAACTCTCGGTAGTCCACACACAATCTCAGTGAACCGTCCCTCTTCTTCACAAACAGAACTGGAGCGCCCCAAGGTGAGGTACTCCTGCGAATAAAGCCCTGACCTAACAGCTGCTCTATCTGATCCCGTAACTCCCTCATCTCAGCTGGAGCCATACGGTACGATGTGCGTGCTATAGGTCTCGTACCCGGTAGCAAATCTATAACAAAGTCTATCTCCCGACTGGGTGGTAAGCCTGGTATCTCCTGAAACACATCTGAATACTCCCTGACAACTGGGATAGAATCTAAAGGAATCACTACCTCCTTAGAGGTATCCTCCTCAATGTAATACAGATGAGCGGTCGATCTTCCCTCTGGGCGAAGCATCGCCACTACAAACATCTCTTGCCCCGGAATGGCAAAAACAATGCTCCCGCTGAAGCAATCAATCATGGCCCTATAAGCTACGAGCCAATCCATACCGATAATCACATCGTGAACATGCATGTCTAACACTAACATGTCTGCAGGTAATACCAAAATACCAATCCCTACTCCCACTCCCCGGCATATAAAGAATATAAGTGACCCACTCCCCAATGGTGAGTCGACACACGTCACTGTGCTCTCTGCCGTAGCTAACAATCCTAAAGCTTTCGTGAAGTGTGTAGCTATAAAACAGTGTGTAGCACCCGTATCAAATAACACCCGACCCATAGTGCCATAGATAGGAAACGTACCCTCAATCGCGGGCGGTGCCTGTGGAACTGCAGCCTGGTGAACGTTGTAGACACGTCCATACTGTAGCTGCCCCTGCTGAACTGGGACTGCTGGAATTGGTGGCAATGCTGCCATCTGTGGCGGTGCAGGAAGAGCGGCGGGAAACATGGGCCTCTGTGGCTCCTGGAGAGCACCCTGCTGCTGCTACTGTGGGGCCCTGCCCCTATCAGGACAATCCTGTCGCTTATGGCCAGTCTTGCCACAAACAAAGCACTTCCCTGGGAAGTTCCCTCCTCTTTGCCCCTGCTGTCCCCGGCCCTGGTGACCGTTACCGTTCCTCCCTTGGCCCAGCTGGCCCTGATGAAACTGCTGCCCATTCTGCCCCTGTTGGCCCTGATGGCCGGTTGGACCCTGATGGCCCTGACGAAAACCTCCCTGTCCCTGTCTGTAATTCCCTGACCGGAACCTCTTATTATCCCCCTGCTGGGAGCCCTGCTCATTCTGTCTCTGCCCCTGACCAGATTGTGCCCCGCTGGCACCATGTCCTCCAGTCCTGCCCTGATGGCTAGACTCCCCCGACCGCTTGCCCTCGGCCATATGAAAACGGTGGTCCTGGCAGTGTAACAATGCAGCGTTAACCACATCAGAATACGTGGCCAACGAAAGGTTCCCTAGCAGATGCTGACGGATCCTCCAAGTCAACCCGTTCGTGAACTTCTCAATCTTCTTCTTCTCTGTTGGTATCTCGTCTAGAACGATATTCAACAGATTTGTGAACTCGGCCTCATACTCGGCCACAGTTTTGCCCTCCTGCTTCAAACTCATCAATCTCCTCCTCATTTCCGTATGAACAGCTGACGGAAAGTACTTGCGGTCGAACCGCACCCAGAACTCCTGAATCGTGAGAGTATCCCTCTCCTCCATGGTGGTAATAGACTCCCACCACTGTAGCGCAGATCCAACTAGCTTGAAAGTAGCTAGCACCTGCTTCTGGACGTCCGTGCACTCATACATCCTCAAGTGCCTCTGCATGTCCTTCCTCCACTGGCTCGAGACTACTACATCTGAGCTACCTGCAAACTCTGGCGGATGCGCTTTCTGAAAAGCGTCACATACACGCTCCCAAGCATACGGGAATGCATTAACCTGCACTGGCGCGGCAACCGGCGCCTGTGGTGGTGCCTGCTGAACAACGGCAATCGCGGCATTTACCGCTTGAGCTACTATAGCTGCAACCTCAGCGGCGTTCATCATGCCCTGAACTGGAGCGGGCTGGGGTTCGGGCGTTGCATCCCTGGGAACTCGTCGTGCACGTCGTGGAGGCATCTGAAATAAGAATGAAGTTTATAAGTTCGCAGTTATAAACTTAAAATAGCTGAAGAACGTAGCATACACAAAAGAGTACAACAGTCCTAAAATATAGGGCTCTATATCAAAGAAACGTAGCGGAAACATAATAGCCGTACAGATCCTAAAGGACACTAGAACCTGATGCTCTGATACCACCTGTGACACCCCGACTAATTAAATACCGGGTAGCTACTCCTTTATTAAATTAATTCAAAATGCCAAGTTGGTCCAGTTAATAGCATCACTGTTGAAAACGTTTTAATGATTACTAACCACCTAGTATTTAAAAAGTAAGTGTCAAATTTTATTTAAAGTCTGATTAACATGCAACAAGTGTAATGAAGAAATAAATAACACCATACACCATACTGAAGTAAAACGAATAACCATCACATAGTGTAAATAATGTCTGGAGGAAAACTCCTCACTACAAATCCCACAACTGAAAAGTAAACTGAATACTGAAACAATACATGCTAAAGTCTGAAAACTGAAATGTAAAAGATGCTCTAAATAGAAATGGGCAACATGCCCTACACTGATAGATAGTGACTCTAGAATCCAAAAGATAGAAGCGTCTACAAGCAAATCCCTGTAGCTTCCACAAACAGCTACAGCTCGTCACCTGAATGAGTATCCTATGCTTGGTGTCCTTGTGGCTGGGCACCTAAAATGGTTTTACAAGAAAAAGATTTGAAAAGCAAACGGGTCAGAGCCCGAATGTGGAGTTATTTTAAAAACCTGCAAGTGCTTTAAAAACATTTAAAACATTAAATGCAAAGTACATGTTAGGACGTACACTCACATGATATTCTCACCTCTCGTCTAACTGTGCACTCCTAACGTAAGTACCCATCTATAACGACACAAACCACTAGCTAAGTGACATCATCTCTAGCTAGACTATCATAGGTCCTACCCATATTACTCGGTTCTAATTAACATCAAAATGCTCGTAATTAAATAGGGTTTTAATGTAAACTCAGATGCTCAAAATGCAATATATATCACTATAAGTTAACTCGTTATATTATTCTCGAAACAATACCGTAATTATATTCACAACATTAACATGAAGGTTCTTATTAATTAACCGTATATTATTCACAACATAAATATACAATATAAGCACCCCGAGAACTAAGCTGTGGTGCACACATACTCTGCTATCCATCCCGGTACATCACGTACATAAGGATTACATATTCCGAATCTCTCAGGAATAGTACACAGATAACAACATCACAAACAATGGAGGCGAACACAGTCACATCACATGGGTCACGCACATACCTACGCTCCCACGATCAGCGAACTTATTAATATCCCAATAAGTCTTTCTATGACCTATGTTCATCAAGGTAACCAGTCTAAATCCGGGCAACACAAGGATTAGAGGGCCCTAAGCGAACGCAAACCTCCCGTGATAGAAAGTATGGTAGGTATGTCATACACACAATTCATATACCAATACTAAGTTAACACACGTCTTAGTAATATCGTAGTTTAATCATAGTACATATCGCATCCTCGTACTAACTTATAATATCTACACTTATTTTATTCCGGTTCATCATCATACGCGCCATAATCTATTCTCACGTCGTAGTAGACACTCACGTCTCAACCCAAATGGTTCATTGAATTAAATCTCTCGTATATAAATTTACTCCTCGTAATAACCCAAAAGTCCCAAATCTATCCTTACATCATCAAAGGAAGGTTATCTATATCCTCGAACAAGTTTACGGGACTCCAAAAATCAAAACAGTCCAAAAAGGACCAAACTGTCAACTCGTTAGAAGTCTCGTTCGAACGAGGCTGTTCGAACGAGATTCCTCTGCCAACTCGTTAGAAGTCTCGTTCGAATGAGGCTGTTCGAACGAGATTCCAGTTCGTTCGAACGAACTGTACCTTCTAACGATATCTCGTTCGAACGAGATATCGAACGAAACCCCTTCTCGTTAGCAGCGACTGGTCAACTCGTTAGAAGCTCGTTCGAACGAGTTCGTTCGAACGACCTGGGTAGGGGCTTCTAACGAGCTGCCAGATTCGTCCCAGATTTTCTAAGTTACGTTTCTCACCATTTTTAACACCTCAATCCTTCTCCAAAGATCGTTCTAACAGAGTTTTAAGTCCTCTAATCATACTATAACATGCTAAGGCCATATACTAACATCTCTTAATACATTAAAGCATCCTAAACATCATTAAATCACAAGATTTTTATACTTTTCCCCAATTTTATCAAGAACATGAACCCTAGATTTATATCATCATCAAATACCAGAATTTAATTCGTTTTAATCTCTTCTAATCACAATTATTATGAGAGAAATCATCTACCTATCATTCTACATGCAATTCTCTTCAAAATTTCCAAGTTCTAAACTCCAAACTACATGGGTTTTCATTCATCTTTCAAGAATAATTAAAATTCCTTAATTTCTAACATGGAAAAGACATTATCTGAAATTAAATGGAATAAAGTCACTTGCCTTGATTGTCTCTGAGTTTGGTGTAGGTTTGATAGAGTTTTTCTGCAGAATTCCCTCTCTCCAAGCTTCTTCTCCAATAGTGGCTTAAGGTGGCTAGGGTTTGATTTGGGAAACTTAGAAAACTCTTCTAATAACCTACGTAGCCTCCTAGGTTAATATGGTTTGGTTAATGGGCTTAGTGGGTTAAATCCACATAGATTAAAACTCCCAATTTTCGTCACTTTTAATTCCTCAAAATGTAAAATTACCAAAATACCCTTTAAGTTGCCGGTATGGCCTAAAAATACCCCGAGACCCAAACTACACCCCCGGCTAGTATTTTCTGACTATCTTGACCCTTACGGACGCGTTGGCGCACTCAAAATGACCATACGGTTTATAGATTTTAAATTCACTTTTTATAATCAAAATATTACACCGTGACGCGGCGGTCCCACGCGTCTCAACAAAATTTCTAAAATGCCGTATATAAATCTCACGACAACTTTTATAATACCAAATACATATATCAAAACATGTATGCACATAATCAAATACCAACTCGCATCTCGTTAGTATTTATAACCCGGATTAATTTCCAATTAATACGCATTTAATTAATTAATCCCAAAAATAAATATAGCCAAAAGTACGGGGTATTACAGTTGATCTTCAGTAGACTTATTCAGCATGTCAAGCTCCATTTTTAGCATTGATAACTCCAACTCGGTGGACTTCTTCTCATCATCATACGCCTTTTTAGTGGTGACAAGAGACTCTTGAGACTAATCGAAGGCCTTTATCAGGTCGTTTTTGGTCTTGACCTATTTAGCCCACCTGTCAAGCTTGACAATAAAGTCTTGCACAAACTACAAATACAAGAGGACCACAAGTCAACATAGCGATCAAAATTTGGAAGTAATCAATTCAAAAGTTATTAAACTTACCAGAGATAATGCATGCGCGGCGTGAGAAGAAAGATGATCATAGGTCAGCCTATCGATATGCTCTTGATCTAGTGCCAGAACGACCCCCCTCACCAGACCACGGGCTAAAGACGGGTTCATGGACACCGACATGGTTTGGTGTCCCTTCTCCAAGTTAAGGGCATCCACATTCCTAGTGGGAACATTAATAAAATAGGAGGGAGTGGATTTGTCCTTCTTCGCCTTCTCCTTATCGGGAGAATCCACAAGAGTAACGATATTGGAGGGACCTCTAACCTCCTTCCTTTTGGTGACCTTTTCCTTTGGGAAAGTGGGGATATCAAAATCGTCCAAAAGAGTAAGGCTTATCTTTCTTGGAGTCGTGTTGTTTGTTGTGACACCCCTCTTATTAAAATAAGAGGTGGACAGCCCGATACTCCAATAAATACAGGAATCATAGATGGTCCATTCTTAGCATCACTGTCGTGAAAATAAAAATAGGAGATAACCATCAATTATTTTAGAAAATGGATGTCAATTTAATTTGTAAGTTTAAATAAAACCATTTAGACAAACCAATTTTAAAAGGTGGTGGATATAAATAAAGACAGATGACATTTAACAATCATTCACAACACAATAATCGAATAAGTTGTCGGTTAACAGACTGGTACAAAACAGGTTACACCGAGTATTAAAGTTAAATACAAACAATATATACAACTATAAAACTTAGGCAACACGCCCGAATCTATCGACTGATCATAACTAGATTATACAAAAGAGTGATGTGTCTATCACAAAACTCCTATAACACTCGCAAAAATCCTATAGCCCCTAGACACTAGGAAGGAAATATCAAAACGGGCATTCTTGCGGCGGAGCACCTGGGCGTAAAAGAAAACCACACAAGATAGAGAAATATACATGGGTCAGGGCCCGGTTTGATATGATAAACATGTGAATAAAATACATGACAGTTATGAGTTGTTAACATCATAATCAAGCTTAACTCGATCTTTGCAAGAATAATAATCCTCACCTCTCATCTAAATGCACAACCTAGTGTAATGTCATTTATAATGTTAACTATTCATTAATGCAAGAGAAATAACTCAAATCCAACTTAATAAGCTTACATTTCAATTTTGCACAATATGACTTCACAAGTCCAATTCCTCATTCGAAAACTTATTTGGAACAGTTGATTTATAAGATGCTTTAGCCATTTATAAAATGTCACATTCGTGAGAATAGTTATAATCACAATATATAACGATTCTAAGACCATCCTTCCGGGAGTCACCCCACTGGATGCACCCCTAAATAGCTATCATCTTATAGGGCCTATAACCAAGACCACCTGGGCACCCTAAATCGCGTCGTGTGGGAAGCGTCCATATACCTTCGATAATGAGTCATAATTATACCCGAAATTACCTCACTTCGAATAAAACAACAGCACAATGTAACCACCGGTCCTATGGCCGAGGACTATATTCACCCTGCATGCACTAGCCAAGTGGACTTCACCTCATTCGCGCAACTTCCCTTATGATAGCATTTAGAGAGGTATGTATGCAAGTAATAATTCACAAGATATGCCAATTAAAAGTACATTATATAATATCCGGAACCATACGTGTTTAACAATATAAACCACCACGTTCACTATCCCCCAACTAGTTTCCAAGAGTAATGACCTCCTTATGAGCCATCATGTGTAACTTACCTCATACCAATCTATAAAAGTCCAAAACTATGTAAACCTACTTTCCCTTAGTCCTAGGCTAGCCTACTAAATAAAGAAACTACCTTAACATCCACTAAATAGCCACCGAAGTAAACCCGATTACCCCCTTCTAATCTAGGGTCTTCATATTCCTAATAAAAGACTCTATTACGCTATTTTACTTCATAATAGAAGGTTCCCAGGCCTTAAACCTAAAAGAATAAGGGCTAAAAACTAACTTAGAAAAATATCCTAAAACAACAGGAATTCCGAATCGATTCACCCTTGATAACGAATCGATTTGCCCTAAAAGCGAATCGATTCAACTAGAATCACCAACTATTTGTCTCATGCCGAATCGATTCGGTCGAAACCCGAATCGATTCGGCTGCCCAGACCCGTAGCCACCCTTTTAGCGAATCGATTCGCTAGGGAGGGCGAATCGATTCGCCCTGGCAGATTTTCCAAGTTGGGGGCTACTGGTTATACGAACCCTAATTTCCCAAATCCCATTTCTCTTCCATCTAATCAACACCAACAATCAATAATCCCACCAAATCAATCCTACACAACCACTAACTAATATAACCAACACAATTCATATCTAAATCAATGTTTAAGGGTTTAAACACCAAAAATCATAAAAGCCCATAAATGGTTTACACCTCCAAGAACACAACCATCAACACAAATTATTCACCCTAAATCATATAATTGCAAGTTAGAAACTTGCCTTAGGATCGTAGTCTCGGATTATCTTCCGGTAGCAACAAATTCAAGCTCCAATCTTCAATTCTCCCTCTTTTCTCTTCTTTTTCTCCCATATTCTCTTTCTCTCTAGGTTTAAGACATATAAATGAGAATAAATGTTTTTGGAAGACTTAAATGCCCACTAACACTAAACTCCAACTTTAAATGTTACTACACAATTAAAATGACTCGTAACAACATAATTAAGTCATGACCGGTCAAAAGTACCCGGAACCCAAAAATACAACATGATACTTATTTTGACTATCTTGACTATTTTCGGACTAACAGTGCCCTCTAAATTGGCATCCGGGATAACATAAATTATTTCATGTTCCAACATCATTTTAATTATCAATAATGATTCCATTTGAATAAAAGACATACCCATCGCTTAAAGCACAACGACGCAATAAAACATAATATGATGCTATTTACATTCACTTAACAGTAAATATGCAAAACTCACTAAATATTATCTCTTAAATCACTTAAAATAATATTTACTCCAACTTTCTTTATTTTATATAATTAACCTGTATGGCAAATTAATATAAAAACAATTACTCAAACATAAGGGGTATTACATTTGCCTCAGTGACAAGGATGATATTCACATTCATAGGTTCAAAAGAGGATGGGTTAGAAGCTCTAGAGGACCTCTTACTAGTTGAAGGGACTAGTATCTCAGGAATAGAATCCATATGCCTAGCTGTAAAGATGGACGTGGACTTGGTATACTCAAGAAAAAAGGAGGCCGACCTAGGGTGTTCTTCACCTCTAACCAAAGGCCTTATTATCTTCTAAACCATAATAATCTCCTCACAGTTGAAACGAGAAGGCTCCCTTTTCTTTGACTTTATCCAACCATCAACAAGCAACGACATAATTTAAAGAGAAAGTATCTCCAACCTATTACCCTCCCATTGGTAGGGCACACAAACCCTCTGTATGATTCACCACCCTCACGAATGGGTGGATATTGCCAATTTTTAACAATAAATCCATGACCCTAATATCCCTTACTGGATTGAGGAAGATTGATGACTAAAACCCTATTCATTTTTCTTTCCTTCAAATAAAAGGCATTGTCATTCATCTTTTACCACGGATATCAATATCTAATTTTTGGATCATTTAACCTATGAACACCATTAATGATCCTCCACGTGTGTGGAGAATAATAGGAAGGAACCGCGTGATAGAATTCACAAAATTCCAAGAAGAGTTAATTGGGAGGGAACGTTATACCCCTTCGGCCACTGAGATATTATGAATTCAGTGACCACCTTCAACGTCATAGCAATCAGCCGGTATATCAGCACACTCTAAAGTTACCCAATCAAGAATGGGGTATTTGCCCCTAAATTCTCCTAAAGTTCTACCATTCCTGACATAAACGATTTTTCTCAAATACAGAAAGAAAAAGCGGCGAAAATGAGGAAAACTAGAGAATTATAGTAAGAATGAGAAAGCGAGAATTCTATGGATTGATTCGTATATTAGGCGAAACACATACAAAATCATTTTTAACAAAAATTTAATTTGAATTAATTTAGTGTGCATCTAAAGATATGGTCCAAATCAAATAAATCAATTCAAGCAGTCAAATACGCGATGAAGTAGAAAAAAATCCCTTTGGGCAAAACTTTTAATTCAGTACTATACAAGATTCGACAGACACGATACGACTTACAAACTACTTATCTCACTAAGTATGATGTGCGGTTCTTCAAATCTTCTACAGTAACGGCACAGTCTAACACCGCCCACTTGAAATAGTCTTCCCTCGGTACCCACCGATAAGCCTTCTTCTTCAGCAGTAGAGCCTTTGCTCCACAAATTAGCAGTACAGATGAAATCTAGGAGGGTTATTGTGTAATACCCCGTACTTTTAAAGATATTTAAATTACAAAGGTGGGCGTAATTTGGTAAATTGAGGAATTACTGTGAATAGTAATTATGGAATTTATGAGTGAAATTGAATAAATTAAGAATATAAAGTAAATAGTAAATATTAGTTTGTAAGTGCCAGATTAATATTTACATGGATTATTTTTAATTACATGTCGCAAGTTGGGTAAAGCGACAAAGAAAATATTTTAAATTGGAAAATACGCATATTGAACATGTTGGGGCAAAATTAATGAATTTTAGTTAAGTACCTCGGATGGAGATTTCGACTGCGCCATTAGGTTCGGAATGGCCGAGATAGTCAAAATAGACTACCCGGGGGTAGTATTTGGGTTCCGGACATTTTTGAACTAGTAGGGGCTCGTAAACGGGTACACGAGTCATTTAACAATTGGGCATTTACCCAATTTCGGGTTTAAAGACTTAAGCAGTCCCCTTTCCCTTTCATTTCTGCCCTAAGAGAGAGAAGAGAGTAGAGAGAAGGAAGAGAAGAAGAAGAAGAAAGAAAAGAAGAAGAAGAGAAGGAAAATCCGGCCAAATTCGCGGGATTCGACTCGAGAACGTCGAATTTATTCCACAAGGCAAGTGTTTAACTTGCATATTGATTTAGTGTGTTAATTTCTCATATTGTAGTTGGTGTAAAACTAAAGATTTTTGGGTTGAAATTTCGTTGATCAAAGGGGTTTTCGAAAGATTAAAACGGATATAACTCGATTAATACCCAATTTGAGAAACTTGAAATTAATTGAAATTAATTGTTGGATCTGGGTTCTAGGATGATTGGAACCCTTTGAATGTGTGTATTTATGGTTATTTGAGGTTGAATGACGATGAGAGAGGAGATAAAAAGCTTAGATGTGTTTTAATGGAGGTTTGGATTTTTGGAGAAGAAGGTGGATAGTGACCAGCCCACTTCCGGGCTATTTCGGACAGGAATACAACCGATTCAGCTCTCGGTCAAAACACAAAAGTTGTACATAATTTTGATACGGCCGCGTGGACGCTGACCGCGTATTTTTTTGATTTTTCTTCGAATTGTTATGATTTTTACAAGATGGCAGTTCCGGGGTGAGATCACCAACTCGGAAATGCACTCGGAAATTGGAAAAATAAAGGCTAGAATTATTTGGAGATAAATATTTGGGGTTCCTAAAAATAGTGTGGGGACTTCTAAATATTTTTTTTTAGTAAGGCGTGTACCTTGGGTTAGTTGAAAGTAAAATCCAAGATTTACCCAAATAGGGGTGTTCGTGAGGAAAAATACTTAAAGGGGTATTTAAGTGTGATTTGAATGTTAAATAAGGGAACATGTATTGGGGTAGTGTTTTAATTGTGTGACGGCTTGTATTATTGTGAATGAGAATATTCAAGGTTATTGGCTATCGTTACGAGAGTTTGGAGATTATAGCCATAAAAGATTGAGAATAGATAAATAATATATATCGGTGTCGTTGGTATTGTCATCGTGCGGTGAGAAAATATCGGAAATGATGTATTGAGGATTAATTAAAATTGATTAATGCGTAGGATATTCGAGAGATAAATATACTACGTGGGAAATTTATTATACGGGTTGTGCGTATGCTCGAATGTTATTATATACATGGGTTAAATAATTACCTATGGGGAATTATGTATATGTGAGAGAAATACCTATAATTATAATATGGTTGTGTGAATACCTAATTGATGATATATGTATATAGGTGGAATGTGTACCTATATGATTTTTTATTATGTGTATGACATACCTACCATACTTGCTATCACGGGAGGTTGACGTTCGGAAGAGGACAATCTTATCCTGTGTTGCCTTCGGGGGGATTTTAGATTTGGTACCTCAAGAACATAGGGCTGTGAAAGGCTTATTTGTGAGTTGATACGTCCGCTGCTTATGGGAGCGTAGGTATGTGCGTGACCCGTAGGTACGTGAACTATGTTCGCCTCCAATACGTGTGATTTGTATTGTTACAGGACCTGAGTGATGTGGAACGGGTAATCCTTTTTGTACGAGATGTACTTGGATTGGATATCAGAGTATGAGTGCACCGCAGCTGAGGCTAGGGGTGCTATATATCTATATATGTATTGCGATTAACATATATGTGTACTTGAGATAATTCACGGATGCTTAGTAAATGAGAATGACTAAGCCACTTATATTATAGTTCGGTGGATGATTAATATACTTGTTGCGTATAGTATACTGTTGATATATATGAGATGAGATATCATATAACCTAACCTTGTATAAAGTGAAAAGAATGAATAAAGTGTGATATTACTTCCGGTAGATTTATATCCGGATTTATATGAATGCGAATAATAGGTTCTAATGAGAACTATTAATAAATACGAGATGGTATAAATATGTTATGTACTGAAGGCCTAATGGATCCCGGTGATCAACATTGTCACGTAGTAGTGTATCGGGGGGGTTCCTTATTTGGATTTCGCTTCGCGAGACACCCCACGCACGAACGTAACGTAATGTTGGGAATGGGGAGAAGTTTAGTCCTTAGTACCCGAATCGATGAGGTTTATTAGAAGATGGGTAATTACATTAGTTAGGTAGGGTAGCTTAACTAGGTTGTCTAAAATGGTATGCGCTAGTTGTGCACTGTTAGAAGAGGGGTGAGGTGTATCTCATGTGAGAGCGATACCAGTTTAAAATATGAGAAATAACATATTTTAAAATATGGATTTTATGCACTTGCTAAAATAGTTTCAACAATCGGGCTCTGACCCATTTTCTCTACTTTTCCCCTCTCTTGCTATATATATATATATATATATATATATATATATATATATATATATATATATATATATATATATATATATATATATATATATATATATAGGTGTCCAGACACAGAGACGCCTGGATAATAATTCATTCGAGTCAGACGTTTGCTGCAGCAGCTGTGGATGCAAGCAGGTTTATTGTAGACGCTTCCATCATTGAGATCTAGATAGGAGGTATTGTAGTCATATTCGGGCTAATGGCCCAACTGTACTCATTTATTCATTTACTGCCTTTTGTGCGGAATTCGATTTGGTTGTATTATTTGGACCGAGTGTTCGGTTATTTTACTTTATTTTATTTCAGTTGTTGCATATAAACTGTTGTCCTTATTGTATTTGGATGGTTTGGTTAAAAAGATTAGTTAATTTAAAATTTTGACGTCGGCCTAATAGGATATTAGTAATTATTTGGTTTTCGACAGTGATGTTAAGAATGAACCACATGAGACTCCTGTTTTAATTTGATATAGGAGTGATCGCCCGGTATTTTATTAGGCGGGGTGTCACAGGTGGTATCAGAGCATCAGGTTCTAGTGTCCTTAGGAATCTGTGCGGACGTACTACGCTTTCAGCGTTGCTTTTGATTTGATATAGAGCCTTATGATTAGGATTGTTTATATCCTCTTGTGAGATTTCGTTCTCCTGCCATTATGTAAGATTATAGTAAATCTTTTGCGCGCTCATTCGGGATTCGTGCGCTGATTGACGAAGGGCGACCATGGAAGTCCATTGTGAGGGCAGGAGGAGACGGGGCTTAGTTAGAGCTATAAGTTGATGTTGGAAATGAGGATCGCGGTAAAGGTCATTTTCCTTGCGGCATTGTCATTGATTGCTGCAATGACTACTATAGGATAATAGTTATAATTATCTATGCACCACTATAGTAGAGAATGGTGCTAAACTTGAATTTCCCAGTGAAGTTAGATGGGGATAAAGCTTAAGAGGTCTTTGATGAGGATCGTGCATTGAAGTTGAGCTAGGCGAAAATAGTGTAACTTCACTTCTAGGAAGTTGAAGGATCGAAAGCTTGGGCCTAGAGTTGGGTATGGAAATACCCATATGTGAAAATTTGAGGAAAATTTTTTCACTCGTTGGAGCAATGTGAAATAGTGGGAATGATGGTCACCATATATAGAGGAGCATAATATTTTGCTCATAAATTAATCTTACAGACGGTTTTAAAATGAAAATTCCCGTGATTTACAATGAAGTGAATGAAGTTTCTAGGTTATTCACATAAGAATCGGTCAGAGACCAACGGTGAATAAAGAGTGACATGGATAAGTGAAGTTAGTACCGGAGTAAGGTAGGTACAAGGGAGGAAGAGGCTTCTCCAGTGGAATGATAGACTCACTAGTAATTGGACTTATGTAGAGTGAGTTATAGTTATTTTAGTGCAAGGTGTGAAATATGCAAAAAAAAAAAAATTAAAGTTGTGAGACTTTGTGATTTTAAGAGTCAAATGGGATAAAGACTCTTGGGATTCGAATTGAAATTTTGGATATAATTGGGATACGAGCTAGTTGTGATAAGCTTACTATTTATTTATGGTATAAGTAAGTGAATACTTATAGGATAAAAATCGAATATGTTTATTCGGGAAATACGGGCTAATGTTACGAGAGATATACACGATTAGCCGATTATATTGTATATATACACGAGCATATTGAGACGTATATGTGATATGTTTAAATATATATGTATGTGATTGGTATATTTATATGAAACATACCCCTCTAGTGCTATCATGGGAAGTTATGCATTTTGGGTGAGGCCCCTGGCTTGAGGAGCAGGGAGCGTATAGTCTCCAGGTCATAATGTCCATTTTATATTGTGTGATTTTTATCAGGAATGAGACGTGGTGGGTATGCTTCGTTCTCATTTCCTCGGAGGAACTATGATTGCTTCCCATTCATTGTGATTTGGTTTTTACCAAGTCGGTGCGATAGTCCGATCGCTGGTACCCAGGATGATGTGTGAGTAATTCCCTGGAAGATGATAGCATTGAGAGACTGCATCCATTGAGTTATAGCTCTGAGGGATGGTTATTTATACTTATATAGTGTGTGATATATAAGTATGGATATACTTGATGTGTATAGTATAATGTATATATATTTATTTAAGATGTGAAACATATATATACGGACATAATAACGCATGGAATGCGAGATAAATGCTGGATGAGCTCGCCTTGATTACTTGTTTAGATGAAAATTTGATGAGGAGATGTTTCATTACCATGATTTGAATGCATGGGGACCTTATAGATACAATTTAAGGTATGCAGGCTTTATTATTGAGCTGTGAGTTTAAGCTCATTGTTGTTTGGGCTAAGGACTTAGTGTTAGTACAAGCGCTTGGTGGTGTGGCTCCTGGAAAGAATTAAGAGTTTTGACCACATTTTATCGATAGGAGAGATGGGATTATCCGAGTGGCATATTTGAACTAGCGAACCTCCACGACCGACAAAGTTAAGTAATAGTGTATAGGAGGGGTTCCTTGTTTGGATTTCGCTTGCGAGACGCTCCACGCATGAACCTTAATGACGTCGGGAGTGGAGAGATGTTATATAATGCAAGGATGCTAGTTTTGACGATAAGTCACCTAGTGTAGAGCAAACACTATCGAGTGAGATCCGTTTGATGACGGTATAATCATATAGAGTTATAAGTGCTACGGAGAAGCACTGAAAATTATTCTCTCATCGCAAGTATGTGGGTGAGTTAAATTTCGAATTATTCGGGTTAAGGGATACCCATGTGTTAGTACCAGGCCAATGAAATGAGGCCCATTATTTAGAGTGAGTGTGATGTATCAAAACGTTTGCAATGGTGGTGCATATATGCACGGATGATAGGGGGTATGGGTACCCTGATTAGTAAATCCCAAAAATGTCCGAGATTGAAAGATGTGAAAATATATATGTATAATATATGCCTGAAGGGCGGCTATAAACAAGGTTAAACGGTATAGCGTATTGAATGTCGTGCGAGAATGATGATAATGCAAACATTTATGTGCAACGAGACCTAACACACCCGAGATGGGATTGAAAGGTTGTGGAAAGTCATTTAAAAAAGTACCTCTTAATGAAAAGGTTACCCAATTTATTGTGAGAAAGTGGAGCGGGGTCTTACTCAAGCGAGTATTGAAGAGTGGCTTGCGCGTGACTGTATGGTTAGCATACTCCAAGTAAAGAAGGAGTGTATGTAGTACCAAATTCCGGAAAAGTATATGATAGTTAATACTTTAATTATTCGGCATAGGGAATATACCTTGTAGATTACAAGAGAGATAGTAATCTGAATATTTATATAATACGTAGCGATGAGAATAAAACACATATGAGAAGTGTACAATTAGGATGGGAATATGCCTATGAATCTTAATAGGATGTGTGTATGCCTATTATGTGATATTATTATTAAGAGCACTAATGGGTGATAACCCCGGGGGTGCAAGAACATTATTGATTAAGTGCGCTAATGGGTGTTAACCCGGGGTGCAGGATTAATATATATATGTATAGGGATGATGTGACTATATGTATATATATATGGATTTACGAATATTTCTACTGTGTGAGACTAGTAGATATGGTATTAATAATAAATACTTTACGCTAAGTGGTCTTAACAAAAAGGGTGCAAGATTCGGGAAAATATATAGAGATGATGAGACTATATATATGAGCATACGCCTTGAGATGGGTGGAATACAGTGAGAGACCATTGTGTTAGGCTATATCTAAATTTGGTTAAGCTAGGACGTAATGTATATACCGATCCTAGAGTAGTGGTACATGCTATATCTGAATTTCGAGGACGAAATTCTGTTGTAAGGGGGGAAGTATGTAATACCTCGTACTTTTAAAGATATTTAAATTACAAAGGTGGGCGTAATTTGGTAAATTGAGGAATTACTGTGAATAGTAATTATGGAATTTATGAGTGAAATTGAATAAATTCAGAATATAAAGTAAATAGTAAATATTAGTTTGTAAGTGCCAGATTAATATTTACATGGATTATTTTTAATTACATGTCGCAAGTTGGGTAAAGCGACAAAGAAAATATTTTAAATTGGAAAATACGCATATTGAACATGTTGGGGCAAAATTAATGAATTTTAGTTAAGTACCTCGGATGGAGATTTCGACTGCGCCATTAGGTTCGGAATGGCCGAGATAGTCAAAATAGACTACCCGGGGGTAGTATTTCGGTTCCGGACATTTTTGGACTAGTAGGGGCTCGTAAACGGGTACACGAGTCATTTAACAATTGGGCATTTACCCAATTTCGGTTTTAAAGACTTAAGCAGCCCCCTTTCCCTTTCATTTCTTCCCTAAGAGAGAGAAGAGAGTAGAGAGAAGGAAGAGAAGAAGAAGAAGAAAGAAAAGAAGAAGAAGAGAAGGAAAATCCGGCCAAATTCGCGGGATTCGACTCGAGAACGTCGGATTTATTCCACAAGGCAAGTGTTTAACTTGCATATTGATTTAGTGTGTTAATTTCTCATATTGTAGTTGGTGTAAAACTAAAGATTTTTGGGTTGAAATTTCGTGGATCAAAGGAGTTTTCGAAAGATTAAAATGGATATAACTCGATTAATACCCAATTTGAGAAACTTGAAATTAATTGAAACTAATTGTTGGATCTGGGTTCTAGGATGATTGGAACCCTTTGAATGTGTGTATTTATGGTTATTTGAGGTTGAATAAAGATGAGAGAGGAGATAAAAAGCTTAGATGTGTTTTAATGGAGGTTTGGATTTTTGGAGAAGAAGGTGGATAGTGACCAGCCCACTTCCGGGCTGTTTCGGACAGGAATACAACCGATTCAGCTCTCGGTCAAAACACAAAAGTTGTAGATAATTTCGATACGGTCGCGTGGGCACTGACCGCGTATTTTTCTGATTTTTCGTCGAATTGTTATGATTTTTACAAGATGGCAGTTCCGGGGTGAGATCACCAACTCGGAAATTGGAAAAATAAAGGCTAGAATTATTTGGAGATAAATATTTGGGGTTCCTAAAAATAGTGTGGGGACTTCTAAATATTTTTTTTTAGTAAGGCGTGTACCTTGGGTTAGTTGAAAGTAAAATCCAAGATTTACCCAAATAGGGGTGTTCGTGAGGAAAAATACTTAAAGGGGTATTTAAGTGTGATTTGAATGTTAAATAAGGGAACATGTATTGGGGTAGTGTTTTAATTGTGTGACGGCTTGTATTATTGTGAATGAGAATATTCAAGGTTATTGGCTATCGTTACGAGAGTTTGGAGATTATAGCCATAAAAGATTGAGAATAGATAAATAATATATATCGGTGTCGTTGGTATTGTCATCGTGCGGTGAGAAAATATCGGAAATGATGTATTGAGGATTAGTTAAAATTGATTAATGCGTAGGATATTCGAGAGATAAATATACTACGTGGGAAATTTATTATACGGGTTGTGCGTATGCTCGAATGTTATTATATACATGGGTTAAATAATTACCTATGGGAAATTATGTATAGGTGAGAGAAATACCTATAATTATAATATGGTTGTGTGAATACCAAATTGATGATATATGTATATAGGTGGAATGTGTACCTATATGATTTTTTATTATGTGTATGACATACCTACCATACTTGCTATCACGGGAGGTTGACGTTCGGAAGAGGACAATCTTATCCTGTGTTGCCTTCGGGGGGATTTTAGATTTGGTACCTCAAGAACATAGGGCTGTGAAAGGCTTATTTTTGAGTTGATAAGTCCGCTGCTTATGGGAGCGTAGGTATGTGCGTGACCAGTAGGTACGTGAACTATGTTCGCCTCCAATACGTGTGATTTGTATTGTTACAGTTCCTGAGTGATATGGAACGGGTAATCCTTTTTTGTACGAGATGTACTTGGATTGGATAGCAGAGTATGAATGCACCGCAGCTGAGGCTAGGGGTGCTATATATCTATATATGTATTGCGATTAACATATATGTGTACTTGAGATAATTCACGGATGCTTAGTAAATGAGAATGACTAAGCCACTTATATTATAGTTCGGTGGATGATTAATATACTTGTTGCGTATAGTATACTGTTGATATATATGAGATGAGATATCATATAACCTAACCTTGTATAAAGTGAAAAGAATGAATAAAGTGTGATATTACTTCCGATAGATTTATATCCGGATTTATATGAATGCGAATAATAGGTTTTAATGAGAACTATTAATAAATACGAGATGGTATAAATATGTTATGTACTGAAGGCCTAATGGATCCCGGTGATCAACATTGTCAGGTAGTAGTGTATCGGGGGGGTTCCTTTTTTGGATTTCGCTTCGCGAGACACCCCACGCACGAACGTAACGTAATGTTGGGAATGGGGAGAAGTTTAGTCCTTAGTACCCGAATCGATGAGGTTTATTAGAAGATGGGTAATTACATTAGTTAGGTAGGGTAGCTTAACTAGGATGTCTAAAATGGTATGCGCTAGTTGTGCACTGTTAGAAGAGGGGTGAGGTGTATCTCATGTGAGAGCGATACCAGTTTAAAATATGAGAAATAACATATTTTAAAATATGGATTTTATGCACTTGCTAAAATAGTTTCAACAATCGGGCTCTGACCCATTTTCTCTACTTTTCCCCTCTCTTGCTATATATATATATATATATATATATATATATATATATATATATATATATATATATATATATATATATATATATATATATAGGTGTCCAGACACAGGGATGCCTGGATAATAATTCATTCGAGTCAGACGTTTGCTGCAGCAGCTGTGGATGCAAGCAGGTTTATTGTAGACGCTTCCATCATTGAGATCTAGATAGGAGGTATTGTAGTCATATTCGGGCTAATGGCCCAACTGTACTCATTTATTCATTTACTGCCTTTTGTGCGGAATTCGATTTGGTTGTATTATTTGGACCGAGTGTTCGGTTATTTTACTTTATTTTATTTCAGTTGTTGCATATAAACTGTTGTCCTTATTGTATTTGGATGGTTTGGTTAAAAAGATTAGTTAATTTAAAATTTTGACGTCGGCCTAATAGGATATTAGTAATTATTTGGTTTTCGACAGTGATGTTAAGAATGAACCACATGAGACTCCTGTTTTAATTTGATATAGGAGTGATCGCCCGGTATTTTATTAGGCGGGGTGTCACATATTGAACATGAAACTGTTCTTCTTGATTTGATAAAGTGATCTCTAAATTTCCAAGGAGTTTGGATAATATTTGGAAGAGTTTGATCACAAATGGAACTCTAAAAGGGTGTGGAAAAGGTTGTAAAAGAGTTCTTGAAGACTCTAATCCCGCATCTTCTATAAGGAAGTTTGTTATAAAAGGATAAACATAAGAGATTTAGATCAGATTTAAATAAAAAATAAATTTTTGCACGCTCATTCGAACGACTTGGTACCTTGTTAAACGACGCACCTGTTTTCATTCGATCCGACTCCCAACGACCTATCGAACGACATTCCAGTGAATGACAAAAAAAATGTTTTGTTCGATCGTGGGAACCTCATTTTAAGGACCTCGTGTAACTTGTTCGAAACGAGTTGTCAACATTTTCGAAATTTTCTTCATAAACATTTAATATCATTTTGAAATGCAATCTCTTAAAAATGTAAAATCCCCTAAAAAAATAAAGGCTTTACTAAAACTACTAAAACTTTTTAAATGTTGTTGAGACGAACGATTCTTCAATCTTCCAAAAGTCTTCAACTTTGTCTTCAAATACGTAGAAAGTCATGAAGGTGCAGTGTACGATTAACGGGATGGAACGACATAAAAACTTGGATTGTGTACATATTTGGTAAAAAAAATTGTGTCGTGTCGGTATTTAAATAATTTATGCACTGCGATGTCGTGCCGCATTTTAATTTAGTCGTGTTTGTGTTTGATTAAAAAAATAAGATTACGTGTCATGTCGTATCATGTCGCTTTTATAAGGGTCATGTTGTGTTAATTGGGTTGCGTACATAATTTGGCAAAAAAATATTGCGCCGTGTTGTGTTAGATAAAAAAAACATGATTTTGTATCATACCGCATCATGTCGTGTTTTAATTGGACCATATTCGAGTTTGGTAAAAAAAATAAGATTTCGTGTCTCATCGGTTTTAATACGGTTGTGTTCGTGTTAGTAAAATAAGATTCCGTGTCGTCTCATTTTTAATTGGGTCTTGTGTGTAACATTTTATTTTGACAGTGTTCGTGTTTGGTAAAAAAAAAAATTCTTTGTTTTTTAATGAGGTCATTTTTTTTTTTGTCGAAAAAAATACGAATTTTTAGTCGTGTTTGTGTAAGGTTAAAATATAATTTTATATCGTGTCACAATTTATTTCGCTTGTGTTCGTGTTATGTAAAAAAATCGGTGTCGTGTTATTTAAGGATCACGAAAAAAATAACTTTTCTTATTATATAATAACAATTTTTTAATAGATTACGTATTTTTAAGACTTCAAATAATATTGATTATGGATATAGGACAAAAAATATTTTGTTTTTATTTTTAGTCCATATTTTTAAATTAAAGGGACACGTGGTATGCTGTGATTGGTTAACGTTTTATGAATATGAGATCGTACCAGCGGTATTATTAAAAAATAGGGACTAAAATTATAAATAAAATATTTATTGTTCTATTTTCAAAATATATATTACAATAACTTCAAAATTTATAAAGTCTCTTTTTTTAATAATAAAAAAAAGAGCTGAAAAATAAAAGGTAGATATGAGTGGGAGAAAAAGTTTTGTTCAAAACAAATTTAATTGGTTGTACAGGGAGTGGAAATGAGAGGACGGCTGATCAATGTTTATGATCAAGGATGAAATTGTCATTTACCTTTCAAAGTTGAGAATTGGAGCGTAGGAAAATTTCAAGGAGTGCGACCAGCGCTGCCCTCTATTAAATATATGTTTATTTTATGGAAACAAAAAAGTCAAATCATTATATTTTGTCTTATTCCGTAAGTATGGGTTACGGATTTTTTTGTGTGTCCGGCTCTATCAATTAATGCATTCGTCGCTGAGATCAATGACCCGTCAAAAATCATCTTGAGTGAACAGGACGCCTAACAACGATGTCACACCATCATTTTATGCTTACACCAGTCAGGCAATGAACCATCTCCATCGCTACCTAAAGAGTTGAGAATGAATAATTGCATGGATTACCCTTGAGCTTTAATTTTTTGCGTTTTGAGAAATTATGATATAAGGGTCCCTTTGATACACATTCGGCAAAAGTGTTGGCATGACACAAATTTTGCCTAAAGACAAATATTTTTTTCTCACATTAGTCTATCAAATACGAAATCAGGTAAAACAAATTTTTTAGGGAAAAGATTTTAATAACACATTTTTCGTCCATATTAACATATATAATAATAAAAAATATGTTTTTTTTAATTTTCGTCCCAATTTTTATTTAATAAAAAAACAGTTTTTTCGTTTCTTTTTTACTTCCCGTTTTTATTTATTAAAAAAGTAACAGACTATATATAAAAAAGTTTTTTACGGCAAAAGTATTTATTAAAAACAGTTTTTACATTAAAACAGTTTTTAATTTTAACATTAAAACAGTTTTTAATTTTTTTTACATTAAAACAGTTTTTATATTAAAATAATTTTTTACATTCAAACAGTTTTTACATTAAAATATTTTTTAATTTTTTATATTAAAACAATTTTTAAATTAAAACAATTTTTTACATTAAAACAGTTTTTACGAAAATACAGTTTTTACATTAAATCAATTTTTTACATTAATTTTTTTTTTATATTAAAACAGTTTTCACATGATTTTTTTTTTAAAATTTTTTACATTAAAACAAATTTGTACATTAAAACAGTTTTTTACATTAAAACGTTTTTTTACGAAAAAACAGTTTTTACATTAAAACAGATTTTAATTTAAAACAGTTTTTTAATTATTTAAAACAATTTTTAAAATATTCATAACAATTTTAAAAATATTCATAACAGTTTTTTTAATTATTTAAAACAGTTTTTAAATTGTTTTTTAAAATATTAAAAACGTTTAAGAAGTTAGCAAATTTGTTGACAAATATTTCTCACCCATATAGCAAAGCAAAATTTGCCAACATGTTATGCATAGAAGGTGTTGTACATTGGCAAATAGCTTTTAGGCAAATTTTGCTATCAAACATACCAAATTGTAGGCAAATGTCATATTTGCCAACTTATTTGTCATTTGCCATGACAAATAATACTATCAAACGGACCCTAAATCATTTTTACAATTTTCTCCAGTTTGGGATCACAAACCTAAACGAAAGAAATGCGAAGTGTGACAGATTTATATCGAATGTGACGATTTGAGTGCCTAGTCCTAAAGTTATGTTATTTTCATATTTTTGTTAATATATATTAAATGTAAAAAAATTACTTAAATAGTTGTCCCAAGATACGATATATATGTATTTTTTATAGCATTATTTTGACAGTGTCAGGAATCGAATTGGGGATCAAACTTAATCTACCCTCAAGACTGTTCTAATGACAGTATTATACCAATGGCGCAAGAGGCTTGGTTCAATATATATATATATATATATATATATATATATATATATGAGAAGGCTCACCTACATCATGCTCTATACATCATCCATGCATCACGCTTAATTACAGGTCCTAATTTTTTTTTTTTCAAATTTTATATTTTTCCCTTGAAATTAACCTTCTAATCAACCCATATGCAAAAAATTAGGTCAAAATAGATTTTGTAACTATTTTTAAAAAAACCACAAAAAACTGCTAAAGATACCTTATTTATAAGGGTCTGTGCCAGCAGTTTTTTGTGGATTTTTTAAAAATAGCTACAAAATGTATTTTGACCTAATTTTTTTCATATGTGTTGATTGGAAGGTTAATTTGAAGGAAAAAATATAAAATTTGAAAAAAAAGTTTTCTAGGGCCTAAAATTAGGTGTGATGTATGGTGTGATGTATAGTGCATGATGTAGGTGAGCATTCCTCTCTCTCTCTCTCTCTCTCTCTCTATATATATATATATATATATATATATATATATATATATATATATATATATATATATACACAACAGTGCTCTTATACATACTTCACGTATTTGTTTATTTTCGAACTGTTATCGTGGCATTCTATTATGTGATATGTGTTGTGTTTTGAGTTAGTATTTGGTACAATTATTTTGCTCACTCAACTTAGTATGCTTGGAATTTTTTTTGTTTGACAACAATTTGTATTTAAGTTTTTTTTTTAATTCTAAATGTGATATTTTCAGAGCAGGCATATGAGTCACATTTTTTTAGATTCCTTCTATGTCGACTCATGATTATCACGTGTCAGCCGCAACACGCAGATATGACGTGTCGTGATTTATTAGTGCTGCTTACGAGGACCCATATTCATAGCACAATAACATTTTTTTTTTTAAATTCTGAATGCGATAATTCAAAATAGGCATACGAATCACATTTAATATTCTTTTTAAATCTAAATATGATATTTTTTTTTAATTCTAAACGTGATATTTTCGGAGCAGGCATATGATTCACACTTTTTTAGAGTCCTTCTCCACCGATTCATGATTTTCATATGTCAGTCGCGGCACGCAAACATTACGTGTCGCGATTGTGCCGCTGACGCGGACCCACATTCATAAGATAATAACATTTAATTATTATTTTGTTAATTTTGAATGTGATAATTTCAAAATAGGCATATGAATCACATTTAATATTTTTTTAAATCTAAATATGGTAATTTCGGAATAGACATATAAAAGATTCACTTTTAAACATTTTTTATTGGCTTGAGTTATTTATTTTATCAAAAGATCAAAAAGTAGAAATTGGCCTCATAAACATATTGAGTACTATTACTTTGACAAGTGCCTACTCTATTTCACATCATTTGTATTATTTATAAAGAGAGAGGAGAGAGATAACGTGTTCCATTATATTAGGAGAAAGTTGAGATACTAACTAACATATGTGGAGTTCGCACATAATATAATACAATAATATCGTATGAGAGCAAATTTGTATATATATATATATATATACTAGCGGAATGCTCGTGCCTGAAGGCACGGAGAAAATTTTTCATAGTACTGAAATCATATATATTGAAGTCAAAAAAATTCTTGTTATATCTATAAATAGTGTATTCATGGCTTAGTCGTGTATTTTCATGTTATATCGGATGTCAAAATTGTTACTCGTGTTACTCGTGTCATATTGTGTTTGTCGTGTCGATGGCACGACGATAAATTAACTCTCGAATATTTTTGGTTTTATAATACAGTTATACCCATGCCGATGGTGCGGCGATAAATTTACACCCGAATATTTGTGTTTATTGAACAATCACACTCTCATAAATCAATTTTCTTTCAACATGTTCCTAAACAAACCCAAACACATGCGCACACTCAGCACCCTTGTACCCATTTCCCCAAACCTTGCTACCTTACACCTGTTATACCTCACACCCACCACAACACACGCAGACCACGAAGCCACCAACCAACCACGCAGACCACGAAGCCACTCCCCCTGCCTACTTCTTTCCCTAGTTGAAATTGCACCTACCAAAAGTAATTAAAATTCCAGTCAATATTACAAAAGACAGCACATCCTATTTCAATAAAATTAATTCAGCGTCACGGGTGCTAAATTATGGTACCACAACAATATTGTCATATACACTTAAAAAAAACACAATTGTCATAATTGTTAGTGCGGATGATTATATATATATATATATATATATATATATATATATATATATATATATATATTGAGAGAGAGAGTCAGACTCTCATACATATCAAATTTACATACCGCTGGCGCGACCCATTTTGATAAATGATTTTGAGTTGAATTTTTTTATATGATATTTAAACATTTCGGAACACCCATATAAAAAAAATCAGGTCAAAATAATTTTTTACTATTTTTAAAAAATCAATCAAACTTTCACAACTTTTAAAGTACTTTAAAAGGTGTGAAAGTTTGATCGATTTTTTAAAAATAGAAAAAGATGATATTTTGAGCTCTTTTTTTATATGGATGCCTTGAAATGTTTAAATGCCATATAAAAAAATGGGTTATTTTGAGTTTCCCCCCCGCTTTTGTGATCAGTTTTGCAATACGCCCCTATTTTGTTAACTTTACATCCAAACCGTTAGTACTATTTACATTGTCTGTTTTCCCCCCACTTTTTTGATCAGTTTTGCAAAAGACCCCCATTTTAAAACAATCGAAAAAAGTCCAAAAAAAATTGTAAAAAAATAAATTTTTTTGGGGGAAAATAGAATTAAAATATTTTTTAAACGATTAAAAATTCGTTAAAACCATTACATTTTTTTAGCTTCAAAAAATAGTTTCTTATAAAAAAAAAGTTTTTTAATCAAAAATTGTTTTTTCTTAATAGAAGAAATCTATTTTTTATACCGGGTTAATTGTTTTATAAAAATGAAAATTGTTTGTTAAACTAATAAATAAAGTATAGTTTTTTTTAATAGCACAAATTTGATTTTTAGTAAAAACAGTCTAATAATGTAAAGTTGTTTGCAATAAAAATAATTTTTTTATATAAAAACAGTTTTCCAAGGAAAACATATTTTTATAAAAAAAAAATAGTTATTTTTATAGACAAAACAGATTTTGTTTAATCTAAAGTATAAAAATAGTTTTTATTTAAAAAACAACTTTTAAAATAGTCAAAACAACTTTTAAAATAGTCAAAACAACTTTTAAACAATTTTATTAAAAAATAAATTATTTTGTCTATACAAAAACTGTTTTTAAAAGCTAAAAAAAATGTAACGGTTTTAATAGTTTTTAATAAAAAATATTTTAATAGTCTTTCCCAGTTGAAAAATATTTTAACAATTTTTGTATATATATATGTATGTGTGTGTGTGTGTGGTGGGTGGGTGGGTGTATATGTATATGTATGTATATATATGGAATACAGTTAAAATATTTTTTTAATTGTAGTACAATTTGTTGAAGTCACATACATTGTTTTATACTATTTTTGACTTCTTTTATATAAAAAATATATGTTTGGTATAAAATCAAACTTTATTTATATTTAATGTTTTAACTGTTTTCTATAAATAAATATTGGGTACAGTTTATTAATGAGAAATTATAATAAGAAAATATTTTTTTAATATAAAGATTGCCATTAATGTGAAATGATAATAAATAATTTTTTCGATTTTTTTTTAAAAATGGGGGTCTTTCGCAAAACTGGGCATAAAAGTAGGGGAAAAACACAAAATGTGAATAATACTAATTGTTTGGATGGAAAGTTAACAGAATGGGGGTGTATTGCAAATTTTTAAAAAAGTGGAGGTATATTACAAAACTGGTCACAAAAGCGGAGCAAAAACACAAAATAACCCTAAAAAAATTCAACTCAAAAATAATTGTTTCACTATTTTAAAAAAATCAGTATGTAAACTTTGGTATGTATGAGAGCGTAATTCTCTATATATAAAAGTGACTATTAGCACTGCAACCAATTCTAAAGACAGCCAATTTTGATACTGAATGTCAATTATACCCTTAGACTTACAAAATTTAAATTTTCACTTTTTTTTACCACGAATAAAAACTAATGTATTTCAAAAACGAAAAAAAATGTATTAAAATTTTAATAAGAATCTATTTTGAAAATAATTTTTTTTTACTTTTCACAACAGTTGTTTTGTCCCCTTTTCAATAAAAAAACTCATAATTTTTTAAAAGATAACTCAGTTTTTTAATGTAGGATCTCGTTTTTATTTTATTTTATTTAATGTAGACTATTGTTCTTATTTTTGTCATTAAAAAAAATATTTTTTTGAGCTTTTTTTTACATATGTTTTTTTGAAAATTTAATGTGTTAAAGACACTAATTGTTAGTGTCGCTAGCGCGAACCAGCATCCATTAAAATAAAAAATTATTTGGGTCGCATTTTATTTGGACCGAGATCGTGTTACTTGAAAACGAAAAAATTCATAATGACATTGTGTAATTTTTTAAACCGCGAATAATTTTTAAAACGTTTTTTAATATTTAAAATGATTTATTTTGTAAAAACAACTTTTATTTTATATAAAACAATTAGTAGGCACACGCATGAGGAAACATGGAGGCAGTGAAGTACATAATATATCTATGATTATTATAGCCATGATTCTGCAGAAGGCAGCAGCTTAGGCCATCTGTAGTGGTAATGTGTAAACTGAGTACGTGGAGATGTAAATTTAGATTGTTTTGTTTAGATTGTTAGTCGAAGTTTTACGCTGGGACAATGCAAAATGGGGACGTGGCGCCTATTGGGCGTTAACCTTTTTACCGCCCAGATCTGGGCGACAAACATATTACCGCGTAGATTTTCAGAAATTATTTTAGGCGGATAATATATTAAAAAAGTTAATCTGGGGGTAATCTTTTTAACGCCCAGATTGAGCGGATATATGTTTAACGTCCAGAACGCATGGGGCCCACTTGCACATTGTATATCGGCTGTTTAGATTTACATTTCCTTAACCTTTTCTCTCTCCTCCAACTACACATTTTGTTACCCATTGTGAGACAGAAATGTGTAAAACTACACATTTACACTACCCACTACAGATGACCTTAATAATTGAACATGGAGGATTTGACAATACTGCAGGATTTGACAATGATGGCCTGAATACCAAGTCTGCAAGAGCTGATGCATATCTGTCTAAGACAGATAAGACACGCGTGGGGCCCAAGGAAATTTGTCAAACCATTTGGGTGTTCTAAGTACAAAAACATATATATATTGCTCGAGTTGCCCAGGTAAAAAAAAAACATATCTGATTTTAAATACAAAACAGATGCATTAAATATTGTGGACTAAACTAAACGGACATAGATAAAAATGTTGGGCCGATTAGCTAATGCCCAAAGCCATTTTGCTCCAAACATTCATTAACTTCAAGAGTTAATATTTACCTGAAAATAACATAAGAAAGAGAAATTGTGGATGAAAAGAGAACTTTTTTATATTAACTTCTCATATCTATACAAAACGTAGACGGCAAGCTTTTATACACGGTTGGGGTATGTCAAATACCCAGGAGATATTGAAATACCACAAGTTACCGAACAGATGCACTTTGACCACCTAGGAGCCTAAATAATGGGGACTAATATCGTCTTATTTGCACAATGAATGCGCCAAAGTCATGTTTCTAGTCATGCAGGGCTGTTTGTAGGCCCTATCTTCATCAGGTATGTCAATTCATTTTATACCTGCAAGTTTAACACAATAGAAAATAAGAAATTGAAAAAACAATATAAACATTTAACACAACTATTGAACACTGTAAAACTCCATGAAAACGTAAATTTAGAACAACTTTTATTCTCAAACAATATCAGTCATTAGTACCCATAGTGTTGGACAACTAATATGCATTAATTTAAAACATTACAAACTAATATCAACCCACATAATCTCGTGACTATTCTATCTATGGGAGATTATAAAAATGAGGACCATGGTTTAACTAATCATATCATCACCGAGGGAGAGAAAAAAGCAGTCAATGTTTAATATTGAGACAAAGAAAAAGCTTCAAAAATCTTAAAACACTTTTTTTTTTGGACCCTTGCAACTAATAATCAAGTTCTATCCACCCAATGTGAATATGAAACCTCAAGTATAAAGAAAGTGCAGTTGAGTGTTTAATATTGAGAGAAAGAAAAAGTTTCAAAAATCTTAAAACATCTTTTTTTTTCTGGAGCCTTGCAACTAATAATCAAGTTCTATCCACCCAGTGTGAATATGAAACCTCAAGTACAAAAAAAAAAAACTTGGGGTTTGTTAATCTTCAGAATCATTTTGGCCAATCATTCTAAAAACAAATAAAACCCAATCAGGGACCCAAAAATAAAGTGAAAGTGTTGGCTGGCTACTACAAATAAATTCTTTAGAACTTAAGCTCATCGAATTAATAATACATGTCAAGAAAAAATGAATAATCATTTCAACTGATAATCTTAACATGAATCTACCCTAATTGTTTTCTCACTTTTCAACATCTAAAATATGAATAAAAATAGTCCATGAGCAAAGAAGAGAAAAATAAGTCTAATAAAAAAAAAACGTAAGCAAACACATATCTTAAGTGTAGTAAAGCCCACTTAAAAAACACAAAAATATGACAAAAGAACTTCATATTGATCACATCAAGTATTCTCTCTGAATACAGTCACAATAAAAACCTTGCCATGGCCTTAACATTTAATCAAACGAAAGTAACAAACTAAATTCATGAAAATAATCACTTAAACAATAAACGGGTCAACTTTCAACTTAAAAAAAAAAAAAAATCAAAAATATTGCAACGTAATAAAATTAGAACATTATCATAAAACATATCCAAATGTATACTTGCACTCATTTTCTCAATAAAAGATAAATAATATCTTACAAATTAATAAACCCACAAAGCCAAATTTGGACCTAATTAAGGAGAGCTTTAGCTCAAGATTAAAAATAAAAAAACCCACAAAACCCACAAAACCCACTACCTCTCATGCTTTTCCGAACCTCCTTGATATGTAACAACATCGCCATAAAAAATTTAGAAACTAAAATGCCCTAAAACTCAAGCTCCACAAGGATGTAAAAACATTACAAAAATGTCCTAAAACTCAAATGACAATTTAACAAACATCATATCATATTCCAGGCCACACAGTGATGTAAAAACAAAAAAACTCATCATTTCATGGCCTTCACATCTGATATAAAAGAGTGAAAAGCTTCAAAAACCAAACCAAAAACATTCAACAATATAAAATATATGCTAGGAATTTCTTTTGCTTTTGTCATCCATACCTCGAAGCCACACCGGGAGAGCCTGAAGAAAAAGATCAAAAAATAATTAGAGAAACCCACATACAAAAATAAAGTTAAAGAATGACATCCCAATAATTTTTTTCACTTATAAATGATGAATTTTGACATCGTAACTGTGTATTTTGTCTGTAGATAGAGATGCAAAAAATGAAGCTCAACTCAGTACCACTACCAGATCTTTAGTGGTAATAGACTTATTATTTACCCCCAAAGTCGGGCCAGATCTGCCAAGGAGGTTTGGAAATGCAGTGAGAAAAATAGATCAAAATCCACCTTTACCCACCTTGAGCTCAAACAGTTTTATCCAAATATATTCTCTACCTTCCCATCCCATTGTTGCTTTGGTCCAAATAATACTAAATAGAAAAAACTTCAATAGAAACTAAAACATAAAGCATGCGATTAAGAATAGAGAGTGGATAGAGAGAAGCATACCTGTGGACCGGAGCTATGATTGCTGTGTAGACAACTCCAAATCCGGGGACAAAACGGCCAATCATGAGAAATGCGTAGCTGGTGTGGAAACATATCAAGAGTGCTCTTGCAAACATTATACCCATATACAACTCAAAACCTTGAAGTCTGATAGGGAAAAAATCTTTAAAAAAATACATACCCAAAAGAAAATATCTCAAATGCATACCTTATCACTCCAAACAGGCCAGGAGAAAGAGAGGTTCTTTCCATGTATCTTCTCACTCAGCTAGAGTTCCATGTCCCCACCATAGATTGTTGGTCTGTTGATGTGGTTTGAGGGAATGGGGGTTGTGGGATGGTGGGGGAGGGGGAACGACTGGGGTGGGGGTCGTATCGCCGCTGAGTTGATGTTCGTCCTTGAGCTCCTACAGTGGGTTAGAGAGAGAATTGGGAGATTAGATGTTTGGCTCTTGTGTTATGAAAAGATTTCAAATTTGAGTAGGAGAGATCCGAGATTCTTATTGGGTTACCTTTTTTGTTGTGTTACGAAAGTAACCCTCTATTTGAATTAAAGTAAAAAAAATTAGGAGTAAAATGAGAGGGAAAGTAAATTTCTATGGGATAAAATAGTAATTATAGTTAGAGTATAAAATAAGGTGTAGGGAGGTACATAATATTATTTTGTAAATATTGATCTCACCCTCCATTTCACGCCTTGGTGGCTCCATCCCAACCCCTGTTTAAGTTATCAACTTATGGAATAGTAAAAACATTATACTCCTTATTATATAGATATATATATCTTTAGATTATTTTTCATAAGCGATCTATATCCTCAAATATGATATTCTTTATAGATCATTATGCATTCTAAGATTCATAGTTACCAAACTTAAAGTTTTTGTTATCCACCTTATTGTTTAAATATGTGATGATTATTTAATATGATGAGTTATATGAAAGCAATTCCTGAAGAAATTTGTTTCATTTTAAGGGCATCAGAATACATGGGTGCCATATTATTAAATATTGAAAAGTAGTGTTGCATTATTTATATTGTTGAAAGCCCGAAGATTACACTAGCAAAACCCTCATTTCATTATTCACGTGGTTATTGACACACCCCAACCCAGTTACTTAGAATTAAGTTTGAAAGTCAAAGTGAGTCAAACCATAATTAATCTAACCAAACCATAAACACGAGTTTTAATTTCAGAGTCATCATTGTAAATCCATATAATTGAAATACCTTTTTACAACATCAGAGTAGTCATACTTATACAAACTTGCTTGAAGGATAATTTAACTTAATTACATCATTTACATTTACACAAAATCATAGTTTCTCCCATTCCTGGCTAACCCAACCCGACTTCCTAGATTTGGCGGTGACATCGTATTACCTGAAAAATGTGAACATAGGAACCATGAGCAAAAATAGCCCAGTGAATGCATCACTACTAAAATACTGCATGAATTTAAATTCAATAAATCATGTCCATATACTTATGTATTAACTTATCCGGCTCATTAAAAATGAATGACCAACTTTTCCGAATCATGATTCACATATCCTGTCTAAATAGACAATTCTCCCCCATTCCTGGTCGAGGAGTAACCCCTTGTCATTAATAGACAAATCTCCCCCATTCCTGGTCGAGGAGTAACCCCTCATTTCGGTAAACCGAAATGAACAATTTTATATTCATAACATTTTGATCATATTCATAACAGTATACAAATACATCATTCCAGTGAGTACACTCACCTTGGTTGACAACTATGTATTCACGTTTTCTTCTGGTGGAGCTGAACTGGGTTGATTAGGCCTTACACCTGTCAATCCAACTAAATCAGTACTTAACCTCAATCATAAATATTATCCAAACATAATTATGTAACTTTCCATGACCATACATCAACAATACAATTCCAATTAAGTCACATTCCATAAAACATAGGTAAAGGCAAACAATGATGTACATATTGATAAAGTTACGGACATTCAACCGTAGGAAGTACCTTATGAGTAATTTATAACCAAAGTCAAGTAAACATGAAATTATACTCCTCAATGTATATACACATGAAATATGTATTCAAAGTACCCTTTGTAACGACGAAATACAAACATTTATTCAAGGGGTATCCAGTATGGCCTGAAATTATTGTACTACATACTTAACCATCCTATGTTCCTAAATTGTATAAATGCAGGGGTCCAACCTCATAAATATGAAAACATATATGAATATACTATCCAATACAAGAGACGGTGTAATTTTTCAAGCTTCCTAGGGTAAGTTATGACCATTTCTCTACAACACAAGAAATCTGCCCTACAAGCTCCTCTATTGATCCTTCGAATTCCCAGAATTTTCATAATTTTTATACAGCATAAATTTCCATGATTTTCAACACACTTTCATTAGACATACTGAATAGTACATAATTAAAGTTTCATAATATTTGGACCTCATTTTCTATCTCAAAATCTTGACTAAACTCAGGGCATACCGAAATCAAGTATACAAATAGCAACTATGTACCAACTTGAAATCATCATTACGGACTAACCACAAGGAGATAAATTCTAATTTTCAGATATGATATGAATATATGAGTCTAATTTCATTTCCAATTGGAATTTCTCAATTCCAGTAATCACACAAATAGATATGCAAGTTTAAATACAAGGGGTTTCAATACAAAGCAATTTTAAGGGTTTCTACACTCAACTTAACATAAGCTTGCATCTAACCATACATATACATAAAGGGCTGAAACTTTCGTAAACTTATGATGATTTATATCATATAAATCAGTAATATAAGATAAATAACAAGAATTACAATTAGGATTACCTTCAGGGCTCTTTACGTAATTTCTACGGATTTTTCTACACTTTTTCTCCTCACTTTTTCTTCCTAAGCATCAACTTTCTATTTCTTCAAGCTCACAACACTTGAAACTGAACCTAGGTTTTGTTTTGCTGAAGAAACATGTTATAGGGGGGTTTTTAAGTCGGCCAAGGCTGCCTCCCAAGCCAACCAATCAAATTAAACCATTTGGTTCAATAAAAGACAATTTACCACTTAAAGGAAATGGACAGCTTTGCCCTTTGTTCGTAAATTCGGTATAACTCTTTACTCGGGAATCCATTTGATGATCCGTTTGTTGTGTTACAACCCTAACTCACATGCCTACAACTATCTAGTTTTCACCTCAAGTCATTTATAATGTTATAAAGGTCAAAACTAGTCTCTAACAGGAACATTTCTACCGAAAACAACAAAATTTGTGTTTGTAAATAATTCGACCTTTCATGATTTATGAAAGTAAGATTATAATAAATATAATCACTTAACATTAGATATACTAATATCACATTATTCATATCACATAATATAATCATGATTTAAATATAATTCATCATAATTATATTCGGGTTGTCACAGTTATACTATACCACATTTATTGTTGTAGAATTCCACTTTCTAGGTGACTACATCTCCTTGGCTCAATTAGGTAGTATTATACAACCACCATTTTGATCACCTCATTTAAGCCTTAAAAATTGCAAATGATATCCTGTGATTTTGTTCGTTCAAATTCTAGGGCATGCAGTACTTAAATCATTGGGGCCTCATGTGTCAAATAAAATTTATGATAATCGAATCTGAAGTTTTGATTGTCTAATTGACACATTGTAGACTAAGAGTCCCCCAATTATTTTTGTGATATAAAGAGCCATTATCATTATTGTGACCAGACATCTACAAATTGTTATTTGTATTTGAAATATAATTTTTCCTAATTAATTTTGAAAATATAAGTCTTCAAGTTCTCATGGTATTTCTAATTATTTGGATCTGAAGCTCTAACAAAAATATACCATACATCAAAACTTGAAGTTTTGATTATTCACGGGGTATAAATTTTGAATGTTCTTAACTAATTATTTATAATTTGGACCCGAAGCTCCAAAAATATATCATATTTATTATGATTAGTTTTAAAATAAATTGGATATTAGAATAAGTGTTTTTAGCTTCTTGTGTTTTTATTTTCGTTAATAAATGAAATGTCTTTTTAAATACTATTATAATGATTAAAGGTCCCTTAAATATCCCATTAATGGTTTAACCATTAAACTTTTGTCCCTTGACCCTTTTCTTCTTTTGAGTATTAAAATTTTCATTTAATAGTATTTAATTTTAACTATGCTTCACATTAAGAAAATTTAATATACATTGAAGCCTTGAAAATGTGTAGAGAATGTGAAAAATTAAGACCCTCATTTTCTTAATAAAGAGGTTTGATTATTATTGGTAAGAGTTAATGAAAACATTTGGCACTTATTTGGAAGATTCCTTAATATTTTTACCCCTAATCAAACATGAAGTCTTTTTTTAATGTCCTTTGAGATTTGTAATAATGAACTTAAAGTTCAACAATTTTTGGGCTAAAAGTTCTCACACAAAATAGTAAAAACTTGAAGTTTTATATGTAATTCGGACAAGGCACTTCGTGAGTTATTTTAACATATGACCTGATGTCCTAGGTTTTAATTTGATAATTTATATGAACTCGAAGATTCATATAAATTTGATATTAAATTGAGAAACTGAAGTTATCATTACCGTTTAAATGAATAGTAGTCATCATTACTTTTGTGATCCATAACATATCCTCAACTGTTTCTTTTATTTATTACATACTTTTGAAAAAAAAAGATAAATATTAGACCAAGCCCTAATTTTTGGTGGAAGTTAAAGGTTTATTATCTTGTTACCTGTTTGAAACCTATTGTTTCTTATTTCCAAGCCCGAAGTCTCTAAAATATGGTACGAATATGAACTTTTGATTCATCAAAAGTTCTTTGTTTTAATTGTTCAAATTTTCCTCCTTAAAATATACATCCTGATTTGATATTCGTATAATTAAGGTTTTTGTGCTTAAACTTTAATGATTAAATTATGATTTCTTATGATACAAAGTCATGAAATGCATGATTTTTAGAAACACACACACACACACACACACACACATACACACACACACACACACACACACACACACACACACACACACATATATATATATATATATATATATATATATATATATATATATATATATATATATATATATATATATATATATCTTTGGATTATTTTTCATAAGTGATCTATATCATCAAATATTATATTCTTTATAGATCATTATGCATTCGAAGATTCATAGTTACCAATCTTAAAGTTTTTATTACCCACCGCATTTTTTAAATATGTGATAATTATTTAATATGATGAGTTATATGAAAGCAATTCCTGAAGAAATTTGTTTCGTTTTAAGGGCATCAGAATACATGGGTGCCATATTAATAAATATTGAAAAGTAGTGTTGCATTATTTATATTATTGAAAGCCAGAAGATTACACTAGCAAAACCCTCATTTCATTATTCACGTGGTTATACTATACCACATTTATTGTTGTAGAATTGCACTTTTTAGGAGACTACATCTCCATGGCTCAATTATGTAGTATTATACAATGACCATTTTGATCACCTCATTTAAGTCTTAAAAATTGCCAATGATATCCTGTGATTTTGTTCGTTTAAATTCTAAGACGTGGAGTACTTAAATCATTTGGGCCTCATGTGTCAAATAAAATTTATGATAATCGAATCTGAAGTTTTGATTGTCTAATTGACACGTTATAGACTAAGACTCCCCCGATTATTTTTGTGATATAAAGATCCATTATCATTATTGTGACCACACATTCACAAATTGTTATTTGTATTTGAAATATAATTTTTCCTAATTTGTTTTGAAAATATAAGTCTTCAAGTTCTCATGGTATTTCTAATTATTTGGATCTGAAGATCTAACAAAAATATACCATAAATCAAAACATGAAGTTTTGATTATTCACGAGGTATAAATTTTGAATGTTCTTAACTAATTATTTATAATTTGGACCCGAAGCTCCAAATATATCACATTTATTATGATTAGTTTTATAATAAATTGGATATTAGAATAAGTCTTTTTAGCTTCTTGAGTTTTTATTTTCGTTAATAAATGAAATATCTTTTTAAATACTCTTATAATGATTAAAGGTCCCTTAAATGTCCCATTAATGGTTTTACCATTCAACTTTTGTCCCTTGACCTTTTGTTTCTTTTGAGTATTAAAATTTTCTTTTAATAGTATTTAATTTTAACTACGCTTCACATTAAAATAATTTAATATACATTGAAGCCTTGAAAATGTGTAGAGAATGTGAAAAATTAAGACCCTCAATTTCTTAATAAAGAGGTTTGATTATTATTTGTAGGAGTTAATAAAAACAGTTGGCACTTATTTGGAAGATTTCCTAAATTTGTACCCCTAATCAAACCTGAAGTCTTTTTTTAATGTCCTTCGAGATTAGTAATACTGAAATTAAAGTTCAACTATTTGTGCGACTAAAAGTTCTCACACAAAATTGTAAAAACTTGAAGTTTTATATGTAATTCGGACGAGGCACTTCGTGAGTTATTTTAACATATGACCTGATGTCCTAGGTTTTAATTTTATAATTTATAAGAACTTGAAGATTCATATAAATTTGATATAAAATTGAGAAACTAAAGTTATCATTACCGTTTAAACGAATATTAGTCATCATTACTTTTGTGATCCATAACATATCCTCAACTGTTTCTTTTATTTATTACATCCTTTTGAAAAAAAGAAGATAAATACTAGTCCAAGCCCTAATTTTTGGTGGAAGTTAAAGGTTTATTATCTTGTTACCTATTTGAAACCTATAGTTTCTTATTTCCAAGCCTGAAGTCTCTAAAATATGATACGAATATTAACTTTTGATTCATCAAAAGTTCTTTACTTTATTTGTTCAAATTTTCCTCCTTAAAATATACATCCTGATTTGATATTCGTATATTTAAGGTTTTTGTGCTTAAAGTTTAATGATTAAATTATGATTTCTTATGATACAAAGTCATCAAATGCATGATTTTTAGATACACACACACACACACACACACACACACACATATATATATATATATATATATATATATATATATATATATCTTTGGATTATTTTTCGTAAGCGATCTATATCATCAAATATGATATTCTTTATAGATCATTATGCATTCAAGATTCATAGTTACCAAATTTAAAATTTTTGTTATCCACCGCATTGTTTAAATATGTGATAATTATTTAATATGATGAGTTATATGAAAGCAATTCCTGAAGAAATTTGTTTCGTTTGGCATCAGAATACATGGGTGCCATATTATTAAACATTGAAAAGTAGTGTTGCATTATTTATATTGCTGAAAGCTCAAAGATAACACTAGCAAAACCCTCATTTCATTATTCACGTGGTTATACTATACCACATTTATTGTTGTAGAATTGCACTTTCTAGGTGACTACATCTCCGTGGCTCAATTAGGTAGTATTATACAACGACCATTTTGATCACCTCATTTAAGCCTTAAAAATTGCAAATGATATCCTGTGATTTTGTTCATTTAAATTCTAGGACGTGGAGTACTTAAATCATTTGGGCCTCATGTGTCAAATAAAATTTATGATAATCGAATCTGAAGTTTTGATTGTCTAATTGACACGTTGTAGACTGAGAGTCCCCTAATTATTTTTGTGATATAAAGATCCATTATCATTATTGTGACCAGACGTTCACAAATTGTTATTTGTATTTGAAATATAATTTTTCCTAATTAATTTTGAAAATATAAGTCTTCAAGTTCTCATGGTATTTCTAATTATTTGGATCTGAAGCTCTAACAAAAATATACCATACATCAAAACTTGAAGTTTTGATTATTCACGGGGTATAAATTTTGAATGTTCTTAACTAATTATTTATAATTTGGACCCGAAGGTCCACAAATATATCATATTTATTATGATTAGTTTTAAAATAAATTGGATATTAGTAATAAGTGTTTTTAGCTTCTTGAGTTTTTATTTTCGTTAATAAATGAAATATCTTTTTAAATACTCTTATAATGATTAAAGGTCCCTTAAATATCTCATTAATGGTTTTACCATTAAACTTTTGTCCCTTGACCTTTTGCTTATTTTGAGTATTAAAATTTTCTTTTAATAGTATTTAATTTTAACTATGCTTCACATTAAGATAATTTAATATACATTGAAGCCTTGAAAATGTGTAGAGAATGTGAAAAATTAAGACCCTAATTTTCTTAATAAAGAGGTTTGATTATTATTGGTAGGAGTTAATTAAAATATTTGTCACTTATTTGGAAGATTCCTTAATATTTTTACCCCTAATCAAACCTGAAGTCTTTTTTTAATGTCCTTTGAGATTAGTAATACTGAACTTAAAGTTCAACTATTTGTGGGACTAAAAGTTCTCACACAAAATGGTAAAAACTTGAAGTTTTATATGTAATTCGGACGAGGCACTTCGTGAGTTATTTTAACATATGACCTGATGTCCTAGGTTTTAATTTTATAATTTATATGAACTCGAAGATTCATATAAATTTGATATTAAATTGAGAAACTAAAGTTATCATTACCTTTTAAACGAATATTAGTCATCATTACTTTTGTGATCCATAACATATCCTCAACTGTTTCTTTTATTTATTACATACTTTTGAAAAAAAAAGATAAATATTCGTCCATGCCCTAATTTTTGGTGGAAGTTAAAGGTTTATTATCTTGTTACCTATTTGAAACCTATAGTTTCTTATTTCCAAGCTTGAAGTCTCTAAAATATGGTAAGAATATGAACTTTTGATTCATCAAAAGTTCTTTACTTTAATTGTTCAAATTTTCTTCCTTAAAATATACATCCTGATTTGATATTCTTATAATTAGGGTTTTTGTGCTTAAACTTTAATGATTAAATTATGATTTCTTATGATACAAAGTCATTAAATGCATGATTTTTAGACACACACACACACACACACACACACATACATATATATATATCTTTGGATTATTTTTCATAAGTGATCTATATCCTCAAATATGATATTCTTTATAGATCATTATGCATTCTAAGATTCATAGTTACCAAACTTAATGTTTTTGTTATCCACATCATTGTTTAAATATGAGTTATATGGTACGAAATTTGTTTCGTTTTAAGGGAATCAGAATACATGGCTGTCATATTATTAAATATTGAAAAATAGTGTTGCATTATTTATATTGTTGAAAGCGAGAAGATTACACTAGCAAAACCCTCATTTCATTATTCACGTGGTTATACTATACCACATTTATTGTTGTAGAATTGCAATTTTTAGTAGACTACATCTCCATGGCTCAATTAGGTAGTATTATACAATGACCATTTTGATCACCTCATTTAAGCCTTAAAAATTGCAAATGATATCCTGTGATTTTGTTTTTACCAAATATTTATTACTATTGTTATCACAAGGTATATATGGTGCTTATAATTAACTCTCCATTGATTGTCAAATATAGTGTTTTTCATATATGTGAAATTTTATTTCGATAAGACACTCTTCCCGCCATTAGGGGGAGGATATAACATACATGAAATACAAATTATTCCTAAAGAATGAGCTGACCCCGAAGAACGGCGAGAATTATCAAGGAATACTTTCACTTTGTCTCATCTAATCCCCCGTATTGCTCGGTGTGAAAATAAATTGGAAAATAATATCCCAACATCAAATGTCACATGGATTAGTTGCAAATGTGCTTACCAAAATTATTGTCCCAGAAGAATCAAATAAATTTGACATCAAATAAATTTATTGCACACCAGAAGTATGGCTAACCTATAGGTCCCAAGTACTTGACTCCCCAGAAGTGGAGGTTAAATAAAATCAGTCCCAAAGAAAGTTCTAGAAGAGGTTATGAACAAAAGATCTACTTTCTCTAAAACCCCAGAAGAGGTTATTTGTGACACACCGCCTACTAAAATACTGGGTGGTTAGCTTGTGATCAAAATAAAATGTTGATCTCATATGTCTCATTCTTAGCATCATTGTCGATTTTTTTTAAAGCTAATAACCACCTAATAAATTAAATAGACCGGTGCCTAATTTTATCTTTCATTAATTAATAACATACATAAATAAATATGTAACAACCCTCACTTTCGAGAGCCTATTTTATATTTATTTACTAGGTGTAGTAATTATATAAAATGATGAATTGTGGAGTAAATATTAATTTAATATGAAAAAGGTTAATATTTACTAAATTGTTGTATGATTACCTAGTGAGTAGGTAAAAATATCCATGTGGTGATTTATGGTGTCATAAGATATAAAATGACATTTTGGTTTAATATGAAATCGGAAGTTAAAATGAGTTATAAAATTTCCAAATGATAATTTAGAGGGTGTAGTCAGTCCCGGTAGGTGCGAGACAGTCAAAATAAGTGCCATATTGCATTTTAGTATTTCGGGCACTTTTGACTGGTTATAGCTTAAATATGTAGTTGCGTATTATTATATCGCGTATTGATCAGTTAAGTGGGCTTTTTAGATTTAAGCCACGTTTAAGTCCCCCAACCCTATTCCCATTCTTCCATTACACACTTCTAAACTTAGAGAGAGAGAGAGAGAGGGAAGAAGAGAACTTGGGAGAAAGAGAGAGATTTGGAGATTCAAGCTTGGATTGTTGCTCTCATACTCATCAAATCTGATTATTGCAAGCATATGGCAAGCAATCTACTTGCAAATATGTGATTTAAGGAGAATAATTAGTTTTGATAGTTATTGAATTTTATGGTTTGACATTTTAGGGTTTTGTTAGATTTATGGGTATTATAACTCTTACAAGTTGATTTGGATGATAAATAATGTTAATGTTAGTAGTTAGATGCATTTATGGTGTAGTAATTGCAGCAAATGATTTGGGTTTGGTTGGTTTGGGTTTGAGGAGAAATTTGGAGTTCAAGACTCCATAGCCATTCTTGGCATTTTCGCAGGGGCGAATCGATTCGGCCCCTGGGGCGAATCGATTCGCATAGATGCAGTTTTCCAGGTCTGAGTACCCGAATCGGTTCGGGTTAAGGCCGAATCAATTTGGCATTTGCAGAAAGTTGAGTTTGTCTTCCGAACCGATTCGCTTTCAGAGCGAATCGATTCGCTGGGGCGAATCGATTCGGGTCCTGCAGTTTTGAGTCATTTTCTTTTTTATTTTTATCCTTTTTATTTAGACTTAGGACCTAGGAACCTTCTTTAATGAAGTAAACTTAGAGTCCTAGAGTATTAGTTGAGTTTGGTCGCCACCCTAGATTAGAATTGGGTCATCTGGGGTTTATTTCGGGGAGGTTTAAAGTAATGTTAAGGCATTACTTCTTTCATTTTTAAATTTATTAGGAGGTTAGAATCAAATGCCCATGCTTGGAGACTTTAGGGGCTTATTGAAGTCATACGAACTTTGGAGACTTGTAGGATATTAATGATCATTTGGAGATTAAGTCGGGACTTGTACTTTGAGGAAAATTAATGATAATATTCGACGAGGGTAGGTTCGAGTAAAATGAACCATACTATTCAATGATGATAGGTTCAGATAAAATGAACCAAATTATTTAACGGTGATGGGTTCGAATAAAATGAACCAAACACATGAATAATGGAAATGGATATTGGTAATGTAAAATTGAATATGAAAATGAGATTTTATAATGTAAATGATAATTTACTGATACACACCTCTCTAAATGACATCATAAGGGAAGTTCGCTCGTGAGGTGAAGCCCCCTGGCTAATGAATGCAGGGTGGATATAGTCCTAGGCCATGTGAGCGCTGTTATGTATATATATTTTTCTGCGATGGGTAGGTAATTCCGGGTGTGGTTATGACTACCCCGCAGGCACATGGCCGCTTCCCGACGTGTTGTGATAGGTGCTCAGGTTGTCTTATATGATAGGCCCTTGAAGATGATGGTCATTTAGGGGTGCGCCCAGTGGGGAAACTCGGAGGGGTGGTCTTAGAATCGTTATATATATATGAATATAACAATTTTTCATCAAGTGGGACTTGATGGTTGATAAACGCCATAAAGAGCGTATGATATATGCCACAAAGAGCATGGATACGTGCCATAAAGAGCATGTGATTGATATATGTGCCATAAAGAGCACTTGATATAAATGGTATTCCTATTAAGGAATGGAAAGATAAAAAGTGGATATGATAAATGAAAAAAAGGTTTTTAATTAAAGACATTTATTTATATTTCTCTTGTGTAAATGATTTACATTTCATATTTAGTTTGACATGCTAGATTTTCATCCTTATCCTTCATGCACAACTGTTCATATCTATCATGATTTTTATTCTTCTGGTGATCATATAAAACCCGGCCCTGACCGGTTTATTTTCCTTGTTGTGTATATGATTGTATCCGCTCAGGTGCTCCACCGCAAGGACGCCCATTTTGACATTCCCATCCCTTTGCTTTTGACGAGCTGTAAGATTTTGCGGGTTATTACAGGATGTTGAATTAGACGCCTTCACCTTTGTATTCTAGATATGATCGGGTCTTAAACTCGGGCGTGTGGACCAAACCTTGTACTTGATTAATGAATGTATTATGTAAGATACTTAAATTCATTGTAATCCGTTGTATGTTGCTGTGGACCGACAGCTTATTCGGTCCTCCTGTATTTTCGTTTGGGATGTGCTATATATATATCCTTTTGGAATTCCACTTGCTTATCAGATTGGGTTGTTTAATTTAAATTTCTTAACTGGTTTTAAATTTCTCAACTTTTTGGCAACCCGTTATCTGATTTATTGGGTTGTTTTCCCGTATACTTTGTTTATTTTTGGTGATGCTGAGAATGATATCCATCCATGATTCCTGTTACGTTTGAGTATCGGGCTGGCCACCCCTTATCTCGGATCGCGGGTTGTCACAGATGGTATCAGAGCATCGGGTTCTGGAGTACTAGGTGTGATAACCCGGTATCCGAAATAAGGGGTGGCCAGCCCGATACTCCGATAATACAGGAATCATGGATAAATATCCTCCTCAGCATCGTGACAACATAAAGAGAATACGGGATAACCACACAATATTTCAGAAAATGGGTCATCAAATTTTTTTTGTTTTTTTTGTTTAGCAATTTAAATAAAACATCATTGACAACCCATAATAGAAAAGAAAGGTGGAAACTCCCACACGCATATATATACACCAACCATAATAAGGGAAGGACCGAATGAAATGTCGGTCAATAGAATTCATACAATATACAATAAGTTCCATGTGTTACATAATACATTCAATATACAATTACAAACATTGGGGCCACACGCCCGAATAAGGACTGATCATAACTAGAAGACAATGAAGAAGGCGTCTACACAAAATGTCCCGTGATATCTGACTCCTCAAAACACTGGAATAGGAAGATCATTACGGGCGACCTTGCGGCGGAACACCTGAGCGGATATAATATATATATGCACAACAAGAAAGAAGAACCGTTCAGAGCCCGATTTTATGTGATCACCAGATAAATGACAAGTATGACAATGATGAACAGATAAGCATGGATGATAGAAATGATATTCTAGCATGGAAACAATGAAATAAATTAAGACAAGTTAATAATTATAGGGGAAGAATAGATTATATATGCAATTAAGAATACTTATCAACCGTTTTCACCTTTCATCCTTTTCATTTTATCTCGTTTCCATTCCTTATCAGGAATACAATTATTATCATGTGCTCTTTATGGAACTAATCTCAATTGTATGCTCTTTTTGGCATATACTTTGCTCTTTGTGGCATTAATGTTCCATCGAGTCCAACTCGATTATTTGAATAGTTATAAGTGTATATATATAACGATTCTAAGACCGCCCGTCCGGGTTTCTCCACTGTGCGCGCCCCTAAATAACCATCATCTTCCAGGGCCTATCATAAGACAACCTGGGATCCTATAGAAGCATCGGGAAGCGGCTATATGCCTGCGGGGTAGTCAAGACCACACGCAGAATCTCCTACCCATCGCAGAAAATATAAAACAAGCGCTCATATGGCCTAGGACTATATCCACCCTGCATTCATTAGCCAGGGGGCTTCACCTCACGCACGAACTTCCCTTAAGATGGTATTTAGAGAGGTGTGTATCATCCATTTTATTAATTTCCATTACATGATTTAGTAAATTATCATTTACTTTATCCATGTTACAATTTATCAATTGCATTAAGGTTATCCGGAACTATACGTATTTCGTATCAGCATAACAACCTCGATAAATAGTTAGACTCCCCAAATTTTTTTTCCAAAGCCTCCTTTTTGGCTTCATAATAGACCATCAAGTCAAACCTAGTTCACAATAACTCCTAAAGTCTCCAAATTGGAATCTAAGATCTCATAGATTTGTATAAAACTACACGAAAGAAGTAATGCCTGAACATTACATTAAACCCCCCCTTAAAATGAACCCTAGATGAATCCCTTCGAGTCTAGGATGTCGACCAAACTCAACTAGTACTCGAAGACCCTATATTTACTTCATTTAAGAAGGTCCCTAATTACTAGTCCTAAAGAAAAGGGTTAAAAGAAAAAAGAAAACAAAATTTCAAATAAAGGACTTCCAAATCGATTCGGCCAGGCCGAATCGATTCGGCCAGAAATCCTGGCTTTCTGCATAAATACCGAATCGATTCGGACATTCCGAATCGATTCGATCGGGAAAATGGGGTTTCTGCATAACTGCCGAATCGACTCGGACCAAGCCGAATCGATTCGATTCACCCAACCCTGGAAACTATCTCGCAGCGAATCGATTCGGCCAAGCCGAATCGATTCGGTTCTGCAGAAATTCCTAATTTTGCTTATGGAGTCTTGGACTCCATTTTCCATCCCAACTCAATTCCATTCAAACCAACTTATTTTTTTGTCACCAACACAACATAAATGCTACTAACTACTACCACAACTATCAATAATCATCCAAATTATTCTTCAATGGTTCAAAACCAACATTTACACCAAAAACCCTAAACTAATCAAACCATGATCAATACACCATTATCACTACAGTTCATTTATCTTAATTCACAAATAGCAAGTAGGAAACTTTCCTCAATCTAGGAAATGCAGATTTTCTTTGTGTAGTGGCAAGAATTCCTCCTCAATCTTCAATCTCTTCTACTTTTTCTACACTTTCTCTTCCTCTCTCAAGCTCTCTCTCTAGGTATAGAAAATGAAATTAGGGAAATAGAAGACTTAGTAAGACTAAGTCATGCCATTAGTCAAAATCCCAACTTAATTGATCAAAATTGTGATAAAATAACACGCAACTCCATATTTGAGGTATAACTAGTCAAAAGTGCCAAAAACCTCAAAATACAGTATGACACAAAATTTGACTATCTCGCACGTTCCAGACTCAACTACGGCCTCCAAATTATCATTTAGGAAATTTACAATTCATTTTAAGTTCCGGTCTCATTATTAAGCCAAATATCATTTTAATTCTTATGACATTATAAAACATAACATGGCAATATTCACCTATAGTTACGGTAAATATGCAACCTCATAGTAAATTTTAACTTTTCTACATTATTTTAGTACTCAATCCATAACTCAACATTTTATATCTAATTACCATATCTAGTAAATAAACATAAAATATGTTCTCATAAGCGAGGATTATTACATTCTCCCCCCCTTATGAGGGAATTTTGTCCCCAAAATTCAAACGTACCTTATAAGAAGAGATGCAGATACTTCTCCCACATGTCGTCCACACGCTCCCACGTTGATTCTTTCGCATTGTGATTACTCCATTGGACTCTCACCAAGGGCACCACACAGGACCTCAACTTGCGCTCCCCATACTCAAGAATAGCAACCGGTTGTTCTTCATACGAAACGTCGGGTTGCAATTCAATATCCTCGAAAGGAATGTGCCAAAGGGCACCTTCGCATCTCTTATACTTCTTCAAAGAGGAGACATGGAATACATCGTGGATTTGTTGTAAAGGCTCCGGCAAGGCAAGTTGGTACGCCACGGGACCGACTTTCGCAATAACTGGGAAAGGTCCAACAAAACGCGGCGTAAGCTTCCCTTTCTTCCCAAAACGCCTAATGCCCTTTATTGGTGACACTCGCACCAAGACTTGATCTCCAATTTCCAACTCCACGTGTCTTCTACCCACATCGGCATAGATCTTTTGATGGTCTTGGGCTATCCGAATGCGATTTCGAATGAGTTCAATCTTTGAAGAAGTGTCTTGAATCATTTCAGGTCCAAGAAATTTGTTATCACCCACTTCCAACCAACAAGCGGGCGACCTACATGGTCGACCATAAAGAGCTTCATAGGGCTCCATTCCAATGGTGAATTGGTATGAGTTGTTATAAGAGAACTCAACCAATGGGAGGTATTGTTCCCAACCTCCCTTAAAATCAAGCATGCATATACGGAGCATATCCTCCAACATCTGGTTTACCCTTTCAGTTTGGCCATCTGTTTGAGGATGATAGGAAGAGCTTAACTTCAATTCAGTCTCCATTACCTCTTGGAAACTTCGCCAAAAGTGGGACACAAATATTTTATCTCGGTCGGAAATAATATTTAAAGGTACCCCATGAAGTCTAACGATCTCCTCGATGAACAATTGGGCATAGCTAGCGGTATCAAAATTCGTACACACGGGCAAGAAGTGTGCCGATTTAGTCAAGCGATCGATAATCACCCAAATCGAATCATGACCCCTCTGTGATCTAGGTAAGCCTATAATAAAGTCCATCGAAATGCTTTCCCATTTCCACACTGGAATCTCCAACGGTTGTAACAAACCTGTCGGTCGCTGATGGTCAATCTTAACCAACTGACAAGCAGTACATTGAGATACAAACTCCGAGATATCCCTCTTCATGCCGGGCCACCAATACTGACAGCGCATGTCTTGGTACATCTTGTCCCCACCCGGATGTACCGTAAATTTCGACTCGTGAGATTATGCCATCACCGCTCTTCTCAAATCCCCCTCCTCCGGAACGATAAGTCTTCCATGGAAGCGTAGTCCACCCTCAGAACTAATAGAGTACGAATCCGCTCCCTCGGACAATAATTTGTGTATATGATCTTGACAATCCTTATCTCTTCCCTGTGCTTCTACAATTTTTTCCACAATTGTAGGAGTGACGGTCATTACTGACATGAATGCTCTCACCACCGCATCTTCCTGACTAAGCTCCTTCCACTTAGCTTTCCATACATCAGCTAAGCCTCCCTCGAGTTTCCTACTCAAGGCATACGCTACTACGTTCACCTTTCCCGGATGGTAATGGATATCGAATTGATAGTCTTTCACGAACTCCAACCAACGACGCTGACGCATATTCAAATCCTTCTGGGAAATTAAATATTGTAGGGATTTGTGGTCCGTGAAAAGACAACTTCTCCCCCAAGAGATAATGCCTCCATATCTTCAAGGCAAAGACAACTGCGGCGAACTCTAAGTTATGCACCAGATAATTTCTTTCGTGAGGCTTTAGCTTATGGGAAGCATAAGCAATAGCCCGTCTTTCTTGCTGAAGAACACCTCCTAACCCTTGAAGAGATGCATCGGTGAAGACTAGATATTCTAATCTCGGTTTTGGCAATGCAAGGACTGGAGCCGAAGTCAACCTATCTTTGAGCTCATCAAATGCATCCTGACAAGAATTGTCCCAAACAAATCTCACTCCCTTTCGGGTCAAATTCATCAAAGGGATAGCGATTTTAGAAAAGCCCTTAATGAACCGACGGTAATAACCCGCTAAGCCCAGAAAACTACGAACCTCGGTGGGTGTCGTGGGCTGACCCCACTCCCTCACCGCAATCACCTTACTAGGATCCACCGATATACCCTGGGATGACACCACATGACCCAGAAATTGAACTTCCTTCAACCAAAAGCCACATTTCTCAAACTTCGCATACAATTGGTGATCCCTCAATCTCTTTAGGACCAACCGTAAGTGAGTAGCATGGTTAGATTCTATCTGAGAATAGACTAAGATGTCATTGATGAATACAATAACAAATTGGTCAAGGAAATCTCAGAATACCCTATTCATGAGATCCATAAATACAACGGGGGCATTGGTTAGTCCAAAGGGCATAACCAAGAATTCATAGGATCCGTATCGGGTCAGAAATGCGGTCTTAGATACATCCTGCTCCTGTATTCTCAATTGATGATACCCCCTCCTCAAATCGATCTTAGAGAAGTAAGACGCTCCCCTAAGTTGGTCAAACAAATCATCAATGCGAGGCAAAGGGTATTTATTCCAGATGGTGACATTATTCAACTCCCTATAGTCCACACATAATTGGAGAGAACCATCTCTTTTCTTCACAAACAATACTGGAGCACCCCACGGAGAAGTACTACGCCTAATAAATTCCTGCTCCAATAGCTGCTGAATTTGATCTCTCAACTCCCTCATCTCCACAGGATCCATACGGTAAGGATCTTTCGCAATCGGTCGAGTTCCCGGCATTAAATCAATCACAAACTCTATCTCCCGACTTGGAGGTAATCCCGATGTCTCTCGAAAAACATCTTCAAAATCTCTAACAATCGGAAGAGAATTCAGGGGAATAACTACATCCCTAGATGCATCCTCCGCAATACAATATAAATAAGCACTCGTACCCCCTTCCATACAAGGCATAACAACTAAGAACAACTCTTGTCCCGGAACTGCGAAAACTATACTCTTCTCGTAATAATTTACTATCGCGCGGTATTTCACTAGCCAATCCATACCCAATATTACATCATACCCAACCATGTCAAGGATGAGTAAATCGGCCTCAAAGCATAATTTACCAAGATTAATCCCTATGTTTTTACAAACAAAGAAAATCAAAGAACCATCACCCATAGAGGATTCAACGCTAGTGAAAGTACTCTCTGCAGATTTTATCAAATCTGTAGTTTGTGCAAAACTCCTAGAAATGAAAGAGTGTGTAGTGCCCATATCAAATAGTACCCGACCCATATGTCCTTGGATGAGAAACTTATCCTCGATCGCTGGCGATGCCGGAGGGGCTGGAGGAAGCATATCCTCCTGAATATGGTAGACCCGTCCATACTGCATTTGCCCCTGCTGAGGAGGAGCAATCGGATTAGGCGCTTGGGGCGGAAACTGTACATATGGCTATTGCGGAGCCCTAAGAAGATGCCCTCCAACCAACTGAGGACACGACCTCTTATAATGGCCCAACTCCCCGCACTGAAAACATTTGTTCGCCGCATTCTCCTGGTTCCTTCCTTGATTATTTCTGGACTGCCCCGCACCTCGGCCTTGCTGGCCTCTGCCTCCATTCCCACCTCTGCCTCCTTATTGTTGTTGTGGTCCACCTTGACCCGGTTTGTTGTTGTTGCCACCCGTATTAGACCCACCAAAGCGTTGGCATTTAGACAAATCCCCTTGCTGGGGGTCCCTTTCTCTCTGCTTACTCCCTGAAGATTGGGATGAAGAAGATGTTCCCCCTCCAGTTCCATTAACTCTCGGTTTTCCCCCTTGCCCCATCGCTGCAACGTTCTTATTATTTTGCACAAATAGTCTATGCTCCTGACAATGAAGTAGAGCAGCATTCATCACATCCCCAAAGGTTAATAAAGACAGATTTCCCAACAAATGTTGTTTTATTCGCCAATGTAACCCTCCCACAAATTTGGAGATTCTCTTCGCTTCTGGAGTCACTTCATCCGGCACAAAACTTGCTAGCCGGGTGAACTCCTCTTCATACTCTGCCACGAATCTCTCCCCCTGAACTACATCTTGAAGCTTCCTTTGCATCTCCCTTTGAACTGCGGGAGGGAAATACTTTCCATCAAACAAGGTCCAAAAATCAGTGATAGACATCGTATCCCTTTGCTCGGGTGTAGTCATTGACTCCCACCAATGTAAGGCCGATTCGATAAGCTTGAAAGTAATCAGGATTTGCTTTTTCTCCTCACTACATTCTACCATTCGAAGATGGCGTTGCATGTCTTTCTTCCACTGATTTGCCTTTATCACATCCGAACCTCCATCGAATTCCGGGGGATGGCCTTTCAAGAAAGACTCTCTAACTCTTTCCCACGGAGAAGGTCCCGTAGGAACTTGTTCCTCTTGCCCCCGTGGTTGAGCTTGTGGCATTTGTTGTACCTCTTCAGTCATCGCTGCATTTACAGCTTGGTCCACTATGTTTGCCACATCTGCGGCACTGATATTCCCCGGTGGTGGTGGTGGAGGACCAACCTCATCCTCTATAACTCTATTACGTCGAGCGGGACGTCCTCTCTTAGGCGACATCAGAGATAGAGAAACGATAGAGTTAGAATATTACATAAAACGATCTATCTAGCAGAAGATCGCATACACAAGCAACAAAACAGTCCCAACATTAAGCTCTATATTAAAGAACGCTGCGGTAGAACGTGACAAGTTCGTATAGATCCTAAAGACTCTAGAACCTGATGCTCTGATACCATCTGTGACAACCTGGTATTCGAAATAAGGGGTGGCCAGCCCGATACCCCGATAATACAGGAATCAAGGATAAATATCATCCTCAGCATCGTGACAACATAAAGAGAATACGGGATAACCACAGAATATTTCAAAAAATGGGTCATCAAAAAAAAATTTAAATAAAGGACTTCCGAATCGATTCGGCCAGAAATCCTGGTTTTCTGCATAAATGCCGAATCGATTCGGACATTCCGAATCGATTCGGTCGGGAAAATGGGGTTTCTGCATAACTGCCGAATCGATTCGGACCAATCCGAATCAATTCGGTTCACCCAACCCTGGAAACTGTCTCGCAGCGAATCGATTCGGCCAAGACGAATCGATTCGGTTCTGCAGAAATTCCTAATTTTGCTTATGGAGTCTTGGACTCCATTTTCCTTACCAACTCAATCCCATTCAAACCAACTTATTTTTTTGTCAACAACACAACATAAATGCTACTAACTACTACCACAACTATCAATAATCATCCAAATTATTCTTCAATGGTTCAAAACCAACATTTACACCAAAAACCCTAAACTAATCAAACCATGATCAATACACCATTATCACTACAATTCATTTATCTTAAACCACAAATAGCAAGTAGGAAATTTGCCTCAATCTAGGAAATGCAGATTTTCTTTGTGTAGTGGCAAGAATTCCTCCTCAATCTTCAATCTCTTCTACTTCTTCTACACTTTCTCTTCCTCTCTCAAGCTCTCTCTCTAGGTATAGAAAATGAAATTAGGGAAATAGAAGACTTAGTAAGACTAAGTCGTGCCATTAGTCAAAATCCCAACTTAATTGATCAATATTGCGATAAAATAACACGCAACTCCATATTTGAGGTATAACCAGTCAAAAGTGCCAAAAACCTCAAAATACAGTATGGCACAAAATTTGACTATCTCCCACGTTCCGGACTCAACTACGGCCTCCAAATTATCATTTAGAAAATTTACAATTCATTTTAAGTTCCGCTCTCATTATTAAGCCAAATATCATTTTAATTCTTATGACATTATAAAACATAACATGGCAATATTCACCTATAGTTACGGTAAATATGCAACCTCATAGTAAATTTTAACTTTTCTACATTAATTTAGTACTCAATCCATAACTCAACATTTTATATCTAATTACCATATCTAGTAAATAAACGTAAAATATGTTCTCATAAGTGAGGGTTATTACACTAGGATCTATGTGGACTTGTCACGTTCTACCGTAGCGTTCTTTGATATAGAGCCTAATGTTAGGACTTTTTTGTTGTCTATGTTTGCGATCTTCTGCAAGATAGATTGTTTAAATAGTATTCTAACTCTATTATTTATTCATCCCAGATGCCGCCTAAGAGAGGTCGCCCTGCGAGACGCAATAGGGTTGTAGAAGAGGAGGTAGGTCCTCCACTGCCGCCAAAAGGGAGCGTTAACGTTGCGGATGTAGCAAATATAGTGGCCCAAGCAGTTAATGCCGCCATGACCGCAATGGTCCAACAATTACCACGGGCTCCAGATGTTCAAGCTCCTACGGGACTTACTCCGTGGGAAAGGGTTAGGGAGTCCTTTCTAAAGGGCAATCCCCCAGAATTCGAGGGAGGTGCTGATGTTATTAAAGCCAATCAATGGAAAAAGGACATGCAACACCACCTTCGAGAGATAGAATGTAGCGAGGAGAAGAAACAAGTCCTTGTCACTTTTAAGCTTGTCGGATCTGCGTTACACTGGTGGGAGACGATGACCGCACCAGAGCAGAGAGACACAATGACTATCACTGAGTTCTGGACTTTGTTCTATCGTAAGTATTTCCCTCCCGCAGTTCAGAGGGAGATGAAGAGGAAGTTTCAAGATGTTGTGCAAGGGGAGAGATCAGTGGCAGAGTATGAAGCGAAGTTTACCCGGTTGGCAAGTTTTGTACCGGATGAGGTGACTCCGGAAGAGAGGAAGATTTCGAAGTTTATGGGAGGCCTGAACTGGAGAATCAGGCAACACTTGCTGGGTAATCCAGCTTTACAAACTTCTGGTGAGGTTATGAATGCAGCATTTCTCCATTGCCAGGAGCATCGGTTATATATGTAGGGTAGCAAGAAAGGTACCATAGTGGGGCAAGCAGGAAAGCCTGGAGGGCATGGGATTGGAGGAGGAGTATTTCCCTCATCCCAATCTTGGGGTAGTAAATAGAAAGAGAGGGACCCTCAGCAAGGAGATTCGTCTAAGAGACAACGCTTTGGAGGGTTTATTGCGGTTAGCAATAATAATAGGCACGGATAGGGTGCTTTGCAACGTGCAGGTCGGGGTGGTCATGGAGGTAGAGGCCATCCGGGCCAAGGTATTACCCAGTTTAGAAATAACAGGGGTCGAGGTCAGGAGGATATGAAGGGACGGTGCTTCCAATGTGGGGAGGCAGGTCATTACAAGAAGGAGTGTCCTCAAATGATTGGGGGTCAGTTTCCTAGGGCTCCACAGCAGCCATATGTTCAGTTTCCACCTCCGGTACCTATTATGGTTGTTCCTTCGCAGCAGGGACAACTACAGTATGGACGTGTTTGTCATATTCAGGAAGTTATGCTTCCTCCAGCTCTGCCGGCACCGCCCGTTATTGAGGGTAAGTTTTTATTCAGAGATACTTGAGTTGTGTGTTGTACGATGCGGGTGTTACGCACTCATTCATTTTATGCGCTTTGCTCAGACTACAGATTTTATAAAATCTGCTGAGAGTATTTTTACTAGCGTTGAGTTTTCTATGGTGATGGTTTGCTCATTTTCTTTGTTTGTAAACATGTAGGAATTTCTCTTAGTAATTTATGCTTTGAGGCCGATTTACTCGTCCTTGACATGGTTGGGTATGATGTGATTGGTATGCCTTATCTCCATGACCAACAAAGTTGAGTAGTAATGCATAGGAGGGGTTCCTTGTTTGGATTCCGCTTTTGCGGGACGCTCCACGCGTGAACCTCGACGATGTTGGAAGTGGAGAGATGTTGTTCTTTCTTCTTTTAGTTAATTCCATTTTATATTTTATTTCATTTTTTTGGTTAAGAGATGGGTTGAAAGGTTTAGCCGAGAATCACATAGAAGAGTGATTAAGGGCTATTAAAGTGCGAAATAGAAGCACTGCATATAGTTCTCTCCTTTGATCGATGTGAGGGAGACTGAGATACGAAGTCGAATTGAGACTTCGGGTTATGCCTTGATAAGAAGGCTATTTAATATGATGTATATATATGTCGTGTGGTAAATAATTATAAGGCTTTATGGAAAGTAAGTGTTTGATTAGTTGAATCTTCAATTATTTAAGTGGTAATGTATATAAGTAGAATCTTTTCGGTCCCGAACCTGTGTCTTAGACCTTATCTTGATGATAGATAACGCGAGGTAGTAGTGTAACGGGAGGGTTCTTTGTTTGGATTTCGCTTCGGCGAGACGTCCCACGCATGAAACTGAGAAAATGTCGGAAGTTGAGACAGGTCTTAGGAACTAGGGATGTACTTAGTATTACGTTTACGACTTAGATACGATATAGGTAGGTAGACTTTAGGATTACTTGGACATAAGGCCTTTAGTTATGTGACGTTAGTTTAGGAGGGCTGTCGGGAGTTGACCACATATAGGTTGTGTGTTAACTCTAAGAGGGGTTGGTTCCCTAGTAATGTGAAGTGGGGGATTTTGAGAGGTTTGGTAGATTAGGCCGAAGAAGATGAGGCCTCTCGTAGTTAATGTGTTATAGAGGTAACGAAGGGAGAATTGACTCGTACTCCTGAGCCCATGTTGCAAAGCTCGAGAGTGGAGTTAATGATCAAGTCTCTGCCAGGATGGGGAGTAATAATACTGGAGCATAGACCTATTGTTTATGCGCCTCATAAGTTTAAACTTGTGGGAAGTATTATCCCATGTTTGAATTGAAATTCATCGTGGGGGTGATCGCCCTATAGGAAGGGAGGTACTACTTCCTGGGCAGAAATTTAGTCCTTCATGCGAGCAACAAGTCGTTTCACGGTGTTGTAGGAGGGATAAGGGTTGCTAAGACCACACAAGTCGCTGACCGAGGGAACATAATCCTACTCTATTGGTTCTGAGGGTGGGGCGCGTTTCCATGGGAGACTTATTGTCCTGGATAAGAAGGGCAGTAATGGCAGAATCTCGCGGTTCTAAGTTTTCGGTGCATCCGGACAATGACGAAATGTGTCAAGATATGCGCCGCCAGTATTGGTGGCCGAGCATGAAGAGGTTGTTGGATTGCATGGAGTGCCTTCGATCGTAGTTTCTGACCAAGACAAGACTTTCATTTTCCCAATTGTGGCGAAGTTTTCAAGAAGCCATGGGGACTGAATTGAGGTTTATCACTTCTTATCATCCTAAAACAGATGGCCTGACCTAAAAGGGTAAACCCTATGTTGGAGGTTATGCTCCTTATGTGCGTGCTTGACTTCAAAAATAGTTGGAAACAGTGTCTCCCATTAGTTGAATTTGCTTACTATTAATTTTCTCAATTCCCTATTGGAATGGCGCCCTATGAAGACTTGTATGGTAGGCCTTGTAGATCTCTCGCTTCTTGGTTAGAGGTGGGAGATAATAAGTTTCTCGGACCTAAGATGATCCGGGATACTTCTTCAAAGACCGATCTCTTTCGGAATCGTATTCGTATAGACCAAGATCGACAAAAGAGTTATGTCGATATGGGGAGAAGGTATATGTAGATGGAGGTCGGGGACCAAGTGTTGGTGCGAGAGTTGCCTATGAAGGGCATTAAGCATTTTGGGAAGAAAAGGAAACTTGCGCCGCGTTACTTGAATCTTTTTCCTAACAGTGTTAAGCTGGGTCCGGTAGCTTATCAACTTGTTTTACCGAAACACTTGCAGCAAGTTCATGACGTGTTCCATATCTCCTTTGTATAGAAGTACAAGAGAAGTGGATGTGCCTTTTGGCACCTTCCTTTGAAGAGATTGAGTGACATTTCTTATGAGAAGCATGCTGGTCGCTATTATAGGATATGATGTGCGGCGATTGAGATCGCGGGTAGTACCCTTGGTTAGAGTACAAGGGAGTCATCATAGTGTCGAGGAATCGACATGGGAGTACAAGGAGGATATGCGGGAAAAGTATTCGCATTTCTTCTGGCGAGGTACGCTTGGATTTTGGGGGCAAAATTCCCTCATAAGGGGGGGAGTATGTAACAACCCTCACTTTCGAGAGCCTATTTTATATTTATTTACTAGGTGTAGTAATTATATAAAATGATGAATTGTGGAGTAAATATTAATTTAATATGAAAAAGGTTAATATTTACTAAATTGTTGTATGATTACCTAGTGAGTAGGTAAAAATATCCATGTGGTGATTTATCGTGTCATAAGATATAAAATGACATTTTGGTTTAATATGAAATCGGAAGTTAAAATGAGTTATAAAATTTCCAAATGATAATTTGGAGGGTGTAGTCAGTCTTGGTAGGTGCGAGACAGTCAAAATAATTGTCATATTGCATTTTAGTATTTCGGGCCCTTTTGACTGGTTATAGCTTAAATATGTAGTTGCGTATTATTATATCGCATATTGATCATTTAAGTGGGCTTTTTAGACATAATCCACGTTTAAGTACCCCATCCCTATTCCCATTCTTCCATTACACACTTCTAAACTTAGAGAGAGAGAGAGGGAAGAAGAGAACTTGGGAGAAAGAGAGAGATTTGGAGATTCAAGCTTGGATTGTTGCTCTCATCCTCATCAAATCACATTCTTTCAAGCATAAGGCAAGTAATCTACTTGCAAATATGTGATTTAAGGAGAATAATTAGTTTTGATAGTTATTGAATTGGTATGGTTTGACATTTTAGGGTTTTGTTAGATTTATGGATATTATAACTCTTACAAGTTGATTTGGATGATAAATAATGTTAATGTTAGTCGTTAGATGCATTTATGGTGTAGTAATTGCAGCAAATGATTTGGGTTTGGTTGGTTTGGGTTTGAGGAGAAATTTGGAGTTCAAGACTCCATAGCCATTCTTGGCATTTTTGCAAGGGCGAATCGATTCGGTCCCTGGGGAGAATCGATTCTCGTAGATGCAGTTTTCCAGGTTTGAGTACCCGAATCGATTCGGGTCAGGGACGAATCGATTCGGCATTTGCAGAAAGTTGAGTTTGTCTTCCGAACCGATTCACTTTCAGAGCGAATCGATTCGCTGGGGCAAATCGATTCGGCCCTTAGGGCGAATCGATTCGGGTCCTGCAGTTTTGAGTCATTTTCTTTTTTATTTTTATCCTTTTTCTTTAGGCTTAGGACCTAGGAACCTTCTTGAATGAAGTAAACTTAGAGTCCTAGAGTTTCAGTTGAGTTTGGTCGCCACCCTAGATTAGAATTGGGTCATCTAGGATTTATTTCGAGGAGGTTTAAAGTAATGTTCAGGCATTACTTCTTTAATTTTTAAATTTATTAGGAGGTTAGAATCAAATGCCCATGCTTGGAGACTTTAGGGGCTTATTGAAGTCATACGAACTTTGGGGGCTTGTAGGATATTAATGATCATTTGGAGATTAAGTCGGGACTTGTACTTTGAGGAAAATTAGTGATAATATTCGACGAGGGTAGGTTCGAGTAAAATGAACCATACTATTCAATGATGATAGGTTCGGATAAAATGAACCAAATTATTTAACGGTGATGGGTTCGAATAAAATGAACCAAACACATGAATAATGGAAAATGGATATTGGTAATGAAAAATTGAATATGAAAATGAGATTTTATAATGTAAATGATAATTTACTGATACACACCTCTCTAAATGACATCATAAGGGAAGTTCGCTCGTGAGGTGAAGCCCCCTGGCTAATGAATGCAGGGTGGATATAGTCCTAGGCCATGTGAGCGCTGTTATGTATATATATTTTTCTGCGATGGGTAGGTAATTCCGGGTGTGGTTATGACTACCCCGCAGGCACATGGCCGCTTCCCGACGTGTTGCGATAGGTGCCCAGGTTGTCTTATATGATAGGCCCTGGAAGATGATGGCCATTTAGGGGCGCGCCCAGTGGGGGAACTCGGAGGGGCGGTCTTAGATTCGTTATATGCATATGAATATAACTATTTTTCATCAAGTGGGACTTAATGGTTGATAAACGCCATAAAGAGCGTATGATATATGCCACAAAGAGCATGGATACGTGCCATAAAGAGCATGTGATTGATATATGTGCGATAAAGAGCACTTGATATAAAGGGTATTCCTATTAAGGAATGGAAAGATAAAAAGTGGATATGATAAATGAAAAAAAAGTTTTTAATTAAAGACATTAATTTATATTTCTCTTGTGTAAATAATTTACATTTCATATTTAGTTTGACATTCTAGATTTTCATCCTTATCCTTCATGCACAACTGTTCATATCTATCATGCTTTTTATTCTTCTGTTGATCATATAAAACCCGGCCCTGACCGGTTTATTTTCCTTATTGTGTATATGATTGTATCCGCTCAAGTACTCCACCGCAAGGACGCCCGTTTTGATATTTCCATCCCTTTGCTTTTGACGAGCTGTAAGATTTTTCGGGTTATTACAGGATGTTGAATTAGACGCCTTCACCTTTGTATTCTAGATATGATCTGGTCTTAAACTCGGGCGTGTGGCCTAAACCTTTGTACTTGATTAATGAATGTATTATGTAAGATACTTAAATTCATTGTAATCTGTGTATGTTGCTGTGGACCGACAGCTTATTCGGTCCTCCTGTATTTTTGTTTGGGATGTGCTATATATATATCCTTTTGGAATTCCACATGCTTATCAGATTGGGTTGTTTAATTTAAATTTCTTAATTGGTTTTAAATTTCTCAACTTTTTGGCAACCCGTTGTCTGATTTATTGGGTGGTTTTCCCGTATACTCAGTTTATTTTTGGTGATGATGAGAATGATATCCATCCATGATTCCTGTTACGTTTGAGTATCGGGCTGGCCACCCCTTATCTCGGATCGCGGGTTGTCACAAAATAATAATTAAACCTTCAACACACCGATAACTGAATCCAACACAGATGAGTAATATAAATAAAGATGACCGGATCAACTATCGGTTCAACAATAAAATATAACAGTAAACTGAAACAATAAACTGGATACACAAGGTCAAATAAATAACTGAATACTAATCTGAGGGCGACATGCCCAAATGAGTATTGAAATAAAGATCCTACCTTAGGAATAAATGAACGAAGCGTCTACAGAAAAGTCGTGCAACTTCCACATGAGCTGCATTAGCGCATCCCGGGATAGAATCCCCAAACTGGGCAGCCCTGTGGATGGAGACCTAAAAGGTTTTGAAAAATATTCTGACATGGGTTAGAGCCCAAGTAAAACATTTTGAAAATATTTAGCAAGCAGTTAAACTCCAATAATTAAATATGCATGCACACTCTTCTTATTTAAGCTATTATCTCACTCTCTTGAGGTATATCTCACCCTTCATCTAATGTGAACACCTAACTCTTGCCTTCTAACCTTCCTAGTTAATTTTCCCCAACTAACTAGTCGTATCACACCTCTTTTCACCGCACTACTCGAACCCGAGTATTCTTGCTATGATTATTAAGTTATCTTACTATTAACTTGTTAATCGGTTCAGCTATATTAAATCATATAACGTTTACACTAGTTATATAAGAAACTCCTTTTTAAATCATATAACTTTCACACTAGTTATATAAGAAATACATCCACACTTATGCATTAATCCCGTATATAATTCTCTACTCATGTTATATACATACTAGTATACTTACAACATTCACACACATGCCAAGTATAATAACAATCCATTCATGAGTAATAACTCACCAGATGCTTTATCTAAAATGCTATCGTGTTCCAAGTATGATCATTCTAACCCAACTACCTCAAGGCGGACTCACTCTCTAGCTTGAGTAAAAATAATAAAAAGCATAGCGGAGGCAATCATAGTTCCCCCGGTTTGAGACAGAATCATACCTAAGATGTCTCACCACGAAAAGAATCACAACGTATAAATATTGGATGCTATGACCTCAGGATTATACTCTCCCTGCTCCTTAAACCAGGGGATTCACCCACATCGCGCAACCTCCTATGATAGAACTACAGGGGTATGTATTGTCATAAATACCATCCATATCGATATCTATAATGCGCACACACACACACACACACACACACACACACACACACACACACACACACACACACACATATATATATATATATATATATATATATATATATATATATATATATATATACTATCACACTAACCGTATACATATATTTAATAAAGTCCGGTTAACCCGTGCCTAACACCCATAACACTAGCCCAAAATACCCAAGTTTATATCCCGGCTTCTAATTTAATTCAATCACACCTTAATTATTTTGTTATTTAAGTAGTGTCACCTAACTACAATACCCAGACTCATTCATTCGGTCCGTATCTTCACCCTTTGGAATTTGTTACATAAAATCCCACTATTAAGGTTAACACCTCTCATTAAATTCAATATTCCATAATTTATTATATATACTTGTAATAAATAAAATCACCTACCCCGTGCCTCACTCCCGTCACACTAGACTGAAAATATCCGAGTTAAATCTCTGACCCTTAATTAAATTAATTCCACCTCCATTAATCTCAACAAAGTAGTGCTACTCAAGCAAAATGACCAAACTCCCTAACTTGGTCCGTATATTTACCCTTGAATTTATTTCACTAAATTCCATTATTTTGTTTGGCACTCTTTCTAAATTTAATGTTGCTTGAACCAAACCCCCAAGGTCCTCAGTACTGTTCTCCCTCATTTTCTTTTATACTGATGAAACCCTTTGAAAGAAATCCCAAAAGAAAACAAGGGAAAATTCGATATTTCAAAAAGTCCCCACAGTCGCTCAAACGAGACTGGGGGTCATTCATGTGACATCATCTGTCAATCGAACGAGGCCTAAATTGTTTGTGCGACGCCTTCTTATCCATGACATTGGTTAAACCATTTTTATTCAACCGAGTTCTAAACCTCAAACCTAGAAATAAAATTTGTTACTCCTAACCTCAAACCTAGAAATCAAATATGTTACACCCAATGATTGAAATGTTTTGCCAATTTCCAATTTCTCATTTACCATATAACTATCATCGATTTGTAACATTCATAATAACATCTCAGTTGAGTTATCACGATTTCTCGTACACAGTTTCCTCAAAGTTTGGTTTCAAATTTCCAATTTAACAACCTTGATTAAGAGTTTATAAATATAACTTGGATTCTCACACTTTTGAATCAAAATACCACATCATTTGAGTCTTTTATCTATATAATTTTTCCAATTCATAAACACCAATTTTTCATGCGAAAATGCACCCAAAAATGAATTTGATTTACAGCCACTATGATATGAATTAAAACACTGCAATTAAATTGAAAGCAAGATTAACTATTTGCCTGAATAAATTTGAAGCTCTGAGTTCATTTACTATTGATGAAGATGTGACACCCCGCCTAATAAAATACCGGACGATCACTCCTATATCAAATTTAAACATGAGTCTCATATGGTTCGTTCTTAGCATCACTGTCGAAATCAAATTTAATTACTAATATCCTATTAGGCTGGCGTCAAATTTTTAATTAACTAATCTTTTTAACCAAACCATTTAAATAAAACAATCACAAAAGTTGTATGTAATAACTTAAATGAAATGAAGTAACCGAACATTCGGTACAAAATAATACAACCAAATCGAATGCCGCACAAAAAGGCGGTAGAAGAATAAATGAGTACAGTTGGGCCATTAGCTCGAATATGTCTACAATACCTCCTATCTAGATCTCAATGATAGAAGCGTCTACCATAAACCTACTTGCATCCACAACTGCTACAGCAAACATCTGACTCGAAGGAATCATCATCCAGGCGTCCCTGTGTCTGGACACCTATATATATATATATATATATATATATAGCAAGAGAGGGGAAAAATAGAGAAACGGGTCAGAGCTCGAGTTTTGAAAACATTTTAGCAAGTGCATAAAATCCATATTTTTAAGATACGATATTTCTCATATTTAAACCGGTATCGCACTCTCATGAGATACACCTCACCCATATGCTATCACCTATATGTTAAGCAACCTAGTTAAGATACCCTACCTAGCTAATGTATTTTCCATCTTCTAATAATCCTTATTAATAGGAGTACGAAGGACTAAACTTCTCCCCATTCTCAACATTATGTTACGTTCATGCGTGGTGTATCTCGCGAAGCGAAATCCAAACAAGGACCCCCCCCCCCGATACACTACTACGTGACATTGTTGATCGTCGGGTTCCATTAGTCCCTCAGCACATACAACATCTTATAATATCCCGTATATATATATATATATATATATATATATATATATATATATATATATATATATATATATATATATATATATATATATATATAGTTCTCATTAGAACCTACGATTCATAATTCATAAACATCCGAATATAAATTTACCGGAAGGAGTATATCACTTTATTCATTCTTTTCCCTTTTATACAAGGTTACGGTATATGATAACTCATCTCATATATAACAATATACTATAAGCAACAAGTTTATGTAATACCCCGTATTTTTATGGCTTTTAAATTTGGGGATTTATTAAATTTAATTGAGATAAATTAATTTAATTTTAATCCGGAAAGTTGTTTTAAATATTTACTAGCGTGACGAGAGTTAGTAATTATTGGAAATTTGTTGATTTGATTAAATATGTCTTATTGATTAAAGTAATATGTAGAATTGATTTTATTAAAAATTATCACGAGTGAATAAAATGACAATTATGGAAATTAAGTCGGGACGCGCCTGTGTCGTGTCCGGACTAAATTATTATTATTATTATTATTATTATTATTATTATTATTATTATTATTATTATTATTATAAGTGAATAAATTATAAGTCACCTGTATGGTCATTTCGAGTGTGCCAACATGTCCGGAAGGGTCGAGATAGTCAGAAAAGTGTACCCGGGGGTTTAGTTTGGGTCTCGGGACGTTTTTAGGCCTAACCGGTAACCCGGGAGGGCATTTTGATAATTTTCTATTTTTGGCCTTTAATAATGACGAAAATCATTAAGGTTATATCATATGGAGTGCCAAGGAAGTTAGGGTTCTTAGAACCAAAAGAGAAAAAGGCCATAGGAAGAAGAAGGGAAAAGCCTTCCAAGTGTTCAAGGCCAAGAACCACCAATCTTGCAACCCCACCACCACCAAAGCGTAGATCGGAAGAAGAGGATTACTGCTATACCGATCGGAGTCATCAAATAAGAACCTTAAATTCCCAGGCAATTGTCTATCTTGTTTTTCTTGTTGTTAATGTTTCACTCATGTTAGATTAGGATTGATAAACCTATGTCTCATGGAAAAAAATAAAGGATTTAGAGAATCAAATCACATGTTTTAGAGAAAATAAATATATTCTGGAAATCTCAATCACGTGTAGAGGATTTCCCACGAAATTGGATTGATTTAAAAGTGAGAAATCTGGAAAAAGAATTATAACAATGGAAGTTTAGTGTAAAATTAGGGTTCTTGATAATTAAGACAAATTGCCCCTTTAGTACAATCTCGTTGATGAATTTGTACATGTTTCACGTAGGGAATCATACATATATGTATATAGAACTAGAGAAATGTTATTTTGGAGTTTGGGAATCGATAATGATGTTTTGGAGAACTTTGGAAGATGAACCCGTAGGTTTAATTAGCAGTTTCTGGGCAAGAACTGCTTGATCGATCGATGGACCCAAGAACATTGATCGATCGATGATCGATCGATTGACCCCTTACATCGATCGATCGACCCCTCCTGGAAAACTGCATATTTTCCTTCTATTGGTTTAATCTGGTTAAAATGCGTAGTAACCCTTGATTATTATTGTGGGATCATAATCGGATATAAATAGGACCAGTAGGGGCTAGGTAAACTCCGTTGAGAAAGAATTTAATGTAAGATGAAATTAGGGGTTAACGGGGAGTTATCCACACATATAAAATTATGCGTACATTTGATAAAAAGGTTGAGACTTGTGAGGAAGTGAGACTAGAAGGTAAGTGAGAGTGCCTACTAAAAATATACATAGGAAGTTAGAATACTTCGACAGACGAGAAGTAGGTGTGGAGTAACTTATATATATGAGAATAAAAGTGACAAATCCATTATGCGAGACAATCAAGTAAAAATGTGCTAAGAGCGGATAATTATAATTATGGGTTGTGGCACCTAATTTAGAAATGTGAATATTTATATATGAATGTGTGACTGTGCATATTATATATCTGTGTAAAAATCATATCCGGGCTACTTGCTATCACGGGAGTTTTCGCGCCGGGACAGTCTTATCTCAATTGGACCTTTATGAGGGATATTGACTCGTACCCTAGAAGATAGTATCCTCGATACAGGCTATCTAAAAATGATAGTCAGATGTTCTAAGAGACGTGAGGGTATGTGCTGACCTCTTAGGACCTGAAACTATGCTTCGCCTCCATTTATTTGTGTATTGTGTTAATACAGTTCGAGAGTGATTCCGAACTAGTATTTCCCTTAGTTTGTGTGACACGAGGACTTGATAGTAGAGTATGCCAGCACCATAGGTTTTATGTGGGGTGCCGTTAGTATATATATTATATGTGTGACTAATATATATACGTATATATATATGGGAACTTTTTACTGTGCGTATATGTAGATAAGTAATGAATAAATGCTTCAATTTTATTATAAGCGTTTGAGAACTTTATAAGGGAAATGAGTTATTCTAAATAATGTAGAAATCTCGAAGAGAATGATTTTATAAAGTAAATATCATAAGCTCGATTGTCACTTGATAAAACCTTATGGAATAAGTTAGAGAAACTTATGAGATTTATTAGCACGGTAGGCGTGCACACTAGAATGAGAGGTGAGAATTCTCAAGAGAGTGTCGCATACTAACATGGTTGTTGAATTAGCCGGTAAGAATTTTAAATACTTGCTAAACTAATTTTAAACCGTTTTACACTCGGGTCCTGACCCGTTTCCTGTTATTTCTTCTCTCTTGTATATATATATGTATATAATACGGGTACCCAGCCATAGGGGCGTCATGCTTAGGTTCCTTGGACCGAACGCGCTACAGCTTATGTGGGAGTTGCAGGACATTGCTTAGACGACCTCATTGTTGACTCCACTCCTACTTTTAGTTCTTATTAGTTGGGCATGTGTCGCCCGTTTCCTTATTCTGTTGGATTTGTCAGAGATTATGTTCATTTATCTTTAGTATTTTTACTCTTTGGGATTTAGTTACTGTCAGGATGGTTTTATTGATAATTTAAAGTGGTTTGGTTTATCTGGATGAATCTAATTCTTGAACGTTATTATCCATCTTTAGTATATTGGAGTTCATAAATTGCTGGTTATTTAAAAAGGTTTTCATATTCGGATTTAATAAAATGGAAATAAGGGTTCAAGAATTGTTTTGACACTTAGCTTAATTATATAGGGTGTTTAAATTGGAAATTTTATTTTGGGACAGTGATGCTAAGAATGAACCGACCGTTCACCTTGATTTTAATTTCATAAAGGACTGATCATCCGGTATTTAATTAGGCGGGGTGTCACAGTATAATAATCAATCCACCGAACTACAATATAAGCAACTTAGTCATTTTCATTTACTAAGCAACGGTGGAACATCACAAGTATACATGTATTTTATTGGCAGTAAATATATTCATATCTGACACCCCTAGACTAAGCTGCGGTGCACACATACTCTGCTATCTAATCCCAGTACATCATATACACAAGGATCACGCATTCCGAATCACTCAAGAACCGTATCAATACAAATCACACATATTGGAGGCGAACATAGTTCACGTACCCATGGGTCACGCACATACCTGTGCTCCCACGACCAGCAGACTTATCGACTCACAAATAAGCCTTTCACAGTCCTATGTTCTTGAGGTACCAAATCTAAATCCCCCCGAAGTCAACACAAGATAAGATTGTCTTCTTTCGAAAGTCATCCTCCCGTGATAACAAGTATGGTAGGTATGTCATACACATAATAAACAATAATATAGGCACACATTCCACCTATATAAATATAACATCAATGAGGTATTTACGCAACCCTATATAACGATAGGTATTTATCTTTCCTATACATGATTCCCCATAGGTATTTATTTAGCCCATATACATATTAATATTAGGGCATATGCATAGCCCATATAATAAATTCCATACGTAGTATATTTATATCTCGAATATCCTACGCATTTATCGATTATAACCAATCCTCAATATATTATTGCCAAGCTTTTCTCACCGCATGATGATAACACTAATAATATCGTTATATTTATTCGTCTTATATTATATATAATTTAACGACATCTTCTATATAATCTAAATCACTTCCCAATATATTATGGCTATAATTTTCAAACTCTATAGCAATAGCCAATAACCTAAAGTGTTCCCTTTCTTAATAATATAAACATTCTTACACTTAAAATACTACCCCAATACATACTCTCTTCTGTAATATTCAAATCACTCATTAATCACTTCATAAAGATTTGTACAATTAATTCCTAAATGTACCAATTCATAATAATTAAATAGCATATGCACTACTTCTCTTAATTCCTTAAGTATCTCCTCACTTATAATAATCATTGTCCATAAACGCTTAGGGAAATTTCTCAATTGTAGTAGGTATCCTAAATTTCATCCTAGTCACCTCGTAGGATTTTACTTAACCAAGGTCGGTATATAAGTACCTTTTTTATGCGCAAAATTACTTATATAAAATTACCCACCTAAATACCCCTTTAGGTATTACTCCTCACGAAGACCCCTTGTCACGACCCCAACCCAATAGTAGTAGGGAATGAGTGTCTTGACATGCCACCAAGGAATTCAATGTTATGGACTTCAAATATTTCTTAAGATAAATGCAACGGAAATACATTCACATGGTCATGAATCGTAAACTATTGAAAAAAATGGAATTACGTCATCAGACCTTTCAAAAAGGTAACTTCGTATATATTAAAGTACGAACGGATTACAGTTTATGCCGAAATTAAAAACTTATTGCTAAAGAGCCAAACATGCTCTATCTCCTAAAAATAAACGTTCTATTTAAAAGTATAACAAAAGAGATCCTTAAGCTAGATCTTCAACATAGTCCTTCTACACTCCATCCTCCAGTCTAATTATTTCCTGAAAAATCGTTATTTATACAACGTCAGCTAAAAGTTGAATAAGATTTAATCTCCCGATATTCCAAGGTTTTCAGAAAATCGATACCTATTCAAGTCAAAAGAGAAGGCATATACATATATGGATAGGAACTTGCAGTAAATAGATATATATTTTAAAATGGTAGTATATATATCACAATTGGATAGCTCAGAATAAGAAGAATGCAATAAATCAAATGTGATATCTTTTTCTTTCAATCATATCATTTTAATGCCCAAGTACACTCTAATACCGTGTTCTTCTACCGTATTATACCCCGGTAGTTGAGGGTCAATCGAACATGTTCGTCACAACGCCTTATTTAGGTCACAGCAACGATAACCCAGTTGGGAAGGTCAGTCAGTAAAGAGGTCCCTTAGGTCGAATCATATTTTCAATATTCAATATCATTTTCAATGATCATTTTAATCGGTATGTTTATATGGACAAATATAAACATATCACAAATGAATCAATCATCGGTATCACATGAATTTTGAGAATAAAAGCAGTTCATAAAATATATATAGTTTACATAATATCATATAATCAAAATACACAAGGAATGTCAGAGTACTCACCTAAAATAGAGGCTCGAAAAATACAAATATTGAGTCTTGGATCACACATTAATCTAATAAATACAATAAAGGTTCTAATTATGTATTCTAAATAAAGCTAAATTCTAAATATTGTGTTTTAATCCTAAAACAACTTGCTGAAAAAGGTTACTAAAACCATTTTCTCAATTTTTAATATTCATTCATCGTATTTAAAGAATTCAATTCATAGTTCTTCTTAATCAGTCTGTTCCCAGTAGAGATGGAGGGTCATAGGAGCACCAGTTAAATACCATCTCATCTAGACAGAACATTTCCGAATTTATTCCCAGTAGAGATGGAGGGTCACAGGGGCACCACTTAAATACCATCTCAACTAGACAAAATTTCACCAGTACTGACTTTGGAATTATTTAAATGAGATTCCATAATAACGAGTAATTGTTTACAAAAATCGTATATATATTTTTTCAAACAAGTTTGACATATTTTGAAACTAAAATCAATTTAGATTGTTTCCAAATTTTAAGTTTTGATTAGTAAAGTCTTTAGTGTATTTTACCAGCATAACTATTAAGTAAATCTATAAAATACAAAATTAAAACTACAAAAATGCATTATAACATTTAAATAAAATCATACCTACGAAATGAATTATTTCTTCGAAATTATAGAATTCCTTGTTAAGATATTTCCCAAGCTTTCTATCACTCTTTCTTACTATAATTCTCAACGAATTGGTGTGAGTTTCAAATGAACCCTAAGGCCCTATTTATAGGTTTCCAAAAGTATTTCGGTGTTGACACGTGTCTAGGTGATCAAGCATTTACGGTGGCAAGTCATCGTTTGGGTGTTGCGTTCCGGAGTGGTCTTTAAGTGTTAATATCACCAAATGATGACATGTGTTTTGACTTTCTCTCTGGAGACGACACGTGTAAGGTGGAGGTGACCAGCACGTGGTGGAAAGGTGATAAGGGTATAAGGGTCATTTCACACATGAAGGGTATTTTAGTAATTTCACACTATATATTTTCAATATTTCTTAGATGTCCTTGAATATATTTTATTTACAAAATGGCCCTTTTTATATTTTTATTTTAGTCCCTCCAGTTTCATAAAATTTTATTTTCTACCCCAAAACTTATTATATACCTTAAGATATGTCATAAGACTTCAATTTGATCCTATTTACGATTGATTCTTCATATTAAAAAATGGGGTTTGTTATATTAATAGCCAATAACATCACATATCTAATAATACAACATTTATAAGATAGTAAGTAACACATGAGTGTAAAAACCAACTATATACATATGAGCACATAAAAGTGGGGTCATTACATCCTACCCTCCTTATAAAAAGTTTGGTCCCCAAACTTGACTCATATTAATTTACAAACAAGTATGGATATCTCTCCTTTATTTCATCTTCTCGCTCCCACGTTGCTTCTTCAACTGAATGATTTCTCCATAATACTTGACTAGTGGAATTATCTTGGTCCGGAATATTTGATCTTTATGGTCCAAAATTTCTACCGGATGCTCAATGTATGACAAATCTTCTCTAACTTGAAGAGGTTCGTGACTTAAGATATGTGTTGGATCTGGGACATATTTCTTTATCATTGATATGTGAAACACATTATGTACACAAGAGAGTTCAGGTGGTAAGACTATTTTATACGCAATAACTCATATCTTTTCAAGGATTTCAAAAGGTCCTATGTATCTTGGGCTCAACTTCCCTTTATTCCCGAATCGTATTACTCCCTTTGAAGGCAATACTCGCAAGAACACATAATCTCCTTTTTAAAATTCTAACTTTCGGTGTCGATTGTCAAAATAACTCTTTTGACGACTTTGAGCGATTCGAAGTCGGTCTTGTATCAATTTCACTTTCTCTGTTGTGATCTGAATCAATTCTGATCCCAATAATTTTCTTTCTCCAACTTCTACCCAACATGCGGGAGAACGACACCTTCTACCATATAGTGATTCATATGGAGACATTTGAATACTTGATTGATGACTATTATTATAGGCAAGCTCCACTAATGGTAAATGATCATCCAAATTCCCCTTCAAATCAAGTACACATGCCCTAAGCATATCCTCTAAGGTTTGAATGGTTCTCTCTGATTGTCCATCTGTTTGAGGATGAAAAGCGGTGCTGAAATTCAATTTTGTTCCCATGGATGCTTGTAGGCTTTTCCAAAAGCGAGAAACGAATCTAGGGTCATGATCAGAAATAATTGAAATTGGAGTTCCATGAAGCCTAATAATTTCCCACACATACAACTTGGCTAACTTTTCTAATGAATGGGTAATTTTAATGGCAATAAAATGAGCAGATTTAGTTAACCTATCAATAATTATCCAAATAGAATCATTACCATTTGAACTCCTTGGTAAACCTGTCATAAAATCCATGGTAATATGTTCCCATTTCCATTCAGGGATAGGTAGAGGTTGTAATAATCCTGATGGTTTCTGATGTTTAGCTTTTACTTGTTGACAAACCAAACAGTGAGATACAAATTCTGCTATCTCCCTTTTCATATTATTCCACCAAAACACTTCTCGAAGATCTCTATACATCTTGGTATTTCCAGGATGAAACGCAAATCTCGAGCAATGAGTTTCCTCCAAAATTTGCCTCTTTTGTTGGGCATCACGTGGAACACACACTCTATTTCCAAACCTCAACATATCATCCCGTATCGCAAATTCAATTATCTCCCCTTCAATAACCTCTTCTCTAATCTTCTTCAGTTGTGGGTCATTCACTTGTGCAATTTTGATCATTTCCATCAACGTGGGTTGTACTTGTAAGGTTGCAATTATTCCTCCTTTTCTATAAATACGTACATCTATTTCCATACTTCTCAAATCCGCTAACAAAGGTTCCTGATTTGTAATGAGACATGATAAATTTGTTGTAGACTTCCTAGTTAAAGCATCAGCTACTACATTTGCTTTCCCTGGGTGATAATGAATATTTAAATCATAATCCTTCATCAATTCTAACCACCTCCTTTGTCTCATGTTCAATTCTTTCTGAGTAAATATATATTTTAAACTCTTATGATCGGTATAAATCTCACAAGTCTCACCATATAAATAGTGTCTCCAAATCTTAAGAGCAAAAGTTACAGCAGCTAATTCTAAGTCATGGGTTGGATAATTCTGTTCATGTGGTTTTAATTGTCTCTAGTCATAAGCTACTACTTTCCCATTTTGTAGTAGCACACATCCCAAACCATTTTTTGAAGCATCACTGCAAATCACTAATCTTCATGTCCCTGAAGGAATAGTCAAAATTGGGGCAGTTACTAATCGATTCTTAAGTTCTTGAAAACTATTCTCAACTTCCTCAGACCATTCATATTTTACCTTATTTTGTGTTAACCTGGATAGAGGTTTAGCAATGCTAGAAAATCCTTCAACAAATCTTCGATAATAACCTGCTAATCCAAGGAAACTACGAATCTCTGTTACATTAGTTGGTCTAGGCCAATCTAGTATAGCCTCGATCTTTTGAGGGTCAACCGACAGTCCCTCTTTGGAAATGACATGTCCTAGAAAAGAAATGCTAGGCAACCAAAACTCACAATTCTTTAATTTTGCATATAATTTCTCCTTCCTAAGGATTTGTAATACTATCTCTAAATGCTTCTCGTGTTCTTCAATACTCTTAGAATAAATAAGGATGTCATCAATGAAAACAGCCACACATTGATCCAAATATTTCCTAAACACTCTATTCATCATATCCATAAAAATGGCTGGTGCATTAGTAAGTCCAAATGGCATCACAAGAAATTCATAGTGACCATATCTAGTACGAAAAGCTGATTTCGAAATATCATCTTCCTTAATCTTCAATTGGTGATATCCTGACATAAGGTCAATCTTAGAAAATACTTGCGCACCTTGTAGTTGGTCAAAAAAGTCATCTATACGAGGTAGGGGGTATTTATTCTTAATGGTTACCTCGTTTAGTTCGCGATAATCTATACATAACCTCACCGTCCCATCCTTCTTTTTAACAAATAACACTGGAGCACCCCAAGGGGATATACTTGGTCTAATAAAACCCTTGTCCAACAGATCTTGTAATTGAACTTTTAATTCCCTTAATTCTAAAGGTGCCATGCGATAAAGGGATTTTGATATTGGTATAGCTCCAGGAAGAAGGTCAATCATAAACTCTATTTCTCTACTAGGGGGTAGACTGGGTAAATCATCCGAAAAAATATTTGGAAAATGTTTAGCTATAGGGATCTCTTCTAAACTAGGATACTTCATTTGCAAATCAATAGCACTTGCAAGAAATCCTTGACATCCTTTCTTAAGAAAACTATAGGCTTACATTGTAGAGACAATACAAATGGGAGATAGGACGCCAGTTCCTTCAAAACTGAATTTTGGTTGGTTAGGAATTTGGAATGTAACTCTCTTATCAAAACAATCTAAATTAGCATGATATGATGCTAACCAATCTATCCCCAAAATGACTTCAAAATCTCTTATGTCTAAAACTATCAAATCGATAAATAGTTTATGACTACTGACATCTACAGGGCAAGATTTATATACTAATGTACCCGTCAGTAAATCACCAGAAGGAGTAGAAACGTGTATATTATGATTCAAGGGTTCGGGAATATTAGGAAAGCGATTAACAAAATATAAAGAGACAAATGAATGGGTAGAACCAGGATCTATTAAAACTTGAAAATACTGTGCACATATAGAAAGTATACCTAACACTACTGCATTAGAAGCCTTTGCATCAGAAAGATTAGAAATTCTACCTTGTCTGCCATGATCTTTATTGTCATTAAAAGTCTTTATTGGCGCCTTCCCTTTGTTAGGGCAATCTTTCATTTTATGTCCCTTTTGTCCACACCCAAATAAATTTCATGTTTCGAGGTAACATGGTTGCCCTCTATGAATATTACCACATTGTTGGCATCTATCAACATTAAAGGGTTTGTTCACAAAAGGTCGCCTGGTATCGGGTATAGTCCTAAAGGGTTTATTATTGGGGTTCCTTCCTCTTTGTTCCCTAAACTTCCTCTTGCATTCTCTAATCTGATTATATTCTTCATTGTCCTTCTCAGTTATCGTTGCTCTAGTCACCATATCAGTATATGATGTCAACTTCGGGATGGAAATTTGACTACGAATATTCAACCTTAACCCACGTTCAAACTTCTTGTCCTTTAAAGTATCGGTTATCACAACATGAGGTCAAAAATGGGATAACTCGGTAAACTTCGCCTTGTATTAACTAATCGTCATATTTCCTTTAAATAAACTCATGAAGTCGGCTGCTTTCTGGTCTTGTACCATTTCAGGAAAGTATTTCTCATAGAATATCACTAGGAAATCATTCCAACCTATGGGATTATTCCTTTCTTCGTATATTCTCTTAGTCATTCTCCACCAATGTTCTTCTTCACCTTCTAACATAAACGTTCCAAATGGTACTCTTTGTTCATCAATACACTTAATAACATCGAGTATCTTTTCTATTTGCATCACCCAACTTTCTGCTTCAGTGGGGTTAGGAGTACCTTTAAAAGATGGAGAAATCAACTTCTTGAACTGTTCAATAGTACATTTACTTAGTTCAGGATTCCTTGGTACTCCATTATTTACCTGATGTTCCACAATCTTTGCTAGACTTTCGATCTCCTTGTATGCACCTTCCAGTCCTTCAATACTCGAATCACTAGTTCCCATAGATGATCTTCTCTTGGTCATTTTCTACATTCATGGCAAAACGTAATATCTAATATACTATATCAAGATTGAAAACGAAAATACCAGTTATAAATAATATAACACATAGGGAGGGTTATCACATAAATCAGATATTTAATACTATCTCCTAAGGGTGGAAACACGAAATATATATTGTCCGAAACTTATGTTCAGTAGTCTACGGGTTCATAACCTATGCTCTGATACCACCTCTGTCATGACCCCAACCCAATAGTAGTAGGGAATGAGTGTCTTGACATGCCACCAAGGCATTCAATGTTATGGACTTCAAATATTTCTTAAGATAAATGCAACGGAAATACATTCACATGGTCATGAATCGTAAATTATTGAAAAAATGGAATTACGTCATCAGAGCTTTCTAAAAGGGAACTTCGTATATATTAAAGTATGAACGGATTGCAACTTATGCCAAAATTAAAAACTTATTACTAAAGAGCCAAACATTCTCTATCTCCTAAAAACAAACGTTATATTTAAAAGTATAACAAAAGAGATCCTTAAGCTAAATCTTCAACATAGTCCTTCTACACTACATCCTCCAGTCTAATTATCTCCTGAAAAATCATTATTTATACAACGTCAGCTAAAAGTTGAATAAGATTTAATCTCTTGACATTCCAAGGTTTTCAGAAAATCGATACCTATTCAAGTCAAAAGAGAAGGCATATACATATATGGATAGGAACTTGCAGTAAATAGATATATATTTTGAAATGATAGTATATATATCACAATTGGATAGCTCAGAATAAGAAGAATGCAATAAATCTAATGTGATATCTTTTTCTTTCAATCATATCATTTTAATGCCCAAGTACACTCTAATACCGTGTTCTTCTACCGTATTATACCCCGGTAGTTGAGGGTCAATCGAACATGTTCGTCACAACGCCTTATTTAGGGCACACCAGCGATAACCCAACTGGGAAGGTCAGTCAGCAAAGAGGTCCCTTAGGCCGAATCATATTTTCAATATTCAATATCATTTTCAATGATCATTTTAATTGGTATGTTTATATGAACAAATATAAACATATCACAAATGACTCATTCATCGGTATCACATGAATTTTGAGAATAAAAGTAGTTCACAAAATATATAGAGTTTGAATAATATCAGATAATCAAAATACACAAGGAATGTCAGAGTACTCACCTAAAATAGAGGCTCGAAAAATTCAGATATTGAGTCTTGGATAACACGTTAATCTAATAAATACAATAAAGGTTTAATTACGTATTCTAAATAAAGCCAAATTCTAAATATTGTGTTTTAATCCTAAAACAACTTACTGAAAAAGGTTACTAAAACCATTTTCTCAATTTTTAATATTCATTCATCGTATTTAAAGAATTCAATTCATAGTTCTTCCTAATCAATCGGTTCCCAGTAGAGACGGAGGGTCACAAGGGCACCACTTAAATACCATCTCATCTAGACAAAACATTTCCGGATGTATTCCCAGTAGAGATGGAGGGTCACAGGGGCTCCACTTAAATACCATCTCAACTAGACAGAATTTCACCGGGACCGACTTTGGAATTATTTAAATGAGATTCCATAATAACGAGTAATTGTTTACAAAAATCACTTTAAAAATCGTATATAGATTTTTTCAAACAAGCTTGACATATTTTGAAACTAAAATCAATTTAGATTGTTTCCAAATTTTAATTTTTGATTAGTAAAGTCTTTAGTGTATTTTACCAGCATAACTACTAAGTAAAGCTATAAAATACAAAATTAAAACTACAAAAATGCATTATAACATTTAAATAAAATCGTAACTACGAAATGAATTCTTTCTTCGAAATTATAGAACTTCTTCTTAAGATATTTCCCAAGCTTTCTATCACTCTTTCTTACTATAATTCTCAAGGAATTGGCGTGAGTTTCAAATGAACCCTAAGGCCCTATTTATAGGTTTCCATAAGTATTACTGTGTTGACACATGTCTAGGTGATCAAGCATTTACGGTGGCAAGTCATCATTTGGGTGTCGCGTTTCGGTGTGGTCTTGCAGTATTAATATCACCAAATGATGACAAGTGTTTTGACTTTCTCTCTAAAGACGACACACGTAAGGTGGAGGTGACCAGCACGTGGTGAAAAGGTGATAAGGGTATAATGGTCATTTCACATATAAAGGGTATTTTGGTAATTTCACACTATATATTTTCAGTATTTCTTAGAGGTCCTTGAAAATATTTTATTTACAAAATGACCCATTTTATATTTTTATTTTAGTCCCTCAAGTTTCATAAAATTATATTTTCTACCCCAAAACTTATTATATACCTTAAGATATGTCATAAGACTTCGATTTGATCCTATTTACGATTGATTCTTCATATTTAAAAATCGGATTTGTTATATTGATAGCCAATAACATCACATATCTAATAAAACAACATTTATAAGATAGTAAGTAACACATGGCTGTAAAAACAAACTATATACATATGAGCACATAAAAGTGGGGTCATTACACCCCTCTTTGGGTAAGTCTTGGATTTTACTTTCAAAAATACGCGGTTAGCTCCCACGCGACCGTATCGAAAAGATATACAACTTTAATGTTTTAACCAAGAGCCAAATCGTCTCTCTTCCTACCTGAAACAGTTCGGAAGTGACGTTGGTCACTATTCACCTTCTTCTCCAAAAATTCAAACCTCCACTAAAGCACCTCCAAGCTTTTTATCTCTTCTCTCATCATCATCCAACCTCAAACAACCATAAATACACACATAAAAAGGGTTCTAATCATCCTAGAACCCAATAATTAATTTCAATTAATTCTTAAGTTTCTCAAATTGGGTATAAACCGAGTTTTATCTGTTTAATCTTCCAAAAACCCATTTGATTTACGCAAATTTCAACCCAAAAATCTTTATAGTTTTACACCAACTATAATATGAGAAATAAACACACTAAATCGTAAATCAAGTTAAACACTTGCCTCATGGATTAAATCCGACAACCCCGAGTCGAATCCCGCGAAGTTTTGGCCGGAATCCCTTTTATTCCTTCTTCTCTTCTCTTCTTTCTCTTCTCTTCCTTATCTCTTCTCTTTCTCTCTTAGATATGATTTTGGGGAAGAAATGAGGGTTTCCTTCTTAATAAACCCGAAATTGGGTATATACCCAATTATAAAATGACTCGTGTACTCAATTACGAGTCCCTACTAGTCCAAAAATCCCCGGAACCTGAACACTACCCCCGGATACTCTATTTTTACTATCTCGGCTATTCTAAACCCAACGGTGCAGCCAAAATCTCCATCCGAGCTACTTAACTAAAATTCACTAATTAGACCCAACACGTTCAATACGCGTGTTTTCCAACTAAAATATTTCCCTTTGTCACTTTACCCAACTGCGGCATGTAATAAAAATAATCCACTCATATACTTAGTCTTGTAAGAGAAATATAATCCATGTAAATATTAATCTAACACTTAAAAACTAATATTTACTATTCACTTTATAATATTAAATTTATTTAATTTCACTAATAAATTCCAAAATTACTATTCATAGAAATTTCTCAAATGACCAAATCACGTGCATAGTGTAATTTAAATACCTTTAAAAGTACGGGGTATTACATACTTCCCCCCTTACAACATAATTTCGTCCTCAAAGTTTAGGTATAGCCTACACCACTACTCTAAGATCGCTATATACACTATGTACTAGCTTAACCAAATTTAGATATAGCCTAATACAATGGTCTCTTACCATAGTCCACCTATCTCAAGGCGTATGCTCTAATGCACTATCCTAATCACAAGCTTAACTAAAACTCTATATGTTACAATGCTACCTCGGTCCTAAGGTTGACTCTAACATCATATTGCACCTAGTGCTTCTTTAAGTGCATATAAAAAAAACGAGCCTATAGTCGTTGCTCGAACTTATTGGTACCATCGGAGATCCGTTACTCCTAGTATTCACTCATTTACGTCAGGACATCTAATTTCACTAAAAAAGGAAACTACATTAGAGCTCGACTATTCCCGTCAGTCTTTTCACTTATCCTAAGTGTGCCAACTCGTATTACACAAATATAATTGGATCATTGTGTACTACATATGATGTTCCATCCAATCCATTTCAAATCCATTTATAACTGCCCTGCAGCATAATATCTAACTTTATATACTACGTCCCTTCTATTTCGAGCGGTATATAAAATCAACTTACCAAAGTTCCCATACACCTTTTAACTTGTGCCTATCTTCACAACTATTATAAATGTCTGATACATAACACTTTTTCTAAATAATGGTCCTCATTTCGTCGGCCTTGTACTAACACTTGGGTACCCTTAACCTGAATAATTTCAAAATTTAATTCTCCCGAAACCTGGAAATTCGATCCTTCTCAAGATTATCCCATCGATCTTCTTGTGGTTAACTCACAATAGTCTTCCTATATCAATGCTGATAGTCTTATTGCCCTTACTTCGTGGTAGTCCTAAGATCAAGGTGTTTCTAACACATGTAATACGAGTACTATTCTAACTATATCCATAGTGCCCAAGACTTCTCTCGACTTCTGACATTTGCTCAGTTTCGTGCGTGGGACGTCTTGCAAAGCGAAATCCAAACAAGGAACCTTACCGATACACTACTTCCTCGCTTCGTCGGTCATCGAGGTATAACGGTCTAAGGGACACTAACGGGACGTTCTAAATCATATTCGTTAACCTACTAATGTACTTTTACCATAAAATCCTTCCATCTTGTCCAAATGGAAAGTCCAACTAATTAGGGCACCTACTCTCTGCAAAAGCATTATGAACATCACACCCAAAACGTATTTCCTCTCAATTTTCCTTCTATTCAAAGCCTGGCTAAAAGTCTCAAATCGGTTTCCTTTACCATACCTCACCCACATACTTGTGGTGAGAGAACAATTTCAGTGCTTCTCCGTAGCACTTATATCTCTATATAATTATACAGTCATCAAATGTCTCTCACTCTATAGTGTTTCCTCTACACTAGGTGACTTATCGTCAAAGCCAACATCCTTCCATTTTATAACATCTGTTGCATTAACACTAAGTCCTTAGCGCTACTAACAATGAGCTAAATCCCACAGCTCAACAATAAATGATGCATATTTTAAATTATACCGATAAGGTCCTCATGAACCAAAAATTATGGCAAGGAAACATCTACATATCGAAGTTCCACCTAACCATATACTAAAGGCGAGCTCATCTAGAATTTACCTCGTATCCCATTCTTTATTATGTTCGTATATATATTTTACATCTCATATAAATATATATACAATATACTATACACATCAAGTATATCTATACTTATATATCATACACTATATGAGTATAATAACCATCCCTCAGAGCTATAACTCAATGGATACAGTCTCTCAATGCTATCATCTTCCAGGGAATTAATTACACATCATCCTGGGTACCAGTGGTCGGACCATCACATCGACTCGGTAAAAAACAAATAATATAAGTATACCAATCACACACATATATTTTTATTAACATATCACATATATACGTCTCAATATGTCCGTATATATATATATATATATACATATTATAATATAATCCGGCTAATCGTGTGTATATCTCTTATAACACTATCCCGTATTTCCCGAATATAAAATTTGATTTAATTCCTAATAGTATAAATAAATATTAAGCTTATTACAACTAGTTTGCATCCCACTTATATCCGAGATTCTTATTCGAGTCCCAAGGGTCATTTTTCTTATAAGAATCCTTAAAATAACCAATTCTCATAACTTTAATTTATGACAGACAACTCATTTAAATAAGCCTACGAGAAGTTCGAAACACAAATCGGGCCTTAAGAGTCATTCTGGAATCTCTTTAGAAGACCCAGGGAATATCGTCCGAACGAGTGTCGTTCGAACGAACTACCAACTCATTAGAAGTGCCACTGGAACCTCGTTAGAAGTCTCATTCGAACAACCTGGGCTGGACTTCTAACGAAAATTCTGCAGTTGCACACTTCATCTTCAAGGTTCATTTTTCCAAATTTTTTCCTCTTCAAATTCAACCTAAACTCATTCCAACCTAAGTACTAGGTTTCCAAACTACTCTAAGTCACCCTAGAACACTTCTTAGCATAGTTTAGGGATTAAATCCTTCCGATTCTTCAAGAAAATCTAGGAAAATCCTAAATTTTCCCATGAGTTACATTAACATAAACCCAAAATTTTTCTTCTATAAAAACTCCATTTTTATTTCGTGATTAACATCTTATTCACCAAATTTCACATTCTTATTAAGGAAAAAAAATCCATCTGTAAGATTAATTTATGAAAAATACGTCATGCTCCCCCAAATATGGTGACTATTGTCCCCACCATTTCAACATTGCTCTCACGAGTGAAAAATGTTTCCTCTAATTTTCACATATGGGTATTTCCATACCCAACGCTAAGCAAGAGCTTCTGAGCCTTCTACTTCCTTTGGAAGAAACTACACTACTTCCGCCAAGCTCAACTTCAACGTACGGTCCTTATCAAAGAACTTTCAAACTTTTTATCAATTAAATCTCACTGGGTAATTCAAGTTTAGTACCATTCTCTACTATAGAAGTTCTTGATAATTATAACTACTATACTTTAGTAGTCGTTGCTGCAATTCATGACCATGCCACAAGGAAAGTGACCTTCACTGCGGTCCTCATTTCCAATATAAACTTATAGCTTTAACTAAGTCCCTCCTCGTGCTGCCCTCTCCATGGACTTCCATTATTGCCCTTCGTCGATCAGCACACGAATCCCGAATGAGCGCGGAAAATATTTGTAACAACCTGCGTAATTTTTGGGGTATTTTTGAAATTAAGAGGAAAAATAAATTTCGAGATAAAATTATTTTTATTGCTCAAATATGTTGGTTATTATTGTTAAAGACGAGAATTTCAAACAGTTTCAAAATCGTAATTAAAATGGAGTTTTAATTGAATTTTTATTATTTAGAAGAGTCCTCAAAACATAAAACTCTTTAAGAGTCTTCAAAGCATAAAACTTTCTTGTAAAAATAATATTTTTAGAAATCCGACCGTCCGATCAAGCTGAATTTTTGTCAGCAGTCCTGTCTCGCCGTTCGCTACAACATACTAAAATTTCAAGCGATTCCAATGGTTTGATCATCCGGAATAAATTTTTTTAGTGTTTGTATCTCATTAGAACTCCTTTCTTAATCAAACTCTTAATCCTTTATATATCAACTAATTCGTGGCTTGGCTTTTCAAATCACTTTTTCTCAAACTTTTCAAGCAGAAGACCTCACCAAAATTACTGCCTTTCATATACAAACGATAGCCCCAAACTTATTCAAGATTTCAACCTTAGATTAGAAGGCTTATTTGGTGTTTTCTCGAGTTTGGGCTAGAACGAGATTTGATTATTTTCGCCAGAGGAACGTGATGGTGTGATTAGATTTTGAGGCTGAATTATGTGATGATTCATTTTATGGTTTGAGGTATGGGGTTTTACACAATATGCTCCTGAAATCTCGCGAGTGTTTATTCCGTTGAATTCTTGTTAATTGAACTCATATTTTGAATTGTTAAATTCTTGGAAATCTGGAAAAATAATTGTTGGAATTATTTTCATTCACGAGGTATTATTCATGTTGTTTTGAGCACGCTGTCATGAGATTTTAATATGGCACTGATGTTGGGCACCCGCCAAAACTCCTTTTCCGGCTACTTGATAAAGTATGGAGCGGTATGGTGAGGCCTGGTGACTCCGGTTAATGTGTTGTTGAGAAATTTATTGATAAAATGCAATTGAGATTTGCATTATTTGATTTGAGTATTCGTAGTCGTATTGTTGCGCTTTGTTCATCGCTAACATCTTTGTTGAGCATATTCCTGTCATATTGTGTACTTCCCCATCTTTTTCTTAGTTTGCAGGTGAGCACGGATTTGAGTGCTATGGACCAATTGGGATGATTTTAGCGAGGATTATTTGGGAAGAATTTTTAATACAAGAGATGAGAAGACTTGTATTTATTTTGATGTATAGAGCATTTTGAGATTTATTTTATGTTCGAGATAGTTGGATTGTTGTAATTATTTCGAGAGATTTGTTGTATTAATTTGAAGATGAGAATAGTGATTTCTCTTTTGTATTGTGGGATTTAGATGCTCTATACCTTGTTATTTGTGGATTAGTTTAGTTTTATCGATAATAGCGCTCCGTTCGCTCTCCCCGGGCGGGCGGGGTGTTACAATATTTACGATAATTTTACACAATAGCAGGAGAACTAAATCTCACAAGAGTATATCAACTATCCTAATCATAAGGCTCTATGTCAAATCAAAAGCAACGCTGAAAGCATAGTACGTCCGCACATATTCCTAAAGGACACTATAACTTGATGCTCTGATATCACCTGTGACACCCCGACTAATAAAATACCGAGCGATCACTCCTATATAAAATTAAAACTGGAGTCTCATATGGTTCATTCTTAGCATCACTGTCGAAAACCAATTTAATTAGTAATATCCTATTAGGCTCCTGTCAAATTTTTAATTAACTAATCTTTTTAACCAAACCATTTAAATAAAAAAATCACAAGAGTTGTATGTAATAACTTAAATTAAATGAAGTAATCGAACACTCGATACGAAATAATACAACCAAATATAATGTCGCACAAAAAGGAGGTAGAAGAATAAATGAGTACAGTTGGGCCATCAGCCCGAATATGTCTACAATACCTCCTATCTAGATCTCAATGATAGAAGCATCTACAATAAACCTGCTTGCATCCACAGCTGCTGCAGTAAACGTCTGACTCGAAGGAATCATCATCAAGGCGTCCCTGTGTCTGGACACCTATATATATATATATATATATATATATATATATATATATATATATATATATATATATATATATATATATAGCAAGAGAGGGGAAAAATAGAGAAACGGGTCAGAGCTCGAGTTTTGAAAACATTTTAGCAAGTGCATAAAATCCATATTTTTAAGATATGATATTTCTCATATTTGAACCGGTATCGCACCCTCATGATATACACCTCACCCCTCTTCTAATAGTGCACAACTATCGCCTATATTTTAAGCAATCTAGTTAAACTACCCTGCCTAGATAATGTATTTTCCATCTTCTAATAATCCTTATTAATACGAGTACGAAGGACTAAACTTCTCCCGATTCCCAACATTATGTTATGTTCGTGCGTGAAATGTCTCGCGAAGCGAAATCCAAACAAGGAACCCTCCCGATACACTACTACATGACAATGTTGATCGTCGGGATCCATTAGTCCCTCAGCACATACAACATCTTATACTATCTCGTATATATATATATTTGATTCATAATTCATAAACATCCGGATATAAATTTACCGGAAGGAGTATTTCACTTTATTCATTCTTTTCCCTTTCATACAAGGTTACGTTATATGATAACTCAACTCATATATAACAATATACTATATGCAACAAGTATAATAATCAATCCACTGAACTATAATATAAGCAACTTAGTCATTTTCATTTACTAAGCAACGGCGGAACATCACTAGTATACATGTATTTTATTCTCAGTACATATATTCATATCTAGCACCCCTAGACTAAGCTGCGGTGCACACATACTCTTCTATCTAATCCCAGTACATCATGTACACAAGGATCACGCGTTCCGAATCACTCAGGAACCGTATCAATATAAATCACAAATATTGGAGGCGAACATAGTTCACGTACCCATGGGTCACGCACATACCTGCGCTCCCACGGCCATCAGACTTATCGACTTACAAATAAGCTTTTCACAGTCCTATGTTCTTGAGGTACCCAATCTAAATCCCCCCGAAGGAAACACAAGATAAGATTGTCCTCTTTCGAAAGCCATCCTCCCGTGATAGCAAGTATGGTAGGTATGTCATACAAATAATAAACAATAATATAGGCACCGATTCCACCTATAAAAATATAACATCAATGAGGTATTTACGCAACCATATAATAACGATAGGTATTTATCTTTACTATACATAATTCCCCATAGGTATTTATTTAACCCATATACATATTAATATCAGGGCATATGCATAGCCCATATAATAAATTCCATACATAGTATATTTATATCTTGAATATCCTACGCATTTATCGATTATAACCAATCCTCTATATATTATTTCCAATCTTTTCTCACTGCATGATGACAATACCAATAACATCGTTATATTTATTCGTCTTATATTATATATAATTTAATGACATCTTCTATACAATCTAAATCACTTCCCAATACATTATGGCTATAATTTTCAAACTCTATAGCAATAGCCAATAACCTCAAGTGTTCCCTTTCTTAATAATATACACATTCTGACACTTAAAATACTACCCCAATACGTACTCTCTTCTTTAATATTCAAATCACTCATTAATCACTTCATAAAGATTTGTACAATTAATTCCCGAATGTACCAATTCATAATAATTAAATAGCATACGCACTACTTCTCTTAATTCCTTAGTTATCTCCTCACTTATAATAATCGTCGTCCATAGACGCTTAGGGAAATTTCTCAATTATAGTACGTATCCTAAATTTCATCCTAGTCACCTCGTAAGATTTTACTTAACTAAGTTCGGTATATAACTACCTTTCTTACGCGCACAATTACTTATATAAAATCAGCTACCTAAATACCTCTTTAAGTATTAGTCCTCACGAACACCCCTTTTTGGGTAAATCTTGGATTTTACTTTCAACTAACCCAAGGTACACGCCTTACTAAAAAAAATATTTAGAAGTCCCCAAAAAATTTTAAGAACCCTAAATATTTATCTACAAGCAATTCTAGCCTTTATTTTTCCAATTTCCGGTTTGATTTCCGAGTTAATGATTTCAACCTTGGAACTGCTTTCTTAGAAAAATCATACCAAATCAAAAAAAAATCTGAAAAATACGTGGTTAGCTCCCACGTGACCGTATCGAAAAGATATACAACTTTTATGTTTTGACTAATAGCCTAATCGGCTCTCTTCCTATCCGAAACAGTTCGGAAGTGACGTTGGTCACTATTCACCTTCTTCTCCAAAAATCCAAACCTTCATTAAAGCACCTCCAAGGTTTTTATCTCTTCTCTCATCATCATCCAACCTCAAAAAACCATAAATACACACATAAAAAGGGTTCTAATCATCCTAGAACCCATAACCAAGAATTAATTTCAATTAATTCTTAAGTTTCTCAAATTGGGTATAAATCGAGTTTTATCCGTTTAATCTTCCAAAACCCATTTGATTTACGCAAATTTCAACCCAAAAATCTTTATAGTTTTACACCAACTATAGTATGAGAAATAAACACACTAAATCATAAAGCAAGTTAAACACTTGCCTCATGGATTAAATCCGACAACCCTGAGTCGAATCCCGCAAAGTTTTAGCCGAAAATCCCTTTTCTACCTTCTTCTCTTCTCTTCTTTCTCTTCCCTTCCTTCTCTCTTCTCTTTCTCTCTCTTAGATCCGATTTTGGGGAAGAAATGAGGGTTGCCTTATTAATAAACCCGAAATTGGGTATATACCCAATTGTAAAATGACTCGTGTGCTCAATTACGAGTCCCTACTAGTCCAAAAATCCCCGGAACCTAAACACTACCCCCGGATACTCTATTATGACTATCTAGGACATTCTGAACCCAACGGCGCAGTCGAAATATCCATCCTAGTTACTTAACTAAAATTCACTAATTAGACCCAATACGTTCAATACACGCGTTTTCCAATAAAAATATTTCCCTTTGTCGCTTTATCCAACTACGACATGTAATGAAAATAATCCACTCACATACTTAGTCTCGTAAGAGAAATATAATCCATGTAAATATTAATCCGACACTTGAAAACTAATATTTACTATTCACTTTATAATATTAAATTTATTTAATTTCACTAATAAATTTCAAAATTAATATTCATAGAAATTCCTCAAATTACCAAATCACGTCCACAGTGTAATTTAAATACCTTTAAAAGTACGGGGTATTACAGAAGATTTGACGAAGAACACATCCCTCTTCTTGATTTGGCTCCCAAAAGCTCTCCCAATTTGTCCCTCTTTTCTCCTCTACAAAACTAGGGTTTTCTATTTGAGTTGTGTCAGCCACAAACTCCCCAATATAGATTTTATTTTGTTAATCTCAAAATTAAGCCTATGGGCCAAACCCGAATGACTCGAACACCCCTATGTGAGTCCGGTTATGCCTAAAACTTCCCCGAGACACAATTACTACCCTGAGTACTCTTTCTCAACTACCCTGAGTACTCTTTCTCGACTAGTTGGACCTATTCATAATGAACCGTGCACTCAGAATCGTAATTTGAGTTACTTTACTAAAATCTCTAACCTCGTTCTCAAATAACGACACATGTGAATTTAAAAAATTTAACTCGAATTAATTAAATCTCAATTCACTAATTTAATTAAATCCTTCAGATAATTTAAATACTATATCACCAAATTAATTAAATTATATATCCGTAGAAAAGCGAGGTATTACATTATTATCTATGAAAAGACACAAGTCTTTGAAGTGACTATAAAGCCCATAAAGTTGGCAAAAGTACCCAGTATTGAATGAGGTCTCTATGTTTTATACATATGCAAGATAAAGTGAGATCGCCAAAGATGATCATCGATGATATAATTAAATATGTCGTGTATACACAAATAAAAGGGCAATGATGATACAAAACCAAATATTATAAATGAATGTAGACAAAGAATATATTATCCAAAATGATAAAATGCCATGATGGTATAATTCGAGTCTCTTAATAAACGTCGTATATTTGGACATGTAGTAGAAATCCCAATAGATATTAATCCCAAAGGTTACAAATGGGTGTTTATAAGAATGTGAAGTGTTAAAACTCACTAAAAAGTGCATGATTTATGGAAAAAGGCTTATTGAAGACACCAAAATTGATTATATACGAACATACCATCATGTTAAAGTTGTAAGTACTTTTCAGATATCTGACTAGCTTAGCAGTTTTTGAAAATATATAATATGAGACTCGTCAATATTATAATTGCTTATATATACGGGACTTAAACAAAGAATACATACAAAAATACTATATGCATTTATTTTACTGGAAGAAAATTTAAGAAGTATGTACTGGAACACATTAAGACGTTCATTTTACAATAAACAATCTAAATGGATATAGGTAGAAGCATCTTAGGAAATAGTTTTCTAAGGAAGGGTATGAGAATATTCATATATGAAATGTGACATTATAAAATATTCTTAAATGGATGTGCTCATGAAGAGCTCAATTGAAATGCAAAATATATAAATAAGTAATTTAAAAAATGAATGACCTTAGGGTAACTAGTTATTGTCTCGGCCAGTAGATCGAACACATTTTATGTTAAACTCATATCCATTAGTCAAATGGACTGAAAAGTCATACAATGCATTAACATAAGCATAAAATTTTAGTATACCCACGGTCTTCAATATTTGGATATTAAATTATCCCATCCTAATGAGGATAAAAAATATAAATTGGGTCCGGAAGTATCATATGTGAATGTTATTATGTCATTAGATCCATAAGTACCATACTTGTACATTATTAGTATATTATTATACATGATATAATGCATGACCCTTAATATTATAGCTGCATTAAATATCTTGGAAAGAAATGATTATCATTGACTTACGAAGCATGAGATTAATATCAAAATTATGTGATACATTCGTGGAATTATTGGTGTAATACTTTTTAAATCTAGAAATCCAATCAAAGTTAGTAATGTACATGCAAATTATATCCATGATTTTTACAAGGAATAATCAAAGCGCTTATGACTTGCCTGAAATGACATATGGTCCTACTACTACTTATGAAGGCAATGGTTCTTGTATATACCAAACTTAAAGAGGATACATCGAGGTTGATATGACTAACACATTTCAGTTCTTTTACATACATGTGATTGAAATAGATCTCATAAAATGATATGATAATCCTTCTTCACCCAAGTCTGATGGAAGTCGAGCTAATGAAGAAAATGAAATTGAAGTAATAGCTCATCAAATCTATTCACAATGTAAAAGCAACATATCAGAAGGTTGTATATGTGATTGAAATGCATCGAATCAACCATCGTAGAAATACAATAATTAGGCAGAGCATTTGATTATGATGAGAATCTAAGAACATGACATTTCGGACATATGCGCATTGTACTGTTTTTCCTTTAACTACATTTTTCCATTGGGTTCTCCCGATAAAGGTTTTAACGAGGCAACACTAAGCGCGTTCAACATCGATTCAATGATGACAAAAGTTGTTTTATTTTTCCTTCACTTTGGTTTTTTCCACCGAGTTTTTCCTCGGTAAGGTTTGAATGAGGCAGCAATCATTGAATGGTGGATATAGTGTACATCCAAGGGGGAGTGTTATAAAATGTTTATTAAGTGAACATTCATTTGTATTCCAATCCACTGCTAAATCAAAATTATTAAGAGGTATATTCGATTACCTTATTTTATACTATAAAAATGGGCTATACCCTTTTAGCATTGACCGATAAATGAAATGAAAGACTCAATCCCTCTAAATTCTCTATGTGTCCCCTTTAATTTACAACAATCACATCTTTCAAACAATTATAAAACTTTGTACTGGAATTTTCATTCTATAGTAGGTTTCTCATATATATGAGATCGAATAACTTAAATTTAAGAAACTAAGGGTCCATTTGCTTATGTATTTAGAAAATGGGATTTAAAAACTACTTTTAAATACAGTTTTCTGTGTTTATAAATATTGGTGTGCATTTGGTAAACTTGTTTTTAAATCAAGTTTTGAAAAAATAAATTAAAAACTAACAAACACAATTTGTAAACACACACATATGTGTGTGTGTGTGTATATATATATATTGATATTTTATGTATTTTTTATAAGTAATATTGCGTGTATAATAAGTAGTAAAATGTATACATATGAGTTATTTAATACATATGTATTATATGTATACTTTATGTTATTACGTACATGTGTAAAACTATATATAAGTATTATGTATGTATTGATAATATTGTTAAACATATATATCTTAGTATACTATGATGATACCGGAATTGGTATCACCAGATCAAAGTGATGAAATAGCTCACACCAGTTTAATAATGGCAGAAATACAGCAATATAACAATAGACATAGATGAGACAAAGAGGAAGTAAACACTAGAATTAAGTGGTTCAGCCTATTGAAGGCCTACGTCCACTGTACAAGTGTATGAAGTCCATTAATACGGGCTCTAATGGCCTTAAGATATATTCACTCAAGCTTTCTCTCTCTAACAGTAACTTTGATAGAGCTTCAATATGATTTTCAATGTGTCCCTTTACAATGTAGAAGATGAAGTGTTTTTATAGTGCTTGGGGGTGTAATTCACCCCCAATCATGTAATTATCATGTGCACGAGGAGGCTGCCAATACTAAGTTGACACCTGTCCCTTACACATGTAGATAATCATGATGCAATATTCCCTCATGCGAGGGAATAATCTTGTAGTAACAGACTATCCACATTAGATTTTCCATCCTGGAACTTTGTACTTCTCGTACTATAGAGGTCGTCTGGAGGGTCTTGGCTTAGCTGAGTAAGAAACCCCGAGATAACATTGTTAGTTATTTCGGTGAAAGTGTAGTCTTGGATAAACACATCTGGTCGAGATGTGCATATGCTGATGTAATGCTACTATAGAGTCTCGGCTCATGAAGGGGTCGAGAGAATGGATTCAAGAGGCGGATCCTATCTCGAATGATCCTTAGGTAGCCTATGTGGGATCCTTTGAGGACTCGATTGTGGATATTATTGGCCCTCATCTTGAGATGAGGTTACACTTGGTCATATCAATCACCCCTAGCCCTTATCGATCTATGTGAATAGGTGGCTGAGGGGTATGAGTCGACATAGTCTTTGATGAGATGTCTCTGATGTCTCTAGTGATTACATCTTATAGGATGGGAGAGTAACATATGTCCTCATTCTGATTGGGTAGCATCTTCCCCAAGTTTGATTTGATAACTGCGCTTAGGGCTTTGTGCCATCAATGATGATGTGTATTAGGAAACATGCTCGGTCCTTTTAAGGTATTTAAACATATAATTCTCTCTTTCCTCAGTTTTACCCAAAACTTTCCCTCTCCAAGTTTTCTGCAAACGCCATTAACAACCTCTCCAGAACTTCTTGATTCCCTTTGTCTCCAAGATTTTCTTTCCTCCGTTCTCTTCCAAGAGGTTTCTTCTCCTCCAAGTAACAACTTTCTTGTCACTTTTCTAGTTTTCTACCTTCAGTTTGTAAATTTTTCTGCACTTGCTTTTTTCGGTGAGTTTTCTCTCTCCGACGAGCTTATTCGGTGGATTTAGGGGTTGAACCCACTATTTTCATTTGATCTTTTGGGCAATTAGTAGTGGTAGAGGCTGTGTTCACTGGGTTTAGGGGGTAAACCACCATAAGAAGGTTTCTCAGGCCTGATTCTGGTCATCTTCTCGGGTTGGTATTTTGGGTAGTTATTATTTGAAACGATTAACTTTCCAGCCTTAGATCCTTTAGTCAACAAAAGTCAAATTTGCATCTTATTTTTCCCCCTTCAGTTTTTAACCAAGTTTAGTCTCATCTTGTTAATGTTAAGATAATTATATAAACTAGCCGAGGAGTTTCAAAGCCTCATAGAGAGGTTTTTTCAAGAAATTAAGAGGGTAGAGGTTGAGGAAGATGAAAGGAGTAAAGCTGAGGCTTTTCCTATTCATCCCAATTATCAACCCCCACTAGATGCCATTCATCCTCCAGCTGTTGAGTTGAGTGACTCTACGATTGATTATTCCTGTTCTGTAGACGATAATATGTCCATTTCCCAGTCGACCGAGAGTGTTGACTCTTTTGAGGAAGCCATGGAAAAACCTTCATCCCCTACCAAAGGGTCTGAGGTAAATGAAGCTTCCTCTCGTGTATCCTCCTCTCATGAGGCAGAGACATCATACCAATCTGACTATTCTATCAGAATACTTAATGCCGGTGTCACCATTCCACCCCCAATTGATGCCAGTCCACTCTTGGCCACGATAAGAGACGTGTTTGCCCAGAAATTCCCAAATGGTGACCCAAACAACCCCTCGGTCGAATCACCAAAAGATAGTGATGAAGGGAGTGAATTTGACATTTCTGTCGCTGAGTCTTACAAGATCACTATCTTTGAGGCCAATATTCTGGTTTGGAGACACCTTCATGGCATTGGACCCTCCATTTCCATGAGAAAACCTATTGAAGATGAGAGAGGGTGAGGTTTGTGTCTATGAGAATATGTTTAAGGTCGTATTTTGGATGCCTATTAACCTGATCATATGAGTTATCTTAGCACATTTAGGTCTTGACCCATCTCATCTTTCTCCTAATGTCTGCAGAGTTCTTCTCAGCTTCATTTCTATATGGAAGATAATTCACCAAACTAACGTTCCTATTAATATTTTTATGGCTTGCTATATTGTGTCGTCCTCCAAGACTCAACCTGGATACTATCATCTCGTAGCCAGGAAATATACAAAGAAGATTATACTAGTAATCAAACCTCCAACCAAAACTGGAAGCCTCATTATTTTTTCATCTCTAAGGCTTGGGAATTCAGTCCCAATGTTGCTTACGGCATATTTGACCCCAGGACTCCTTAATGATGGTCTAAGGTCTCTACGTCGGCCAAACTTGATCCGATCTTGAACCCTGAGGCTACTGAAAAGGTTAAGAAACTTCATAAACAGGGTGATGGTGTTCGTCTTGTTAAGTTTGAGTAGCTGATGACCTCATACTACTTAGCTAGACAGGTCTGGGGGTGAACCCCCTAGCCGAGCTGCATTAGTGGTTTTTCTTATCAACTGTTGTGTCACATCTTTTTAATTTTTCATTATTGACCTCATCCATTTTTTGAAGATCATCCCACGAACATACCAGATAACATTTGGAAGACAGTGGCCCCAAACCTAAGCAAGCTTTTCGAAAAACATGGTAAAAAGTCTGACACCCCTGCTGTTCAGACTAATAAATCCACTGTGGGTGGCTTTAGTCGAGCCGATGATGCGGGGAAGAAGAGGAAAGGATGAGCCGATGACACTACTATTCACCATCCAACTAAGCAGGATTGTCCTGAGAAGGCAATCCTTATCTCCACAGATGAGGCTTTGGTAGCTCGTCTATCTCAATTGAAACTAGACGATAAGTGCGTCATTGGCCATGCTAAAAAGGACATGGATGATGTCGGTTGCCTCATCTATGATGGTGAAAGGTGCTTCCTTCATTCCCTTGACATATTTTTTCTTACCGAGTTTTCTATCCATAGGGCTCTTCAGGTATTTACATAGACTTGTCAAGTGCAGTCTCTTTAGTCCCATCTCTTACTAATTTATCTGTCCATATTTTTTATTACAGAGCATGGTTTCCCTGAATCAGATGGGGGATTGGATAACCAAGAAGCTTCCCTTAGTTTAGAAGGGAAGAGGGGCAGTGATGAATGAGAGTAACTTGAAGGACGAGCTTCAAAAGTCCAAGTCTTCCCTGCAAAAATATGTCGACGAGGTTACCAATATGAAAACTGAGCATGCTAATACCTTGAAGACGATGGTAGAATAAAAATAGGTCGAGATTAATGATGCCGTCAAGGATGCCTTAAATGAGGCTAGGGCGCAAGACATATTTGAGTTCAAGGAGTCTGATGAGTTTGAGGGCTATGCCTTTGAGTATCTTAAAAGAGGCATAAACATTGTTGGTCGATGGGCTACACTCAAACATGTCGAGGTTGGGAACCTGACCCCTGATGACTTCATAGGTCTTGACTTCAGCTACCCCCTTCTCGAAACCTCTCTAGCCGATGTTGAAAATCTGGGGACAGTTTAGAGATCAACCCCAATGAGCTCACCGAGAATAATGATATTATCGCCGAGAAAGGCGCTAATGATGACTGGACTGAGACTACCCATGCTGGGTCGAGACTATTCCCATTAAGGGAAGTTTACATCCTTAGACTTTCTTTTTGTTAGGATGGCTATTTGTGGCCTTATACTTAGTTCGTTTGTGTAGCTCTCATACTGAACTGCTTTTGCAACCCCATCATTATTGAATGACAAGTCTTTGTTTGTTCTCGTCTTCTTATATGTTTATAAAATGTGTCTACCCTAATTTTTCATTAGTACCATAATTTTGATCCCCTAAATTATGGTGTTATATGACAAGTCCCCTCTCATCGTTCTGAGAGTGTATGGATGAGAATCGTCTCGTATATGCACTGTCGTCTCGAGTGAGAGAGAATTTTCACCAAGTTAATGATGTTTAATATTGAACAAAAACTAAGTGATTTTGAATTTGAATCCACCAAATTATGGTGTTATATCATAAGTCCCCTCTCGTCATTTTAAGAGTGTATGGATGAGAATCGTCTCGTCCATGTACTAACATCTCGGTCGTGAGAGAATTTTCACCAAGTTAATGATGTTAAATAATGAACCACCAAGTGATTTTGAATTTGAATCCACCAAATTATGATGTTATATCATAAGTCCGCTCTCATTATTTTTAGAGTGTTTGGATAAGAATCGCCTCGTCCATGCACTGTCGTCTCGACTGAGAGAAAATTTCACCAAGTTAATGATGTTTAATAATGAACCACAAAGTTATTTTGAATATAAATCCATCAAACTATGGTGTTATATCATAAGTCCCCTCTCGTCATTTTGACAGTGCATGGATGAGAATTGTCTCGTCCATGCACTATTACCTCGGCCAAGAGAAAATTTTCACCAAGTTAGTGATGTTTAATAATGAACCACAATTAAGTGATTTTTACCCATATCGTGTTAATAAGAATCCATAGATGAGGTCTACCCCTTCTAGACTGTCATGTCACCGAGGTAAACTTAAATCAACTTCAGCACAAATGATTTTTTATAGCATAAGGTGAGTTGATACATACAAGAGAGAAATACTCAAACAATAGACAAGGTATGAGAGAACACTTGGAATTTTTTTATTGAATTAATTCACCATATGATTCTCATATACATGTACTAAAATGGAAATGATAAGAGACAATCAAAACAAGAATCAAAACAAGAATCTTAGATGGTCAGCTTTCCATGGATTAGAAAATGGCTCTCCTTCTAAGTTTTCCAACCGATACGTGCCTGGAATCACCTCTTCAATCAGCCTATAGGAACTATGTCAGTTAGGATGAAGCTTGTTGGTATCCGACAACGTCTTCTTCAAAACGAGGTCTCCTACGACCATTAGTCACGCCTTCACGCTCTTATTATAAAATCTTATTGTTCTTTGCTGATAGGGAGCTTGCCTAAGCTCATCATCTTTTATTCATTCCTCTACGAGATCCAAATCTCGTATACTCTCTTCCACATTTTGCTTTGGGTCGTACATTTGGATTGTATGGGTTGGGAGACCTATTTCTGTCGGCACCACGGCCTTTGAGCCATAGGCTAACATGAACAGAGTTTCCCCCATCGGAGTCCTGTCTATTTTGCTATATACCCATAGGATAGATTGCACTTCCTGAGTCCATCTCCCCTTAGCGTCCTCCAACTTTTTCTTGATTCCTTCAAGGATTATTCTATTGGTGACCTTTGTTTTCCCATTAGCTCGGGGTCGGCCTGGAGTTGAAAAGAACTGTTTGATGCCGACCCGCTCACAGTATTTTTCATGGGAGATATCATAAATTCGAGTGTTAGGTAGGTCATATCTACAAATGACATTTTCCCATATAAACTATAAGGCTTTATACTTTGTGATTGTAATCATCGGCTCGTCCTCTACCCACTTGGGAAAATAATCAATCGCCACAATCAAATAACGATAATTATTCACAGCTCTCGGTAATGGTCCTACCAAATCAATCCCCTAGACCACAAATGGTCAAGGTGAAGTAATAAAAGTAAGAGGCTGATGAGGTTGATGGGTTATCATTACAAACCTTTGGAACTTATTGCACTTCTTAGCATACACAGTTGCATCTTTTACCAACATCAACCACTAGTAACCCTGACTGATGATCCTCTTAGCTAATGATGTTCCTCCAATATGACTGGAGCAATACCCCTCCAACACATCTTTTAAAATATACTATACCTCAAATGGGTGGACACATCTGAGCAGAGGAAATAGGAAACTCTTTTGTATAAGATGTCTCCTATAAGGGAGAACTTAGCTACTTTATACCTCGGCCTATTTATCTCGGCCCTAGATTCTGGTAACTCTCCATCTCTGAGGTACCGGATGATAGGATCCATCTAAGAATGTCCTATACTAAAATTCAAGAAAAACTCCACAGTATTATTTTCTCCTTCAACTGTCGGTCAATGGAGAATCTCTATCGGGACTGTTCTTCTAATTTCAGTTATGGTAGTGAAAGCTAACCTCGCTAGAGCATCGGCTCAGCCATTATCTAGTCGGGGTATCCTCTTCAACTTCACTTCGGCAAAATGCTTTAGTGTTGTCTTCACCCTTCCCAAGTAGTTGGCCATTCTGTCATCCTTGGCCTCGTATACCCCAAAACATTAGTTGAAAACTAACCTATAATCACTATAGACAAGTAGTTAGCCAACGTTCAGTTCCCGAGCAAGGGAAAGACCTACTAAGAGGGCTTCATACTCTGATTCACTATTACAGACTCTAAAGATGAACCTTAATGCATATTCAATTTTGGTCCCATCTAGGGACAACATAATTAAACCTGCCTCATTTCCTTTTTCAAATGATTATCCATAAATAAATTGGCTCCACACAATACAATTTTCAGAAAATTGCCCTCTTCTAGGACTCCCTTCTTGAAGAGATATCTCTCTTCCTCATTCCCAGACACCTTGATTCTCACTAAATTCATCTTGACCTCAGCTGGAGGGATACACTCCCTAATCTCTCGCTCACAAGCTCTAGCTTCAATCTCTTCTATGTCGACCTTATCCCATGTGAACTTAACTATGAAGTCATCTAGGTCCTGCCCTTTAATTGCCATTCTCATCTAGTAGATGATGTCCAATTCCCCCGATTTAATTGCCCAGGCCATCAGCCTTCCTGACTTCTCAGGCTTGTTAATGACTTGTCTGAGAGGTGAGTCTATGAGGACCACCATGGTACGTGCCTGGAAATACGGCTTCATCTTTCTTGATGCATGAATCAGGCCATAGGTCAATTTCCTCATATTGGGATACCGTTGATCGGCCCCTTGGAGGGCCTTGCTATTAAAGTACACTGTCTTTTGGACTCCATCCTCTTCTCTGATAATAATGGCACTAATCGCCGACTCCGACACCGCTAGATAAAGATATAACCTCTCTCCCTGGACTGGTCTCGATAACAAGAGTGGAGAGCCGAGATAGGACTTTAAATGTTAGAATAATTTCTCACATTCATTGTTCCATTCTAAATCTTTCCTTAGTACTTTAAATAAAGGAAGGCATTTATCAGAAGATCTAAGCACAAACCTGTTTAATGCAGCCACTCGTCCTGTTAGCCTTTGCACATCCTTTATAGTTATAGGAGTATTAATCTGCAACAAAGCCTTGATCTTCTCAATTTTGTCTTCATTTCCCCTTTGATTTAAGATGAAGCCTAAGAACTTTCCATCTCATACACTGAAGACACACTTATCGGGGTTAAGTTTCATTATGTATTGGTCAATAGTGTCAAAAGTATGCTCAAGGTCGGCCACATGAGTCTCGGCCTTTAGACTCTTCGTTAGCATATCATCAACATAGACATCTATTTAAATCCATTATCTTCCCAGTATGCTATTTGAACATCTTATTGACTAATCTTTGGTAGGTAGCCCCAGTATTTTTTAATCCAAAAGGCATGACCTTGTAGCAGTATATCCCCTTATAAGTTATGAATGTTGTCTTCTCTGCATCAGTCGGATCCATGAATATCTGATTATAGCATGAGTAGGTATCCCTAAATCTCATCAATTCATGGCCGGCAGTATCATCGACTATCTGATATATTCTTGGCAATGGGAAGATGTCTTTAGAGTAAGGATTCATTAAGATCTATAAAATTAACACACATCTTCCATTTGCCATTATCATTGGGAATGATGACAACATTCGCAAACCATTCAGGGTAAAGGACCTGCTTGATGAAGTTAGTTTTTTATAGATTCTTTACCTCCTCCTGAATAACATCATACTTCTCTCGAGAGTAAATGCTCATTCTCTTCTTTATCGTCTTTGCATCCCCATCCATGTTGAGTCTGTGTCAAAGGACCTTTGTATCAATGCCTAGCATATCCTTATGTCTCCAAGAGAAAATACTCCGTCTCTTCTTTAACAACTTGATCAGCTCCTCTTTGACCTCTTTCTTTAGGGATTTACCAATTTGGACAATTTTTTTGGATCGTCCTCATTAAGGATGATGGATTCTACCTCCTTCATATCCACTCCCTTATTTAGATTCTTTTTGTCTCTAGGGTCCAAGGTATCTATGTTGTAGGTCGTAGTGGCCCTTTTATACGCTTCCCTCTTCTCAGCCAAGTTGAAGTAGCATTCCCGTGCCTTATCTTTGTCCCCCTGAACTTCCCCTACCCCATATGGAGTCAGGAATTTAATCATCTAGTGGACTGTTGAGGGCACGCCCTCGAATTCTTTGAGGGCTACCCTTCTGAGAATTATATTATAAGCTGAGTAGACATTTTCATCCGTGATGAAGAAGTTGGTCTTCTTTGTAAAACATTTCGGCTAACTATTTCCCTTTCTTACTTCCAATTCATATACATCCAGGGGCTGTACTTTCTCACCACTAAAGCCTATGAGTCATTGGTTATAAGGAATTAACCTCTTTTTGCTCAGAACCAAACCTTTGTAATAGTCCTAACACATAACATTAGTCGAACTGCCACCGTCCACCAAAATCCTGAGCACCCCATAGCCATGTACTAGTGTGGTGATGATCGAAGTCATCGTGTCGAGGTAAAATCCCTTTAAAATATAATCTTTAAAAACCAACAACTAAGGTATTCATATAACCTTTATCTCTCTTACCTTTCACAGTCTCTACTGCTACCGAGTTCGCAGTCTTCGGCTTTGGTGGGAGAGCTTTGGCCTCGGCCACATGTGCTTTTCTATCAGTGACTTCTTTCCCTCCTCCTACAAGTCCTCCACAAATCATCTTAACCTCAACAAATTGAGGAGGAAGTTCAGGGTCATCTCTCTCATTGTTATCTGATTCATCATCGTCTCGATCGGATGGAGTGTTCGACCTGCACTTATCACTTATCTTCTTCTTCTGGGTGTTGTCTCATCCACGCTTCGAGTCGCGATTGTCTACATACTATCTCAATTTCCCAACTTTCAACATCTTATCAATTTCATCCCTTAGAGAAAAACACTTTTTGGCCAGGTACCCATGGTCTTGGTGGAAATCACACCACATATTCTTATTCCTCTTATGTGGAGGAGCTTTCAAATTTTTAGGCCACCTCTGGGACCAATTATTTTTTATCTCATTCAGGATGTGCTCACAACTGAGTGTCATAGGTGTGTAATCGTTGAATTTATCATCGGAGAATTTATTATCCATCGATCTCTTCTTACCATCTTTATTCTTTTTCCGGAACTTGACACCGCTGCTTGTTCCCTTATCATCTCCATTCTTTGCTACCATAGCCTCTTAGGTATTCATGACCTTACCAACCATTGCCAAGAGTTCGGTCATGGACTTTGGTGGGTCTTCAGCAACTTTCCAATGTAGCTTTCCTTTTTGTAGTCCCCCAATCAGAGATGTCACTGTGATGCTTTCCTCATAATCTTCAACCTCTAGCTTCTCTTTATTGAACCTCATGATGTACTCCCTCAGACTCTCATTCTTCCCCTTCTTGACATACACCAAGTGTTTCGTCTTCTCTTAGGTCTCACCTTAAAGAAGAAGTTATGTATGAATCTCTCTGCAAGTTGTTTGAAGTTATTAATTGAGTTGTTAGGGAGTGAGGTAAACCATACATGGGTTGCTCTAGTTAATTTGCTTGAGAAGGCATGACACCTCATCTCATCTGATATTGAGTAAATATCGGCAGCAAATTTTTACATCTCGAAGTGGTGGACTTTATCAGTGCTCCCATCATACTTGGGAGTGAGCACTGATGGCTTGAATTTGTCCGGGGTTGGATGACTAACGATCCTGGCCACGAAGGGGGAGACTTTAGATTAGCCCCTCTACAAGGGGTCCTGACTTTTTAGAATATCTCCTATTTCATTTCCTAACATTTGGATCAAGTCATTCCATGGTCTATCGGCTATACTTGCAGCATCGACTTGGATGATATTGTCTCTGGCTCTCTCAGCTGGACAAAATAAAGGTTCCCTTGCCACTGACCTTTGTCATCTATTAACTTCTCTATGCCCCTTGTCTCGACCACATGGGTGCCGATACCCTTCTTCATCTCTCCTTGAGACAACAATATTACTTGACCTAGACAACCAATCTATGAGATCACCCAATGGGCCGAGCCTTTCGAAGTCCAACCCTCTACTTAACCGATCAAAAGTTGAGCCCCTTGGTTGTGTGTCTTGACATGGCCTCCTCTTGTGTCCTCGGCTAACCTGAACAGGGCGCAGAGTGTTACCTGATATTTCATATGGTTCCCAGCATTCGGCCTATGCATCCTCGGCCTCATAGTCATCATACCAATCCTCTGGGCAGGGTTGACCTTGCCTCCCTAAGTGTCAACACCTAGGGTGAGTAATGCCCCTCCTCTATTAATGAGGTGGAAACTCCTTATGTGGTGCCTAGGGTGGTCCCCTAACATGTGGATTCTTCTCCATGGAGGCCGGAGTAATCATCTCCGGTAGAGGGTTTCATCAATACATTTTTAGCTGAAGGCAGCCAGTTGCTCCTACATCGCCTGCTGGCTAGACACTAATTACTTCAACGCCATAGCCACATCCTCCATCTCTAACTATGTAGGTGCGTGGCTAGAGCTAGGACCACCAGCTGGTGGTGGAAATTCTAATGCGATGTTTCAAACATTGTGGATGAGCTGTAAACTGAAGAATAAAAGCTTAGAATCTCAACAAGAGATCTTTCAATAGTGAAACATCTCAACAATAGGGAAGGACTGGCTCAGTACCAGAGACTCTGGTGAGTATAAGATAAAACATGGAATAAATGATAATCCTCGTTCCCATAAACGACACCACACTGATGATACCAGAATTGGTATGACTAGATCAAAGTGAAGAAATAGCTCACACAAGTTCAATAATGGAAGAAATATAGCAATATAGCAATAGAAATAGATGAGGGAAAGAGAAAGTAAACACATTAATTAAGTGGTTCAACCTACTAAAAGCTTAATTCCATTGTGCAAGTGAGTGAAGTCCACTAATACAGGCTCTAATGGCCTTAAGATACATGCACTCAAGCTCTGTCTCTAACAGTAAGTGTGATAGAGTTTCAATAGGGTTTTCAATATGTGTCCCTTTACAATGAGGAAGATGACATCTATTTATAGTGCTTGGGGTGTGTAATGCACCCCCAATCATGTAATTATCATGTGCATAAGGAGGCTCCCAATAATGAGTTGACACATGTCCCTCACACATGTAGCTAATCATGATGTAATATTCCCTCACGTGAGGAGATAATCTTGTTGTAACAGACTTTTCCACATTGGATTTTCCATCTTGTAACTTCGTACAACTCGTACTGTAGAGGTCTTCTGGGGGGTGGGGGGCTCGGATTAGCCAAGTACGAAACCCTAACATAGACTTGTTTGATATTGCGATGAAATTGTAGTCTCGGCTAAACACGTCAGGCCGAGACGTGCCTAGGCTAATGTAATGCTGCTATGGAGTCTCGACTCATGAAGCGTCCAAGAGCATGTTCACGAGGCCGACCCTATCTCGAACGAGCCTTGGGTATCCTAGGTGGGATCCTTTGAGGAATCGGCTATGGACATTGTTGACCCTCGTCTTAAGATGAGGTCACACTTGGTCATATCATACCATATAGTTTTATAATACATATATACACGTACGTTTTTATACATGTATATATAGAAAAATTGTTTTCTGGAAACAAGATTTAAGCTGGGAAATATTATAATCCAGTATTCAAATAAAGGTGTGCGAAATGCAAATTCTTACCCGAATTGTATTTAATCACATGAAACCGTATTATAATTCATATCCAAACATTCCATAAATCTTCCACATGAAATGAAAATTGCCCAATGATACTTCTAAAACATTCCAGAGACATAAAGTTGTTTATTTTTCAGCACAAAAAAGAATAAGTTTATTAATTCATGTTTTATGTCTTATGTCTTACTTTCCTACTATGAACATAATCAAAAAATTAAATTTATCAATAATAAACAAGTATTGATCGTGACTATTGATTTAGTGCATCATCGATGATCGTCGTATTCAATAACGACTATTGATTTGGGATGACGTCAACAATACAATAATTTTAAGTTTACTTGGGTTTCAACTTAATTTTTTGAGCCGTTGATATGTCAAAAGTACTTTGATTAGTGTTTGGGCCCATTGATTATCATTTTAAATAACAATTAAGTGAGGCAGTCATGAAAAATGAGTAAGATTACTTACCTGACCTAGAATGACTAACATACATCTTACCAACATACCAATAAACATATCCATCTTTTAAAAGTAGTAAAAAAGTATAATTTTTCAATCAAGTTTTATATATATGATCTCTATAATGAGGAGATCATCTACGAAACAATTCATCCAAAAATATAACATAGAAGTGGGTCATTTTAAAATTAGATGAGTACGTGCATTTTTAACCGTTGAAAATTGTGATCGTTATATCACCCTCTTCTAGGTTTTGTTTTTTGATGAATTTTTTTTATAACTGATCTTATTCTAGAGATCATTTATACCTAATTTGTTTCGATACTACATTTTTTTTACTATTTTTAAAAATTGGTATGTTCATAGGTATGCTGTTAGGAGGTATGTTGGAGAGCCTCACTATATATATATATATATATGTCGAGATGTTCAAGTGTGGACCTAAAATAAAGGACCAAAAGAACAAACGAACATCTTAAAATGGTAAAAAAATAAAATTTGCAGCCAAACTTGGTGGATATGATATCCATAGTTAGGAGATCAATTACAAATAATTTTATCAAAAAATTAAACCAGAAAGTGGGTGAGATGATAATTAAATCTTTCAATGGCTGAAAAATGTGAATACTAATAAAATCTGCAGTCCAGTAACATCCGGACTAAATTTTGTAGGAGGTTTTTCTAATAGCCCCCCTTGACTATTTAAAAATCAACAACAAGGACATGCTAAAAATGAGAACACGGTATATATTGACTCACATGAGTCTGCATATATAGGAGTTCCAACTAGTTTGGATATATAGACAAAATAGGTTAGAATAGTTTGAGAACTCCATCTCCTCAAAGATACATTCTGCATGAAGAAATCCAGTCCAAGAGAACGTTCAAAGGGAAGTTGACTCTAAACCCTAAAAACCACAAATAGGACACTTGCACTCCATCATACATATCATCTATTGGTTTAATGTTTTTTCAACACTTCAAATCTTTGTAAAATCAATTTAATCCAATTCAAATCATTTTATATAATTTTAAATATTTTTCAAAGATTTTTGAATTAATTAAAATTTGGTTTTTAAAAGTGTTGTGGGTAAAAGTTGAATTTTAGAAACTTATTTTCTATGCTGATTGTTTGCTTGGGTAGAATTCGAAAGCACTTCAGAATTGAAGGTGTGCCTTTTAATTATTTTCATACACGCAATTTTAATTACATCTGGTGAGTACATGTGTTAGCATTCTGTTGGCTCAGATTGTGTTTGTTGTTAGACACAAAACGCATACATTTTCCTAGTCATTGGATCAACTTAATCAACGTACTACATGTGTTTTATCTCAATCCCTGTGAACCCAGCTTTAACCAATCAGTGTTCGTTTAATCCACCGCCTGTGTTAAACCGTTGGATCTATGTCAACTCATTTAAACTCAAGCTCAATCGTTGTATTGAGGCCAAAGTTCTCGATCCTTCTAAGCTTAGTATAAAAAGGGATCAACCCTGAGCAATTTGAGACTTTTATCATTTTTCCATTTCTTAGAGAAAAGAGAGAGAAGAAAGAGAAGGGAGAAGAGGGGGAAAGAAGAGAGAGATATTATAAGAAGAACCCTTGTTTTCCTCGTAGTTCAAACCTCTGCGAGTTTTCTCCCAAGCCAAACACCAAAACCTAAACGTCCCATACACCAGAAAACCTACTTTTGAGAGTTAGATCCTTTTAGGGTTTCTGTGTTGTTAGTTTTGTGTTTTCGTTTGAAGTCCTCTTCAAATCTTTGATTCTCTCAAAACTCATCTCACGTTATAGTTTTATGTTTCTCTTTCTAGATCTAGCATTTTAGATCTATTCTGTTTCAACGAGTTTTTGAAATAAAATTCTTTTAGTTTCTAAAAATAAGTTTTCAGATCTAGTGAGTTGTGAGTTTCTAATTTTTATTTCATATTTTATGAAATACTAGTGTTCAAAAATAAAAGAAACACAAAAGAACTCTTGCTGAAGTTTTAAGGCATACAGATCTTAAAAAAAGTTTTATATGTCAAAACTTGTTTAATTAGTCTTTGCATGTTAAGTCTGAATGTGTTTGTTAAAGTAGACTTCTAGTCTAGTTTGGATCTCAATTGGAGGTTTACAATTTCAAAAATATTTTCAAAACCTTGAAATTATTTAAGACCTTGAACCGTCTTCCGAGCAAGGTATCCTTGAGATCTGTGGTTTAATAAAAGATCAAGAAGTCTTTGCTTGAAAAATCAAGATTGAGAAATGATTTTCATATTATAACAATTGTAATTTGTTAGGATTATTTGTATTAATTCTTGATAGGTGAGTAGAATGTTTGCATGTAGTAGCACATCACAAACACTAACACTATCTCACACGAACACTTAAACACAGTAGTTATGTCTGAGAATGTTGAATTTGAAAGAGTTGCTGGAATCTGAATTAAAAGAGAAGGAAATCAAGGAAAAGACAAAGAAGCGGCAAGAACAAATCAAGTTCCAGCTCAGATTACCTTTGGAGTGGCGAATCTCATGTAGGTAAATTCTGAACTTAGGTTAGTATCTTTGTGGTTTGTTTAAGTGTTGTAACTTGATTTTTATTCTAGTGGATTTTTTATTTTGTGGCGTAGAGGTCACCGTGGATGTTTTCCTTGTTTAAGGGTTTTACCACATTAAAAATTACTGTGTCTATTTCTGTGAATGTTCTTAACTGTTGTTGTGATTGGGATTGCATGGTAATTTTAGTAGATGTCTATTAGATTTTAAAAGAGAAGGTAATTAACTATCAAATTTAATCCATACATTCATAAATAGACTCGAAAATAGTTTTTCCCAAAAAGTTTATTCGGAGTTTACACAACCATAACATTTTGTTATCAACCTTGTAAACAAAGCTTTTAGTATTAAAGCATTTCTTCAAAAAATAATTTTGGCAATAAGTCCACAAAAAATGTATCTACATACTTATTACTAATTTTGATTCTTTTCTATAATAAAAATGTATGTTTATATTGATACAACACCATAACAAAACTATAATTAACAAAAATATGTTTCCAAGTATTAATATGTTTCTGTTATGAAAATGTATCTACATACTTTTACAACACCCAAAATTAAGAAAAAGGTATAATTTATAGTAATTTATTGTCTTAGAGTAACAATATACATGTTTATCTTTTGGTGTTATACATTTACATTGGATGTACTTGTACAAAAGTATAACTACATAGTAGATGGGTTTAGCATTAATTAATCGAAAAAATATTATCCTTATGACATCGAGAATAATTTTGCATGTCCTTAACTTAGATACATAAAGAGTTAAATGGTTAATCGATATATTTACCAAGTTGATTTATTTTCCTAAATTTGGGTGTTGTAAAACTAAGTAGCTACATTTTCATACCAGAAACTAATAGACTTGAAATATCAATTGTGTCCACTTTATTATAATTACATTCAATCACTAAAAGCAATTTCTTTCTTCATAATTTTGACATAATAACGATGCTTTAAAAATATAATCATACATTTTAATGGTGGAGACAATATAAATTAGAAAATAAGAATGTAAATGCAATTTCTAGTGTACTTATTGACAAAATTATTTTTAACTTGTTCCTTATCCTTTATTTTTATAAATTTTAAGGACTTATCACCATGTTTCTCAACTTTTTAATAATTTTATTTGTACATTATCACTACATTATGAAGATCATATCGACCAAATTCGGTTAAAAATGATTTTTTCACTATTTTGAAAAATTAGGTCATTCTTTTGGTCTTTTCTCTAAGGTCCGAAATGGTTCTCTCTCTCTCTCTCTCTCTCTCTCTCTCTCTCGCCCTATTTCTCGCGGCGTGTGTATTAAAAAATGGTCCATACATCACATGATCTTGACTATATATAGTTATAATAAAGGGGAGAGTTGAAAAAGTATTACAAACTTCAATAACTTTATGCAATTTACAATTTAATAAACTAATAGTTTGATTTAAAAATAATTTCATTTTGAATATTGATTTTCAAAATGAAAGAAATCGGATATCAAGAGGTGATTTATCATTTTTGTATAATTTAAACTGAAATTATATAGTTAAGAATTCATAAAAATATGCACATGCCGATTAATAATATTCGATTAATGTGATATTTTGCATGCATGTTACGGGTACAAATTATGCCAAATCTAATAAATTATTTGTTAAATTATAAATCACATAAAAAGATATTAAATTATCTATTTTTTTGATTAATTTACATCCGTGTAAGGGGTTGTTTATTTTTCCTTCTTCAGTCTAAATCTGAACTAGACTTAAGAGGGAATAAATAGTGTTTGATTTTTTAAATGATTAAGAGACTAACAACTATATTTGTCTCTAAAAATTTAAGAGTTAAAATTTCCTCTAAACTTAAATATGTCTAAAGACATCCATGGCTAAACTGTTGAGGTGTCCTTGTGAAGTAGCATCTTCATCGTCATTAGGTGCACTATCTTTACTCACATGGCTAGCCATGAATGTGGTGAAGTTGCATTCATGCGGTGACTCGTCTGCAGAATCCGTCGAATCGATCTCACTGTCGTCACTAAGGGAGGCATTTAAAGAAACTTTGTCTCTGCCTTGATGTTTCATACTAGTTGGACACTAAAAAGTCTTATGATCTCTACCGTCACACTCATAACATCTTTCTTTGTCTCTTTTAGAAGTGACCTTTTTCTCTTTATCATTCTTCTTTCCAAATTTATTTTTCTCAAAATTTTTTTTATCTTTGAAATTGCCATTACTTTTTAATTTGAGAAATTTCTTGAATTTTTTTGCAAACAGTGTCAAGTCATCTAAATAAAAATCAAACTCAGAATCTGACATTTTATCTCTCCTTTTAGATGACTCACCCCTCTTTGTAGATGACTCCTCACTTTTTCTAGCCTAGGATTTAAGTGCTATTCTTTTATCTTTAAATTTAACCGTATAAGGAAACATGTCAATTTCATATGTCTGGAGGTCTCCTACCAGTTCTTCTAATTTAAGATTGCTCAAATTTCCTATTAAATTTAGCATAGTGACTTTAGGGATAAAATGCTTAGGCAATAGTCTCAAAATATTTTTAACTACTCGTGCATCAGAAATATGTTCACCAAGATTGAAACTAGTATTGACAATATCAGACAAATGTGCATAAAATTCATCTAAACATTATGATTCAAGCATAGTAATTATTTCAAATTGCATAGTTAAATTTTGCAATTTAGATTCTTTAACCGCATTAGTGACTTCATGGGTAAGTTGAAGAACAACCCGTGCTTCTTTTGACGTGGTACATGTCATGATGTGTCGAAACTCGTTGGGTCTGACGGCTCCAAAAATTGCACTTAGCCCACGAGAGTTATATGTTCTCCATTTAAATTCTTCCTCGGGTTCGTGTACCACTGGTTTAAGATTTATCACATTATCTACGATGATAGAGGGAGGATTCCACCCTCTTTCACATACAACCCTGACACATTCATCAATGGCCTTTAAAGAATATTTCATACGGGATTTCCAACAAGCATAGTTAGTCCCGTAAAAAATCGGCATCAGATTATACAAGTTTTCCATTGAATTTAAGCATTTTCAAAAATCATTTTTTTAAAATCGATATCCAGAAATTTTTTTGCGAAAAAATTACACAGTAGAAATGTGTAATTTGATTTTATACCAATTTGAGAGTGTGCTTGCATTTAATGTTTAAACTTGTTTAATTAAATTCCAATTTTATGCTTAGATTTTAATTAAATCCCTAAAACATGCATTTAATTGTGATTGACAATAATATGAATTATCTAGCATGCACAACCAAACAATCACAACACGGATTTGAGGAAAAACTCCCATCAGGGACAAAACCTTTTATTTCTCTATAAACAGTAAATATCAAACTTACAATTACATAGCAGAAATACAACATTTTTGTGACGACGGCCAAGAATGATTCACATAAAAGATTTGGGATTTTGAAGTGAATCAAAAGGGTTTAAAATCCTAAAAGATGAAGTCTAAAAGTACAACAGATATGCAGAAGCGGAGTTTTTAAAGACTTGCAAAACCTAACTTCGTAGTAGGTAGTTATAGGCTGAATGAAAAATTGAGGTGGGGCATGTCGTTCAAACAACATTTGCATGTCGTTTAAACGACATCTTAAAGAATAAATTTTTACTTAGAAAAATGCCTCAATTTTGGTAAAAACATTTTGTAAAAATATCCCAAATAAATACGTGAACATTAGTAACTCCAATTAAAAAATTTACCTTTTAGCGTAGTTGCGTTAGGGGGAATAGAGTCGGTTGAAGATTCACGATGCACGTTGTCAATGATGGGTGCTTGTCAAAGATGCGCGTTGCTAAATATTCGGATGATGGACGTCAGGGTAGAACGTGTGAAGACATGCCAAGATGTAACGGTATACAGCATACTAACTGTGATCTAGGACAACATATAAATTCCTAGATTCTAGATGGACACTTATTAAATATGTCCTTACATCTAATCCTAAGGAAATTAGATACTATGAGTAAATCATGTGGCAGAATGATCAACCACATGTTCACAAAACTTTGTTCAATACAAAAGAATACATTAAACAAGGGCGCACCCACTTAACAAGCTACATTAACCATGCCAGGTCTAACCGCACTCTCACTGAGACAAACCTTGTTGTAACCATTAGACAATACCATACCTGGCTACTGCCTTTGAGGTAATACAATCCTCGAGTTCCAAAATTGAAAGAACACTACGAATCAGAATGAACATACATTCGTTCCATGAGGATCCAATCCTTATGCAACGGGTCATGTTTCATGAGACCACACCTACGCCATACGCTTTGAAGGCTACGACTCCTCCCAGATGTTCTCATCGGCTCCTATCCTAGTCATACACCCTGGCATGAATCACTAGCTGTGATGAACTGGATTAAAACCATTCATTCCCATGAGATGAAAGCAACATACGAACCTATTGTCCCTTGAGAAGTCCATGCTGGGCTTCCCTCCTTAGAAGTAAAGCCTCCCTTTTTTATCTTCGGCCAATACAAGTTGTTCCTTTCGATGAATGAAAAACCCCATTGTCAACGCTGGATTTGTCCATCATTCTAGTCAACATGACGTCCTGACCAACCTAACACACCTAGGTTACTATAAACTTCATCTCATAGTAGTTGTATCCCAATACCTCATTAGGCAATGCTTGATTAGGTAGAACACTTACCTGATTACAACCACTAACATCATAAGGTCATCGTTGCGCTTATCTCCAAATTCTACCCAATCTGAATGTACATGACATCTACATCGGTCGTCATTAGCACTCTAAGGATTAAAGGTAGTATATAGGGCTATACCTTCTAATTTGCATCGGTTTGGTCAGACGTGCTAAGAACTAGTTCCATCCTTGCTACGACTATTCTAACTTATATTGTTGACATCTATCGACACTATAAGCATACATGATATCCCAGATGGGGTGAGATTCTTAAGTCCTGAACATGAGATCATCAATCTATGTCTCTAATGAATTTACTAGTATTCATCGAAATCGAATACGACACTTTCCACATTAGTCATCCTATGAAAACTAAGCATCACGCTTAGTCATGACACAAGTATCTAATTTCCCTTAGAAGGTTACATAACCTATTTGTGATAATTCGAATGACAGTACTAAGGACATCCACTATTTGACTCTTCTATGCCTATAGCCTTGGATCATCACATGACCTTCAGTAGTCCTATCACTAGAACACATGCATTCCATAATACCCAACTTAATCGGTTCCCTAAGCACACCGAGCATACCCCCAACATAGTTATCACCATGTGCCTAAAAAAATTTCATCACCCATGATTTCCTCATAGAAGGTTCGCTCTACCAATTTCCTAATATCCATTTTGTGACTACCCGATATTCCCAAAGACACTAGCCTACAAGTCTCCATTGATGGTGAACTATCAACATTTGAACACCTCAAGGCATCACAATAAGTCGATTTCTACTCTCAAGGATGCCACACGCAACAAGTCCCAAGGGTACTCTAAGGGTTTCCTTTCAAACAACTAATGCCACATACCATGTATTAAATTGCAAGGTGGCACTAATAAGGATTTGGATAGGATATATGATGTTGTGTGCAACCTATAAAACCTCCAAGACCATACTACCGACGTCACAAGAGATCTTATTCTTTGAATGTTACATCATATTCTCAAAAACCACATCATAGAAGACTACCAACGGTTCAATCCTATATCACCCCAGCTTTTCATCGTTACACACATGACACACTTGTCATAAATGGACCGTAGCTCTCATCATAGCACACGAGATATAATTTTCAATCAACACTCACCAAGGCACTCACCTATAATTCATGGCATCCCTTCAACTAAGGCCCGAGTACACATCCTCAAGTATTAACTAATATGGGTATACGTGTCTACCAAACTTATTAGATGGTTATGACATGGAACCACCCCAAGGGTCATGTTTACCTAATTAGATTATCATTTTAAATTACCTTTGATTACCTAACCAATGAACATTATGCATCCTTATCACAAAATTGATATCACTTAGACACGACACTCCAGTCACTTAATCTCCACAATTGACATTACACAATTTATGTCCCTAATTCTATGGACATCATTTAACTTTATTAAGATATTAATAAGCCTATAACATCATCGAAGGTTGTCACAAAGGCACCTCACACTAGAGAACACAATTTCGCCAATAATGGGTTATACAGGCATTCTCAAATTGTTAGCATGTCTACGCCAGAAGTTTCAAGAACTATTGATGAAAACTAACTAACTTCTCCACTTGCTACATGGAAACACATTTGCCCGCTATGATAATCTCCTTGAATCTAAGATTGATAACACGAACCGAAATCGTCATCGATCTAGCATGACCGACTCAAAACCAACACCGACGTCATAAGATCCACTACCAACCTCACCACATCACTCCTGAAAGGAACCTTGAACCTAGAGCTCTGATAACATTTGTAACACCCCAACTCAGATTTATGGGTTACCCATGGTCAACCCAGTCTGAATTAAACGTTAGGTATGAAGTGAGATGAGACAACCTAAATAATGTTTATAATCCGTTTCATTTAATTACGCTCGACTTGTATAGCATGCGATTCAAATTTAAATTAAGCTACGTGAGGGACTCGTGACAAACGTCCCGGGGATCCAAGCAAACAGAGCTACTAATGTAACATAAAATAAAAGAATCCTTACATGTATAACTCTCTCAATATATAGAACCACATATAACCTATCATAACAAAGAGGAAGGAATGAGTCAAATGCCTAGTGGGAAAATACAACAATGAAATATAGAGTCGAACGATAGAAAAGTGACTCTTACACATTTACATATGTGCACATGTAATCACATCATGTGTGTGTATATATACATACACACACACACACACATGCACACACATGTACATATACATATACATTAATGCATGAAACTTATTTCGATTAATTAACCTTAATCTTATAAAAAACCTTTTTACATGACATGACATTTATTTCTAAATTTAATGAACCCGGTTGAATACTTTAAACAAATGCCCTCTTGTTTAAGGAAAAGCACTTATTTTATTGGAATCTCCCATTTACTCACACCAAATTTACCTTAGTATTTTCCTCGAAAGTCACCTTTGAACACACGAACGCACCATGTTAGAAAAACTTATTTTTCGTTGAAACCTTTCATAAACACACTGTTGTGTTAATAATGGGTTAAACCTTATTAGGTTCCTCAATTACCTATTTCATCACTTCACTTTACCATTCCTTTTATTTCACATACACTATTCAATTTCTCACTTTACTTGTCCATATTATATTTCAACCAGAACATGTATTAATTCCATTCAACTTAGGTTGTTTTTCTTATATTTACCATACAAACCATTTCGTGACATGTTCCACTTTTCATTATCTTTTATCGGAATCCTCCAAATAACCGTGTACTTTAACTGGCTCCACACCATCAGCTATGCTACCTATGCTCTGTCTAGTGTTTTTTAAGATTTCACCATAGGACTCCGGGCCCTTCTTAAATCTTTTCTGATATCATCCAAGTCTATATAAATGTGTTTTTACATTGATCAAAAGTACACATTATTCCACTTTTATCGGCCGAAGCCAATACTCGGGGATCTCACCCCACCTTGTGCTATACTTTGAAAATTACCATTTCTTGTCCTTTATACACTTGAGTTGATTTTACCCTAAAAATCACATTCACTTCATAAAAATATTACATTTTACCCATTTATTTCCAAGTTTCATTTTTCTCCATCTTCACATGTGTTATTTTACCGAAAACATTGCTAAGTTATACATACTAACTTCTCAAATGTTGTTACTTATTAACACTCATTTCACACTATGGATTTAACACCCCTTTCAAGTTAAAAATATATTTATTTCACTACTTTATTTACAAAGAAAATCCTTTGGCATTTTGGAGACTACTTTACATGAAAACACCGCTTTTCCTTTCTTTTCACATGTAGTCTTGAAATAGAAACTTACAAAATTTTCTACACTTTTTAACACACTTTAAGGGATGAAATTACTATTTTCTTTACTTCAAGTTAAAACTCGCTAGAACTTCCATTAAACATGTTTATATTCCCATCATCAAAATATTATAAGTTTATATACAGGAGAAGATGTATCTCAAGTCCAGAAATCCATAAGAATGAGTTTTACACATGATTCTTTCTAACATTTTATAATATTTGCACAAACATATCTTTCAAGACCAAAGACATTTTTGTTTCTCCAAAATTAGAATAGATATCTTATTTATAAAATCCCATTTTCACAAGAAAACCCCTAGACATTTGCTAATATAATGTTTTCAAAAAAATAAATATTATTTCAACATTGTATTCCATAAAATGTTTAAATACCGAGATTTCTTAAAGTATTTAATTTTTTTCAAAACTCTTCGAATTATTTAAAAAACCATCTTACATTAAACCATAAGAAAGAAATTTCTTAAATCATATATGCATTCTACTCTTACAAACTGTAACTACAAGACCAATTATATGGAAAATAGAGTTCTTACGCTAAAGAGTGGAGTTTCCCACATCAGGGAAGATCCAACAATGGTAGGATGAATGAAAAAGAATATGGGAACCTACCACCTCCTAAGGTTTCCTTAAAGAGGTTGCCTAGCTCCATTAGCTTTCTTTGTGAAATATCCATGAAAACCCATTTCAAACTCCTTAATTTCTTCTTCATCTTCTCTCCAAAATCTTTAAGTTTGTTGAACAATGGTGCAAATGGATTTTACAAGATTATATATGGTGGTAAATGGTTAAACTATGCTGGTTTTGGCGGGAGGGATGGTGGTTCTAGGGTGGTGTGTGGTAGTTGGTGGAGGAAAATCTCTAAGAGCTAGAAAGAGAGACCAAAACTAATGGGGAATACCCCAAACGAGACAAAGTCTCATATAAATGCTCCAAAACCACTAAGGGTTATTTCCCAAAAATACCCCTAAAATCAACCCTTTATCCATTGGTCCATCAATTCCTTATCCCATGTTTTGATTTGAGCCGAAGAGAGTTCAACACGTCATCTAATCTAACGATCCACGTCGTGATGGCACATTAAAATGTGCATATTTTTCTTAATTTTTCCCAGTTCTTCGAACGACTTTCAACCTCGTGTGAATGAGAACCCCTGTCATTCGAATGAGAGTTCTAATGATGTACTAACAAGTGTAATTCGTAGGATTAAAGTGGCCAGGAGATCCACCTCATTCGATCAAAAAACTACCCCTTGTTCGTGACGACGGTGCACCTTGTTCGAACATGGGCTTTTCAATGAGATTCCAGAGAGAAAGGAAAATAATTCAAATCCAATTCGTTAGAGGGTTGTTTGAACCTCGTTCGAATGAAAACCCTTGTCTTGTTTGAATGACAATGACCTTCATTCGAACGATGGCCAAAAATTCCTATTTAGCTTTGAGCCAATAAAACTCCAATTCAATTGCACCAGGTCCACTAAGTTACCCAAATTTGAATTGTGATCCACCTTACCATGACCAGAGCCCAAATGGGTCATACCAAATCTCCAAATTATACGGGCATGATTAAAACCACGGGGAGGGTATTACAACCTCATTTATCTTTTAAAGGTTATAAATACAATCTACATTTTATTGATGATTATACTAGGTACAACTGAAATTTTCCTTTAAAACAAAAATATGAAGCTGAGTAAGTTTTCATTAATTTTAACACTTTAGTTAAAAGAAATTTTAAAACCGAAATCAAGTGTGTCCAAACTGACTGGGGAGGAGACATTAGAATTTTTCAACCCCTTCTTCTTCAATAAGGAATCCAATTTAGACACCCGTGTCCACACACACATCAACAACTAGGCAAAGATGAAAGAAAAAATCTTCACATTATAAAAGTTGAATTAAATTTACTCGCACAAGCCGATATGCCACTCAAATTTTGGTGGGATTCTTATGTTTCAGCCACTTTTTTAATAAATAGATTACCCACCCCTAGTCTTGATCATGTTTCTCCTTTTCATTTTTTTAACTATATTTGATAGAAAGTTTTTTTTTGGGTTGTTTTTAAATAGACTCTCTAATAAAAAATATTTCAATTACCTACAAAAATATAACAAAACTAGTATAGATGTAAAGTAGAGAGGCTACCGACCAAAGTAGAGGCTTTTTTTCCTTGCCTTTGGATGTCATCTCTCTACCTTTGTCCAATTTCCCTATCTCTATTTTCTTCTTTTTATGAATTATTACTAATATAAATGAAAAATAAATGGTGTCTCCAAGCACCGCAATACAAGCCAAATGATAAAATCCTAATACAAAACTTGTAATAAAATGAAAAATGACACTTAAAACTAACAAAACTACAAAAATATAACAAAACTAGTATAGAGGTAAGTAAGGGTATCATTCCTACTTAATGGAGTGAACATAAGAAAATAGATGTAATCCGAGTTTCTAGTTATTTTCTTTCTTGATTTGTCTATTTTGCTTTCTCTTTGTTTTCTTTTTTTATATTAAAAGAGTTTTATGATGACGGTGAAATAACTAAACTAAGTGAAGGAAATTACTTAAAGTAAATAATTTTAATAAAATAACTAAAAATGTGGTGAAAAATGAGTTAAAGATAACTAAATGTGAGAGAAAGATTAGGGATGTAAATCCACATCCACTTCACACAATTAACACTATTTTGACTATTTTAAATTTATTGATTTCCAAAATATTCATTTAATTCAAAAGATAATTCTTATTACACTATTGAATTAATTAGATATTCTTTTACAAAAGTAATTTTAATTCCCACAACACTACTCAAAATGAATTAAAGTTAATCAAATGAATCCCCCGCCACGATCGATTCACCCAACTAATTTTAATTGGATAAAATAAAAATAAGAGTAAAAGAAAATTATATTGTGATTTTAATAAATTTGATAGGCATATCTCTAGTTTGAATCAAATAATAAAATGATAACAAAATTTTCATTCGTTTCTCAAGGATGATTTTCCATTTCTCAATGTGAAAAAAAGAGTAGAAATTAAAGTTACTGATTAAAGTAAAGCAAACAAAATTAAAATTAACAAATAAATCAATTGAATTCATGCGGGCTTTAATTCGTCATTTGAATGGAAGATTAGCCCTCCATAATCATCATCCAAGAATAAATATAAACAATAAAGAGCATACAATGATTAAAAAAAGGTAATTAAAAAGGAAGAGATCAAACCAAATGTTCTTGAATTGAAAAAATTCTCCTTCAAACATCAACCCTCATCTCAATTTAATTAAAATTCACTTATTTTTTTTCCAAAATAAAAAATAAAAAAACTATCTAGAACTAAGCTAAAACCAGCTCTCTCTCTCTCCCCCCCCCCCCACCTCTCTAAGGTCTTTTTCTACTTTAGCCTCTAAGTCCTCCAAATGAATGAGCCTTCATGATTATATAAGATGCACATGGAGCTGGGGGAATAATTGAAAAGGTTTAATGGTGCAAGTGGAATAGGTGTTATGAGGGTAATTTGGGAAATAAGGGGTAAAGTCCTTTAAACATGTGGGTTTCTATTTTGGTATATTTTGGGGTATTTTAGCAGATTCGGGTATTGTTTTTTAGTGTGATTGAAATGGGTTAAAGGAATAGAGTGGGTTGGAGGAATGAGTTTGGACGGACAGGAGTTCGAGTCTGAGATGGACGTCGGGTTAAGCATGGTCGAAAATGGGTTGCGGTTTAAGGGTATGAAATGGGAAAGGTTCGGGTTATGTGATAGATCGATTCGGGTTTTGGAATCGGGTTATAGTGAAAGATTTGGGTTGCGACGGTAACTTCCATCGAAGGAGCTAGGTTTTAAGTTTTTAATGGGTTAAAGGTTGACGGTTTGAACAAGTCCATTGGTTTTTATGGGAATCTAGGTATCAAGCGGGTTAAGGTTAGAATTGGTGCGTTACAGTTATGGGGGATTAGGGGGAGAGAGAATAATGGAAGGATGGTGGAAGATGGTGAATAGTAAAAGGGTGAGTTTAGTGTGATGACGTGTATGGTAGTGGTGTGTGTGTGTTTAGTTTTGTAAACAAAATAAAAATAAAAATAAAATATTTACAACCTAAAAATAAACTATAAGATTCAAAAAATAGAATCTGCTGAAAATAAAAAAATAAAACTCCTAAAAATATTTACAAATCTAAGAAATAATTAAAAATAATAATTCCCAAATAAAAAAAGACTTAAAATAAAAAAATACTAATAAATCTAACCTAATAAAAATAAAATATTAATAAAACTAAACTAATAATAAAAATAAAAATCAAATAAACTACACCTATTATATTTACATAAAAAAGTAATAAAATAAATGACGCGCGATATGGACTCTAAATATATACAACTATACACACTAATAAATCCTAAAAATATACATGAATCAAAATAAAATATAAAACAAATTCTATAAATTATTGAACGACTCCAATAAAACTCTAAAAAATCTAAAAGGTGCAAACTAAACACACACGTGGCTCGAGATTATTTAGGGAGGTCATCGATCGATTAGGGGATAGGGTAATAGGTACGAGGATTGGGGTTTAGCTCATTTAATTGCATTTGTGGTACATTTTGCCTTAATTTTATTCTTTAAACTCCACAAGCGGCACTTCACTTAAAAAATAAACATATATGCGCATAAGACCAATTTTATCGGGAATTAGCAATTAAAAATCGTCTATTTAGGGTTTTATTTAAACAGTTTCAAAGTATTTGGTTATTCATGTTTTCCCTTTGCTAGACCTTACAATCATCATAAGTTTGATTTTAGAACTACTCAGTGTTTGTTTTTGGGTTAGAGTCTACTTCATAAAGGCTATAGGTGTTTAATACCAACAAGTACAATTTATATTACAAACAGTGTTAGGTTTAATGAGCATGAATTTCCTTACAAATATCAGTTTGACAAAAATTCATTAGGAAAGTCAAATCCGCTGATTTTTTTACCTTTTACTCTTCAGTATAATCGTTCTTCTATTTTTATTCCAATTATATCTAATGTCATTGGTGCAACTCCTATATTTTGGACACCCACATAAACAACTTCGTCTTCATCTGACACGCATAGAAGTCAGCCATTGAGCCCACACTTGCTGTTATCCCATCTAAAATACATCATACTACTTCCTATCGAAATCGGCACCCACTTAGCCAAACCAGCCACAAACCTCAAATTCCTCACCTGACCTAAATGAAAACTTAGACTAGCCATTGTGACCCCATGTACACCCTGATCACAATAAAAATCCAACCAATACTCAACCTATGACCATAAGAGCCAAAACTAGCATTACCAAACCCAAAGTTTTTACCCTAACCAAAGATGAAGAGTTTTAGAACCAACATCAGTTAAGAGAGCGTTGGCATGTCTGAAGTGGTTTGAAGCCATGACACTTGAATACAAGGCTCCAATAAACAATGTTATTTAGTGTTTAGTGTCTTTTACTTAAGGGATGTCTTTGGTTCAACACAAGTGGGCTTTTAAAATAAAGTTCAAGGAAGATGTCTCAATTGATAAGTTCAAAGCTACATTAGTGTAAAAAGTGTTTCAAAAAACCCTAGGATTTTATTTTTCTAAAACTTTCAGCCCGGTAGTGAAAGCTTCAATAATTCGAGTAGTGTTCACTATTATTTTTCCACAAGGTTGGGATATTAAGGAAGTTGATATAAATAATGCTTTTCGAAATGGTGATTTGCAAGAAACAGTTTTAACAATTCAACCTAGAGGTTTTATTGATTCTAATAAACCAACCTATCGTCACAAGCTCAGTAAATATCTTTATGGACTTAAAGAGGCCCCTCGAGCATGGTTTGTCAAAATCAATGGAGTTTTTATGCAATTGTGTTTTCAAAACACAATTTCAGATAACTCCTTATTCTTTTGCTAAGTTCAAGGTTGGTTTCTACTTCTTTTAGTTTACGTCGATGATATCCTAATTATATAGGAGAGTGATAAGGATGTCCAACAAGTCATTACTGTTTTGAATAAGAAGTTTTATTTGAAGAACACATACTCAGTTAACTATTTTCGTAGTTTTGAAGCACACAAAATGACTTTTGTCCTCCATTTTACTCAAGCTAAGTACATGGTAGATCTTGTCACTAAAACCAACATGATCAATTCCAAGCCTTGTCTTACACCTATTATACCGGGGTCAATTTTTTTTACTGAAGATGGTTCTAATTTTGATCAGCCCACACTCAATAGAATTACCATTAGTGGTCTTTAATATATCACTATGACAAGACCTGCCATTTCATTCTTAGTTAATAAGTTGAGTCGGTTTCTTAAACAACATACAGTTGCTCATTGGAATGCTTGGAAACGTATACTAAGATATCTTAAAGTCACAATTTCTCTTGCTCTCCATTTCAAGCGATCTTATCACTTGCTTTTGGAAGGTTATTAAGATGCTAAGTGGGCGAGTAACATAGATGATAGAATGTCCAAAAGTGGCTATTGGGTCTTCTAGGGGGAGATATCATTAATTGGGCATCCAAAAAGTAGAATGTTGTTAGAAAGTAGATCACGAAATCTAAATACAGGTGCCTCACCTCTACTTCAATTGAGCAAGTGTGGTTACAGTCTTTGTTAAAGGAAATTGGAGTTTTTGTTCTAACACTAATGTGCTTTGGTGTGATAATTTAGGAGCCAAGTCTTTAGTATCTAATCATGTATTCAAGAACTAAATACATTGAACTTTATGGTCATTATGTTAGAGAAAATGTATAAGTTAAAGAAATTGAAATGAGATATGTTCTTATTGAAGAAAAAACTGCATATGACTTAACTAAGCCTCTGTCTCATCCTCAGTTTGATTATCTTATCACCAAGCTCACTCTTGATTACCATTCATCTCGCTTGAGGGGGCATATTGAAATAGTTGAATAGTTGTTATAATTTGCTATAACATAATTTGTATAACTAATCAGTTATAATATAATTAGTTTTGTGCAGCAAATTTTGTAATCAATTTGTTATGACAATTTTCCCAATGTATTAGCTTGTACTATTTTATATGTAAATTAAGTTTAGAGGTCTTGATATTTTCTATTAAGACATTTACAACAAAATAGTATTTGTCTCTCTATATTCTAGAAGCTTAATTCCCATAAATCTCAACCACATTTTAGCATTGTTTCACACATGCTGATAAGAGAGAAACATAGTCATTGAACTAGATAAAGTTACATACACATGTGGTTGAATTTGTTTAAATAATACAATTCATGTTGAATAAATCCTAATGATAGTAAATATGTAAATATTGTAATGGTTAGGATATGAACGTCCTCCAGTTCTGGCCATGTGATAAATTATGTCTTCACTAGCCCAAGTACCTTGAAGAATATCCAATTAGAGATTAAAAACAATTTAGTGTAATTTATCACACCTAAGACCTCAGTTGTTGTCTTCGAGTCCATATTATCCACCATCAAGAAACCAAGTGTACTTATAAATTTATTTTGGATAAAGTACAAGAAATATTGTCCAGTCAGAAAAAAATATAAGCATGGTTAATCAAACCACCTTAATTCAATCATTGGCCTCGACCCTTCCCATATACACGATGCAAATAGCTTGGCTGCTCATGCACAAATGTGTGGATATTGGTAGGTTAAACTGATCTTTCTCGTGGAAAATAAACTAAGAAAGAGAGTTACTCATCTTGTTGTTGTGATATATTTTTAGGCCGAGGAAAGATTCACACCACCCACAAGAACGACATATCCCATCTATAAAAGGTGGATTAGACATTGACAAAAGAAGAGGAAACTCTTTAGGGGGTTCATGTCTTGAAAAATAAATATGTTACTTCTACCACTTTGAGGACAACCCAAAGAAATTTTTCTATAAGATGGAAAGGCATTCTTATATGTTTTGATATGGTAAATGATGGTTTGGTATAGAAAATTTGAAATGGATAGAATCTCTCCTTCTGGTTTGATATTTAGGTTTTGGACATGCCATTATGTTATCTCCTTGACCATGACATTAGGGAGGAGGAAGTCATGATTTCTATCCATGATTTAATAAGCCCCAATTATAGGTGTTAGCTTAATAGAATCCAAAAACCTATCTCCATTGACCAATTGGCAATCTCATATGGGAATTACATGCCAAAGTTGGGGTATGATTTCATCACCAAGCATAAAGCTTTAAATGGGATGTTTTGGGATTGGATATCGGCTCTAAAATTTTAACAAAGGATGAAATTTTTCGTGTGGTTTATTTTCCACCAATAACCTATCAGTAATGTATTAACTTAGACCAGAGGAATGTCAGAGTCAGATGTTTGCAAATGATGAAAAAACAAAACAGAAGATATGTTGCGTGTGTTATGGTATTTCATCAAGTCTAGAGAAATAAGGGATAACATTCTCTCTTTATAGATGATAGAATGTCCTTAATACCTAGTCTATTCCCTGCCTTATTCAAATTGGATGAAAGATATCTATCTTTTGACTACCACCTTAATACTTCGTCAAGATATCAGTTGGAAATACCAGTTTATAGGCGTTGATTGGAAGATTTGGATATCTTATAAAAAATTGGCCATTGAAAGAGAGAAAATGCAAAAGTCATTAAATATGAAAAACACATCCAAGATAGCCTAGAGATAGAAAACATATTAAAAAATTTGAATATTAACTCACAAAACGTGCTCTAATGAAGTGTGGAAGAGACCCTCGATGGGATGCCTCAAACTTAATACCGATGCAATCATCTACTGGAATTGTGATCCGAAAATAATGATGGGGTTATCAGACATGAAAAAGGTGAGTGGGTCAGTGGATGCATGGGTACCATCATTCATTGATATGCATGAAACTTTACCAATCCGGCATGGCCGCGTGGTGGCTTTGGATATTTAGAAATTGCGTATCATCATCGAGCGTGACAACTAGGTGGCAGTGGATGCAATTAAATCATCAATGGATTATTGTCGAGCGGGATCCGACGTTGTTCCAAACTACGCTAGGTTTCTATGCAATCCCTACTAGGCTCGTTTGATGCACTATAAAAGGGAGAAAATTTTATTGCGAAATCTCTTTCTAAAAACGATTATCTCACTCAAAATGATTTTTAAACTTTGGAGGATACCCTTGATCATATTTGGGATGTGTTAGTTCTTTATAGTGTTACCGTGGATGCTATTCTGTAGGCTATTTTGGATTTTTTTTAACAAAAAAGAACCCCCTTGGTATATCTTATGTTAGGGTGTGCAACGGAATTAGAAAAATTGATAAATGAACTAAACGAGGTGTATTGGGTTGGGTTAGTTTGGTTCATGTTCCAAAAAATGAAAAATCGATCTTATCTGTTTGGTTCTCAATTCCAATATAAATCCAAATCATAAATTGATTCGATCCGGAACCGAACTAAGAACCTGGACCAAACTAGAACTGATCTGATCTTAATATGTTTTTGAGCTTTATATATTTGGAAAATGTCACATTGTTTTCTTTAATTTAAAGGTTTTATATCAATTTTGACATTTGCGACTTGGATTACATTTACAATGTTTGCTTATCTTTTCTTTTTTATATAACAAGAACGAAAATCGAAATCGAAATCGATATTAACATAGGTAGTGAGCTTCCACAAGCTTAGAATAACACTAAGAGCATAAAAAGAATCTACTGATACTAACTTATTATCTCCATCAAAATTTAAAATTAAATTTCCTACTGCTACTACTGTTGCCTTGTGATGATTGCCCATAAATAGAAATATCTCTACACCATTGATCTCCCTGGTTACTTGGAACCCCAACAAATAACCGCAAACATGATTAGTGGACCCCGATTCTACACAGCGGGTACCAATAGATTGCACCACAAAACATGTGCCAATGATGTAGTTGAAATTACCATTCTCATTATTATTGTCTAACAATAGGGGGATCATTTCTTCTAGTGTCCTTCCTGTTTGCAGACGTAAAATTTTCCTTCCATCTTCTTTCCCTCTCCCTGGGACTTAATGTTTTTCTTCACAATTTTAGGTTCTTCTTCTTCTTCTTCTTCTTCTTCTTCTTCTTCTTCTTCTTCTTCTTCTTCTTCTTCTTCTTATTCTTGTTCTTCTTATTCTTGTTCTTCTTCTCCTTATTCTTCTTCTTGTCTTTCAGGACAAAGTAAAAGGGCCTTTCTCTGCAACCTGAATCATGCCATTATCCTTTTAATATTCTTCACATACCGAGGTTTCGTAAGAAGTTTCGCCAGTGAATAATCATTTTTTTCAAAGAATAATGTTGGAAAAACTATTTAAATGAACCCAGTGGTGACAGGACCATGAAATCAACTTCAGTTTTCTCGTCGATTTCTTATCCAAGTACTTCAAGTTCCCCTTAGATGGACATAATATTTTAGAACATGTTCATGTACGGGAGTACCCTCAAGCATCTAACCTTATAACATAGTTATGATCCTCAAACATATCCCTAAGGTTCATAATCGTCTCGTAAGTAGTGGACATTGAAAATGTAAATAATTGTAATATATATAGATTGGTTATTTCCTGTGTCAAAACATTGAATCTATCAAGTCACATAGACTTGAATCGGTTTTTAGTGAGGCATGATCTTATGTCTAGATTGATCCTTTCATGATTGAATACCTTGCATCCGGATCATTAAAGCCTTCTATTGCAATATATGAAGAGAATATACTTTTACAAAAGTTTGATTTATGTTGGATATTGCACGCATCCCCGTGTTTTCCAAATTGAGTGATTTTTCATAATTTTTTTTCTAAAAAAAATATCCTTTTTTTATTTTTATATCTGTTTTGAAGATTTAAGATTGTGGATAGTTTTTAATAAATCTTTTTTGAAGAGTTTTTGAAAGGTATAAGTCACAATTGTTCGCACGTGATTGATTTGAAACCATTCACACAACTTAGACAAAATTGTGTGTAAGATATCAATATGCAACCGTGCATATAACCCTAACCTTAAAATGTTTTGGGGGCATACTGCCTGGAATCATGAGCATGACCATATATAACCGTTCGCTCTGTGGTGTCCGATTTTTAAATTAAGTTCATGGAAATAGGGTATTTTTATACGTGATGATGTTCAACTTGATACTATTTGTGTTGTCGTCACTAATCACCTCTATATAGCATCAATTTGAACATCATCATGTATAAAAATACCACAGTTATTTCCACGTGGCCTTTGAATCTATTAATACGAAGGCAATGTTGAAAGTCAAAATTAGAACAAAGATGATAGATTAGACAGAACACATTAAGTAAAAATCAAGAACATGGTAAGAAAATAACGAGAATAAAAAGAGTCATAATCATTCAAGAATATAATAAATATTTATAGGAGAGTGTTAAAAATAATTAGGAGTTTGGGGTAGTTAAACATACCACTTGTGAAGATGCCTTCTCCTTCCCCTTACCTTTATCCCATTCAAGCATATAACATAAGATGAAATAATATAATAGCACATGTTATATAGATTAAAAAGAGCATGGATATGAGAAGAAATTTTAACCACATTAGTTGTGACATTTTCTTTTCCATTCTCCTTCTGTATCAAAGAATGTAGTTATTGTTAGGTCACACCTGAAAATAAGAAAGGAGTAAAAAAAGAATATAAGTTAACAATGAAGGAAACTGCTGATAAATATAAAGACACTAAAATAGTTGCATTATGTTACCATAGAACGAATAACATTTAGTTGTGAATCATCATGGATATCAACACAGATATTATTTCCATGTCGCATTTGACTCTGTGATTAAGGAGGAAATGTTTAAAGTCAAAAGAAAAAATTGTAGTTGCAAAACGAAAGAATAGAGGAGTGAAAAGTCGTGGTTATAGCATTTAGTGCATCTTCATTAACCTTTATGAAAATAAATGAAAATTAAAGAACGTGGTTAGTAATTTGAAAATGACATAAATTAAGGCCCAAATAGAAGAATTATAAGTAAGGTACGCTGTAGAATACATTAAGGTCATCCATATTGAGAAATAATGTAATACCCCGTATTTTTATGCTATATTAATTTGGGGATTTATTAAATTTCATGTGAATGATTTATTTAATAAAAATCCGAAAATTAATTATGTTATAATTATTAACGTGACGAGAGTTAGTAATTATGGGAAATTGGTTGAATATTACTAATGAGCAAAGTAATATATTATATTGGTTATATTGAATGTCATGAGTGAATTAAATGACGATTTCAGAAATTTAAGTCGGAACGTGCTCGTGTCACGTCGGGACTAATTTGGTTAAATAAAAAGTGAATATTTTATAAGTTGTCTGTATGGTCATTTTGAGTGCGCCAACGCGTACGATAGGGTCGAGATAGTCAGAAAAGTGTACCCGGGGGTGTAGTTTGGGTCTTGGGGCATTTTTAGGCCTAATTAGTACCCCGGGAGGGCATTTTAGTCATTTTACATAATTGGGTAATTAAACCCACGAAATTCAGCAACCTATATCAGCCATTTAGGTTAGCTTTTAGGGTTAGAATATCCAGAAATCAAGTGACGGCCATTGGAGAAGGGAGGAGAGAGCTCCAAGGCAAATTCAAGGCCAAGAAGCCACCGGTTTGCACCGCCGCCACCACCACCGCGTAGATCGCGAGACGAGGAACGCAGCCATACCAAAATCAGTCGTGAATCAGAATACCAAAAACCCCAGGCAAGTGTTTAAGTTGCATATTTTTGTTAATGCAATCTTCATATTGGTTTAGGATTGATTAGAGATGATAAATATGGAAGAACACCCAATTTGTGTTAGGAAAATGCATGTAGAAATGATTTATATGAAATTCTGGAACCCTTGCCATGTAGAGGAAATAAACCACGAAATTTTGATGATCATAAGAAAGAAATTCTGGAGAAAAATTTATTAGAAAACTGTTTAAGAAAATTCTAGGGTTCTTGATAATTGGAGATAATTCTAGGTTGAAAACCCATGTTTAAATGATGAATATGTACATGCCTTACGTTAGAATCATCTGGTATATTGTTATAAGGTTAGTAGTAGAATTCTGGGACGATTGGAACTTGAAAATATGGATTTTGTGTAATTTTGGTGATGAAACCCGTAACTGCATTCTGCAGAATTTTTCCCAGACCTGCTTGATCGATCGATCGAGCCCAGAGCTTTGATCGATCGAAGGTTCGATCGATCGAGCCCCAAGCTTCGATCGATCGACCCCTCCTGGCAGACTCCTAATTCCCTTTTTAAATGAGTTAAATTCAAATTGTCGTGATATAATTCTTGGGCATTCTTGATAAAATGATTTGGGAGACATTGAGGACCAGTAGGGCTTATGAATAAATGTTGGGACCTTTAATCTTCAACGAGAATGGTATTTATGGGATATTTACTTTAGGGTTTGTAAATTTATAAATTTAAAGGGTGAGGTGCGTAAGAGAGTTACGTTGGAACCAAATAAAGACACTTACTGAATTTCAGATTTGCGAGGAGATAGTCCACGAGTGTCATGTAATAAGTGAGAAAACCCTTCGAGTTATGGTTAGTCATGAAACCTTATACAAAATACTAATAATGTGTAAATTAAGGTTAAATATGGTAATTATGGGTGATAAGAGAAACCTATATTGATATAATTATAAGTAGTATATTTATGTGGTTGTGTATGCATATATCATATATGTGTACCCGCACTACTTGCTATCCCTGAGGTTACCGCGCTGGGACAGTCTTATCTCGATGGGACCTTTATGGGGGATATTGACTTGTACCCTAGAAGATAAATATCCTTGGTACAGGCTATCGGACCGATAGTTCAGACGGTCCTAAGAGGCGTGAGGGTGTATACTGACCTCTTAGAGACTTGGAATCTATGCTTCGCCTCAAACTTGTTTTGTGTATATATGTTATTACAGTTCGAGAGTGATTTCGAACTTGTAAACCCCTTAGTATGAGCGATACGGGGATTGGATAGCAGAGTATGCCCGCATCATAGTTTGTAGGTTGGTGCTGTTAGGATATATACATATTATACGAGTGCTTAATATATATATCTGAATTGGGGAATTTAAACTGTTGCTGTAACGTAGTAAGTGAGAAATAATTCTGGACTATAAATTATGAATACTTGTTTTGAGAAAGTATAACATGTCACTGGAAAACTTTATTGATTTTATAAAGTTAAAATGGAGAACTTTGGTTACTGATTGGAACATCCTTTTTAAAATGGAATCGTGAATTGTAAATCTTACGAGTAATCTAAGATGAGATAAATCATTTAGAAAGACTAGTGCGATATATGATAAAACAAACTGTTGGGAAGGTTAGTGCGATAGGTGTGCACATTAGAAGAGAGGTGAGTATTTCTCAAGAGAGTGACGCACTAATATGTTGTTGCATTGGCCTGTATTATTTTAAATACTTGCTAAACGTATTTTAAAATCAAAAACACTTTCGGGCTCTGACCCGTTTCTTTTATCTCTCTCTCTTGTATATATATGTATATATTTCAGGTGCCCAGCCACAGGGGCGTCTTGCTTAGGATCCCTTGAGAGGAACGTGCTGCAGCTTAGGTGGGAGTTGCAGGTCACTTGCGTAGACGGCTTCTTTTATTGACTCCACTTCTAGTATTCTCATTTATTGGGCATGTGTCGCCCTTTCCATTATTTCATTGTTATTGGGACATTTATATTTCAGTTGTTTCCAGTATTGTTCTATGGGATTTATTCAATGGATTTGTGACTTTAGTTTTCATATGTTGACATTCGATTGTCGAATGTATTATATTATTTGGTTTACTGTGGTGTGATTCTTAATTGTAGAAATGTTGTCTTTATATAAATAAATCTTTTTCTTTAATTAAAATTTGGAATGTATGTATGAAAATGGTTTTGACACTTAGCTTAATTATTTAGGGTGTTAATTAGAAAATTTATTTTTATCGACAGTGATGCTGAGAATGAACCAACTGTTTACCTTGATTTAATTTAATAAAGGAGTGATCGCCCGGTATTTAATTAGGCGGGGTGTCACAAATAAGTCAAGTATTAACTACATAATGAAAAGATGGATAAATTATTATACCCAAAGAAACAAATAGTTATTCATCGAAATTCAACTATTTACTAATCCAAGCATATGCAATTTGACCATATATTATGTTTATTGTAGTAGTATATTCCCTACCATCATACACAATCTGACCATACAGTATCTTCATACACAATATGATAAAATATGTTCATAGATTATGTTGATACACAATATGATCAAAGACGTGCATACAAAATATGATCAAACATGTTCATACATTACTCTTCATTTGTACAATCTGATAACAAAATCAAGATTAAAATAAATAAAAGCGATAACTCAAAAAAAGAAACTTAAGATAAAATTATGTTCATACTACTACCCTTATGCAACATTTAAATATTCCCTGATTATAGAGGCTATGAACAATATTCCAAGATATTCTAGAAAATGTGAACAAAACAAGAATATTTTGTTCAAAACACGAAAAGTATGGTTTTACTAAAATAACACAATTTCCATCACCAAAAATATTGCTAGAGAAAATCTAGAAACATAATCTATATGTCAAAGATGATTGTTATCAAGCCACACAACCATTTCCAGACCTCAGTAATATGACCCAAAAATATCAACCCCCCTTATTTTAAAAGATAACCAACTTAGGAACATAAAATAACACAAGGTATGACAAAGAATGAACCCACTTGCATTTTCAAAGATAATCCATCTTTCCTAGTTAAAATCATACGAAGATATGGTGTGAATATATAGGACAACAATGATAAGTATGACAACATTATATCTCTAAGAATCCACTGATAAGAAAGTTATGAACAATTCAGTGACTTTTATAGAGATATATATTATATGCCAACTTCAGTTCATATTAACATGGAGACAAAAATTGATTCAACTATGTGAAATCAGTTGGAGGAGTACTTGGGATTCGAAATGGTGAAAATGAAAAAAATCAACTTTATGTACTCAAGTGTACTAATTCCAGGTGCAAACTGACGATTAAAAAACAGAGTCAGAATAACGTACATCCCCAGAATAACTCGAATGCTCGAAAGTTAAACACCTTAATTATGCATGTGTTAAATAAAAAAACAATAAAAAAGCACCCCCATGAGGAGAATCAAAGAGAAAATCCATCCCTTTAAATTCAAATGAATAAAGAAATTTAAATAAGATTATGCTTTAGTTACGAACACGGATTAAAAAAATGATGGCAATAATGATTATCATCAACATATGGAATCAAAATGATAAGTAAAGTCCAATATGAAACTGTATAATAATAACCCACCCAAATCTTAAATGCAATATCTCATCGAACCAACATAAAACTATTATGTTGTATCCGAAAATACAAATAGGATCTCAAGAAACTTTGAAAAAACATAGATAGCCAGAACAGAATATTACTGAAACAGAATCTACAAAACAGGAAATCCCACAAAATATGAGATTCAATATGCAATCCAAATAAGTGGATAAAAGATGCATCAGCCACCATAGGCATGCGACATCCTAGTTAATGGAATTTTCCATTCTCTCCCAAATATGACTTTCCTCTTTGTCGTTATTGTAGGCTATGAAATAAATAATTAGCAATGTATCATGCAACATCCAAATAGGAAAGTAAAAAAATTGATATCAATTACATGAGAACTAAAAGATGAAAACACTAAAATGTCAACAAACCAAAGGATCTTACAAAATGATAACAAAACAAAACATATAATCAGTCAACATTGTCATAATTTTTTACTAAGTTTTTTGCAATAATTAAATCAACAAAATCACTAACAAATGTTTTGTTAAAATGAAGTATTCCCTATATAAAAATATTAATAGGAAAAAAATATTAAACAAAATATCAACAAATGTGGATGAGCAATGCTCAACTACTTTTCCAGTGAGAACTAATCATATTAACGGTATAGAGAGCGGAAGAGAGCTACGCACATTGCACACATACAAACACATACATAAAGAGGTGGATAGTTATATACGAACATGAAATCATAAATAGAAATTTCAATTGTTCGATGATAAATTTTCATTCAATTAAAATGCACTCACACATTTGTACACTGCACTCTTATCTTAGAATCAAATTGTCACTTAGACATTTTATCAAGCATAAGGAAGACATCATTCACACATATATATATAGGGTAAGTGACCCTCATTTATGATCCTCATTAATGAGAGGATGAGTGAGAGAGAGAGCGATAAATAGTTGGATTTGAGACATGATGGGAGAAGAGAGTGAAGATCCGATTATAAGATTTTGGGCCTGTATTTAGTGGGAGGATGGGAAATAAAGAGGAATATTAAACATAATGCCACATAGTCTTTATTCACTTCCAAAATACAAATTAAAAAATATATAATATAATTCACATATATTTCTAGACATTGGCTTTTGTATTCGTTAATAATGTACGCTAGAACTAAAAAATGACTACATTATGATACTAAGGGTAACAAACATACATACATATCTAGAGTGTACATTAACAGATAAAAGCACATATTGTTTGTGAATATAGTGTTACATTTTTCTACATCCATATAGAATTTATATATCATTACCATTTTTTCGTTTTGAATATGTTGAATTTATGCGACTCTTTCACACACTCATGCTGCCATTTATTTTTTCCTGTTTGATTTAAAAACATGATCAAATAGAGCACACTTCTCACATGTTTGATAAAATGCCTATGATAAGAAATTGTTTATATTGTAAATTGCTGGGATTATTAACATAAGGGGATTATGTTACTAAATATTGAATTGTCTAATGAAAGTAACTCGATGAATATTTTATGAGTCTGAAACTAAATAGGAACGTCAAAGTGATATCATAGATAAACTTCAAGTAGACTTGCCTTTATGGGGGATCGAATCCTTAACCTCCGACATGGGAAACTTCAAAAAAAACATTACACATACCCCATAATTGAAACTAAACTCACTAATAAAATGAAAATACATGAACCTAAATATGTTTACACATGCTATTAACTGATGGAATTGTAAGAAATGGCTGTCACTACAAGAAAAATAGTCATTTATGTCCGTAAAAAATTGACATAAATGCTCATTTATGTCAGTTTTAGAATTTTTCAAAACTGACATATAAAGTTGTAATACCCTGTTCCAACAATTCAATTAAACTATATAAGAATTATAAATGAAGAGGAGCTAAATATGATTGGGAGATAATTGGGGACCATGAATTGAATAAAATTTAATTATGGAAATAGGATCGTTCGAATGACTATGGGGGTCGTTCGAATGACATCCCTGCATCATTAGAAACGAGATGCAGGTCGCAAGAAATAGGGCATCAAATGACTTGCCACTGTTTACAGTGGCATGTCGTGCCAAGGGTTGCACGATCCAAACATCGATTGACATAGAGAAGTCGTACGAACAACTTAGGTTTGTTATTCAAACGACGTAAATCGATTTTTAATCTGACTTTCCCTTGTGTGCTGTCATAATTTTTGTTGTTGGATCTCCGAGCTGTCGAGCTCAGATCAGCCCAAAAGAGGGAAAACGGAATTTTTTTTGCCTTGGATGTGTTTTAAAAGGGGTTGTTTCGTTTATTTGGGGTCATTGTGAGTTCGTAGAAGATGGAATATGGAAAGGGAGAGAGTGTAGAGGTCTTCCACCATTTGCATGTCTTTCACCACCATTCCACAACAATTTTACATGATATTCCACCATGTCCATGCCTACGATACCCATTTCCACCATTGTTGAGGTAAATCTACGAATTTTGGAGGAGTATTGGGGGATTTTTGGAGAAGATGAAGATGGGTTTTCATGGAGTTTGAAGTGGGTCTTTCTTGGAAGCTTGGAAAGAGCACATTTTGAAGCATTTGGTAACCCCTTGAGGTCACCTTTGGAGGTGGGGGTTGATCCTCTTACACCAACATTTCTACAACCATTGGAGCCATTAAATGTGGGAAAACCTTACTCTAAGTATAAGACACTATTTTTCATAGTTGTAGTCTTGTAGTTAAACCATATGAGTAGGGTGCATTTGATTAAATGATGTAATTAAGGTGAAAAAAATAATAAACATTTTTACGAAATAAAAATGTTGGTGAAATTCTATTTGTTGATAATAGAGGATGAATAAATATTTCAAGGTTTGGAATATTAAAATTTAGCCTTTTACGAAAATAGTGTATTTTCTAGAGAGATTGTTGTTAAACATTTTACGAACTAAAATATTTGGGAATAATGATTTATTTTGTTAAACATTGGTGAAATAATATTTTTGTAAAAATGAATATTTTACGAAAAATGACATTTTGTGAGTTTGAAGAGATTAAATGTCTTTTATGCATTAAATATTTATTTTGCAAAGTATGATACATTTCTAGAATGAAATTTGTGTTTAAACCATTTGATAGGATTTTAAGGTTTAAAGCCCATCTTCTCATGCATATTAACTTGTCGTATTTTGGCACTAAGTTTATAAACATGTTTAAAGAAGATTTGCTGGGTTTAAACATGAAAAAAGAAAAGTAGAAATTCTTACCTTTAAAGTGTTTGAAAAAGGGGTTAAAGATATGATAAGCATAAAATTGAAAGACTTCATTTAAAATGATGGAAATGGAATTTTCTTATAAAACTAGTCTTAAGTCTAAATGGATTTATTGAATATATAAAGTAAAAAATGTACGATTTTTAAAAATTGCTAATAAAGTTATTAAATAAGTGTTAATGGGTAAACATGGGAACATTAGTGTATAACCTAGTAAAAGAAATAACCCTGAAAAATGTAAGACTGTGTGATAATTGATTAAATTCGCAAATATCTAATTTGGCTCACTTATTTAATTAGAGTCTATTAATTCAGCCCCTAAACATGCATCTATGGTGCGTGTGACAAACCATAAACAAATAACGCATGTGACACAACAAATATGCTGAGACACAGATTTCAGGAAAAAAAACCTTTCGGGTAAAACCTTTATTTCACTATGAATCTATAAATCGCAACTTACCATTACATAGAGAAATCTAAAATGGATCAACGTGCAGCCAACCCACAAAGACTCGCAGTCTTGAACTCAGCAAGAGAATACTCGTAGCACCCTCCAAGGACTCTCAGTCCTATCTTCAGCAAAGAATCTTCACGCAGCAAGATCCTTAATGACACGCAACCATACAGTGTAGAGACGCACTCCACAAAAGATGAAAAAAGGCAAAGATGTGTTCTTGAACACCAAAACAATTCACTAAAGCAAGATGGGAGTTTTGTGAATTTTAAATCAAAAATGGATTAAAACCCTAAAGGAAGAAGCCTAAATATTACTGCTTTGGCAGTGTTTCTGTTCGTCAAAACGCTATGACTTCTTAATGAAAACGTTACCAAATAATGAGTATTTATAGGAAAATGCGCCGCCTCGAAAACAGAGCTCGTTCGAACGAGATCAGCAAGTCGCTCGAACGAAGGACAACTGTCGTTCGAACGAGATCGCACGACATGCTATCTCGCGCGAATGACATGCTATGTCGCTCGAATGACTGAAGCGAAAAAAATATTATTTTAATGTCCGATTCAACACTTAGAAAAAATAATCATGCTCAAATTTTGACGAAAAAGTCCGTTCCAACACTTAGAAATTTTTTTGTAAAAATCTCCCAAAAGCTCTAAGTGAAAAGTTAAGGTATTTAAAACATAACCTTACCAAAGTTAACTTCGCGGAGTCTTGAATGATGAAGAACTTAAGTAATTCGGATCCGTCTTTGATGTAGATGTCTCTTGAATGCTCTTCGACGGTGTAGAGGTATATGACATAACTAATTGATAACGGACTTATGAAAATATTTCCTTACAAATCTACCCCTATGTCTATGCCGGTACATACATAAAAAAATCCGAATTATCAAAAAACCAAAATGCCTATACAAATCTACGCTCCCATGAATAAATTTGCAAGACTTCAAAATTGTTCTTCAATCATCTTCGTCAAATCTCAAAGCTTTTCTCATCAGGGTGTGCAACCTATCAATCTTCAATTTTGTACCGACACACATGAGAAAAAGCAAAAAACCTTCGTGACACATCGAGTTTGAAATGATATAAGAATAAAGCATTAATAATCAAATCTCTCCCATAATAAAAACTCCCCAATAACATGATAATTCTTTCTCCCCCTTTTTATGATGTGCCCAAATAGACAGATAAGAAGAAACAATCAAAACATGGAGTGTCACGATAAAATGCATAGCAAACAAGGATCAAACTACGGGCATGCAAAGGGATATCTCAAAAGTCTCACAAACTATTTTTTGATTTTTCAATTTTTCATACAAAAATAAGATACCACTTTGAAAAATATGATACAAAAAAAATCACACCATGGATTTAAACTCAAACAACCAAGTCATGAAAATGGAATGAATGGGTGTGAACACATTCGATAGGTAAATCAACTCAATCAATCATATGTGCACGATGAATACATGTACCCCTAACGAATGAACATCAAAAGAATCCTTAGGTGTAAAATTTTTTGAATTTAGATGACATCGTCTTATACAAATCAACAAATCAAAGTCAAATGATTTCCACACCAATAACGTCTAAAACTATTTAGCGCATTTTCAAGACTTTTAAGGACGTGCAAACCCCTTTAAAATCTCCAACCAAACACCCTCATATATATTTCCTTTTAGAGGTAATCTAAATTCTCAAACTTTGGAGAATTGGTGCAAAAACCTAATTGGCCCCTTTTTGGTATGAATTTCTTTTTATTGCCTTTAAATTTTTTCGGGCTCTTTTAAACCTCTTTGGACCCCGGATAATAAAATTCCTCATTTTTTTGGTCCAATTTTAACGGTGGCTTAGTATTCGCAAAGGTCAAGTGGACCTTTCGCAACCCTTCCCCATTTTCAAACAAGGCACATAAACTCACAAAACGGTTCTTATATGCACAATTTCCTTATCAAAATTTATCACGCTTGGTTCATTTTAAGGACAGGATTGAGATGAAAACACCCAACCAACATGTGATAAGTTAAGAACAATAATCAAAAAAATCCGTGCATGTGTGCAATAAAGGACAAAGTGAGTCAAACATGTAGGTAGCAACACTATAGCAACTTAAAGACTCCAAACTTTGTAAAGCACATGGATGAATTGACCTATTGTCTCAAAATACTATCAAATAGTCACATGTAAAATGAAATGATGTTGTGACTCGGTAATCCTAAGTGTCCATCCATAAACGATGTAAAACCAAATACAAAAATCTTTTTCAATTTTTTCAAAAATTTTCTAAAAAAAATCTTTTTGAATTTTTCAAAAGCAAAAATCTATACAAAAATGATACATACTAGCAATAGGCAAACAATGTCATCATGAAAATCACCCTATGCTAGTAAACAGGTCAAACCTCAATCATTAGGTGCGGAGGGGTTTTCCAAAGTAGGTAACAACTTATGAAAAACCTCCATCAATTCTTGTGAAGTTTTGACCAAAAACTTAACTTGCTCACCTAAATGTCCATACTCTCTCATGTAGTCTCCGGGAGCATGTAAAGTATCATGTGTGGGTGCATGTGTGCCAAAAACAAGTGTAGAAGCAAAACGTGACACATAACCCAACTTAAAACAAAATTCCCTAAGGTGACCTCTTCTCTTGCAATGTGAACAAACATAAATAGGCATTGGAACACCTTTTTCAAAAACTCTAGGATGCACTTTCCTAATAGGAATGGGATGCCTAGGTGGGTTAGGGTGAGACTCACGTGAATCTAACACTAAAGTGGGAACCCACTCGGGTTCTAATTGGGAAGTAGAAGCACCATCATGACTTATTCCTAACTTCTCACCTTTACTCTTAAGAACCCCCTTTTCAACCTTCTTAGGTGCGTTCTCAAAATTGATATTGACCTCCCTCGCACGTTCGAGATCACTCTCGAGTTGGGATACACGTGTCATCAGACTAGACACCGTGTCGGTCAAATCAAATTTTTCCCTTTTCAAAACCTCCTTCTCTCTCTCCAAATCTAACACTCGACGACCTAAATCCCTATTATACTTCTTTATTTTTAAGGTCTCAGTGTAAAAATCTCTAAAGGATTTTTGGAGCTCACTTTCATCTCCACTTTCTTCCTCGCTCTCATCCTCACTCGAAGAACACAAATCACTATCATCGCTCTCATGTGCACTCTCGTGAGACAAAGTGGGTGTGCTCACACGATTAGAAAAAGCGACAACCATCCCATGTGCTAAACCTTTATCGGACTCATCTCCCTCATCACCCTCACTATCACTAAGTGTGGCAGGCATGGCTACTTTCTTCCCTTTCTTTCTAAGCCATGTTGGACACTCAAACGACTTATGTCCCTTACCCCCACATTCAAAGCAAGTCACGTTCTCAAGATCTTCCTCACACTCCTCATCTGAGTCATTCTCTTTTTCTCTCTCACCACTTTCTTTGGCCTTTCATTTCTTTTTATTTTTCTCAATAAATTTCTTTTTATTGGAAGAATTATTTTTGTTCATGTTGAGAAATTTTTTAAAATTTTTCGCAAACAAGGCCATATCATTAAAATCAAAGTCTCCCTCAGAATCAGACTCACAAACTTTTTCCTTCTTTTTCTTACAATGAGTCTTTAAAGCAATACCATTATCCTTAGCCTTAATCGTTTTGGGAAACATGTCAATCTCATAGGTTTGAATATATCCTACAAGTTCTTCCAACTTAAGTGATTTCAAATTTCCCAAAGAGTTCAAAACAGTGACTTTAGGAATAAAGCGTTTTGGGAGAGATCTCAAAATCTTTTTAACGACACGCGTGTTATCAATCACCTCACCCAAATTAAAATTGGTGTTAATAATGTCCGACAAACGTGCATAAAAATTATCAAAGCATTCAGATTCAAACATGGTGATAGTCTCAAATTGGGTGGCCAAATTTTGTAGCTTAGATTCTTTAACCGCGTTCGTACCCTCTTGTGTCAATTTCAAAACATCCCATGCCTCTTTAGACGTGGTGCACGTCATAATTCGGCGAAACTCATCAGGAGTGATAGCTCCAGAAATAGCACTCAAACCACGTGAATTATATTTAGACATTTTATGATCATCTTCAGTACAGGCTGACACGAGTTTTAAAGAGGTGATATTATCAACGGTGACCGTGGGAGGAGTCCACCCATTTTCGCAAAGGTACCAAACACGCTCGTCAATGGATTTTAAACCAGATTTTATGCGAGCTTTCTAATAGGAATAATTAGACCCATCAAAAATAGGCATCTTATTATAGAAGTGATCCATAGAAAAAAATGCGATTTTTCACAAAACTGATTTTTCAAAAAAATCAATATCACACAATTTTGCGGAAAATAGGAATACGCGATAAATTAGCGTAACCTGCTCTGATACCAATTTGAAAAACGTAAGACTGTGTGATAATTGATTAAATTCGGAAATATCTAATTTGGCTCATTTATTTAATTAGAGTCTATTAATTCAGCCCCTAAACATGCATCTATGGTGCGTGTGACAAACCATAAACAAATAACGCATGCGACACAACAAATATGCTGAGACACAGATTTCAGGAAAAAAACCCTTTCGGGTAAAACTTTTATTTCACCATGAATCTATAAATCGCAACTTACAATTACATAGAGATATCTACAATGGATCAACGCGCAGCCAACCCACAAAGACTCGCAGTCTTGAACTCAGCAAGAGAATACCCGCAGCACCCTCCAAGGACTCTCAGTCCTATCTTCAGCAAAGAATCTTGACGCAGCCATACAGTGTAGAGACGCACTCCACAAAAGATGAACAAAGGCAAAGATGTGTTCTTGAACACCAAAACAATTCACTAAAGCAAGATGGGAGTTTTGTGAATTGTAAATCAAAAAGGGATTAAAACCCTCAAGGAAGAAGCCTAAAAATTACTGCTTTGGCAGTGTTTCTGTTCGTCAAAACGTTGTGACTTCTTAATGAAAACGTTACCAAATAATGAGTATTTATAGGAAAACGCACCGCCTCGAACACAGAGCTCGTTCGAATTAGATCAGCAAGTCGCTCGAACGAAGGACAACTGTCGTTCGAACGAGATCGCGCGACATGCTATCTCGCGCGAACGACATGCTATGTCACTCGAACAACTGAAGCGAAAAAAAATATTATTTTAATGTCCGCTTCAACACTTAGAAAATATTTTGACTGAAAAGTTAGAAAATATTTTGACTAAAAAGTCCGCTCCAGCACTTAGAAAATATTTTGTAAAAATCTCCCAAAAACTCTAAGTGAAAAGTTAAGGTATTTAAAACATAACCTTACCAAAGTTAACTTCGCGGAGTCTTGAATGATGAAGAACTTGAGTAATTCGGATCCTTATTTGATGTAGATGTCTCTTGAATGCTCTTCGACGGTGTAGCGGTATATGACATAACAAATTGATAATGGACTTATGAAAATATGTCCTTACAAACCCTAATGAATTTAGAAAGGACATGATGGAATAAAGATGTTTTCTACTAAGAAGAATATTACTCCAAGGTTAAAGGGGTGTTAATATGTTAAAACAATTAAGAAGTTAGTGTAGGTGACTTAATAATGTTGGAGAAATTAACATTTGTGGAAATGGAGTGAAAAGTGATTTCGAAAACAAAAGGTTAAAATGGTAATTTTACTTAAAGAGTAACATTTTTATGAAATAAAAATATTAGAAAATGTTTTACATAAAGTGGTCCTAAATGAATATGATGTTTAGAATAAAATCAACGTTAAAGCGTAAAGGACATAAAGTGGTAATATTACAAAGGTAAAGTATCATCTCATTTGTCACGAAAAACCTACTCAGGCGGACGGCCCATCGGCCAAGTACATTCTCAGTATCATCTCACTTATGCCTAAGGGAGTGTGATGACATAATATAAAAGGTAAAGTAAATGTAATGATACTGCTACGGCATATAGGGTGGGGGGAATGTTCGAACACATGATAATAAATGGCTAACACTTGTTCTCAATATAATTTAGTCAGTTGAAAAAACCCAAAATGATCAAACCTAAGTACTAGCCCATTTAGATAGAAAAAGGCACAACACCAAATCTGTCGAATTGTCACTATCATTGACCTTGACAAGTTGGACTTGTCAAGGTCAATTACCGTGACAATTATGGGGGTGACAACTTTTGTTGTCACGGACTTGTCACGGTCATTGACGGTGACAAGTTCGTTAGATTTGTCACGATCATGTCATGGTCCTTGACCTTGACAAGTTTTGTCACGGTTAAGGACCGTGACTAACTCGTGAGATTTAATAAAAAAAATCACGATCATTGACCGTGATAAGTCCGTGACAAGTTTCGTTGTCACGGACTTGTCACGGTCAATGACTATGACAATTCTGGGCAGAATTAAAAAAAAATTATTGGACAGTATGGCCACTGCCACTGCCCAGCAGTATATTTGTACCTGTTATAGCAACGTTGTACATGTTCAAACATTATATATCCAAATACAATAGAGATAATGCAAATATAAATTCAAAACAATATGCATCACGATATAATCCGAATAAAATTCAAATATAACAACTTAAAACAATAATTCAATTCAAATAATGTCACTAAATGTTTGGGGTAAGGTTAACTCTGAGGTGGTAAGTAGGCCACACGATATACGAATTGACACACCCACCAATATACATCGTGCCGCATTGTTCGCGCAACCACAAGGGGGAGTTCTCCTTCCCAGGTATCACATACGTGACGAGCACCTTGGAATCGATGTCTTGAAGCAAACGTCCATGAACTCGCATACCCTGGATGGTATTCGGGTCCCTCAACCCCAGTCCTATCCGCTGGCCATCAAATATGTCCAGCATAAACATGCTCGGCCAACCAAGTGTCGACATCGTTCAGTTGAAGGGATCCAAATAGGGGAGTGGATCATCAAAGTCCGCACGTGTCGACGATGAAGCAGCGAGGTCCACATCCTCGTCATCCTGCACCTCCTCCTCCACCACCTTCTCCTTCCTTTTCCCCTTACGATTTTTTGCCCAACGAACGCTTCATGAATGAGAACATATCTTCGACCGTCGCCTCCAAACGGGATAGCTTCGCATCATGCGAGTCCACCGTTCGAGCCAACCCGGTGTCGCTCGTCTCCAATCCGATGATCCTAGATTTGGCCACCCGCGAGCTCACCCCCCTTGTCCTCCTTTTGCGATCAGCACCAAGCACTTGGTTGAGTGCGTATGTGGACAAAATATGACTTGTTAGCATCAGATTGCGACTCATGCAGTTCCTTAAGTTTTACCTAAAACGACAAAAAGCACATGATTAGTAAAATAAGTAATTAAAAAATTATAACGTTATTAACAAAACGTAAATTGTCGAATTACTAACAATCGTGGCCGCGACGCTTGGGGACACCTCCTTATCCTTCCACTTCTTTGTCCGAATAGCCACATAATTATCGAGCCTATGTGGCCTACCGTTAGGGCCACTCCCTGTCCCCTGAAATAAAATAAAGTAAAATTAGTATCAACCCCGCAAAGTAAAATAATGCAGAATAATATATTTATGTAGTTATATAAAAATTATATATTACCATCATCTTATGCTCCACTTCGGCGTAAGACGTCCGGCCAGAGTAGTGCACGTCTATCTTTTTTACTTGATTTTCCCTCCCCGATTCGCGAGATTCCAATTGTCGCTCTCTGATCTCATTGTCAATGAACTATTGCCATTTTGCCAATGAGATCGGCTCCTTCGGCGGGACGGATTCACGCATTCGGATAAAAGACTCTCGGGTCTTCCCAAAGTACCGGGTCTGCATATTTTTCTTCCACGTCTTGTGTTGCTCCCTCAGCTGCTCCAAGACGGAATCGCGTAGCTTTGGATCCAAGCTGAATTGTTCATGTCCAACAAATACAATGTTAGTTGCGAATAAATATAAAATGAAATCAAAATCAAAATCAAAATCGAAATCGAAATCGAAATCGAAATTGAAATTGAAATTGAAATTGAAATATTCATATAAATATAAATATAAACACATTACCTATAGTGCCACCCAAATAGCTAACTTGAGTTCATTTTGCACCTCCCTCCAACTAGTGTACCCCGGACCGATGATCGTCTTTTCCATCTCGAGGGATCTCACTAATAGCCCCGTTTTGTTCTCGACGTCCATCCCCAATTTTCCATATTTGGGAAGCCTAGGGGCCGAGGAGCCCTAGTCGCCTCCGCTACCATCTATCCCAGATGGCATCATCATAACCAGCATCATCATCCTCGCCTTAATACCTGAGGGAGACATTTACTGTAAAAAAATGTTGTTATTAGTACAAATCAAAATGAATTAGAAGAAGACATGCAAATATGTACAATTACTACAAATCCAAATGAATTATTATTGTTTAACACCTCAATTCTGAATTCCAAAACAACAGCATCTAGCTCATAATATGTACAATTACTACAAATCTGAAACATCCCCACCCCCACCCCTACTGCCCCCACACACGCACACTACACAAGAGAGGAAATGATAAAGTGCAAATCAATTAAAAGCATTAAAAATGGATTGATAAAGTACAAATTGGAATATTTATTACAAATTGAAAAATTATTTCAAATTCGGGTTATCATAAAAAATGGATTGATATTTTGTATGAGCAGCCAAGTCATCCACACTACTATTTAGACGCTTTGTCGCGTGTATGATAATTGACCACGGCTCGTTGTTGATATACTCCGAGTAAAACACTTGGTTAACCTTTTTAAATGCACAAACAAATGGCTCATCACTCACGTGGTCATTGCTCTTCAACTTGGACAAGTCAGCCATGATCAAATTGGTGATAGGATCAACTTTACAAGCATTTTTATCCTCAATTCTTACCCAGTCACAGTAAAATACAACCTCTTTGAAGCTTATATAATCCAATTCAAATATATTTCAGATAACACCATAGTAAGTCATTTCAGCTTCAACGAGGTTTTTATCTTTTGCGCTCGCTCGAAAGAAAGTAAAATCCTTGTATGAAATGCCAGAGTTCTGTACATTTGTACTTTCCTCGTACACTTTAGTGCCAGAAACATAACCGTTCAATCGATACTTTTTGTACTCTTGTGCCACGAACAATGGTCCAGTGGCTAGACGAGCAAGCCTTGATGTTGCATCAACCGCCTTTAAGAGCTGAGAATATATAAATTAATTATATTAGTTGTAAAATTTGAGTGTAATGTGACGTTATATAACGGCCATTTTCATTATAATTACCTCTTGTGTCAACCACAGCCTAAATTCGCTGTCTGATTGTACCATTGTTTTTCGTCTTTTATTGTTCTCACAGGCTTCATATTTTCTGCATATTACAAAATTAATCATGTATAAAATAATCTAAAATAATGTTAAACATTATAATTATTTAAAGGTATTTTTTCCATTCTTCAACATCTTCATGTGTGTCAAATAGATAACGAGCTACTTGTTCAGGTTGCAAACTCGTTAATTTCACTCATTTTCCCATCACATGACCACCATCATCGACGAACTCATCAGTGTCATCAACGTTGGTCGTGTCAGGCATATGTTCCCGAGTATATATTGATGACTCCACGGTGATTATTCCTCTGCAATTGATCTTGCAATGTATCGCATATTCCTGACGTAATCTTTAAGAACTTTCATCAATCTTTCAAACGGATACATCCACCGATATCTAACTGGACCACAAAGAAGTGCCTCGTCGCATAGGTGTACCAACAAGTGAACACTTATGTCAAAGAATGTTGGGGGAAAGTACTTCTCCAACACAAAAATCGCTTCGGTCAACGCCAATTTTGAGGCCACTATGTGTTCTCGATTGACTACCTTCTCACACAAGAGTCAGAAGGTAATAATAATTTGCATAATATCCCTTCGTAAATCCTTGTGCTTGGAGACACAATGCTTAAACAATAGAGGAATCAATTGCATGATCACATGCCAATAGTGGGACTTACACTTATGTAAATCATGAGTAGTATAATTCACAATCCTTTGCAAGTTGGATGAAAAATTAGATGGGCCCTTCAAATTATATATTGTGTCTAAAAGAACCATCATTTCCCCACTCGTCAAAGTAAACACACCAGGGGGAATTATTGTCCTTCCCCCAACCATAGTTGTGGCTTAAGTTTCAATGATTTAAGGTTTTTTCGTGCATATTATCCATCCTTCAAATGACTCCCCCCAAGGCAAGTGCCCACAATACGTTTAATGAAGTTCTTCTCTGCATGCATCACATCCAATACATTGTGCACTGAGTTATTCATCCAATAATGAAAGTCAAATAAAATTAACCTCCTAGACCATGATTTCTTGTCGCAGTTTCATTCCCAGTTGGGGTCTTCTTATGCTTGACATTCTTAAATTTGGGATTCTTACCTGGCATATTAGGGCCATAGTCAGAAGATTTACTTTCAATTTCTGAACCTAAAAGTTATCTCAGCGGTAGCCTATGTTCAACCCTGCCCAATAAAAAATTAGAACCTTTCTCAAATCTGAAACTATAAGTCGGGCGTAAAAACCTCCTATGGCAATGGTATACATTTTTTGAGATAAAGGATAGACAAAGAGATTCAGTCTCCCCGCCACAAATATGACACCCCAAATAACCATGTACTACACAATCGGATGATGTCCCATAAGTTGGCAAAAATAATGAATTTCCCACATCAACATAGCTTTCAGCGTAGAGTCTTCTTTTCTAAAAGAGTCTCTTATAATAAAGGAGCCAGGTAGACGTCGATGTCACCACTTGGTGCCTTTGGCCCAGGTATCAACAAAGACATCATCGAAAATTCAGGTATCATACACTGTGAAGGAGGGAGGTTGAGTGGGGCTAGGATCACTGGCCATATACTCTGATTGGTGCTTAGATTTCCAAATGGATTGAAACCATTTGTTGATATAACCAAATGAATGTTGCGTTGTTATCGAGCAAAATTGGAATACTCATAATTCATCCTCTTCCGGGCTGTAGAATCAATAGGATGACGCATGAGATTACCCCCTACTTCTCCCCTAGCATGCCAAGTCATTGCCTCTGTTATCCATGGTACTGTGAAAAATCTCTTTAATCTAGGCCCAACGGGAAAACATTTCAACAATTTTTAGGCACTTTTGAGCTTGTGCCTTCCTTACTAGTAGATTGGACATATCTAGGTTCATCGCATACCGGACAACGATCGAGATTTTCATACTCCTTTCAGTATAGTATGCAGTCATACACACAAGCATGAATCGATTTATACTTCATTCCCAAACCTTTCAAACTGTTCTTCATAACAGGATAGCTATTTGGAAGCATACTCTCCTTGGGTAGTAACCCCTTCACCCATTTCAGAATTCCTATCACGCGATTGCTTGACAAACCGTACTGCGTCTTCAAACTGTGCTGACCAACCATGGCATGTAAATTTGTTTGATCTTTCTCACAGCCAGAGTATAACGGTTGGGTTGCCTTAAATTTTAAACTTGGTAGTCATCGTCAAGGTTTATCGTGATATCTTCACGAGCACTTGAACCTTGTACATCATCAGTAACCTCATTCCCCTATTTTTTATAAACTTCGTATGCATCATCATTTAAATCCTCTAACATATTATGATCTACGTCATCCCCTTCTACATCTATCCTACTTGTTGAAGGTTGTTGTGAAGGTTGTTCGGGGACAGAAGGAACTTTTAATTCATCGTGAAAACTCCAAAATCGATAAATATCTTGCAAACCCGATCTTAACTAATGTAGTTCAATGGTTTTCCACTCAAACACCTTACCATTCTTACACCTAGCACACGGACATAGAAACTCGTCATCATTATGACATCTCTTTGCGTATTTCACAAATTCATTAGCAACTCTGTGAAACACATCCCCCATTCTATTTGTCTCACCCATCCACTCTTTGTATTTCGGATATCCCATCACAGCTACCACAACTAATCACCTATTAAAGGTAAGAAGTGTATATTCATGGATTAGTATAAACAAAACTTAGATTTATAGTTTGTTTTATTTAATTATGTCTTCGATTATTAAATTTCAAATTTAAATTCAATTTATAATAGAAATTCCTATTTCCTCTTTCTCCTCTAAAGGGTGAGTGGTCCTATCCCATTCAAGACCGCATATTTCTGTAATATACTTAACAACTCATGCACATTGTTATGATTTGAGAAAAATTCGACAGCATATCCCCGTAGTTCTCCAAGTATAAGACGTAGATTGGCAAGTGTGAGTGTTATTTTAATTGATCAAATGAAATAACAGTCACACTTGTCAATCTAGTATGTACCCAGAGAACATTAGGATACGACTGCAGAACTTCCTCCAAAAGTAATAACTTTAAGCCACTAAGAATATTATTATACATAAATTATGCAGTCCCAAACTGTCCAAATGGGACAATTCGAGAGATCTCATTATAGGGGTAATGACTCTCAAACGGGTCTAAGGGTTATTGAATGCCTACGCTTAAGAACTAGAAGGCTAGTATCTATGTGCAGTATATGTAATTTCAAGTATATATATATTGTTCGTTATACAAGTAATTTTCAAAAAAAGTTGAAAATCCCACCCCCGTATGGAAAATAATCCAGTGGTCATGCCACCTTTAAAATTAACCAACCCAACATCGATCCACTATAATCCAACCGCAATGGCAACAACAAATGTGTATCCCTCACTCCTTCTAATTCATCTACTCAATTAATTCTTTTCATCAATTAAACTAACAATTAAAGTGTACAATTATTAATTTACTAATTTACAATGAGGGGCAATCCTGCTTTCATATATTAATTTACTAAAAAATTAGTAATCAATCAATTCGTTTACAAGGGACACTACTTGCATATGAGGGAAAATATCTAATAAACCAATCAAAATTTAATAAAAAAATTAACAAGCCCTACCCCCGTCCTATTTCCCCTTGCCCCACCCCCACCCCCACCCCTCCCCACACACACGCACGCATCCCCACCCCCGTCACACTCCCCACATCATTTCCCCCTCCCGCACATACGCACATACATGAACACAACATACACATATACACACATACACACACACACACACACACGTGCGCAGCCCCACCCCCTCCCCCACCCCCACCCCCAGCCCTGCCCCCTCCCCTCCACCCTGTCCCACCTCTTCCCCCACCACACACACACACATCCCCACCCCTCCCCCACCCCCACCACACACACACGTACACCCACATACACCCCCTGCCCAACCCCCACCCACCACACACACACACACACACACGCAGAAATATACACACACACACACACACACACATATATATATAAATGGAAGAGAGAGAGAGACAGAGAGAGACAGAGAGAGAGTGGAGGGAACCAAAGCGGTGAGAAAAAAAGGAGGGGAAAGGGTTTTTTGGTGCTAAACTTATCACGGACATCTCACGGTCTTTGACCATGACAATATTATAAGAATTGTCACGGTCATTGACCGTGACAAGCGCGTGACAACTATACTTGTCACGAACTTGTCACGGTCATTGACCGTGACAAAAAATGCATGTTTTTTTGTCCGGTCAATGACCATGACAAGTCTGGCCGGCTAAAGGGTGCCAATTTGGCCTTTTGGGTGTAGTGAGGTATAATATAGTCAAACATTATTTCTTAGTCGGCAAAGATCTTAAGTAATTAATGAGCAACAACTCTTTCCAGTTTAAAAATAAAGGCAATTATTAACTCATGTTTAGTTAACGCATGCTCAAAATAAAAAAAAGCAGTAAATTAATCTTTGCATTGATAAAAATTGGGAATTACAATTATATCAAGACCAAAATATAAAAGGACATAAGACGACTCAGGATGACGAGCAAGATAATCTGCAAACCAAGATCTTCGCAATCATCTGGGTTAGGAGAGGACTCCTACACATCGTCTTCAAGGTAATCATCCAATAGTTGGGCAGGGTTAGAATCAATTGGGATCGAATTGTCTTCCCTGGATAATGGTTTATGTCTATAGGCCACACACGCGACCTAGTATTTATACCACAGATAGAACTCCTTAGGTGTCTTACCCTTGAGCAAAAGCGAGATTTTCTTCCTCCTCGAGCCTTACCGGGGCATCCTCCCATTGTAGTCGTCTGCCCAAGCTTCTTGGGGTCCCATTCTAAATAGATGCCTTAGCCTTGTGATGTCCCCCTGGATCCTTGTCACGTCTTTCTGAAGTCCATTTGTTATCCCATATGCTCTTTGGACATATCCTTTCAGCTCAGCGACCTCCTTCCTCAAGGCGTCATTCTCAACTTGGAGTAATTCACCCACTTGGCCTACTTCAGTGGTATCCATAAGCTCATGTTGAACTGAGGAACTGATCTCCTCCATCGCTTAGAGATCGTCCTTTATCCCGGCGACTAGTTTAGACTGATTCTTATATTGCTCGATCCTCTTCCTCGAAGACTTGAATTTTTTTACAAAATCCTTGTGAGCTTGAACATTGATATTGGGCCCCAGGATCATTCCCAATCTTGAAGTAGGGGGAATATAGTCCTCATCAGGCTAAATATAACACAACAGGTGAAACCAAAAATATGTATCAGTACGTATGGAAGAAGAAAATCAAAGTTAAACAAAGGAATTTTTCTTTCATTCATTAGTAAGTGGGGGGGACAAAGTCCAGTACCGTCAGAGAAAAAAGAAAATTATAGGGCATTAAAAAGTTATACAAGAATAAGGAAAAAAACTACTAATTTAGAAAACCTATTCCTTCACCTGCTCAACTTCAATCAATGCCTTGACCATGTTGACATCCCTCTAATCCTAGTCAGCATCCGCTCCGACCTCAGAAGGCACGTCCTCAGCATGTTCAGTAGGCTGACCAACACTCTGCTCTGTCTCTACAAAGGGATTTGGCTCACGAGTATGAAAACCAAAGAGCCCAGAAACAGTAGGAGTCCTCGCAGCTCCCAATGCTTGGTCCTAACCTTTCTTTTAGCCCACCTTCTTTGCATAGTACAACTAGAGAACAGGATCATCATATGCTGCATTCCATCCCAGAGTGTAACGTCCATCTTTCTCACGTGGGAGCTCCTCCTCTCTCTTCTAGAATTAACCAGATAGACTCTGGTTCTCCCTAGACAGCTCTTCCTTCTCGGCGACTACCACCTTCTTGGACGCTTTAAGATCAGCATAGGCATTTTCCAACTTCTCCTTCTTCTACTCCTAGGACGCGCGAGCAGCAGTAACGGCCTTTTCAGACTTTGCAAGATCCTCTTTCAGCTCTTGATTAACCTTGGACTGGTTCATATGACCATCCAAAAGAGTTGTAAAGTTGGCGAAAAACTGCATATAAGAAAAATAGCTAAGTTAGTACGAAGAAGAAATAATTCAAAATAGAGATGATTCAGGAATAAAGAGAAAGAATTACTAGGGAAAGTCCTTGAGTTAACTTGAGAGTAAGCAGCCCCGAGCTATGAGGAATGCTCACAGTTTGTAACGAGCACAACGCCCTTTAAGAGATCAAGGGCAAGGAAAGGGGTGTCATCCACTATATCCCCCTCAACACCAGTAGTGAGGAAGGAGACTACAAGGGCCTTCAGAACCAATTTTCTCTTGGCCTCCTCCCTCTTCTTCTCTTCCTCTCTTTTCTTCTCTTCCTCTCACTCCTCTCTCTCTCTCTCTCTCTCTCTCTCTCTCACACACATCTTTTCTTTTTGCCCTCTTCTTTTCTCCTCTTATCATTCTCTTTATCTTTCTCTTTCTCCTTCCCCTGGTCTCCTGTGCTAGAACAACTAGAACTAGGGGAATCTACCTCTGAAGTCTTCAAGGACTTAAGACGATCATACAGAGCTTTCTGATCCTTATCATTGTCAATCTGCAATTTTCCCCTCCTGACTATGGAAGCCATATCCTTTTATTATTGTTCTTCTTCTTATTATTATTCTTCTTCTTCTTCTTCTTCCTCTTCTTCTTTTTCTTCTTCTTCTTCTTCTTCTTCTTCTTTTGCTGCTGTTACTATTGCTTCTTCCTCTTCCTCCTCTTTTTTATCCTCTTCCTCTGGAACCACCATATCATAGGGAGCAAATTCTGGAACCTTCAGGTCGGGGACTTAGTCAATTGGACGAGAAATGAAAGTACTTATTGTATTCTTATATTCGATTAAGTAGGCTATATACATTGGATGCTCTCCATTCGGAAGTCTCTCCTTAACCCTCCAAGCCTTCAGGAGTTTAGGAACATTAAATTCACTTAAGTTAGGTTCTTGATTTTTGTCACGAATTACGAAACAAAGGAAGAAAAATATCAATCAGAGGATAGGTATCAGAATCAAACAACAAGTAAAGTTAAGAAAAGAGAAAGTGACCTATGTGATCCTCCCTAAAGTCTCAAATCAAAGGCCCACACTGTATCTCGACATCACGAAGGGGAAGATGTTGCCAATTTTTAGCAATAAACCCACGACCCCAGTAATCCTTGTGAGAATCTGGGAGGTTAACCACCAGGACCCTATCAACCTTCCTGGTCTTCAATCATTGGTTCCATATAGTGTGTTTATCCTATGTACCCTATTAACAATTTTCCAAATGTTGGGAGAATATTGAGCAGAGACAACATCAAAGTATTAGAACAATCAAAGGAAAAGAGGGTTTGGATGAAATATCAACCCACCTTGGGTGATCAATAGGGTGTGAATCCAGTGCCCACTTTAATATTACGAATGTCTCTTGGGAGAGGTGCATAGTCAATTTCTACCCAGTCTAGAATATTATAAGTTTTCCTAAATTCATCTACCGATATGTTGTCTAAAGTCGTCGTGAACACTTTAACAAAGAGTAAACCCTAACCACAATTGAAGAATAAATCACGAAAGAGAAAAACTAAGAGAAGACGAGCTAAAACTTAAAAGAATTGATTGAGATCTGAATAGTAATGGAATGCTCAATCAGAAGAACTTTGGAAACATAGAAAATAAGGTAAAGAGTGAAAGGTCAGCTGACAGAAGAAATATATATCTAGTTTGAAATTCAAAGCTAATTATAGACGCGACATCCCAGGTTCATTTTGGCGCTTCATATAGTTTCTCGGGCAAGGGTACCTTCACCTCTTCAACAAAATTACAAATAAGCCATGGTGTTTGGCTGAGGGCAAGCGTACCTCCTTAAATTCACCAGAAGTACAACAATGCCATTCAAGCTTCAAGGATAAAAAGTTTCAAGTTATGGGCCATGAATCCAATTAAAATTTGTTGTCCCAGACATTCAACCCACTACAATAGTGGGAACCCATTCATTTTTGCCCAAGAAAGTACCCGACTAGCCCAAGCTGTATAGAAGACTACCCGATATTCATTAATGGCTTGTTTATCTTACAAACAATGAAATACTCATGGATAAATTCAAATTGGTTACCACCAATCTCGAAGGAGATATTCTGGGACACCACTAACTATCCAAGATTATATTGGGTGACTTGTACAACTCAATATCTTATGTTAACATCTATAAATTGTAAACCATGGCCCGGGGCAAAAGGATGTAATCCCGATCATTGAGAGATACTAATAAGATTATTCTAACCTTTTTGTGGACACAGGCAAGTCGCCGAACCACGTATATCATTATTGTGTGTGATTTTACTTCCTGCATTTGTGATTGTCTTCGTGGATCTTTATTGTGATATTTATTTTACTCACAATAACATTTCCCAACATTTTTATTCCCCAAAATGCTTAATATTAATCTACTAGAAACCATCACTTATTCATGAGAATCCTACTCAGGTAATCTAACAACAAGACTACTAGTAATGCAAATAGATTCTTAAACACTCACAATAGATTTTTACACCTCAAAGACTTCAAATGGTGGTAGCGAAGTTGATGTAAGACGAGCAACACCCACCTCCAAAGGTATCCTCAATGGGTTACCAAATTCGTCCTCCATGTGTGTTCCATTTTAGCCTCCAAGAAAAAAAACTTCAAACTCCATGAAAGTTTCCATTTTCATCTTCTCCAAACTCCACCAACCTTACTCCAAAATTCATAGCTCCACTTCAACAATGGTGGAAATGGGTATTATAGGCTTGGATATAGTGGAATACTACAAGAATGTGGTGGTTTATGGTGATTTTGGTGGTGGGATAGTGGAGAGGATCCAATGATGGTGGAAGAGTACACCCCTGTCTCCCTCTTCCATCTTCTTCTCTCTTCAAATGACACAAATGAGCACCAAACAAACCCTTATAAAACCCTCCAAAGCCTAAAATTCCCATCTTTCCTAATCTGGGCTCACCAGAGCTCGATGGATCATCAAATCAAGGGTCCAAAATGTGACGGTGCATAAGGGAAATCTCATAAACATAATTCTGAAATGCATCATTCGAACAACATTGAGCCTCGTTCGAATGATAAAGGAATCTCTTCTACCCATGGCTTCTAACGACCTTCAAACGACCCATGAAAATCATATAATGGGCTCTCATTTGAAGCTTGCGTGAACCCCTACTTCTAATGAGATCCGTATCTCTTTTAAGCGACCCTACTCTCGTTCGGACCCTCCTTTCTTATTCTTTTCTCCAAATTCCAATTTTTACCCACAATTCTTAACAATTATCATCAAACCCTACTCCAGCACAATTTGTACAAAATTTAAATGAAACATTAGGGAGGGCTTTTACAAACTTCCCTCCTTGGGGAATTTCATCCCCAAAATTCTCAATCCGCCAATCCTTCAAATTTTTGGGGTTTAACAATTATTATTCTAAGTCATAGAAATATTCTAAGATAAAATCATCAATACTAAAATCACATTAAGAGGCCTCTTACGAGGTTTATCACCAAATAATCAACATATGACATACTCTAACACTCACCCCTTCACTAACCATGAGCGTCACAAAAAACAGGAGTCTCTATGGGAAACCTTCTCTAGTGATCAACACTTTCCCAAAAGTGAACCGTATTACAACTACTCACCAGTTTCATCATCGAGAACCATGTCCAATCCTAGGACTCCGAATCGTACGCCTCCAAAATTGTTTAACCTATCCTGACTACACAACTTGCATGAGCTTGCCATTAACCATATAATGTTAATTTCTCACTCCGAGAAGTAATATACCTCTCAAATCATCACCTTGTGCGCAATTGACACCTTTTGCTGTGTCACTCTGATGAATCTAATACTAACCTAGGTGTCTCCCCTTAGATCACTTACTTGAGTCTCGCACTAATCCAGTCACCATGGAAAAACAACACTGTGTGCTAAATATCCTCGATTTCAAACACTATACCATATCCTTATGTCACCATACCTCTCTTAATAACCAGAGCTACCAAATGCCATATCAACCAGTCGAAAAGGTCACTATTCCTATAAAAGGCCCATACTAAGAGCAAATCATGTGGCTAAAAGTGAAGCCACCCATACACCAAACTTTATACAATATCAAGAATACCTTTGATAGGCGCTCCCAGTTACCAAGCCGTATTGACCATACCAGGTCCAACGTGATGTACCTGGTCTATTTGTGTCGCACCATGACATAGTACCAACTTGAGTTACGACATACGTGAGAATATCGATTCTCGATTACCAAAATCGAAGGGACAAACAAGAGGTAGAGGGAACAAGCAATCGTCATTAGAAAATTATACCCTTATGCGTTGAGTTATGATTTACGGTAAGGGAACCTACGTCATATGCTCAAAACTATATCACGCCCTCCCAACATTCTCACTGGGTACAAATCCCAGCCACACACCCTATCTTGGGATGGCAATCGTGACGAATTGAATCACAATCATTCATTCTCGTAACACGAAAATAACAAGCGAACCTTTAGTTCTTTAGGAAGTCAAACTCCCGACTTCCATCCTTCGGGAGTGAGGCCCTTCCCCTCACATCCTTTGTACACATGAACCACTCTAATTGGCAGATGCCTTGCACCTTTGTCTATATTAACCTAGTCCACTCATCGATGATGACGTCACCAACCTACTACACCTAGGTTATTTTCTTCCTTAACATATCGTTATTGAAATCATAAATCCCGTAGGCAATACTCAGTTCAAGAGACACACTCACCTTATCGTCTCCTTTGCCTATATGAGATTGTCACTAATCTTACTTCCAGGTTCTACCCAAACTGAATTCACGTGACCACCACACCGGCTGCCATTGGAATTATAAGGTAGTAAGTACCACCCAAGGCTACATTTCCTAATCTGTACCGACTGGGTAGGACGTTCCAAGAGATAATCCTAGCACACCATCGATACTTGCCCACACTTTACTCATGCTTTGATTTTACCCCACATTCGTTTCCATTTCAGGTCTCCACATGATGTCATCAATCTAAGTCATAAGTAAATTTCGCAATACTCCTCAATATAAGGTGTCAAATTTCCACTACTCATCGCTCCATGACACTTAGGCACTATACCCCATAAATGGCACGAGCTTCTAACTCCTCCTTCAAGGAAACCACCCATCTATGCCAATTCAGGAAACTGCATCTGACACGTACACTATACGAATCATCTAAACCTTGACTAGCAGCCTGGGATCATCACTTGACCCTCCACATATTCGTTACTAGTATGCTAATAATTCTATATACCAAACTTAATTGGCCTTCTAAGGACACCAAACACATTCCATGTAAAAGTCCCCAACCTGAAAAGATTTCATCATCATTGCCTTAATCAGTTTAGGTGCTCTCTATAAATCTTTCAATACTCTTATCATGATTACTAGGTGCTCCCAAGGAAACTGTTCCACGAGTTTCTATAAATGGTGAACCCGAATCATCAAACACCTCAAGGTGTCATAATAGTTGATCCTTATCCCGAATTACCCCACACACAATTAGTCCTATGGACACCCCAAGATGCACTTCAACCACTCTCACACTTTGGATTACCTCACATCTAGATATTTACTCGACGATTGATCAAGCCTTGATACTTAGATAATCTCATCATCTCTCATCCAAATGGTTGTGGCCATAGACCACGTACCAGACCACAATTAACACTACAAAGGATTTTTATAGGATATAGGATGTCACCCATAACCTATATAAACCTCTAGGTTTGCATAACTAATGTCATTAAAGATCACATTCCTAGAAATCACATCATATCTTCTAAACCCTGACATAGAAGACTACTTAGAGTTAACTCCTCAATCATCATTGTTGCTTGAAACACACTTATCATAATTTTTTAGTAACTCTCATTATACCCTACGAGGTACAACCTTAAATCAAGATGCCCACTAAACCATCAATTACCTTGTGACCTGATATCACCCCTAGGGTCGAATTTACCTAACCACATCATTGGTACCCGAAGTACCTTTTCATCGAATTCTAACATATTTTTATCACCAATCAACACTGTGTAGGTATGGCGCACTAGCTACCTAATCTCCACGATTGACGTCACATGGGTCAGATTTCTAATTCAATAAACATCATTCATCATTCTCTACAACTCAATTGGATTTTCGTGTCACTATGGATTGACACACATGCACCCACACTAAAAACTTGCGATGTCGCCACTATTGGCTTGCACGAACCCTCGCAACTTACTAGCATATCTAAATCAGAAGTGCAGAATTGACTAACAACAACTAACTTAGTAACTTGTCACTTGCCAATGACTTCACTCATCTTGCTAGCCTCTTTGACTTAACAATCGAGGACATGAACTAAACCATCACATAGACTACGTGACCGACCCAAACCAATGTCGACATTGAAAGATCCACTACCAACCTCACCACATCACTCCCAAAAGGAACCTTGAACCTAGAGCTCTGATACCATTTGTAACGCCCCAACCCGGATTTATAAGTTACCCGTACTCAACCCGGTCCGATAGGAGCATAAGTGTGAAGTGCAATGAACAACCTATATAATGTTATTAATCCCGTTTGATTATAAGTTAACATTTCAATTGTTTAGAATGAGATTCCAATTTCAAATCAAACTATGTGAGGGACCGTGGGGAGCACCATGTATTCCAAGCATACATAGATACTAATGTAAACCAAAAGAGAGTATTTACCTGTATAACTCTCTCAAAATATGAACCATCACCCAACCTTCCATAACAAAATGAGGAAGTGAGACGAATGCTCAATGGGAAACATACGAATGCAGTATAGAATCGAACAGTAGAAAGAAGACTTTAACAAGTTATACTTACGTGCACATGCAACTACATTGTACATATATACATACATACTCACACATACACATATAAATATACTAAATACGTGAACAATTTTACCTTTGAAAACCTTATTTATCTAGATTAATTCACCTTAATGTTCTAAAAGATCTCATTTTTTTTCACTTGTCCATTTTAACCTTTACCGAAACATTTATTAATTCAATCAAGTTAGGTTGTCTTAACACATTTTTACCACACATACCATTTCTTTAGATGTTCCTTATTCCTTTATCTCTGCTCAAAATCTTCTAATAATAATCATATACTTTAATGGTCTCCACACCATCGGCGATGCCACCATATGCTATGGCCAGTGATTTTGGGTCTTTCACCCCGGGCTTTAGGTCCTCCTTAATTTTTACGGTGTCATCCGAGTTCTTTTGTAATGTGTTTTAAAATTTTGTAAATTTCCACATTATTCTACTTTTTCTTTTTCTTGGCCGAAGGAAAAACTCGGGGTTACACCCCAACTTGTGTTACACTTTAAAAATCATCATTCCATGTCCTTTACACATTAACCTTTATTTTATTTCAAAAGTCATGTTCATTAGGACTATCATGTGCAACGCCCCTTTCTAACATTTTTATATCATAAAAATGTTTCACTTCATGTAAAATTACCATTTTACTAATTTTTTCCAAACTCATCTTTTACTCCATTCCACGAGTGTTAATTTTCCCAAAACACTATTAAGTGAACCAAACTAACTTCTTAAGTGTTTTTAAAAACTAACACCCTTTTAACCTTAGAGTATCATTCTTCTCAAGTTGGAAACCTTTTCATTCCATTATCTTCCTTTCCAAATTCATAAGTGTTAATCTTCCAAACATTATTGGGTTACACACGCCAATTTCCCAATGTTTAAGCATCAACACTTATCCAACACCTTTACTAACCATAATTTCAAATTAGACATTTCTTTACTTTCTTTATTCAAGAAATCTAATTATATTTAAATACTAATTTTATAAGAAAATACCATTTTCTTTTTATCAATACATATAGTCTTACAACCTTAAACTCATCACACATTTAACCCTTTTTCAGACACTTTGAAGACTAGAATATCCACTTTTCTTATTTCATTTTTAAACCCAACAAAACATTCTTTAAACTTGTTTTTATGTCCATTATCAAAATACTACAAGCTTATATGCATAAGAAGATGGGTTTTAAGTCCTAAAGTCCTATTATATGGGTTTAACATGTTTTTCATTCTAGAAATTCATAATACTTTGCAAAAATGCACTTTCAATGTCCAAAGGACATTTTATTCTTTCAAACTCAACAAATGTTCATTTTTCATCAATCTTCAGTTTGCAAGAAACTTTGGAATACTATTTCACCAAATATTTTAACAAATCAACATCATTTCCCAATATTTTATTTCATAAAATCACCATTAGATTTCTAGACAATACCCTAGTTTCATAAAAAAATCAATTTTTATATTTCGAAACTTAGAAATATTTACTCATTCTTTATTTCCAAGAAAATAAAATTTTCAGCATTTTTATTCCATAAAAATGTTTAATATCAATCTACTAGAAACCATTATTTATTTATGTGCATCCCACTTATGTAATATAACAACAAGACTACTAGTAATGCAAATAGAATTTTAAGCACTAAGTATTGATTTTCCCACCTTAAAGACTTCAAATGGTGGTAGATAATTTGGTGTAGGAGGAGGAACCCCACCTACAAAGGTGGACTCAAAGGGTTACCAAATGCATCCTTCATGTGTGCTCCATATGTGCTCCATTTAAGCCCCCAAGCAAAACCCCCTTCAAACTCTCTTTGAATTTCACGAAAGCTTCCATTTTGATCTTCTCCAAACTCCCTCAACTTTAGTCCAAAATTCATGCTCCACTTGAACAATGGTGGAAATGGGTGTTGTAGGTTTGGATATGGTGGAACACTACAAGAATGTGGTGGTTTATGGTGGTAAAATGGGGGAGAGGAGCTAACAATTGTTGAAGACTACTCCACACTATCTCCCCATATTCCATTTTCTTCTCTCTTCAAATGACCCAAATGAGCCCCAAACAAACCCGTATAAAACCCTCCAAAGCTTGAAATTCCCGTTTTACCCAATTGGGGCTTGCTAAAGCTCGACAGGTCATCAAGTCAAGGGTCCAGAATATGACAGTGCACAAGGGAAATCTGATTAACACAATTTCAAAATGCGTCATTCGAACGACATTGAATCTCGTTCGAAAAATTAGTGCATCCCGTTCGACCCATGGCTTCTATAGACCTTTAAATGACCCTCGAAAGTCATACAGTGGGCTCTCGTTCGAAGCTCGCTCTAACCCCTGCTTCTAATGATATCCATATCTTATTCAAGAAACCCTACTTTCTTATTCTTTTCTCCAAATTCTAGTTTTTACCCACAATTATGAAAAATTATCATCAAACCCTACTTCAGTACAATTAGAAAAGAATTTTATTGAAACATTAGGGAGGGATATTACCTTTTTTTTTTAACTTCCATTTCATTCTTCATTGAATAAGGTGAACTGTTAGAAATAAATTTCATTCATAACACCAACAAAAACTTATAGATATACATAAGAACAAATACTTTACCTCAAGTCCCTACAAAACTAACTCTTTGGGCCAAGCAACATATGGAAAAATAACATCTTTCACAAAATACATTTCACTTGGAAGAGGAGGATGGCACTTGAAGAAATAACTTTATAAATGGAGACCCGAATATTATTTTTTCCTAACACTATATTATGAATTTTCTCGCTTGATCCATTTCTATCGAATAAGATCCCTTCGATAACGATGTTAGTTTTATTGTCAGTAGCCAACCTGTATTATCCACCCTAAATTACGAAATAAAAAGGAGATGAAGGTTGTGGCAAGAGGTCTGGGAGATGAACGCCACGAGGGGAAAAGAGAGAGAGTGAAATGAAAAAGTGCCTAAAATTCGGGGATATATTTATCACAATTTTATATTATCTAACATGAATGGTGTTTTTTATCTCACATTTATTACAAATGTTGAAAAAGATCATACTTATACTCAAAATATGAGAAATTATATTATGTAAATGTTATATATCTCATTTAAACCTTTTCTGATATGACGTCAAATTGAAAATTGATATAAATGACTGTTTTTCTTATAGTGAAAGACTAACTAACCTTTGGGGGCTTAGGCCAGTTTTGAGTCACTTCAATTAAAACTTTAGGGGGGGGATACAAATTTTCCTTTTCATTCTTTGGCAAACTTCATAATCCTACATTTGGAGAGACTTTGTTTATGCTTTATTTTTGTTGTTTTGAGCAGGAAGAGACAAAGAGATATGCAATTGGCAATATGCTAACTTCATTGATCTTTAGGTTACGTTCATTTAAGCTAATTTCCGCGATCATGATCTTAAGACTGTGTTTTATATGGACATTCATCTTATAAATTGTATGTCTTATCACTTTTCGAGGCCAAAATATTTCCCTATAAGACTCAAGTGCATTCAGTGGATAAATATGCTCTCTAATTCTAGTGGGATATTCATCACTGTTGCTTCACTTAAGGCGGATGTTCTGGAATATAAAATTGCCAAAGAGGATGGAAAAGCTGGAAAGTCCATCAACTTCCCATCATTGTTAACGGTTACTATTAATGTTTTATAACATTTATGTTGGCATGTAAGTTTACCACTCACGGTCATAATCTTCTGGATCGACCTTAATTTATTATTTCGACCCTGTGATGGAGTTTCCAAAACATTGGTTAATTCTAAAAAATTCCAAAAGGAATGCATATTCTCATCAATTCAGATGTTTTTATGGCAATTCTTATGTACAATGTTCAAGAACTATACTTCACTACCACTTCTATAGTGGCTAATCATATAATATTGACACTCGTGTGATAGGATGTCAAAATACTATTTGTGACTTCAACTATAGTTATATGTAACGTATAAATTAAACACATGTACTCTACACTATTGTTCACTCAATAACCGCATTTGATACCAACCGAAGTTCAACTTCAATTGACTCCTAATAGCCCGAAATATCTTAGGTATGTATTATATATAACATTATACAAACATACTCATTGTTCAATTTAACTTATGATGGTTTATATTCAAAAGATTGTTTAAATTAAAGTACATACAATAGTCCAATAGTTTTATAATACATTTCTCACCTATATAATTTGGCATGTTAATCTGTGATATCATTGTTTCACTAATTTAGTCCACCCCCAGTTATCTATCGAAAGTAACACAATTGAACTGAAATGACGTTGTGTGCATTTGGGTTCTGACGTTGTGTTGCAATGAATTGAGTAGATTGAGTTGTATATACCAAACCTAAGAACATAATCAAAACACAATTTCAAACTATGTAGTCTTCCATATCAATACTGAATATAGTAAAAATTTAATTTGTAAAGAACAACCAAAGGGGAAACATGGAAAAATAAGAGCACGAAAAAATATTGGTAAAAAATCGACCATCTGGATTTGAGAGCATAGAATGGAATCCTAAACAACCAAAAATCGAACCAGTAACACATAAGATAGAAAAATGAATGTTAGTAAATGTATATTAGTTAATAAGATAATGACCCCCCAATCGCTCTTAAAGTAAAGTATAAACACCATTAGATATGGGGCTTTAAAAAAATAAGCCACTACAATTGAACAAACATAAAAAATATGATTTTTCCTATATGTTTTAACCATACAAAGAAACTTCCACACACCATTTGATATATCAAAGATATCCATAAAACCAAATAGTCTTTGAGTCTCCATGTCTCAAACATAGCCCAATTGTCATTGGGTTATTTAACCGAACACTTTCTACGTAATCATGTAATACAAAGTGTAATAGAAAAGCCGAATAAAAATGTAATAAGCTCGGTAGAACTACCAACCAATTTAAACAAATGCGTCATAAACACCTGTTCCAATGTAATTCTCTTCTCCATAGTTTGCAAAGAGCCATCTGAGACCTACCAAAAAATAAATTTAGTTACAATCAACTGTATTAAGAAAATTAGTAATAACTTATTGACAACTTTGTTTAGACACGCCATGAAATCACAATAATGTAAATGTTTTCTAGATCGAGAATTACATGGGACCAAGTATGACTGTTAACAACTTTGGATTTGGACATTTTATCAAACACCTAGACTGTTATAAAAAAATGTAAAATTTCAACACCTTGTACGTAAACTAAGCATGCTAATTCAAATAAAATGAACATACTCCAAAAAAAATAAAGAAAACACCTTGTACGTAAACTAAGCATGCTAATTCAAATAAAATGAACATACTCCAAAAAAAATAAAGAATTAACATAATAAATAATAACTAAAAAAATATTAATATAAAGAAAAATCATGAAAAGTTGAGTAAACTCACCTCAACACTAGAGAAAGCCTATTCATAGATTCCAAACATGAAAACCAAAAAATATAAATCAAATATAACAAAAAATAGAGGACCAAAACTGAAACCTAAAAGTTTCCAAACCGGACATGAACATAACCTTAATATTATACAATCGAACAGAGAAATAGAAACCTTTATGTGAGAATGAGAGAAATAATATCTTGAATGTCAAATAATGAACCCGAAAATACTCCATGAAATAACCTGCAGAAAAAGAAACCATGATTATCGAGAATTTAGTGAAATGACCTCCATAAAAAGTAGAACCCATGAATGAGAAATCTAAGAAGAGGGAGAGACTAAGAGTATCTACGGGTTCATGAGACGTTGTAGAAGGAGAGAAAGGGGGACGCATGACCTTGAGAATGAGAGGTAGGGTTTAAAGTGGGCTTGGTGTGTATTTACCAAAATAACCTTGTGTTTGAATTAATGTGAAAGAGGGAGAATCAATTAGTGAGATGAAAAAGAGGGGGAACTCAAATTTTTAAGGGGTAAAATAGGAAACACATGAATTAATTCATCTTGTGACATCACAGTTCAATCTTATGACATACATAAGTTTTGTAACTTGTTATATAGAATACGGGAGAGGGGTGTTTGAATAGTAAAATGATCCAACGGGTCCTAATTGTTCTCCTAATGCGATCTAAGGGTCTCAAATTCTGCCACATCATAAGAGAAGCATTGTGATGTGGAAAATGTGACTAATGAACCCCCAAAACTACACGACTTCTCATTCTATACCTATCACTCAACCATGCTTCCCCCAAACCCTACCCCTCTACTCACTATCTCCCTCTCGCCAATCACCGTCCCACTCCTCTCCATGTCGTCGCCTCTCCACCCCGCACTCACCATACGCGCTCACTATCTCCCTTACCCTAACCCTAACCCTCCTAGCTCGAAGTCCGTTGTATCTACTCACGCTAACGCCCTGGCAACCTACTGAGTTCAATTATTCTTTGTTTTAGGGTTTTAATTTTTAGTATGGAACTGTAATTTTTAGATCTAACATGTTTTTTGTTTGGAGATCTATCCTTTGGGTACTTCAGATCTAATACGTGTAATCTAGAAGGTATGGTATCTCATTCTCAATATTTACCATATCAATATTTAATGTTTTGTGTTATCATTCACATGTATATCTACATTTCTTTATTTATTATCCCTTTATATGATTCTATGTAGATCTATTTCAAATTTAGGTTTTTGTTTCAAATTTTGAAATTTGGGTTTCAAATTTGAGATTATATATGCGTGTGTTTCAAATTTGGGTTTTGTTTTGAAATTAAATTTTTTTTTTTGCAGATCCAATTTAGCCCTAATTATTTGATTTCACGAGTATTTATTCAACTCTGAACACTTTCTATAAATTGTTATGTAAAAACTTAGCGCATAGATTCTATTGGTACACATCGAGTATTGATACCTGTTTACTACGGAATATTTGTTTTGTACTATTTGGTCTAAATAAGAGTATACAAACTTTTTGCATGCTTATAGTTTTAGTCCAGTTTTATTTGTTAAGTATATATTGAATATTTTTTCATCCAAGTAGTGTAATAGTAATACACCGTAATAGTATCCAAATATACATAGTTGGGTGTAGGTGAGTGCACAAGTGATGGCTATGCTTTTCTCATGGATTGAACTCAGCACTTAGACTGATCTTTGTATATATTTGTAACTCAATGATTTGGTTTACTCAGTAATTTATTTAAGTAGTTTCAAGTATTTGCATGTGTTTGTGTGATGCGTGAATTGAATAGTTTGAAAGTTAACCACAAATTAGATTCAGCAGTTAGTGAATTATTAGCTTTTTGTACTTTCTGTAAAGCTGATACTTAAAGTTATGTTTCTGTAAGTTAGTTTTAATTGTCTTTTCTATTTTACTACATTGGAATACACATTTGGAAAGTTATCGATTAAAACACCTCCTTTTATGTACTCTAATTAATATATAATTCTTATGTGGTGATGTCTGGATTTGAGATATAGTGTTAAAAAAAATTTAGGTAATATTTTCAATGGAAGGTACTCTTTATCTCTTCTCATTGAACTAACTATTTAAGTTATGGTTTTACAGATTATCTAGTGTGTTTTTACATATCGGTAGCTTTCATATTCTGATTATTTTGAAGTTTAAAGTAGATGGGTGCTTGAGAACCATGATTTCAATTTCAAATTTGAGGTTCTTTATATTTCATTCTCGGGGATTGGTCTTATAGTTAAGGGGATTGGTATATATAGGGTTTCAGATTTAAGGTTCTCTGTATTTCATTTTAAGGGATTGGTCTTATATGAGGTTCTTTATATTTTGGGGTTGGTATACGTGAGGTTTTTAAAAAGAAACTTTTAGTTTTTATCCACATATCCTTGATGTCAAAATCTTATATTATTATTACTTTATATCCCATATGTATTCTTTCGCTTTAACTGGGTTACTTTGAAACATTAATTGATGAATATTTTTTATTAATTCTTCTTGAACGACATTATTTGTCAGAGTATTAACAACACCATCTTTGGCTCCGAGATATTTAATTTGATTAATTGTACGATGCAAATGGATGGTAGCGACTTGCTCGCAATGGATACTAACTATTTCAGCTCCAACCTTTATAAAATCAGGCACTCGCTGCTCAGGTTAAACAATCATGAGATGCACATCCAATGGGAGGTCAGTCATGGGGCGCAAGGCATCAACAACGAGACGTCCAATTGTTATATTTGGAAAAAATTGGCCATCCATTACATCAACAAGAATCCAGTCACAACCTACAAACACCATTGCTTTTACCTGCTCTTCCAACTTTAAAAATTCGCTGAGAGAATAAATGGATCTATCTGAGGTATACTATCTGCTATGTTTTCTCTTCTATTTTAGTTTCAAATTGATGTTTCCTTTATCAATAGAAACGGGAGAAGCTGTATATCCAGAAATTAACATGGTGGTTTTTGGATACCATATTCAAATCCTTAATATGATATCCATGGTGCATTTGATGTATAGTAGTACTGATTAACTAGAGGATACCAGTCCACCTTTTATACACATGATGATCTACATACCTAACTTTACATAGTAGACTTCAAGTTGTTTGTACATGGATGTTCTTCTTGATTTCAAATGACTCCCTTCCTGATTTCAAATGATTTCAATACTCATTATATCAGTTGCTTCATTCCTCATAATATCAGTTACTTCATTCCTTCAAAACTGATTTCAACCTTTTTAGTTTTTTTTTTCAAAATGGAGGCCCTCAATACAATAATATTTGGACGATCATATTTTCACATCTAATTATGAAATCTATGATAAGAGAGCATGTTTTAATCAATGACGTTGACATGTTTTAAATACATTGGCACGTGCACTCTATAAACTTTTCTGTGCATTATCAGATCAAGCTAGGAAAGAAATGCACAACACATGTTTCGATTATCCGAACCTTGGGGAATATTTTTAGATGGACCAATCACTTTTCTTTTTTGTCTTAACCCACGCCAGTTGATCCTGGGTCTCCATTTCTTTGTTATTGCGGTCTACGGCATTGGCCGCTTATTAATTCCATATCCATCACATAAACGAGCATGGATAGGGGCTAGATTGATTTCGGTATGTAATCTAATGCATTTTATCTATTTTATTTTATTTGTCCCTGGAGTATATTTACAATTCTTGGCACATACGCTAAAGTTAAATATATTTTTTAGAAAGATAAAAATCAAATGGGATTAAATCGATGTTTGGAATTTCAGGGTCCTTTAGGAATGACTATTTTCCAATATATACATTCCATATTCACTCATCTATGAACGCACTTGATGTCTCTCTAAGACATAATCACATCACCTCCAACTCTTAGCAGCCATTGTTATACATTCTCTACTTCCTAATGCCGTCATATTTTTTATCCATTTTTTACTTTCGGTGTCGGTTTCTTTTGTGTTGATAGTGGTGTAATTTTGTGATTTTTGAAGTTCAGGGACTTTCTTTTATGTTTGTAGCAGTCAGCCTACAACATCATCATGGGAAGAGTTGGATTGAAGAAGTTCGAAGCAGTTCCATCTACAGTACATCAGTGTTTGAAATTCCCAACGAATTTTGGAGTCGGAATTATGAAAGGTGATCAAAAAGTAGCTCGGGAATGCTATTATTCGTCTGCCGAGCAAGAGGAACTTGAAGAATCAAGGAAAAAGACTACTACTTATCAAGTGGAGGAAGGTACAGAAATTGAAACTCTTGACCCTAGGGATGAATCTCAACTTGTAAAAGGACAGGTGGTGGAATCTACAGAAACTGTTATCCTGGACGACGAGCATCCTGAACGAGTAACTCAGATAGGATCGTCGTTGGATATTTCAATAAAACAGGAGTTGATAACTTTCTTGAGAAACAGGAAGAATACTTTTGCTTGGAGTCATGAAGACATGCCAGGTATAGATCCAAACTTTTTATGTCATGAGCTCAATGTGAATAAGGAGATCAAACCTGTGAAGCAGAGAAGAAGAGTGTTTAGTCCCGAGAAGAACCAGGCCATAGAAGAGGAGGTCGAGAAACTCCAGAAAGCCCAATTCATCGAAGATGTGAAATATCCAGATTGGTTGGAAAATGTGGTGATGGTAAAGAAGAAGAACAACAAATGGAGAATGTGTGTTGATTTCACTGATCTCAACAAGGCATGCCCAAAAGATCATTTTCCATTGCCCAGAATTGATCAACTAGTGGATGCTACCTCGGGACATGAGCTACTCAGCTTTATGGATGCTTATTCTGGCTACAATCAGATCAAAATGAAGCCAGAAGACAGGGAAAGTACTTCTTTTATTACCCCAAGGGGAACTTATTGTTATAATGTTATGCCTTTTGGTTTAAAAAATGCAGGTGCAATATATCAGCGGCTGATGAACAAGGTTTTTGCCGAACAAATCAGTTGCAATATGGAAGTCTATGTCGACGACATGCTCACTAAAAGCAAGAGAGCTACTGATCATCTAGTTGACTTAGGCCAAACCTTTGATCAACTGGACAAATACCAAATGAAGCTCAACCCGACGAAGTGTACCTTTGGAGTACGAGAAGGAATGTTCCTCGGATACATCGTCAATCAACGAGGTATTGAGGCAAATCCAGAAAAGATCAAAGCCCTTTTAGGGCTGCGATCCCCAACGACGAGGAAAGAAGTACAGAGTCTTACCGGACGAGTTGCAGCCCTCAACAGATTTGTATCCCGAGCAACTGATAAATGCCTCCCATTCTTCAAAACACTGCGAAAAAGTTTTGAGTGGACTGATGAATGTGAGAAGGCCTTTCAAGATTTGAAGAAGTATTTGGGAGCCCCACCATTGTTGTCTAGGCCAATAACTGGAGAGAAGCTGTACTTGTATTTGGCAGTATCAGAGAATGCAGTTAGCTCGGCGTTGATCAGATTGGAGAATGGAGTCCAGAAGCCAATTTATTACACAAGTAAGGCCTTCCGAGGTGCAGAAATCAGATACCTAAAGTTAGAAAAATTGGCACTGGCATTAATTGAAGCAAGTAGAAGAATGAGGCCATACTTCCAGGCCCATACCATCATAGTGTATACCGACATGCCATTAAGACAAGCCCTTCACAAGCCAGAAAAATCAGGAAGATTGATGTACTGGGCAATAGAGCTCGGTGAATATGATATTGTGTACGAACCCAGATCATCATTAAAGGGGCAAGCTGTAGAAGATTTTATAGCGGAGTTCACATACCCTGATACCCCCGAGGAGCAAAAGGTACTTGCTGATTTACCTGTGGACGATACAGGATCAACAGACACAAATCCAGACCAACCAAGGTTGGTAAAAGGACTTGTGGATGTAGAAAAATCATCATATTCAAACACAGACCAACTAAGGTTGGTAAAAGGGCGTGAACAGATGACCAATGAGGAACGAAAGATACCAGGAAATGAGGAAACAAAATAGCAGATATTTTACCGAGGAACTCTGACAGATAAGAAATTTGAAGACGAGGTACCTACATGGAGATTATATGTAGATGGATCATCTTGCACAGCTGGTTGTGGAGCAGGGATTGTTTTAAACTCCCCAGATGATATTGACATGGAGTATGCCTTGAGATTCCAATTCAAAGCTTCCAATAATGAGGCTGAATATGAGGCTATTATAGCAGGTTTTCATTTGGCGAAAGTTATGGAGGCACGACAAGTAATTGTTTTCAGTGATTCTCAATTAATTGTGAATCAAATGATGGGAATATATGCAGTGAAGGGAGAATTAATGGTGAAGTACCATGCAAAGGTGATGGAGTTATTAACAGAATTTGATGCTATTCAATTGGTGAGGATACCGAGAATGGAGAATGCTAGAGCAGACGCACTGGCCCGACTAGCGTCAGCTACGCGCACCGAGCTGCGAAGAACAATACCAATTGAAGTATTAGAAAGTCGGAGCATAGAAGAAGATCTGACGGTGAAGATTATTATCCTTGATTTAGGACCATCTTGGATGGATCCTATCAGAGCATACATTAAAGAAGGAGAATTACCGGAGGACAAACTAGCTGCCAAGAAATTGAAGTATAAAGTTGCTCGGTATGTGTTAACTAATGGTGTTTTGTATAGACGAGGAATTATGGCAGGTTTGCAGAGATGTGTGCATCCATCAGAAGTCAAAGAATTGATTGAAGAAATTCATGAAGGATCTTGTGGAGCTCATGTAGCAGGTCGGACACTTTTGCAAAGGGTAATGACACAGGGATATTACTGGCCGACGATGAGGGCTGATTGTATAGCCTATGCTAAGAAGTGTGACAAGTGCCAACGTTTTTCCTCCATCCGAAGAACTCCACAAGCATTGTTGACACCCATAACTTCACCTTGGCCATTTGCCATGTGGGGGGTTGATCTGGTTGGACCACTGCCGACGACCCGAGGAAGGTTCAAGTATCTCGTCGTGGCAGTAGACTATTTTACTAAGTGGGTGGAAGCTGAACCACTAATTGATATGACATACGAGAAAGTATATCAGTTTATTTGGAAAAACATCATTTGTCGGTATGGTCTCCCCCATGCTTTCATTACAGACCATGGAACACAATTAGATAATAAAGAATTTGCTACTTATTGTCATCAGTCAAACATTTTGAAGTATCATTCAGCACCAGGCCATCCCCAGAGCAATGGACATACTGAAGTGATGAACAGAACATTACTAAATGGTTTGAAGAAGAGGTTAAGTGAAGCTAAAGCAAATTGGATTAATGAACTCCAATCCGTACTATGGGCTTACCGAACAACTCCCCGAGCAACAACTGGAGAATCACCATATATGTTGGCATTTGGAAGTGAAGCTGTGATACCTGCCGAGTTGGGTCTCCCAACTCATAGAGTACTGAATTTCAACTCCCCGGTCAGCGATTTGATGAGAAGATTGGATTTGGATATGCTCGAGGAGGTTAGAGAAGAGGCAGCCATTAGGAATGCTGCTTACCAACAACGTACAGCTCTGTTTTACAACAAAAGGGTGAAGAAATGTGATTTAAAAGAAGGGGATTATGTGCTAAAGAAAGTCATTCAGAAGCAAAATAAGTTGGAAGCAAACTGGCATGGACCTTACCGAGTTACAGAGGTTGTTCGTCCATGAACTTACAGAATAGCAACTCTAGAGGGAGAAGAATTTAAGAATGCTTGGAATGCTGAACATCTACGCAAGTATTATCAGTAATGTAAAATGTAAAAGCATTTCCTTAATTATGAATAAAGCGAGGATGTTTCGCCATTTTCTTTCTGGTTGAAAGTTTTTCGTGGAATACTAGTGTAATACACTATGCACAAAAAAGTGCTCTAAGGAGCCAAAAGCTCTAAGGAGCTAAAAAGTGCTCTAAGGGGCCAAAAAGTGCTCTAAGGAGCCAAAAGTGCTCTAAGGAGCCAAAAGCTCTAAGGAGCTAAAAAGTGCTCTAAAGAGCCAAAAAGTGCTCTAAGGAGCCAAAAAATGCTCTAAGGAGCCAAAAGCTCTAAGGAGCCAAAAAATACTCCTTTGGTTAGGAGGCGCTCTAAGGAGACAAAAGCTCTAAGGAGCCAAAAAGTTCGAAAGAACCATTACCACTCCTTTGGTTAGGAGGTGTACACCAGCATGATCAACTACGGTTGGTAAGATAAATATATTCTCACATGACAACTTATGTTGGTCGAGAGATAACATTATTACAAAAAGTTCTTTGAAGAACAAAATATTCCAAAATACACCAAGTATAGTTGGTCGGGGATAAAGACCCAATAACTGTAGTTAGTCGACGAGGACAAATTATTGACCTTAGTTGGTCGGACGCATTTTTATATTCGAAATTGAACCAAGTATAGCTGGTCGGGGATAAAAACCCATCAACTGTAGTTGGTCGACAAACATTATTTATCCACCTTGGTTGGTTGGAAACAGTTTGAACAATTTATATTCATTACTTTATTATTAAGTGATTGATCAACCTTGATACTTGTAAATTTTTATTATTAAGTTGGTTGATGAACAGCACGAGATATTGTTATCTTTTTAACAAATACATAGATACATATGCACAAATATAAAGGTGTTTGATAAACACAAGACAATAGCAAAATTGGCAAACAGAAAATGAAAGTCTTTCATTAAAAATTCAAAATAAGTTACATATTACATGTATGTGCTGACTATTACGTTAAGATTCCTTTTCTATTGGTTTCTTGCCCTTTGCTTTTGAGACAGGCTCTTCGCCAGCAGGAGGATCTTCCGAGCAAAGAGGAGAATTAATAAAGTTTAAGTCCTTCAGCATTCTGACATTCATTATTGAAGGGGTATCCATTAGATGCTCTGGACGAGATACTTCAACTTGGGAATGAAGGCTATAATCACCGAGGTACTTTGAAATTAAGCTGCGAGGAATGGAACGAGCTGGGATCCAGGCCATGTCCAATTTGAAAGGTGGCACAGGCAAGTCAAGTAGCCCAGGAGCGTGATAATCCCATAAGAAGTGCCCTCACTCCAATTTTAACACACCCAGTGCGTTCAACCATCCTTGCTTGTAACCTTTATTGTTGGCATGTTCAATACGAGCATCCAGGTGAACAAGGGCTTCATTGTATCCTGCCATCCAGAATTCCCTTGGCTGTTTATGGAATTGGAAGGTTAATCTATCCAATTGTTCATGAAGGCTTTTGGCAAAAAGATCATTATTATGCAGAGCAGATTTCGTCGTTGTAAGTTGATCTTCCAAGGATAGATTCTTCTTGGACATTTCTGATAGGGCCCGATCTTTGACGTTTAATTGGAATGCTTGAGTTTCCAAAGTAGATTGGGTACGAGCCTCTTCAACATTGCGACTAAGAACTCTTGATCGGCTCCGAGAAGCGACTGGAGAGTTTTGCTCCTCGGCAACATTTTGAGCAGCTCTTCCTCGTCCCCGAGAACCTTTTCCTCGTCCACGAGCAGTCCCAGAAACAGTAGATCTTCTTAAATCATCCAGCTCTTGCCTTAATTTGGCATTTTCGACCTCTAAGAAAGAGAAACCTTCATCAGTAACGGGCACTAGAGCAGTGGAAGATGATGCTGCAGATTCATATTGAGCCAACTTTTTCTGTAAATTGTTATTTTCTTGTTCCAGGATCTCGGCAATCTGCCTGCAAGCTTCAACTTCACCTTTTGAAGGTCCTTTCCCTAATATCGTATCCAGCAATGATCTTCTTATGGCCTGTTTCAGAAGAGAGTTGCTGGTATCTATTTTCATAATCCTCGTGCAACGAGGCCATTGTTACATTGTGTTGATTTTGAAGATCCTCTATGGAACCATGAAGTTCCTCGATCAGTTCGTAATACGCCACATTATTGGCCACAGATCTATCAAGCAAATCCTTCAAATACCGGTAAGCCTCAACTGCTTGTTCTGAGGCATCGTGACCAAGAATGTCGACAATCTCTGATACATTTAGGTCTGTATGACCATCTTTATAATAGCCATTGCATTGTCGCATCAATTCAGTATCAGGAGCAGATATTAATTCCATTCTGGCCAAAAACTAATAAAGAAGAGCAAGCAGGAATTAATAAATAAGAGCAGACAGAGTATCAACAAAGAAGAGAAACGAAGATGTATTTTATTAGATCATCAAAATGTTACATTGTTCGATTACAAGTAAGGAAATATAGAAATGATACCGAACAACTTCACACCTTTTCCTTGTCCCCCAAGACTTTCTCGGGAGGCTGGGACGAGGAGCTCGGTTGCTCGGTGGTAACAACGGTTTGATCAGCAGGAATCTTCTCGGCAGGAGGAGGCATGGAAGAAATGTCCTCGTTGACAGAGAGTTGAGAAGGAGAGACTGGGTCACCCGTAGCCATAGAAGATTCATCTGAGACAGGCTCATCTTCTTCTTCTTCCACAATTGCTGGAGGAGGACCAGGGAGGTGTTGTTGGAATAGCTCAGAATCGTCTTGGACCTTCAACTCTTGGAGAGTAGCTACCCAGCCATCGTGGAAGTATTTCAACTTCCCATATTGGACTTGGGATGCCATTGCAGCAATCCCCTTATCCCATCCTTTCTCCCAACCAGCACTGAAATGTTTCTTGATTGCGACCTTTCTTCTCAACTTCTCCGAGGAGAGCTTCACCTCCAATTCTTCCTTTTTGACCTTGATATCTCGCAGAGTAGATAACTCTTCCTCTGCCTTTTTCAACTTATCATCATATTCCTGATGTTTAACCTCCAAACCTTTTACTTTCTCCTCCAAATTCTTGGAGGTTTCAGCCATTTTCACCTTCTCAGCCTCAACCACAGCTAATTTCTTCTCCCAAATAGCTTTTTCGTCAATATACTGTTGACGAGATCTCTTTAAAGACTGGTTCAAACCCAACAAAGCATCATCTACACATGATGAGGAGCTTGAAGCTTTAATAGCCTCATCCTTCTTCACAATATTATTGAAACAATTCACCAGCTGAAAGATGAGAGAAATAGCAAAGTCAATACAAAATGCAAGCTTTCAGAGAAAGAAAGAAAAATCAGAAGTATAAGAAATTTACTGAAGCAAGGTGACGAGCAGCTAAGGATGTCAGCATATCCCTAGGAATTCTTTCATCAATACCATGGACCCCGGGTACAACCGAGCTCATTGCAGAACTTGGAAGAGTGATGTTTGGAACATCAGTACCACCAGCAGGTAAGGAGGAGGCAGTTTCAGCCGAAGTAACTAAGTATGATTTCCTCAATCTCTTCAACGGGCGATCAGAACCTTCAACCAAAGAGGTCTTGGTCGGAGAGATTGTAATTACATCCACAGGAGCAGTTTTCTTGCTCGGAACCACTGGGGGCTTCTCGGCAGCTTTAGAAGACCCAGCATCCACTTTTTTAGTCCCTTTTGGGGCATCAGTTTTACTTTTCTTGGCCCCAGCAACAGAAGTAACATCATCAAAGAGAGCAGGAGGAGCTCTTTTCTTACCCATCTTTTGACTTAAAGGAAGATGAGAATCTGAAGATGAACCTTCTGGAGTTAAAGCTGGTTCAACAGGAAGAGCAGTATAAGAGGTTGTGTAACTCTTATACTGTAGCAGATATGAGGCAGACCTGATGTGTTCGTCTGCAATGTTCTTGTGCAAACCCCAGATAAGTTTCAGATGCTTGATATTAACCTCTGATTCTTTTGGAGTTCTTCTTTTGCTATCAACTGCAAATAAACACATAACGAGATATCAATCATACATTTTGTCAAACATGATGAAAGCATAATTTCATAAATAAAATAAAATGAAAAATAAACCTATCCCATTGCCATATGGGGGGCATCTGGGACCGTTGTATACTTCATCTCCAGTTAAAGGGGCATATTGCCAATTTTTTATAACCAACCCATGTTCAAAATAATCTCTATTTGAGTCAGGGAGGTTAACTACAAGAGCCCTATTCAGAAACATAGTTTTTAAGTAATAAATATTATCTAGAGTGGCCCACTTATAGCAGTACATAATCTCAGGGATCCCAATACGAGTCCCATGAGTTAGATTTAATTTGTGCACCCCATTAATTATTCTCCATGAATTGGGGGCTATTTTTGCAGGGACAAGATCAAAATATTGACAAAATTCAAGACACAATGGATTTGGTGGAAAGGAAAAACCACATTCAGCAACAAAAAGACTGGGGAACCAATGTCCCTCAGCCAATCGAAAGTAATCTAAAGGCTCAGAAAGAACCTCTAGAGTTACCCACGAAGGAATGGAAAAATCAGAACGAAATTTCTCAACAGACTCCACAATATAAACCATACTGAATAAAAGAGAAGAAAGGAAAAAGATCTTACAGGAAGGAAGGACGAATGTTGACAACGAACGAAAACAAGGATGAACGCACAAGAGAGAAGGAGAAAATAGAAAGCTTGAAGGCAGAAAATTGGAAAACGTAGAAGACGGTATGGTTACCTAAGAAGTTTAAATACTTTGCATTGGGAAGCGGCGAAAGAAATGATTACCAAAAAGAAACTACTGAACTTCCGGCGGCTAAAAGGACAAAAACTGCACGGAAATCGAAGCGCTTATAAAAAATTCAAAAAAAAGGCGAAAGCTGCGAAATGAGAAGGAAATTTGAACACAATGTTCCTGAAACCCAGGAAAAGTCATTTAATATTGCCATATACCGAGAAAGAATGTTCCATACTCCTCAAAGTTCGAAATATGAAACATTGGGGGCTTCTGTTGATACCAAAATTAATATGCTGATGTGGACAAATAATACGAAGACACGTGTCAATCTACGTGGCACGATAGCAGCGAGGAAGTTCATTTCCCGACCAACCATGCTTCTTTCCGAGCAACAAGGATACACCGAGGTACTCTAGTGCTCCGAGGAACTCCTGATCAACGAACAGCTATGGCGGTCCGAGCTGCACCTCGGTCGTCTCATTAATTGCCAGATAATCAACAGTTCAGATATTCATTGAATGCTTATATTCTTGACGCGCACGCTGCATTAAATGTATTACCCTTTCACATGTATATCATTTAATGTATCGAGCCTTTCATGTACAGCCTCAAGGCTATAAATACCTTGTATAAAACCCATTCAAGGGGACCGGAATTTCTTGAAAGAACTTGTAATCAAGAATTCCATAAACACTCAGCAATAACATAACAGTGGACGTAGGCTTTATTCCTAGCCGAACCACTTTAAAAATCTTTGTCTTATTTATTTATCTGTGATTAAATAATTAGAGCGATCTAGTTTTTTACATCAACACACCTGTTCCAATGTAATTCTCTTCTCCATAGTTTGCAAAGAGCCATCTGAGACCTACCAAAAAATAAATTTAGTTACAATCAACTGTATTAAGAAAATTAGTAATAACTTATTGACAACTTTGTTTAGACACGCCATGAAATCACAATAATGTAAATGTTTTCTAGATCGAGAATTACATGGGACCAAGTATGACTGTTAACAACTTTGGATTTGGACATTTTATCAAACACCTAGACTGTTATAAAAAAATGTAAAATTTCAACACCTTGTACGTAAACTAAGCATGCTAATTCAAATAAAATGAACATACTCCAAAAAAAATAAAGAATTAACATAATAAATAATAACTAAAAAAAGATTAATATAAAGAAAAATCATGAAAAGTTGAGTAAACTCACCTCAACACTAGAGAAAGCCTATTCATAGATTCCAAACATGAAAACCAAAAAATATAAATCAAATATAACAAAAAATAGAGGACCAAAACTGAAACCTAAAAGTTTCCAAACCGGACATGAACATAACCTTAATATTATACAATCGAACAGAGAAATAGAAACCTTTATGTGAGAATGAGAGAAATAATATCTTGAATGTCAAATAATGAACCCGAAAATACTCCATGAAATAACCTACAGAAAAAGAAACCATGATTATCGAGAATTTAGTGAAATGACCTCCATAAAAAGTAGAACCCATGAATGAGAAATCTAAGAAGAGGGAGAGACTAAGAGTATCTACGGGTTCATGAGACGTTGTAGAAGGAGAGAAAGGGGGACGCATGACCTTGAGAATGAGAGGTAAGGTTTAAAGTGGGCTTGGTGTGTATTTACCAAAATAACCTTGTGTTTGAATTAATGTGAAAGAGGGAGAATCAATTAGTGAGATGAAAAAGAGGGGGAACTCAAATTTTTAAGGGGTAAAATAGGAAACACATGAATTAATTCATCTTGTGACATCACAGTTCAATCTTATGACATACATAAGTTTTGTAACTTGTTATATAGAATACGGGAGAGGGGTGTTTGAATAGTAAAATGATCCAACGGGTCCTAATTGTTCTCCTAATGCGATCTAAGGGTCTCAAATTCTGCCACATCATAAGAGAAGCATTGTGATGTGGAAAATGTGACTAATGAACCCCCAAAACTACACGACTTCTCATTCTATACCTATCACTCAACCATGCTTCCCCCAAACCCTACCCCTCTCCTCACTATCTCCCTCTCGCCAATCACCATCCCACTTCTCTCCATGTCGTCGCCTCTCCACCCCGCACTCACCATACGCGCTCACTATCTCCCTTACCCTAACCCTAATCCTCCTAGCTCGAAGTCCGTTGTATCTACTCACGCTAACGCCCTGGCAACCTACTGAGTTCAAGTATTCTTTATTTTAGGGTTTTAATTTTTAGTATGGAACTGTAATTTTTAGATCTAACATGTTTTTTGTTTGGAGATCTATCCTTTGGGTACTTCAGATCTAATACGTGTAATCTAGAAGGTATGGTATCTCATTCTCAATATTTACCATATCAATATTTAATGTTTTGTGTTACCATTCACATGTATATCTACATTTCTTTATTTATTATCCCTTCATATGATTCTATGTAGATCTATTTCAAATTTAGGTTTTTGTTTCAAATTTTGAAATTTGGGTTTCAAATTTGAGATTATATATGCGTGTGTTTCAAATTTGGGTTTTGTTTTGAAATTAATTTTTTTTTTGCAGATCCAATTTAGCCCTAATTATTTGATTTCACGAGTATTTTTTCAACTCTGAACACTTTCTATAAATTGTTATGTAAAAAATTAGCGCATAGATTCTATTGGTACACATCGAGTATTGATACCTGTTTACTACGGAATATTTGTTTTGTACTATTTGGTCTAAATAAGAGTATACAAACTTTTTGCATGCTTATAGTTTTAGTCCAGTTTTATTTGTTAAGTATATATTGAATATTTTTTCATCCAAGTAGTGTAATAGTAATACACCGTAATAGTATCCAAATATACATAGTTGGGTGTAGGTGAGTGCACAAGTGATGGCTATGCTTTTCTCATGGATTGAACTCAGCGCTTAGACTGATCTTTGTATATATTTGTAACTCAATGATTTGGTTTACTCAGTAATTTATTTAAGTAGTTTCAAGTATTTGCATGTGTTTGTGTGATGCGTGAATTGAATAGTTTGAAAGTTAACCACAAATTAGATTCAGCAGTTAGTGAATTATTAGCTTTTTGTACTTTCTGTAAAGCTGATACTTAAAGTTATGTTTCTGTAAGTTAGTTTTAATTGTCTTTTCTATTTTTCTACATTGGAATACACATTTGGAAAGTTATCGATTAAAACACCTCCGTTTATGTACTCTAATTAATATATAATTCTTATGTGGTGATGTCTGGATTTGAGATATAGTGTTAAAAAAAATTTAGGTAATATTTTCAATGGAAGGTACTCTTTATCTCTTCTCATTGAACTAACTATTTAAGTTATGGTTTTACAGATTATCTAGTGTGTTTTTACATATCGGTAGCTTTCATATTCTGATTATTTTGAAGTTTAAAGTAGATGGGTGCTTGAGAACCATGATTTCAATTTCAAATTTGAGGTTCTTTATATTTCATTCTCGGGGATTGGTCTTATAGTTAAGGGGATTGGTATATATAGGGTTTCAGATTTAAGGTTCTTTGTATTTCATTTTAAGGGATTGGTCTTATATGAGGTTCTTTATATTTTGGGGTTGGTATACGTGAGGTTTTTAAAAAGAAACTTTTAGTTTTTATCCACATATCCTTGATGTCAAAATCTTATATTATTATTACTTTATATCCCATATGTATTCTTTCGCTTTAACTGGGTTACTTTGAAACATTAATTGATGAATATTTTTTATTAATTCTTCTTGAACGACATTATTTGTCAGAGTATTAACAACACCATCTTTGGCTCCGAGATATTTAATTTGATTAATTGTACGATGCAAATGGATGGTAGCGACTTGCTCGCAATGGATACTAACTATTTCAGCTCCAACCTTTATAAAATCAGGCACTCGCTGCTCAGGTTAAACAATCATGAGATGCACATCCAATGGGAGGTCAGTCATGGGGCGCAAGGCATCAACAACGAGACGTCCAATTGTTATATTTGGAAAAAATTGGCCATCCATTACATCAACAAGAATCCAGTCACAACCTACAAACACCATTGCTTTTACCTGCTCTTCCAACTTTAAAAATTTGCTGAGAGAATAAATGGATCTATCTGAGGTATACTATCTGCTATGTTTTCTCTTCTATTTTAGTTTCAAATTGATGTTTCCTTTATCAATAGAAACGGGAGAAGCTGTATACCCAGAAATTAACATGGTGGTTTTTGGATACCATATTCAAATCCTTAATATGATATCCATGGTGCATTTGATGTATAGTAGTACTGATTAACTAGAGGATACCAGTCCACCTTTTATGCACATGATGATCTACATACCTAACTTTACATAGTAGACTTCAAGTTGTTTGTACATGGATGTTCTTCTTGATTTCAAATGACTCCGTTCCCGATTTCAAATGATTTCAATACTCATTATATCAGTTGCTTCATTCCTCATAATATCAGTTACTTCATTCCTTCAAAACTGATTTCAACCTTTTTAGTTTTTTTTTTTCAAAATGGAGGCCCTCAATACAATAATATTTGGACGATCATATTTTCACATCTAATTATGAAATCTATGATAAGAGAGCATGTTTTAATCAATGACTTTGACATGTTTTAAATACATTGGCACGTGCACTCTATAAACTTTTCTGTGCATTATCAGATCAAGCTAGGAAAGAAATGCACAACACATGTTTCGATTATCCGAACCTTGGGGAATATTTTTAGATGGACCAATCACTTTTCTTTTTTGTCTTAACCCACGCCAGTTGATCCTGGGTCTCCATTTCTTTGTTATTGCGGTCTACGGCATTGGCCGCTTATTAATTCCATATCCATCACATAAACGAGCATGGATAGGGGCTAGATTGATTTCGGTATGTAATCTAATGCATTTTATCTATTTTATTTTATTTGTCCCTGGAGTATATTTACAATTCTTGGCACATACGCTAAAGTTAAATATATTTTTTAGAAAGATAAAAATCAAATGGGATTAAATCGATGTTTGGAATTTCAGGGTCCTTTAGGAATGACTATTTTCCAATATATACATTCCATATTCACTCATCTATGAACGCACTTGATGTCTCTCTAAGACGTAATCACATCACCTCCAACTCTTAGCAGCCATTGTTATACATTCTCTACTTCCTAATGCCGTCATATTTTTTTATCCATTTTTTACTTTCGGTGTCGGTTTCTTTTGTGTTGATAGTGGTGTAATTTTGTGATTTTTGAAGTTCAGGGACTTTCTTTTATGTTTGTAGCAGTTTATTATTGGATTTTAGATTAAAATAGGGGTTTTGAAGGAAGTCACACATTGTATAATAGTATTAATGTATCTTTACCAACAATCTCACCACCCTGAAGATTTAAAGTAGTGCAAGACTATGCATCTATGATGAGTCCAATGATCCTTGCACTGTTCACTAATATATCAAGCTTACGAAATTTGGTTTTGATATGATATACTAGGGAAGTAATATAGCTTGATCAGTGACATTAAGCTGTTGAAAAATTACATCAGACAGGCCATAAACTCTAAGATCTTCAACAGTTGCATTTTCCCTCTTCTCATTTCTTTTTTTTTAATGAAATTTTGTGACTCGCAATATTTGTTACAATTTGATGCCCCATTGTTATGTTAATCACAGTTCACCCTTATGGAGTTAGACTGCACCGTTATGAGGTTGAAGTATCCCAGTTGTAAAGTATCATTCCTGGAACACTATTACATTGCCACGGCTATAGTGCCATACTCACAGAGTTGTATTATTATAACATAATTATATTGTCATTGAAGTGAAACTATAGCGTGACTGACAGACTTACGTACGAGTCAACGTTCGGAGTTGTAATCAAGTTCAAGTCGATGATTTATTTGTATTTTTTTCAATTTTTACATAGATATGATCTACTTTAGTATTCTTTTCTACTTTTTATTTAACCTGAATATGAAGCACTTGGTTATGTGTCTTGAATTTTTTAGTTAATATTGAGACAATGGTGTTAATAAGTTAAACCATAGCTGAACTTTTTTAATATATGTTTGTATATAATTAGGAGCAATAGTGGATGTAAGTATCAGCAACAGGTACCTAGCAGTGGATGTAAGTAGCAACATCAGTGGATGATCTGGCATATATTTTTTAAATATATGTCTATATATCTGGTTATCCACTAATATGGAACTTTGAAGGTATTTTGTCAACAAAAACTCGCAAGATATGGTTTGTGTGGAAGAATGGCTTTGAATGTGTCGAGTTTGCAAATGAATGATAATTTGTTTTTTCTTATGATGGTGTAGGATGTTGAGATTAATTCAATTTGTGCATAATTGTTTTTGGAATATTGTTCATTGATGGATAAATATGTTGCAAGGTCCACATCTTCATACGATGATTTCTTCATCATAGCTTCCATTCCTTTCGATAAATTTTGATGGATATTGCTTCAATCTCTTGAGTTTAGTGTTTAATTGTTTTAGGGTATTAATTAATATATTTTATGTTTGTATATTACAGTTAAAGCATTGGATATTACTAGTTCAATCAAGAGGCATTTGGCTATGAAAAAAATTGAAATGGACCATCCACCTCACCTACGACCACCAATGAGACCCACAACAGTAATGTAAGTGAGCATAGTGTGGGACGCATATGAAGCCGCAAAAGAAGCGCATGGTCTGTGCTTTCTCACCGGGAGTTTCATCTAATCATTGATTTGTATACCTATATTTATACTCACTTCTAATGATATTTTCATTTTGATTTCTCTACATTTTACAATAGGTGGCCTTCACATCTTTCAAAGGAAAACAAAGAGGGATGGGAGATAATAATATGGTATAGATTTACGAAGTCAAACGAAGCAGACATCGACTTGCAGCATTCTAGAAATGATGAGGTGGGTAGTAATCAGTGTGTTATTTCAGTATCAAACGGTAACAACGTTTTTATTCATATAAATTTTACTGTTTTGGAATATGTCTTGCCTTAATATTATGTCAAAAACCAAGCATTTTTGTTAGAGTACACATATAAATTGGATCTGTTATAGAAGACTTTTGATATCTGGAAGTAACAAAACTTTATGGATGTTTAGTTGGAATCTAAGCTCGGAAATTTAGACCTGATTATGTTGTTTAGTTTGCTTAAGTATTTTTTTTAGTTTTAATTGTGAATTTCGAAGTCCTAACTTCATAGGTAATATGGTAATTCGCACACATTGTGTGGTTTATAAAAATACTGGGAGTTTAAGTCGGTTTGTTAAAACGAAAAGTTTTTTGTTAGTAGCGAATAAAACATGTATTCAAACTCGGAGAGGCCATTTCATATATCAAATCATCCTATCTCGCAAGTTATATATACTTTATACCATGACTTAAAACAACACTAAATATGTTAAAACAAACTAAGTTTTGTTGTTGCATACTATTACAACAAATATCAAGATTATAATCGATTGAGTAGTTTAATTACTAAAGGTTTGCTCAAGATTTATGGGTTGTGATTAGTATGCACATATTTGTATCACATTAAGGAATTTGTGGCAATTATTTTTATAATATTTCGTTCACAATTTAACGCATGTGCATTTGTGGCAATTTCATTTCTAATATTCCGTTCACCATTTTTTTGGGGAACGAAATTTTTTCCATTTTGTAATTACGCTCATTGAAAAAAAAAATCCATTTTGAAATTACATATTTTGAAAAAAAATTGTCGTTTCGCGATTACGTACTTTGAAAAAATTTCATCGTGCCTTCAAGCACGTGCATACCCTAGTGTGTATATAGGAAGGAAGTTCTTGAATTTGGAAAATATAAAAGGACAATAACATCTCAAATTTGGCCACATCACCCCTTCAAAATGAAAAGTTGAGGTCAACTCCCTCCATTTACATCTCAATTTCGAATTTTAAATTGACTTTCATTTCCCCCTATTAACTTTGGTTCCCTTACATTTGTTAAAATTTTAAATCATACTTTTACCTTTTTAATTCCCCTTTTTCATTTACTTTCATTTCCCCCATATCTCTTTCTCCCCACACCAAGCATGTGCATTATCTCGTCTCCCTCACCTTATATCTTCTCCTAGATGATGCCAATTTTTTGGGGCAACTACATTCTCTCTCTTTCTCGAGTTGTCTCTTGCAACTATACTATATTCATTGTTTTGGGGTTTGAATCTGATAGATAAAATCTCTTCTTGATATCTATCTATAATTTGTATTTACACTCTCATGGTTTGACCGTTAGGGGTTTCAAAATTGTTTTAATCTGATTCAATGATTGAGTCCTATTTTGTTGTAAGTATTTTTGAATTTGAAGATGTAAACATGAAAGGTAACCAATTCTCTATCTCCCTCCCTCAGTTTTCTCCCACATGTGATATTATTTTATTTTTTTGTTAAACTAAAGATGGGATATTTTATTTGATTTACTTTACTATTTTGAAAGCTTAAAATCCACGTTATTGGGGGTCAAAATTCTAATTTTTTGGTTTAATTTACTATTCTGCAATCAATTTTCATACAGTTTTTCATCAATGAAAATGTGACATTGAAAATGTAAACATTTTTTATTGTAATTATTGTATATTAAATTTGGCTAAATAAAACATTTGAGTTGTTGACTCATTTGGGCCATAGCTTGATACGTAGAGTGTGGCGCACTCATTTGATTAGATGTATTTTTGGCTTACAAGTCGCTCTATACCACAAGACTTATGTTCCCCTATACTTTGAAGACGTACCATTTTGATAGTTTTATCATTGAACATTTGGATACACACAGTTACAAGGGTTTCTAAAATGTGTTTTTAATTTGAACAATTGAAATATATTTGAAATGTGTTTTTGATATTCGAAAATTTTCTATAAATAGGTCCATTTTCCTCCCGTATGAATATATTTGAAAACATCACAACTCAAACACACTTTTGAGAGTATTTTTCAAGTTGAGAGATTTTGATTTACATATATATTCCAATTTCATGTGTTCGCTCCAAAATTGATAAAAATTAAATCTATACTCGATAATTCTTATCAGAGAGAATCGATAGTGTTTTAGGTTCAGATGCCTAGAGATATATTCAAGTCAAACTACAATTACACATGAATTCCATATCTATCACACCAAGATCTAAAATTTGATGTGCTTTGATTTATTGAAGGAATTGGAGAACAGTGTGATTCTAAGGAGAAAAAAATGAGTTTTTTATTCACTTTATGGATCTCAAGGTGGATTTCTATGTTCGATTGGGGAAATTTCAAAGTCCATAGGTAACTACTTGCGAGGTCATGAGTGAGAGGTACCTTCTTGCTTTGTGTAAAACTCTTTTCAATTTAAAAGAAAAATTCGAGTGCATAGTGGTACCCTAGGAAGGGCTTTTCCTCATAAATCAGTCTTGCGGATTGATTGTTTATAGTTATTGTTTAATTTAACATTTTGATCACACACTACACTTAGATCACACCTAATTCTAATATAATTTATTAAAATTAGAATTCTTTTTTTAATTCTAGTTCTTTGTACTAGATTTTCCTAATTTAACTCATTGTGTTTTTTATCTAATGATTTCATCATCTCACCTAGTAATTCAATTTGTTCAACAAATTAAAATTGAAAGGAATTTTGAAATTGATAAAAAAAAATTAACCAAGTGGTGAAATCAATCATATTCACCTCCTTTCTAGTTTGGTTTAGAGTGAACACTTATTTTTTAAACACAACTCCTCAATTGGAATAAACACAGTTTCTCTTGTTTTATGCATTTACATGCTAGGAGTTGATCTTGATTTTTTAGTGTGTTATTTTTGTTCATTACTTATAGATCTTATTTGATTGTGAGTGTATCCAGCTTTTGTGTTTAATAATGTATTTTGCTTGTACTAATTTTCATAGTATTGATAGCCCTATGCCTTTTAGTCCTAATGTTAGGATGAAGCTTTTTATATCCAAAATAGAAAAGAAGAAAAATAAATATTCTCATTCTTTGGTAAAATCAAAGTCTATTGATGATGACTTTAATGAACGTGATTATGTTGAGAGTGTAAAATTATTAAGATAAGATAAAGTATATTTAATGTATTAACTTCTCAAAATGAAAAGGTTAAATATTCAATTGTCTAATCGAATCAAACTCTTTGAACATGAAAAACAATCTTTTACTGAGTTTGAAAAGACTAGTCAACTTACAAATCAAAAGATGAAACTGATTGCAAAATATAAGGGTGAGTAATTAGATTTGACTTTTGCTTTGAAAGAATGTGGCACTGCTTTGAGAGAACAAAATTCAAATTTAAGAAAATTTAATATTTCACTAAGGTTTGATTTAAAAAAAGTCAATGTTATTGAACAAGAAAATAATGATTTGACTCTTGAACACAAAAAAGTGAAGAATTCTCTTCTTAATTGTGAAGCTTCTAAAAGTGAACTTCAGAAGATATTTGGATCTTTTCAAAGGGAATTTGACTTGTATAAATGTTTTAAATCATAATAATCTTCTTATCAAGTTAACACACAAAGTGATTGTTCATCACATTATTCGAAGAATACCGATCATTTGATCTTAAAGAAAAATGAGAAAGTACGAATAACTAAAGAGAATGTCCATTTGGAAAAGAAAGAGTAAAAAGATTAAAAAAAGTGAAAAGATTAAAAAAAGGTTTCAAAGGATCATCGAAAATCACTCGCTTGCACATTTTTTCACAAGTAATGACATATATAACCTTTTTGTTATAAATTGAATGGAAATAAGATTCTAGTTCCATTAGGTTTAAAATGGAAGATAAATTTATCCCCGGTAATGGATTTGATAGATTGAAATTTGTAAAACATCATGATGATAAATAAACACCTTTAACATATGTTCCTCCCCATTTTTCTTGTTAAGAGAGTATATACGAGAGCTCACTAAGGTAAGGAAACTTTGAGAAGGAACATCCCATTTTGTACTTTTTTCAAGGTAGAAGGTCACACTAATCAAGCTTGTATGTCCTTGAAAGAGAGAAATAACAGGCTCATGAACAATAAGAAGCAAGTTTTCCATAAGGATCCTATTGATGATCTTAAAGGTAAAATTCGTTTGTTGATGAGAAGGATGAATTTTCTAGTACAAGGTAGAGGTGAGGCTCGGATGATGTTTCCTAGACCTAGATCATATGCTCAAATTTGAAACACTATGCATAAGTATCCTATATTGAATGTGAGTTTGATTCCTAGAGTTGGTAGTAAATTTCCTAGGATTGCACCACAGAAGAGAGTGGAAATTGATGCCCCATAAGTAAAGTTTGTGAAGAAATAGGTTACTTTTATTCATACCAATGATCTGGGAGATAGAACACACATCGATATCTATGATGGTTTTCTTAGGATGCATATGGTCTTGTTTATGTGTAGGTCTCCTCCTAGGTTATTCTTGTTTTGTGGGGAAATAAATATTGTTGTTGTTAGGGTTTTAGATATACCTGGATCTTTACATGCTTTGATGAGGGTTTCATGCATTTTTACATCTACATGCATTTTCTTTATGTAATTTACTCCTTACTAAACTTGTTTGTAAATACATGCACCATTCTTTTATCAACAACCCAAAATGATTTTATGATTTGTTTCTTTTTTTAATTATGTGAAGTCTTTGGTTCATGCGACTTGATGGATTGGTTTAACTTGAACGACAATTGAAATATGGATTTTTATCCATCTTGAATGACAATGTTGATTGATTTGGTTAGGTTGGAATTAATTTGATAAATCATGATTCGCAAATTTATTGAAATCTTTGATACTTATTTTACACTAATTTTATAGTTTATACGGTCCATTTGTGAGATCTTTGTGTGTTTCATTTATGAAGGAGTTGAAAAAGCACAATTTTATTATGATGATAAAGGTTACCATTAAAGGGATGACACCCAATTGTTAATTTAAGTATCGTTGCGTAGGTGTCATCTAGGTGTGTGAAAATCCAATCAACTGCGAAAGATAATATATTGAAAATAGCCAAAATCCAAGAGATTAATTGGCATTCAAAAAGAGATAGGCTATAGATTTTCAAAATAAAAATGTCTATCATATTTTGGAATTCAAAATATTTCAAACGACATATGCATGATGGAGAAAATGTTTAGAAACTACCATTTACTCGAGATATCTGGGTTCACGTGGTTATATTTGTGGTTTATTTTTGTAAGAGGGTAGTCCCCTTGTAGCCTGGGAGTATGGTAATAGTAGTTAAGGTGTAACCCCTATAGGTATTGTAATGAATGATAACCCAAAAACTCTTCAACAAACATAAGTTAACACGTAATATTATATTTGATCAACACTTAGATTGAACTCAGAAAAGCACTTGTATATAATAAACAATAAATGAACCTCAGAAATAACTCGGTCAAAGAGAGAGAAAATTAAGCACACTAGATACACCTTGGGAGGTAGCCAAACACACCAAAAACACCTGAACGATCTCTAGTTAGCTATAAAAGCTTCACAATAAATGACAATGGTGGGTGAGTGTAATAACTTCTCTTTGGTATATTTTTTCTCCTAGTAAATAATCTCTAGAAAAAAAGCCCTTCTCTCAGAGGGGGTTGAGGCCAATAAATAACCCCCACACCACTCTCGAGATGCCTTAGTCCCTTCCAGCTGTGAGCAGACGTCCCTGCATGCTTCACATCATAAACATTAAATGCCTGATGAACTAGTCAGCTCTATGTCATAAACATTAAATGCCAAGACATGCCTTTTTCCTAACCACCGTGCATCAGAGGACTGTCACCACAGAGGTGGCTCAATAAACCATCTAATAGCCCCAATACCACAGTGGGTTACTCGAGTACTCATTGGACAGTGCTTAGCTAGTTAGTGACATCACTTAAAGTAGATGTGATATTAGGTAGAGGGGTGTTTGGTTCAAAACTCAACATAAGAAGGGACTCAAGGTTGCTCCGCACAAGCTTCCGCGGTGAAAGGTCTCTCAGGGTTTTACCATGTGTATCTAAGATGGTCAAGACAAGCCCTAACGATGCCCCACTTCTCCATCCTCCAGACCAAGTCTCTCTGAAGTTCCCACGATAAGGTCATTCGTTAGAGCATGAAAGCACTCCCAGGACCTGCTAGGCATGGTCTCTCATGAGTACCATTTGACCTCACACTAAAAAGTGATAATCATTACATCATTACAATCGTTACAGCTCATAGTCAATATAAATAAAATTTATAGCCTGACTAAGTAAGAATGAAAATAAACTGAGAATGATCACTGAGCTGCATCACTGAGTTGCCTCGTTGATTCCTCCTCTTCTGTCTCTTATGCTATTTTGGGAAGGTCCTCTAATCCGGGGATTGGCTTCTATCGACTCAGAGTTGGATTCTCTTCCTCAAATTCTCCCAAGGAAATTCTCCTAATTTGAAGGTACTACCTCGTTGGGACTGCCCCTTAGTGATTAGAATTTTTTCCGTTGCTTGTAGGTCAATGTTAACTGCGTTTGGGATGCTTACAAGGTGTCCTTGTGATCGTTTGAATTGTTCTTATAAGTCTATTCTCCCTGAGATACTTGCAGTTTGGTCGACATCGTTTCATCTTATTAGAAAAGAAAAATTCTCCCCGATGTACCTAAGTCAAATTTAACCCCATTTGGACTTATGGCAAGGGGATATAGTAGCTTTTTGAACCGTGGTAGCAACTTCTCCATTATGGGTTAGAAATGGAACGATTTCTGTCGTTATCCCTCCAATGTGTTGCTTCATCATTTAGGGTCCTAGGGTTTACGATATGTCTGATAGATTCTGGTGCCAAAATCATAACTTCTTTTGAAATCAAACTCTCTCTCCTTCCCAAGCGTCACTTCATTATTGACGTAGGAATGTCTTTTCAACTGTCAGAGCGCTCCCCAAAGTTCTTTGTGTCCATTTGAAATGATTATGGGCGACATGGCATGTGTGGGGGTGGGAAACTCAAACGCCAATTAGAAAAATTAAATGTCTAATATCAAAACACTCAACCATTTTTCCATTCACGCTTACTCCGTCTTCTTCAAACTCAAAGTTTTGTTAGAGAGAGAAAGTGAAAAGCCTCCATTATTATCAAGCTTTCGCCCGCTTATTCTCTTTCTTTGCCTCCTTTGCCACCTATAGTGGCCATACTCCACCATTTTTCAAATCCTTCCTACTTTTCTTACAGCTCTCCATTCTCATCCACTTCTTCCATGTCTTCTACAAGAGTTTCTAGCGTCTCTACCCCCAGAAAATCCGTCTGTGACCGCTACTGCTCATGCTGCTACTCCCCTTTCAGATGCCACTGCCTTGGTGGTTGCCCATCAAGAACAACATAGATTCTATCATCATTCCCCCATCTTTGGTAAGGACGAAACATTTTCCAATGCCTACAAATCTTACAGTTTCAAAGCTAAGTGTGACCCTTTATTGTTAGGTGACGAAGGCGAGGCCTCGGCTGAATGGGGTTTCCTCCCCCCACAGGGGACTCTACATTTTAAACTTGATCGAGGTGACTTCCTTTGCTCTCGAATTAACTTTGAAGCACCTACGGGCTCTCCTTCTAATTTTTCAGCCTGTAACGCTCACATTCAGAGTTCCTATACTGACATTCTTGCTCAGGTTGGGCTTTAACGGGCCTAGTGTCTTAGGTAGTTCACCCTCTCAAAGCAAATGATGCTCTTCGAGTGTTGGTCTCCCGTTAGAACATCACTACTCATACATTTGTATCCACTTGGGGATAATTCACCATTTCATTGGAAGACGTCTGTGAGATGTTAGGGCTTGAGCCCATAGGTGATACACCACACACTGATGAGCCTCTGGATACTGAAGAGGCTTCTGATCGATCGGAGTTGGATCATATCTGATGAAGTTTCACTGGATTTTTAAACAAAGCCACTTTCACTCCCCTTATTAGCTACTTCTTTGAAGCTCCCACTGAGAAGGATGCTTCTTCTACCACTTTCACTCCCCTTATTAGCCCCTAGCCATCTCTGGAGCCACCATTCTATCTTCTTATTATACTTTCTCAATTTTTGTTGACTGGGAAACCCAATGACTAACCCCGAAGGGACCTTAGAAATATCTCCATCTATTTGGCCAGAGGCTTCAAGCTCTCTCTAGCTGCCATTGCCTTGGGATCCCTACACACTTGGTTGGACCAAACCCATCTTGAAATGTAACGGTCTCTTGGTCATTACAACTTGGACAATTTTGCTAACACCATTCTTCTGATGGGTTTCCTCTACCTCCATTTTCTTGCCATATCTGTCAACTTCGTTCCTTATCCTCTTATCCAAGCCATTAAACCCCCTCGCCTTTTGCGTTTTCATAAAAAATAGAGCCAAAAGGAGATAATGGGAATTTTTGACAAGTTTGACTCCTTTGTCATGAGGCCTTACGAAGAAGAAGTCTTTGCCCATTCTTGGGAAATTTTTAAGTTTGAAGCAAACGCAATCTAAGATACCATTGAGGTCCTTATAGAGGAATATCCCTCGCAAGTCATGGTGTTTCTATTCTCTCCTGGATATTTACCTTCCTCCACTGAGTGGGGCTAAAATTCAGAACATTACAACCCCAAACGCTGCAGTCGATAGTTTGGTATCGACTAAGGGGCTCCTCAGTCGTTGTTCTAACTATCCCATCAAAAGGCCACTTTTACTGAGGCAAGTAGTTGTTACACTCATTGTGTAGTCTAGTATATTAGTGCCACACTTGCAGTCCATGTCACTATCCCTAGTGCCACCAGGGTAGGGGATGTTAGTACTTTGTTTGGGACCAAATTTTGGCCGATGCAACTGGCCAAAATTTAAGAATTCATCGAAAGTCCTCCTCGGTATCCTCCAGTCCTTTCCTTCCCAGCTTTGGAACTAGGTCTCAAGGACAACTCTATTATTGGGGTTGATTTACCTATGAGAAAAACTCCCAAATACCCCCTTGTGAGCTTCCCCCTTATTACCCGATAGTACATGTTACAGCAACCAAGCCCAAGAAAGCTCCTCTGCCTAGACCCCCCTCTGAAGGTGCTTATACTGATGTAGCTTTTGGTGAGGTTCCTTCATAACCAATGGCCAAGAAAATGAAGGTCCCCATGGGTGGGATTTCTTTTGAATCAAAATTCAAGTCCCAGTTTCATCTGGACATTTTCCCCATCGCTTCCATGCCCCTGAACATAGAGATAAATGAGGAAATACGTTTGAAGTGCTAGGCTGAGATAGAGTTGTTCCCACATGTGTTTAACAAATCTAACCCTCTAGTTACTTCCCCTCTTCATTTATTTTAATCATGGTGGATCCATCTGAGGGGTCTTCGAAGAGAAAGAGGGGGTCCAAAGCTCTAATTGTTTTTGGTGCCTCTGTCCAAAGGAAAAAAACTTTGGGGAAAGGGGCAAGCAAAAACTGGGCATTTGAAGTCCATCCAACAGCAGTTGCTTCTAGTCCCAACACTTCTCCTTCCCCTTCTACCACTGAGCTCATTTCTGCTAATGATAGTCCCCAGGTTGAGCCTGGCCCCACCCAAAGGTCTTTTGATAACTACTCTCCTCCTACCTCACCTGCGGTTATCATATCTCACTCCTCTCCAAAGAAGAGGTAAATTTTCCAACACTTAGCCATTTATATCTAGATGACATTATATTTCTAACTCTAGTGACAATTTATTTGTCTTTGTTAGGAAGTTGCTGAAAAAAGGACTTCGCCTCCAATGAGTCCCTTCATGAGAGGCGCTTCGATCGTTGCTGATAACTACTATCCTCCCCATTCTCCTATGATCAATATCACCTATTCACGTCATTTTCCCTCCCTTCATGCAGAGGAGGATTCCATAAGGGCCAATGATTCCGTTGAATCTAAGGGAGTTTCCTCTCAACTAGAGGAGATTGCCCTAGCTTTTTCGAAGCCATCCCCTTTATCTGTGGTTCCTCTCGGAATCGTTCCAATTTTGCTAAGTATTCCTTCGGTAATGAATTTTAGATCTCGTATCTATCTATTTTTTTCTTAGTTTCTAAGTAACCTGATATATTTTAGGTTGAAGTTGGATCCTCATTAGTCTCTTCCCTCGTTGACGCTCTTTTGCAGCTTCCTGTGTTGAGGCCCATCTCTGGATTTTCCCCATTTGCCAATGCCACTAGGGTAAGCTAAATGTTTTCCTTGACCATTTTTTGTGAAGTATTTCTTTCATTTTAACACTTAGGTTTATGTCTCAAACTTTGTGCATCATTGACTCCCCCGATCCAACCTGTAATTGCAGGGGTTTTTATAGATACTAATAGTGCATCTAGATCTGGTGTTCCTTCTACTTCTGTAGGCCTTGTTCCTTCACCATTTCTGATATTTTCGATGGGTACTTATTTAATTGGGGCTACTCCACTAGGGACAACTCCAGTTTTACCCCTTGTTCCTTTTGAAGGAGATGGTGCTTCAGATCGAGTTGAGGTTCCTCTGTCGAAAGTTTCTTCTAAGAGACCGAGGGAGGACAAAGTTGTTATTCCTGTCGTTGTTCCTTCGACAATTACACAAGAGGTAACTATTGATTTCTCCCCATACTTTGCATAAGTGTTATCATTATGCCTATTATAACGAAGAATTGGAAACAGCCTAGTCTGTGACTTAACAATGAAAATCAACTCCACCAGTAACGGTGACTTAAGAATGAAAAACACTTGTTAACATTTTCATCAAACTCCACCAGTAATGGTGACTTAACAATGAAAAATACTTGTTAAGATTTTTCATCAAACTCCACTAGTAACGGTGACTGCAATGAAAACCACTTGTTAAGATTTTTTATCAAACTGCACTAATAACGGTGACTTAATAATGAAAACATCTTGTTAAGATTTTTCGTCAAACTCCACCAATAATGGTGACTTAACAATGAAAACCACTTGTTTAGATTTTTTGCAAACTCCACCAATAACGGTGACCTAATAATGAAAACCACTTATTAATAATTTTCGTCAAACTCATATCTCTTTCTCTCTTTTTAGATTGCAAGAGAGTCTTCTCCTGCTAAAGACCAAACCCAACGAAGTCCTTCCCCTATCGCTTTACCCCATTGGGAATTAGCTTCCCCCGATGAGTCAAGCCATAACAACCAAAGTTAAATGACAAATCTTCAGGTTGACAATGAATTCGGTCACGAAGTGACACTTCCTGATGTGGCCTCTCATGCCTTTTGCTTGCATGTCCTTCGATAAAACCCTCAATTTTATGCTCTCCATCGACCTATTATCGAGCGATTGGCCACCCATCACCCAGAGACCTTTACCCCATACTGCCTTCATTCAAACATTGTCTTAATGGGTTATAGGCTTCAGGGTATGGCAACTATAGTGGCGGAGGTCGTTAATACTCCCACTTCATCTTTGTCAAGGCTCTTTATAAATCAACATTTGAGAAACTTGAGGTAGTTCGGTAGGGATGGTTTCCAATTTTCTTGGCTTATTGAATATTTGAAGGTTCTAAAGTCCCCTCAACTAACCAACCAGAGGGAACTGTTTCAAAAATAGGTGGAGGCCCAACGGGCTGAGGAGGTTAAATTGCTAGAGTTGGTACCCTTGATGGAGGCTGCTAATCTCAGTGTCAAAGTTGCCGAAGAGGATTTTTTTAAAGTGATGCACGAACGTGAGGCCCTGGTTATTCAACGGACCCAAGACCATGCCAGACTTGAGGGTTTCATCACTGCATAACAAACATGCCTTGTAGCTTCTTCAGTTTACCTGGGGATTTCTTTTATATCGTAGATATGTATTTCCCCTTGGGCTAACACCCTACTTTCCTTTTCTTCATATGTAAACCTGGGGCATTAGTTCCTAATTTTTTGTAATCGTTACAAGTCATATTAATGAAAAGGATGTAATATTTTATCATCATGTGTTGTTTCGTTGCAATATCTCTGTTTATCGCAAAGTTCAAACTTTTACAATTTACAAACCAACTCTTTCTCTTCATCTCATTACAAAAGAAAATAACTCATACAACGAATTGTACCATAACAAAAAATAAAAAAAAAATCTAATGGAGGTTACTAGCCTAGATATGATAAACTTTCAACCATTTGTTATTAATCTTGAAAGGTTTATACTCTTCCATTATAGAGATTAAGCAGTAACTTGAATCGTGAGCCGCCCTTACAATGAAAGGTCCCTCCCAATTCGCAGCGAATTTAGGTAATGGGAGTCCCCGAATGTGCTTTACTGTTGCCTTTAAGACTAAATCCCCTCCCACAAATCTCCTAGGCCTTACCAAATTATCATATGCTCTTTAGATTTATTTCATGTACATTTGGAAATGTTGCATCGCGTTATCTCTATGCTCATCTAGTGCTTCCAATTTTACATGACTACTTTGAGGGAGGATGATTCTTCGTACGGCGTATCAGGCAGAGGGGACTTCTATTTCTACCGGTAGAATTTCTTCCGCCCCAAATACAAGTGAGAACGGATTATACCCTGTAGGCTTCCTCTTAGTCATTAGATAGTCCAAAAAGACTGCTGGAATGTTGTCATCCCACGATCCTGGGAAGTCTTCCATTTTTTTTGCCAAAATGTTGACCAAGGTCTTATTAGTTGCTTCATCTTAACCATTTCCCTTAAGATATGCCACCGTCGAGGTATGATGGACGATGGATTATTTATCTATAAGCATCATTAATTCTTTGTTGATAAACAGGGTCCCATTATTAGAGAGGATACTCTTTGAAATACTAAACCTTCATTATTGTAACTTCTGCTATCCCATTATTAGTGGAATATAGGAGAATGGTTGGACCTCTTCCAACCTCAGACACATTGTATAATTTGTTGCTTTATAAACTAACATAAGGAATCCTAAAGAGTCCATAAGTTACTTCAAATTGGCCCTGTGACTGTGAAAAATATCGCAGACAGAGGTCCTCATATTGTGTCATTCTCATTTATAATATAATATATAGAGAATCACTCCAATCTTTCTATATATATGAACCGTGTGGAGTATATGAACCGTGAAATTGAGATATATGAACCATGTGGAGTATTTATATGATAAGAACCTCCATCTTGTACTTGGAGTACGCTTGGTGAGCAAGTTTAATGAAGTAAAATCCTTTACATATAGCTCATTGGTATCTGTTGACTATTGATTGTGTTATTTTCCACGAAGTGTACACACATGGACTTCATCCTTTGAATATTATGTATGTTGGGTATGCCCATATGTATATCTGGAAACATTCAAATGTAGTTACCATCATTTAAAAGGAAAGTTAAATTTAAAAATAGATAATTTATTTGCACTTATTTGATAATCTTTGTTTTAACAATTTATATATAAAATCCAACACCGCCTTACCTCCATTACAACACCAAATTCACCCCACCTCCAAATACGATTATAGTAAAATAAATTTTGTATAGTAACATAAAATATCTAACTATATTAGTTAATTGTATCGACAACTCTTTACCATTTTTGAAAATTTTCGACAGAGTTTCCTTTGTTTATACATGAAAGCCGATGTGTTTAATTATCATAAATACATTCAACAATGCAACAATAATCTACCAATTTCAATCCATCCACCAATTCAATACAATAGAATTTTTAAATTTTAGTATCAACATTAAATCAGTTCAACAAGTCACATGTCCAAGTTTTAACACTACACAACATAAATGGATAGTGATGAGAAATGAGAATACCGGATCAAGTTCCCTATAACTGCGTATTGGAAGTACTCAAATAATCATATGTATAGAAAAATAAAATTTGTATATTAATCAGTTACTATGAGTAAAATAATATTATAATAAGTCCCTACGAGTTACATTTGTCACATGTGAGTTGTTCGTGCTTCTTACGGGGCTATTTGGTGGATGTTTTCATTTTTGGCCATTAATGACAAGTTTTCTAGCCTCAGTCTTCATATTTGTAAATTATCATCATATTATCAAGTCAGGTGTCTCGTTGCTACGCAGTCAATTCCTTCAAGTTATATTGGCCCCATGCAAGGTGTTAGGGCCTCTTATGGGGCCGTTTGGTGGTTGTTTTGCATTTTCACCCATTAATGACATGTTTTTAAGTGTAAGTATAAAAATTCACAATTATTATCATATTCTCAAACCGGGAGTCCAAAAACAATGCGATCTTTTCCTACAAGTTTCAATGGTCATGTGTGAGGTGTTTATCTCTTACGGGGTCATTTGTTTTTTTTAGGGTTTTCACCTTTAACAGCATGTTTTTAAGCTCGAGTCTAGATATTTTCAAATTTTCATCATATTCTCAAACCGAGAGACCCGCGAATTTTTGGTCAGTTCCTATGAGTTGCATTGGTCTTGTGCAATGTGTCGACGCCTCTTATTGGGTTGTTTGGTGGATCTTTTGCAGTTTTGTACGTTAGCGGCATACTTTTAAGCCTAAGTGTAGATATTTAAAAATTATTATCATATTGTCATATCGGGAGTCCAATGACTACGATGTCAGTTCCTATGAGTTATATTAGTCCCGAGTGAAGTGTTTTTATCTCTTACGGAGTCAGTTGGCGGGGATTTTGGGTTTTTTCCCTGTAACGACATGTTTTTAAGCCTAAGTCAAAATATTTGTAAATTATCATCATATTATCAAACCAGGAGTCTCGTGACTACTCGGTCAGTTCCTATGAGTTACATTGGTCCCGAGCGAAGTTTTCATGTCTTTGGAGGGGCCATTTGGGGGATATTCTGGATTTTCGCTCTTTAACGACATGTTTTTTTACCTTAAGTCTATATATTTGAAAATTATAGTCATATTCTCAAACTGGCATTCACGTGACCATACGCTGAGTTCCTACGAGTTACTTTGTTCCCGTTCGAGGTGTTCGTGCCTCTTACAAGACCGTTTGGTGGTTGTTTTGCATGTTTGACCTTTAACGGCACATTTTTAAGCCTAATTCTGAATATTGAAAAATTATCATCTAATTCTTAAAACGGGAGTCCTATGACTATGCGATTAGTTCTTATGGGTTACATTGGTCCCATGTAAAGTGTTCATGTCTCTCACTAGGTCTTTTAAGGGATATTTTGGATTTTTCCCCTTTAACGATTTCCAAATTATTATCATATTCTTAAACCGGGAGACCCGTGACTATGAGATTAGTTACTATGAGTTACTTATATCCCGTGTGAGGTGTTCGTGTATTTTACAGGGCCGTTTGGGGGATGATTTGGGTTTTTGCGCTTTAATGACATGTTTTTAAATCGAAGTCTAGACATTTAAAAATTATTTTCATAACATAAAACCGAGAGTCCCGTGATCATTATGCGGTCAGTTACTATGAGTTATGTTGTTCCCATGCGAGATGTTCATATCTCTTAGGGATCATTTGGTGGTTTACATTTTTTCCCTTTAACGCCATGTTTTTAATCTTAAGTCTAGATACTTCAAATTTTTTGTCATATTCTCAAATCGGGAGTCCTGTGACAATGTTTTAAGTTACTACAAGTTACTTTAGTCTCGTGCGAGGTGTATGTTACTCTAACCGGGACGTTTCGAGGTTGATTTTCATTTTTTCTCTTTAACGGTGTGATTTTAAGCCCATGTCTAGATATTGGAAAATTATCATCGTATTCTAAAACAGGGAGTGCTGTGACTCTACAGTTAGTTCTAGGGAGTTAAATTGGTCCCATGTGAGGTGTTCTTGCCTCTTACGGGGCCGTTTGGGGGTTATTTTGTCTTTTCTCCCATTAATAACATATTTTTAAGACCGAGTCTAGATCTTTTCAAATTATCATCATATTGTCAAACCGAAAGTTCGGTGACTATGCAACCAGTTCTTAAGAGTTACAATGGTCCCATGAGAGGTGTTTGTGTCTTTTATTGGGTCGTTTGAGGGTTGTTTTGGATTTTCGTCTTTTAAAGGTATGTTTTTTAGCCTAAGTCTTTATATCTACAAATTACCATCATATTCTCAAATCATGAGTCCCATGGCTATGATGTCAGTTCTTATGATTTACATTGGTCCCATGCGAGGTGTTTGAATCTCTTATGGGACCGTTTGGGTGTCTTGGGGGGTTTTAAACCTCTAACGATATGTTATTAATCCTAATTCTATAAATTTGCAAATTATCATCACATTCAGAAATTGGGAGTCCTGTGACTGCACGGTCAAGTCCTACAAGTTGTGTTGGTCTCATGTGAGGTGTTTGTGCCTCTTATTTCACCATTTGGTACTTTTTCCCTTTAAGGGTATGTTTTTTAGACTGAGTATCAATATTTGCAAATTACCATCACATTTTTAAATTGGGAATCTTATGACTAAGTGGATAGTTCATACGAGTTACATTGGTACTGTGTGAGGTGTTCAAGTCTCGTACGAGGAAGTTTGGTGGCATTTTGGGTTTTCTCCCTTTAACAACATATTTTTAAGTCAAAGTCTTAAGGTTACAAACTATCATCATATTCTCAAAACGGGATTTCCGTGACTATGTGGTTACTTCTTACAAGTTCCATTGGTCACTGTAAGAGCATGATTTTTATCATTTTCTCATAGCATAGGCTAAGTATAATTTTTGGCATATCCTGGTACCGTTTTATTCAAGCCGTCATGAAGAACTGAATTTCCATTGTCACCAAATTCAAGATGATCTCCACGATACGAAGGTATAAAATAATTTAGGATTTGAATTTATTTATGTTTATATTTAGGAGTTGTTTTATTTAAAATTAGGGCATTTTTCTAGATTTAAAATTTTTCAAAAGACACGCATCTCGTTCAAATGAGATGGGAATCTCGTTCAAACGAGTATACCTTTTCAATTGAAGTGGTCGTTTAAAGTTTACTTTGATCGAACATCAAACGAAGGCGTACTCTCTTGCATCGGTTAATGCTCATCTGAAGCTCGTTCAAGCGACATTTGTGTTTCTTTCTAACGACCTTAATGTTGTTCTAATTAGATCCTTTTCTTGCTTAAACGAGCCAATTTTTCATTCGATCGTCACCCCGAATTTTGTTCTTACTTATAAATACATGTTTCGTATAAATTTTTTATGAAACTTTTACGAAAATGATTTCTAAATACCTGCAGGGAAAGTTCCCACTTTATATGGTCAAAAACACCTTTTGATTCATAAACTTCACTCCTAACTATGTATGTGAATCCATTTAAAACCCTAGATTTTTCTATAACTTAGTTACTCTTAGAGAGATATTCTCTTCACCGTTAACGTTGTTGTTCTCGAGGGCATCACTGCGGATAGAGGATAAAGGCTGATCGATGGATGCCGAGTGTGGACCTCCACCTTTGGATGACTTAGGAGATAGGCATATTCTATAGAAGTTTTATAAGTTGTGTCTTGTAAAACTCTATAGTTCTATTTAAAAAGGTTTTACCAGCAAGGAGTTTTTTCCTCAAATTGCCTTGTCGTGTTTGCGTGCTTATTTTATCTGCTTTATCACCTAGATGCTTGTTTAGGGTACTAAGATAAAATTTGAACTGGTGTGTGCTGGACACTTAATTATCAAAATTGTCCATTAAGATCGCAAGTGCACTCTCAGTCACGTGTAAGTTTTCCGTGCCCCTTACGGATCTATTTGGTCGTTATTTTGTGTTTTCGCCCTCTAACGACGCATTTTAAAGCCTAAGTCTTCATATTTTCAAATTATCATCATATTCCTAAGTTGGGTGTCCCATGGTTACGCAGTCAGTTCCTACAAGTTACATTGGTCCTGTGTGAGGTGTCCATACCTCTTATGGGACAGTTTGATGGTCATTTTTCATTTTCACACTTTAACAATATGTTTTTCAGTCTAAGTGTAGGAATTTCTAAATTATTTTCATATTCTCAAATCGGGAGTCTAGTGAATATGCAATCAGTTCCTACGAGTTACATTGGTTCCATGCGAGGTGTCCGTGCCTCTTACGGAATCGTTTGGTTGTTATTTTGCATTTCACCTTTAAATGACATGTTTTTTATCATAATTCTAGCTATTTACAACTTATTGTCATATTCTTGAATCGGGATTCTTGTGACTATGTTATTAGTTCTTAGTGTTACATTGGTTCCGTGCTAGGTGTTCGTGTGTCTCATAGGGACATTTGGGGACTATTTTTGTTTTTTACCCTTCAACAAAATGTTTTGAAGTCTTGGTCTAGATATTTGTAAATTATCATCAAATTCTAAAATCGAGAGTCCTATGACTACGTGGTCAGTTCTTATGAGTTACATTGAACACGGGCGAGTTGTTCGTGACTCTTACGGGGCCATTTGGTGGATTTTTTGTATTTTCTCTGTTTAACGACATGTTTTTATGTCTACATCTAGATATTGTCAAATTATCGTCTTATTCTAATACTAGAAGTCTCGTGACTACGCGAACAGTTCCTATAAGTTACATTGGTCCCGTGTGAAGTGTTCGTGTCTCTTATGGGGTCTTTTCGGGGTTGTTTTGGATTTTTGCCCTTTCACAACATGTTTTTTAGCCTAAGTCTAGAAATTTTTAAATTATCATCATATTCTCAAACCGGTAGTCCGATGACTATGAGGTGAATTACTACGAGTTACATTGGTTCCTTGCGAGGTGTTCGTCTTTTTTGCGGTACTGTTTCGGGGTTATTTTGTATTTTTAGCCTTTAACGACATGTCATTAAGCTTGCATCTAGATATTTATATGTTATCATCATATTCTCAAACATGGAGTCATTTGACTATGGATTTACTTCTTATGAGTTATGTTGGTCCCATGCGAGGGGTTCGCGTCTCTTACGGGGCCGGTTAAGGGTTGTTTTAAACCTATAATGGCATGCTTTTAAGTCTAAGAATATTCAAACTGGCAGTCTCGTGACTATGCGGTCTGTTTCTACGAGTTACATTGGTCCCGTGCGAGGTTCATGTGCCCCTTATGGGGACATTTGATTTTTTTATTCTTGCCCTTAAAAACATGTTTGTACGCCTAAATCTAGATATTTGCAAATTATCATCATATTCTCAAATCGGTAGTTCGGTGGCTACGTGGTCAGTATCTACAAGTTACATTGGTCCCGTATAAGGTGTTCTTGTCTCTTATGGGGCTGTTAGGGGGCTATTTAGGTCTTCTCCCTTTAACGACATATTTTTAAGCTTAAGTCTAGATGTTTTCAAATTATCATCGTATTGTCAAACCAAGAGTCCCATGACTACGTGGTCAGTTCCTACGAGTTACTTTGGTCCCGTGCGACGTGTTCATGTCTCTCACAGAGCCATTTGACTTAGAGGGACTGTATACCCTTGAATATTCAATAAGGTTTATGGGTTTCCTTTTTCACCAAAATAAATAAATATAAAAAAATATTCAATTGGTTTGTATCGAATATACATATCAAGTGTGATATTTGTATACACAATCCCATCCTGACAGTTTGCATTAGAGCCCTACAATAAGATATCATCAAATTAAATAAATAAAATATTCACTTCGAAATATGCGACAAAAGATATCATTCCTAAAGTCAATAATCAATACAACATGTTAAATATATCTAAGAGAAGGCATGCACAAAGTCTCAAGACATAACCAAACACACATAATTAAAAGCCTAATCCCTATCACCAACATATTAATTCTAATACAAATTATAACAATCTAAACTTAATAACTAATGTTACGCGTATCACTTGTACGTCGCAACACTGAAGAAAAACATGGATGGAAGTTTGCATTATTCCTAAATTAATAGGTAAAGTTATTAACAAAAAGGATTTGTAGTATAAATGTCCTAAAAGGATAATGTTGGAGAATTTATTCACTATATCTAAGTTTTAACCGGTAGGTTTTTATCTTATTTAACCATTTCTTTCTATCATAAATTGTATTGATATAATATGTTTATTTATTGTATAATTTTTCTAACATAATTAGTTTCTTTTTTCTCTTTATTTTGTCTATGTTTTGACCTCTTTTTATTGTTGGATTTGGGCAGCAGTATGCCCCTGTTTTGGGCAAAAATAAGCCCCTGTTTTGGGCAAAAATTAACTATTGTTTTAGGCTGAAAATAAACTGCTTTTTGCTATTGTTTTGGCCTATTTATGTTGTTGTTTTTTGGCCTCGTATTTATGTTTATGTTTTCGTTGTTTTGGCCTATTTGTTTTAGGCATATGGTAGAAAAATTACGGAGAGACTTTGCTATTGAATGCTGTAATTTTTAAAGAGAATTTACGGAGATGTTGTTTTGGCCTATTTATTCTGGCCATTTTTCTATTTAATGCTGCAATTTTTAAAGAGAATTTGAGACTTTGAGACTAACCATATTTAGTTTGCATTTTTATAGGCATCTGATGAACTCTCCCCGCCATGGCTTCTCGAAAGTGTCCCATTTTTCTCCAACAATGTCATCAAGTTCTCAAATCTTCTATTCTGAGAGCAGCGTTTAGTTCTTCAAGAGATGATATCGTATCTGTCAAGTTTCTCAACTCTTCATTATGAGACCGAGACTGTGCTATGACTGTTGAAATGTCAAAGGGCTTTGGACCAACACCGAATCCTCTCAAACATCCCGACTTCTTCCCAAGTACCTCAATTGCTATCTCCTCATGTGACATGTGAACTGCCTCGGGCTTCTTTAATCTCGCATATAACTTAGAAACTCGTCCCACCATTTTTAAAAAAAGAATATATATATATATATATATATATATATATATGAAGTAATATGTTTTTTCATTAAACTAATGTTAGGTAAACAAACAATATGAAGACAAGAAGGCTTAAAAGTTATATTAGAAGGTTTGTCTTATAAAACACCAAAAAGGATAAAAGGGGGAAATAACTTAAACATACATGTGTCTCCTTGCACTTATCACTCATCCAATCATCCTTTCTCTTACTCCAAAGAGAGATCTTAAATAATTCCACGATGTCAGGTTTCACTCCGATTTCATGCTCTTGAACTCAAAATTAATGCATGTAAGAATATAATCGTACTAGTTGATGATGCGTGTGAAACATGTCTAGCATGCACAATATCAAGAATATTATTGTGACACGTAAATTGAAATCAAATTTAGTAAGGCTAAAATCAAGTTGATAACTATATAATAATTTATAAATTAATAAATGCATCACCTAGATTGACATCGCAACTACAAATGATCGTGATCCGCACGCATGGTTCCAAAGCAAATGTGAACGCGCTTTTTTGTTGCTGTCTAACTGCTCCTTAAAACATAAATAGGAAAAATATCAATCATAGTTTTTAAATATTACGATGGTAGTACGGTATTCACATGGAAGAAGAAAATATAAAAATTGCGTGTTGAAGGTTTTCAATCATACCTAGCCTCACATTTCGAGGCTCACGAACAAACTTGGGATAATTTCGATCATAGTCCTGTCATGCCTCACTATCGGTCGGATGCCTCATGATCCTATTATCCATGCGCTTATCACTATGACATCTCATGTCAGTAACTATCTTCCTCGACATGTACAATCTTCACAACCTCGGTTTCAAAGGTAAGTAACGCAGCACCTTATAAGGGATTTTTTTTACCATTCCCATCATTAAGTCTGTACCTAGACTCCCCACATACCAAAAATTGTTCTAGAATAGCATTATCTTTCCAAAAAAGTGCACAATCATGTTTGCATGCATGGATGGTCTCATTTCCTAATCCTAAGTCATATAAGAATTTTTTGGCTTTGTAGATTGACTTTGGAACCACATTCCCTTTCGGTAAAAGTTTTGACAATACTCCCATTAGCATATCGAATGACTTGTTGGTCCACTTGCTACGTACCTTGAAATGATACATTGTAATCACAAATTTCAGCAAATTATACTTCTTGCAGCCTGGGTACACCTCACATTGTGCAGCCACAAATAGTTTTTCAATTTTTTGCACCTCCTCCTTTTGTGCACCATCAGTCGCTTCACCTATATCTGATCCCCCCCCCCCCCCCCCAAATCATGATCCATGTAATCTCCCTACAATAGTCTTCCATTCATTCGGGAAGCTCATCCTTATCCTCCTCTTCATTGTCTATAATTTCATTCTCACTCTCATCATTTGATATATGGGTTTGGCACTCCAGAATAAATTTCCCATGGTACACGCAATTCTTGTAAGATTCCATTATCCCGTGTCGAATTAAATGATTGTTTACCACTTCACCACTATGCCAATATCGATTCATACATTCATTAGACAGACACCGTATAGTACCATTATTGTTCGTTTTGGCCATTACGAATTCAACAAAAGCTCTCGCACCATCACAATATTTCTTACCTAATCTTTTCCTAAGTGTCATCTAACTCTTGTCCATCATATATGTTGTACCAATAATTAATAAATTATTTAAATGTGATTAATTATTTTACTACATTATTATTTGGACTAAAACACATAAAATGCCATTTAAAATAGGATCAGTTACCAAAAAGTCCTTTAAACATTTTTTAATGCACATTTAGTCCAAACCTTTTTACTTTGTTTCAAAAAGTCCCTCAAACACCCATTTAACTAATATTCTCTTATTTTTAAAGGTCCGCGCTAGTAGCACACATTGAGTGTTTTTATGTGTCGAGGGAGTTTTTGGAACAAAATAAAAAGACTTGGACTAAACGTGTATTAAAAAATGTTTGAGGGACTATTTGATATATACCCCTTTCAAATTATATTCAATAATGTGATGCTATATCCCGAAAATGATGATTAAAGAGCGGATTACAAGATACCATTTAAATAGAAGATTACACTTATTCCAAATAGCATATTCAAACAAACTAATTTCAAATAACATATTTACACAAACTAAACCTACATATTGTTTCGAAATGTCAAGAGTTGTCATTAATTATTGTAATGCTAATGAGAACAAGTATGTCTTGATTTGTTTTTTTAAAATAAATCTTACCTAAAATTATACTGTGTATACTATGTCAACCTAATGTTACCCAAGGTTTTACTAAACAAACCAACGCTCAAAGGTTATGATAACATTACACACTCAATTTTAAATGAACAATCAATTATTTTAATCTCAGATTAAGCAGATAAAATCTCAAATTATTTTAATGTAAGCCCCTAATAAAAATCTTAAGATTGACATATTAAAACAAACTAATCCCAAATAATATATTTACACAAACTAACCCTACATATTGTTCTTAAATGTCAAGAGTTGTAATTAATTATTGTAATGCTAATGAGAACAAGTATGTGTTGATTTTTCTTAAAAATAAAGCTTACCTAAGGTTATACTTATGTCGTGTATACTATGTCAAACTGAGGTTACTTAAGGTTGTACTAAACAATACAAGGCCCAAAGGTTGTGATAACATTACACACTCAATTTTTAACGAATAACCCAATTTTCAACGGACTCACTAATTTAGAATAATTAAACAGTTTCGATAAAAAAATATACAGTTTATTTTACGATTTTAATTGAAACAAATAGAAAAAAATTTGCAACCAAAGAAAAAAAAAATGGGGGTTACCATCATCAAACTAATAAAAAAAAATAAGTTCAGCATAACAATCGGATCAACTACAAAATCCCCAAAATACATTGATTCGGGAGTTTTTTTTGGCACGGTGGAATTAAAATCTTTATGAAGATTCTTGTGGAACTCAAATCTTCTAATTTCGTTTTGTTTGTTCTATAAATGTTAACCAAAGCTAAAATCAAATAAACACAAGCATTACTTTTTTTTAAATCATATCAGAACTAGGTCACTTGAGTAAATTAGCATTACCTGATTGAAATCTGATCGGATTAGATGGTCAGGCGGGTAAGGAGTTTGGGTTAATTTCGACGGGGGTTGAGCCGCGGGTTTTAGTTGGTGGTCGTCACAGGTGAGGAGATCGTCAGAGTGTTTTATGGGTTTAGAGGAAATTGGGTGAGGAGATCGCTGGAGTTTCAGGCCATGGGTTCGCTGGAGTGGAGAGAAAAGATTCTGGTGCTTGAGGTTCTGGAGAGAAGAGATCACGACATGGTTTCGTTGGCTAGTTTCGGTGCTTGAGGTGAAGAGAAGAGATCGGGGGAGAGAGAAGAGATCGGGGGATAGGAGAGAGAAAAGATTTTGGGCTTTTTTTTAGGGTTTTTTAAAAGCGGGAGTTTGAGGAGGTTTTTTAGGGGGGGAAATACAATTTTGGCTGAAAAAAAAGTGGGAGATAAATTTTTAGTTTTTTTTTTAAATTAAGTTAAAATACATATCGCGACATGCATATTATGAAGGTGAAAGTGTATAAAATTTTGCGACATGATACTCAAGTCGCAAAACGCGAGTGATATTTTCGCGACATACAGCACATGTCGCCGAAAGTTGGGGACCAAATCCGCGGCATCAATCGGATATCGCGGAATGTAAATGACATTTGGGGGGAAATGTTAGTAGCGAGCCCACAAAAATAACAACTTTTCTCTGCACAAAAACTATATATGTCGCCAAAAGTATTCCTTTTGGCAACACGAAAATAGTGATGTCGTCGAAAGATTTCACGAATTCTGTTTTTTCTTATAGTGTGACAGATTTTTAGAAATTATGGTTAAGTTGATCTCCAACATTTAATTTCCTCTTAATGATGTGTTAGATTTACAAAGATGGAGTATCTATAAATAAGCAACGTGGGTTTTCATATTTGTTCCACCTCATATAGAATAGCGGTTTTAGGATTTCTACATGTAGAAATGTTATTGAAATTTCCATGTGACTCATTATCCACGTCAGATTCATCCTTGTATAGAAAGCCTCATTAGAGTTGTATTTTACCTTTTCCTATTTCTTGGCAAGAAAAATCGACACATAGAAACAAAGATTGGAGATGGACTAAGAATTCTCATGAGAACAGCAACTGATAACATTTTTAATGAGAATAGCAACTGGACTGCATTTATAATAGGATTTCATATTTGAATTTCTTAATTGCTATCGACTGCCCGGTCTTCCTTAATTGTAGGAGACACATGTGATAATAGTTCACGTGGGATATTATATTCTATCATTTTATTAGGTAGAATGTACGATTCAATGTCTTTCCGTGTCGCGTCCACCCAACCAACACCTAAAAATTGGAATACGTGTTATATAATATTTAATATAGCGTGAAAATTTACATTATTCATGTTATGTCGTGTATTGTTTAAAACGAGTTGTATAGCCTTTTCTTTTTTATAACACGTATAGAACTCAATTTAAATACTACATGACATAGCACGAATAGAGTAAATTGTTACACCATATTATATACTATATGACACACATTCCTATTTTTGGGTGTTGTTTGGGAGGAGACGACACGGTACGACAAGAAATTGTATTTTCTACCTAATAAGAGCACATATTTATAAAAAAATAAAAACTATGTTATATATATATATATATATAACAATTTTTTAAAAAGAAAAGTGAAAAATATTGTTTTTTATAAAAAATGATTTATTTTTATATTTTTATGAAGGCAGTCTTCTTTAAAAAATATTGTTTTGATTAATTTAATTGGTTTCTAGCTACGCAACAAATTTTTTGAAATGTTCACTTAGGAAGTGCATATTTTTCACTAACTAATCAATGGTTGGCTTTGTGAGAGTTGCAATGGGTGAAATTTGTAGTTTTTTTCATCATTGTTAACAGTGGCCATTTGAGGCTCGTTAACAGCCCATAATGGTCTCTTCCCAAAGATTGATTATCTATTGAATTTGTATGCACTGATTGGCACACATCCCTTTTAAATGTCGTTTACTGATTGATTCTTTTAGAGGGGAATTTTTTTTGATGTGTTCAATGACATAACACTTGATGTCTTCCAATCAAAATAGCTTCTTCTCTCACTTCATTTAATATGGAACAAAACAGTTTACACCATTTATCTCTACTACCTAAAAAGAGGGAGCTTCCTCTTCAATGGTTAGAAGACTAAACTACCCTCATTAAATTTAAAATTTCTATTATACCCTTAATAATAGTCAACATATCTGTCCCCAATTCATTGGCTCCTACGAAATAACCCGGTTCATTTCATCACATCTTTCTCATATTCATTCACACATACCAAGCATCCAAATACATTCATGTATCAACCCTAGAAATCCAAATTCAATTGCCTCAAATTTCATTCTCCAATTCACTCACATGCATGCATCCTATCTCTCTCCTATTCATTCACGCATATCAACCATCAAAATACATTCATATTCCAACCCTAGAAATTCATCTTTACAAATGGAAGCTCAAACAACTATTTAATTGAAAGTCCATCATTTCTTTGCTTTTCTTTGCTTCGTTGCTATCATTTCTTCTGCCAAAATTAATGTTAATACTCATAATTCCATCTATAATTTTTTATTATATCAGCAAAGCATGCATTTGTTAATTTGAAGATGAAGACAATTATATAAATTATATATATATATATATATATATATATATATATATATATATATATATATATATATATATATATCATTGAAGAATTTTGTCTCTCATTTGTGATCAGAGTTTGTATTTCCCATTTTCATTTTTTCATGTATTTAAATACGTAAATTCAATTGCCTCAAATTTCATTCTCCAATTCACTCACATTCATGCATCCTATCTCTCTCTTATTCATTCACGCATATTAACCATAAAAATACATTCATCTTCCAACCCTAAAAATTCATCTTTACAAATGGAAGCTCAAACAACTATTTAATTGAAAGTCCATCGTTTCTTTGCTTTTCTTTGCTTCGTTGCTATCATTTCTTCTGCCAAAATTAAGGTTAATACTCATAATTCCGTCTATAATTTTTTATTATATCATCAAAGCATGCATTTGTTAATTTGAAGATGAAGACAATTATATAAATTTTATAATTATATATATCTCATTGAAGAATTTTGTCTCTCATTTGTGATCAGAGTTTGTATTTCCCATTTTCATTTTTTCATGTTTTTAGATATGTGTACTTATTACATATTCTAAATTAAATGTTAATTTTAAAACAATTATATACATTCACATATGCCTACTGTTTTAAATGTTAATAATTTGAAAATTATGCATACTGATATAAACTTTTTCAATACTAAAATTGTGCTTATTTTTTGTGATTTTCTTCTACTTACGAAAATTTTACTCATGATAAATTTTTTTTATTACTTTCGTAAGGTGGAAGTTCACTACTACAATAGTTGATGGCACTAAGACAAGTACTTAATTTATGGTTTATTGTCATTCTTATATAATTTCTAATTACGAAAATTTCACTCATGGTAATAATTTTTTTTTTATTATTTTCCCAAGGTGGAAGTTCAATATTTTGGTACTACAGATAAGACAAGTACTTATATTTATGGTATATTGTCATTCTTATATAATTTCTAATTACGGAAATTTCACTCATGATATCAAAAAAAATTTTTTGTAAGGTGGAAGTTCACTATTACATACATTAGTTGATGGCACTAAGACAACTATTTAGTTTTTGAGTTTATTGTCATTCTTACATAATACGATGTTTTTACTCTTTACAAGTATGTTAACAGTAGTAGGAATATAATTTGATAGTTCGTAACAAATTGTTATCATTTCACTTTTTCGTAAGTAATTGTTAATTGAAATCTTGTAGGATATTGTCAACATTAGAATAGGCTTTCACCTCCTTGTCTTAAGCCAAATAATTGAGATAGTTTTTCTTATATAGGATTCGATAAAACTATGTGTCATTGACTAGATGATAGTAGACAAAATCCATCATAGGTCATAAACAACTATTGCAATGTAAATGTGACGAATCACATTCATTAGAATTTTGTACTTTATCCGAAAAGTATAATGAGGTGAGCACTGCCTACGACCGCAAGGCATAGGTCTTAATGAAGGAGCCTCTCCCGATTTGAGGTGAATCGCAACATATGAAGCTTTGTTAGACGTGGGTCTGGGCATACCTTGGACAAATTCAATACTGCACCAGTTTTCCCCTGGTTTGAGATCTCTCTGTAATCTTATATACTCCACATTTTTATTTATTGTATGGACAAATGAAGAAAAAAATAAAAGCTTGATCTTCTTAACCTTAGTTTTAAAAAATCCTTAAATGAAGAAATAAATCCCAACCAAAATTTCGTGAAGTCTAGCTTGATTAGTATGAATTCAATTTACAATTTCTGGTTGCAATTAATAATAACTGTACTAAATTAACTTATGAACTATGTTATTATAGTTTTATATAAATAAATGAAACCTGTAGTTTCCCATTGGTCATATTTGTACTTATTGTGTTGGAATACTCAACTGGTTTATGAGTATTCAAAGTTGGGTTTATAGGGTCAATGTGGACTGCTTCATTCCCATTGGGGTTTTTTTTTGCTGTATTCGATCAGATTTCGATTCTATAACATTAGCCTCCAATTGTTTGAGGATGACAATGCTCAATATAGGCAAACAATTTCCTTCTTCTATTAAAATGGGGATAACATCCACTGAATTTGGATATGTAGTGGCTCTATTATGTCAATCAGTAGCTGTAGATGTTACTGCTTGGTTCATGGATGTTACTGCTACATTTATTAACAAAAATTCTCCAACTATCATATAACATACATTTGGGACTACGTTCACTGCCCATGCCTTTATTCTTTTACATTTGTATCCTCTCTTAAACTAATATTTAGAACTTGAAACAAATAAATAAATATACTTTGAATAGTAGGGTATGCTAATAGTAGTAAACAAGAAAACAAAACATTTAAGAATATTGAAGAAATATAAGTTGTCCTCTAGAGTTCCCTTGACCACTTAATTGGGGACTCAATTTCATTATTAAAATTTGGTGAAATAGTCTCTGCTGAAGTGTTTGGGGGGAACTCCCAAGCACATCTGATAAATATACATACTGCTAAGCATGATGAGATTATTGGTAGCGATCTGCCTAATCAATCTGCCTACTGATAGAGTTGACTTTTCAGTGTATAATTCGTCGTTGCTTGAAAAACTCCTTTAATCAAAATCCTCAAATACCTACAAAATAATACAATCTCAAGTGTAGAGGTAAGTAAGGGTATCAATCCACTTCCAAGAGGGTAAGCTAGAGACAAATTCAATTGTAATTCAATTTTTATTTTCTTTTTTCGCTTTTTCACTTTTTTAATTTTTTTAGCTTTTTCAATATTAAAACAATAGGGTGAGGTGATGATTTAAACTAAACTAAACTAAAATGTGAGATGAAAATAACTAACTAGAAAGTGACTAAAATGGAAAATAAAGTCTAACACTAAAATAAGAGATAAAGTGAGGTAAATAATTGTGAGAACAATCAAGGAATGGGATTACACCATAAATTTTAGTTATTCTAACTAATTAATTTAATTAATTGAATTTTCCCAAATTTATATCAAAATTACAAATCAACTCTCGTTGCAAATGTAATTTTAATAGTAACCTTTTAGAAAATTAAGTTTAACACCCCACAACTCTTGAAAATAGATTAGCACTCCTTTTAATTAATCACCCGCTAGGATCGATTAATTAAAATTTACGTCAATCTTAGAAAATAAATTTAGAGTTGAAATTCAAGTTATAATACCCCACTTAAGAAACCCATATCTCTAGTTCGAATCTAAACTGGGTATTATAACTAGAATTTTGATTTTTTTCTCGAAAATTATTTACCCTCTCTTGAGGCGTAAATCTAAGGGTGAGGGATCAAAATTAACATTCAAAGGGAAATTTCAAGTAATCAAACTAATTAAACTAAAATAACATCAAATAAGGGTTTCCCCCCAGCCCTTGACAGGGGATTTAGCCTAACATGATATGAAATATGACAAATTAATAATCAAAGGCATAAAATAAATGAGATGAGAAAAGAACAATCAAACCCCAATCTCTTGATGCTTAATTGATCTTCAATCCATGAGTTGAAATTTATAATCCATCAACTTGAACAATATTATATAAAAATTTCACTCAAATTAATCCTCACAACAATTTATTTTCTCCTCACTATCTAAAAAAAAATTCTAATCTAAAAACCTACACTAAAATATTATTTCTCTCTTAACCCTAAATGGGTTTTCTAGAACTAAAAACTTTCCATTTGTGACACCCCGTCTAATTAAATACCGGGTAGCTACTCCTCTATTAAATTAATACAGAATATCAAGTTAGTTCAGTCTTAGCATCACAGTCGAAAAACTTTTAATTAATTACTAGCCACCTAATATTTAAAAAGAGAGATGTCAAATTTTATTAATTAAGCCAACAATTAAACAAGAATTTTTTTAATAAACCAACAATCACATAACCAATCTCATATACATGCTTATCGAGATGAAATCAAATAAGTCTGGAGTAAACACTCTGATAATAAAGATGCCAGGGTAAATAATGTCCCTAATACAAGAGTCTGAATAATAATGAACCCAAAAACTGAAATAATGAAAGTTTACAACTACAACCTCTAAGTAAGAATGGGCAATATTCCCTAACTGATACAATTGACTCTGAAGGAATCAAGAATAAAATGAGCGCGTCTACTACCAAGATCCTGTAACTTCCACAACATCTACAGCACGTCATCAGAATGGAACTCCTATGCTTGGCGTCCCTGTGGCTGGGCACCTAAAAGGTTTTTAGAATACAAAAGTAAATTTGGAGGAAAACGGGTCAGAGCCCGATGTGAAAACAGTTTAAAAGTTCAGCAAGTGATTTAAATCACAATTAAACATCACATATTATAAACACGTTAGTTGCGTACTCTCACATGAGTTTCTTACATCTCAACTACTGTGCACGCCTAACGTATGCCTTTAACCCATCATAGTTATGCCACTATCTAACTAGTTTATACCACTCATGTCTTCGCATTGTAACATAGAGTATCTACACGTAACCCCCAAATTAGCCATATTTATAACCCATGTTCACATTCATTAAATTACTTATCTTAAGATTTAATTAAATTCTCATTCTTAACCAATTCAAAATATCTTAGTTATTCACATCTACTAAGCAACACAACTGAGAAATCTCAAGTACATGAATACACATTCGTAATAATATCTAATACAAAATTAAGGCACCCCACAAGGATAGAACCTACGATGCCCTCATACTCTGCTATCAAATCCCGGTACATCACGTACGTGAGGATCATAAGTTCCGAATCACTCTGGAACCGTCTAAATACAAATCACACATATTGGGGCCGAACATAGTTCACATACCCATGGGTCATGCACATACCTATGCTCCCAAGGTCAGCAGACTTATCCATTTAGCAATAAGCCCTTCCAAGACCTATGTTCTAAGGTATAGATCTAAGGTCCCCCCGAAGGTCGCATCGAGACTAGACTATCCTCTTGTGAACGACTCCCGTGATAGCAAGTATGGTAGGTATGTTATACACACAAGAAATCCACACACTAGGCCTTCACACAACCTAAGTAATCATATATATTAATATATATGTTCACACATTCCTTCTAATTACTCTCATACGTAGCAAGTTTACCACGAACATTACACTTAATATACTTCCATTTGATAACTCTCCCGTCGTATAAATTTGAGTACTTAAACCTATCTCAAAAGGTTACTAGATTTCTTATTAATTTCAGATGTTATCTCAGCACTTAAAGTCCCTCCGTTACTGCCCTAAACCTCACATCATCCTCAATTCTCAATATAGTTCCAATTCGAACATTTTCTAACCGTACCTCACTCGGTAGACCCTCGTAGGTAATATCAATCAATTCCATAAGTTATAGCATTCTCCGATAATAACTAAGGCCCTACTGACTTTAATTAAGTCCCAAAATATCATATTAATCTCCCTAATAACCAACATCACCTTTGGAATAATCATTAAACCTTAAAGAGAAATAATTGCCAAAAATCAGCATGGCTCGATCGATCGAAGAAAAGTGGTCGATTGATCGATGGTTCGATCGATCGATCAAACAGGTATCAGCCCATAAATTTTTAACAGTTACGGGTTTGCATCTTTTTACACTTCTTAATCATCATCCCACCATCCAAAACTCATAATTAAGTATAATAATTATCCTACTAACATAGTTACATCATTCCCCACGTTTTAGATTCATCAAATCAACCTATAAAATCAATTACTTTGATCAATTTACCCAATTTTCACATAAAAACCTAGTTTTCCTATTTCTTCAAGAACATCCCATAATCCAATCAAATTCCTAATTTCTTTACCCATAAAACTTAATTTCGTAGTTGGTATCATCTCCAACATAAACCTACATGCAAGTCCTACCCAGATTACGATTTTAAACCATTCAAATCCATTCAATTTTCATTATTTATGAGAAATCTTCAATTCTATAAAAACATGTAAAATATATGCTTTGAATCTTTGCAAGATAAATCACTTGCCTATAAATCTGATGTTCTGATCCGTTGTTGTTGTTCAAGGGCTGGTCCTCTCTTCTTTCAAGTCACAATTCCGTCAAAATTGGTGGTGGTGGGTGGTGGTTTTGGTTTGGGGACTTTTTGTAACCTCTCCTCTAACTCACGTAACTCCCCTCTTTGTTTTTGGATGATAATGGCCCTAATAACCTAACCAAAAATAAATAAATCAACACTAAAAATCGTGGGTCCTAATTCCTTAATTTTTAAAATTACCAAAATACCCTTCCGGGTTGACAGTTTGGCCTAAAAATATCCCGGGACCCAAACTAAACCCCCGGCTAGTGTTTCCTGACTATCTTGACTCTTCCGGACACGTTGGCGCATGCAAAAAGCTCATACGGATGACATAAAAATAAAATACTTTTAAATCCATTAAATTGGGTCTTGACATTACTGACACGCTCGTCCCAAGTAAATTACCGAAACTGCTGTATTTTTAATTCACGATAATTTTAATAAATTCAATGATCACATATTATCATAGTCACTCAGTAATGTTCAACAACATAATAATAACCAAATACTAACTCTTGTCTTGCTGGCATTTAAATCCGAATTAATTTTTTTCAATTAATAAATCCCAAATTAATTTAACAAATCCCAAATTAATTTAATAAATTCCATAATTAAAAGCAATTCCATTTAATTAACCTCAAAATTAAAAGTCATAAAAATACGGGGTATTACACCATTCAAATGGGGTTTTCATCTTCATTTATAGTAGGCGCATGGAGCATGGGGGTATTTTTGAGAATTGGCTTGAGTGTGCATGGGAATGGTGAGGTGTGAGGATATGTTTGAGGGTATTTTTGGACTTAATAGAAGGTGCATGTGGATGGTGAGGTTATGAGAGAGTGGGGATAAGTTGGGGGCATAATGGGAAGTGGGGTAAAAGAGGTTTAAAAAGGGATAAGTGACATGTGGGTTATTAGATTTATTTGGTCTTGTCTTTTGACTTTAGCAGGTGGACAAAATCGTGTAAGCTTAGGAGCTCACATGGGGATGATGGAACTCGGGTTAAAGGATTCGGGTAGGGGAGGCTCGGGTTGGAGAAGTAGAGGTCTAAGTAAGAAGGTCGGATCGCGGGTCGCGAGGTGGGTCAGTAATGCCACGAAGAGAGAGAGAGGCCGGATTGGGTTCTGGTATGCGTTGGCAAGGGTAGGGGCTGGAATCGGGTTGAGGAGTGTTGTTGGGTTGCCGCCGAGGAAGTTGAAGAACGGCGGGGTTATGGAGTACCGATGGTGGTTGGAGTGAGGCTTGGATGTGGTTTAACAGATCGCCGGAGTTGGCTTCGGTAGGAGGGTGGTTAGGAGGGAGAAGGGTATGGTCTGTAGGTAGAAAGAGCGAGAGTGTGTGGGTTAGGAGTTTAATGGTGGGAGGAGAATGGAGGTGATCGATGGTGAAAGAGAAGAGAGAGAAGGTGAGAGGTTGAAGATGAGTGTGGGTGGGTTGGTGTGTGATGAGGGTGTAGGGGAGTGAGGTATGGGTGAGGGTGTATTGTTTAGGTGTAGGGTAGTGTATGGGAGAAGGGTGTGTGTGAGTTTCTGTGTGTTTAATTTAGACCCTAATAAAACAATAAAGACTCAACTAAACTTAATAAAACTAAAATTAAAAGAAATAAAATCTAACTAAAAATAAAACAAACTAAAAACAATAAAAAAAAAATATTAAAAAAAAAATCCCAAGCTTATATAAAAACAAAAGAAATAAAAACATAAAATATAAATGAAAATTAAAGTCCTAAAAAAATATAAAATCTAAAAATAAACTCCTAAAAACTAATCCTAATAAAACTACAAACTAATAAAAATCAAAATAAAATAAAATTATAAAAAGAAAATATAAAAATAGAGAATAAAATCTAAAAATCCTAAATAAATAAAAAATAAATCCTAAAAATAAAAATGACTCAAACTAAAAATATAAAAAATATTAAAAGACACAAACTAAACACACACCGGGTTTAGGGGTAGGTTTAGGCTAGGTTAGGGCTCGGGTTAGGGTACGAGGTTGGTAATTAGCTCCATTTTAATGCAAATTGTCTTGAAATATAGCTTTTGACATCGCAACTGCAATTAAGCCTGCACAATGAATATTTAAGCGCATAAGACCCATATTCCCGGGAATTAGCAACTAAAGTACGTCTATTCGGGGTATAAAATGTACAGTTTTGGGTGCTTATCACACCACCCCCAAACAAATCGTTGCTAGTCCTCGAGCAATAAGATAGAGAGAAAGAGACAGATCAGTAACCAAAAGTGTACCACTTTCGCGGGCACTTGCGATTGCACTTAGCATGTGCAACAAGCCTTTAAACCTATAGGTTACCCTACAGGACGAGTTATGTCTCGTGAGGGTTTGTAGGAAATATACCCACAAAATTCTTATTTGCAAAAATTTATTGAAAGGCAGTCAATCTCTTATTAGACGTAGAATAATCGCACACTCCATCATAAGAGAATAATTTCAGAAATACAAGCTAGAAGCGTAAAAAGTTTAGCTAAGTAAATACTCAAGGGACATCCTTCCTAGAACTCAACGTGTGTAGTGTGAATCAGTCAAAACGGGTCGAGTATTACAAGAGTAATTCCTAGATTGCCTTGTCGGAATCAACGCTTCAACTTCAAATCTCACTAGATATAACTCTCTCAAACGAACTCTCGAGATATGGGTAAGTGTATCGCTCTTGTGTGTGAAGAGGTGAGTAAATGTAAGCAAGTTCAAACGTCTCACACACACATAAGAAAGAACGAACAATTAGAAAGAAAAATGATCTCATGAAAGAATGCTAACCACTATAGTGAGAACGTCGAGTTATTCACCACATTGACTTTCATTTGCCCGAACACCTAGGGGAACATGAATGATAATGGGTGAGGGGAAAATGAAATGGGAAAGATGGTATAAGGTAGGATGGAATAGAATGGTGATGGATGAGTGATGAATATGCGATGTGAAATGGATGAAAAATGGATGCGATAAGATTGAGAAGAGTGTATTATACATGAAGAACAAATGTCTTTATTACAACAAAATAAACTACAAACTCTTTTTTTTTCTTTTCTCTATTTTTTTTTTCTTTTCTTGTTTTTTCTCTTCTTTTTCTATTTTTTTTTCTATTTTTGCTATTTTTATGTTTTTCTTTTTTTCTTTTTTTTTTCTTTTTTGTTTTTCTCTTTCTTTTCAAACCAACACTGAAGACATTTAACATTTGGAATCAACACTCTTTTATTTGAAAATGAAATATAAAATGAGTGGGGAATGATGGTGAGGGGAATATATGGGAATATGGAAGAACATGAAAATGTAATGGGTGAAGTGAGTGGGTAGTGTATGGGTGAAAATCTAGTGATCGGGACAAATTTCACGACACGTGTTTCTTACAACTCGAAAGTGATGTCATTCTCAGTGATTAAAGAAAAATTTAATGAAGAATAATGAGATCATACAACAATTAAATGCGGACCCAAAAGAAGTTGAATCAACTTGTGACTCAGAGATTGCGTAAAACTCTCTAAAAGGGTGAAAGGCACAAATCTCACAAGTTAAAGTCTCTACTAGTGATCCTTAAGGTTTTGTTTATAATTGTAGTACTCCTCAACTCTAAATCGTATTGACATGATAAGTGCACAACTTTTGTTGAGTCTAGAAATTCATGGTGCAAAATGCCTTGCTACGTATTACATAAGCTATTTAGAAAAAATATTCTCTAGCTTGATTCCTAGACTTTTGAAAGATGGATGATTGAAAATTCACATCAATGAGTGAGATGAAAGAAACTGAACAAAATTTTAAAAATCAAGTTTAAAAATCAAAATTTTTCAAAAGAGCCAAACAAAAAGGAACATTGTCCTCGATGTTAGATAAAATGATTTTTAAAATTGAGAGCATAAGGTAGGAAAGAGATTACCAGAATGAACCGCTAATGAAGTGGGCAGATATAGCCAAGAATAAACCTGAATAAGAAGTGATAAGAGAGAAAAAAATGTGTACAAGTCTATAAGCATGATAAAGCATAGGGTGATGTGAAACACCACCCCCAAACAGGATAAGACTCATACAAAAAATGTGAGATGCCTCCTGATAGCGCTAAGTTTAACGTTTTCAGTCAGACCGAAGGGATCTCACCCTAAGGATAGGAACTATGATGGCGCGGGGTGGAAGAAAAATTGGGTGATGAGAATCACCCCCAAACAAGACTGAAGCGTCAGTCTTATTGGATCAGGACTAAAGAGGGTCAATGCACTTGTATAACAAAGTGCATCACATGATGTAAAGCAACGGTGGACCATGGGTGGGTGGGGATCAGGGTAATGGAGAAAAAGGTATGGGTGATGAAGCATCGATCACTGGCCTTATTGAGCCTAAAGGTGAGGGAAACTAGGGCCCTATAAGCATGGTGCTCAAGTTGGTGAGGAAGGCAATATGGTGGGGAAAGTGGAATGGGGTGGGACGCATAGAAAGGACACGATCGTTCTATAAATGGGCGATGATAGTGGTCGCGCTGTGACACACGAGGGAACTGTTGAGAAAAATCAACACCACAAGAGAGTGGCGGGTATAGAGTAACAGAATTGTCGACTTGGGGCCCGGACCATGGGATGGTCTCAACTTCGAGATTCTCGAGGTGGTAGGGTTGGTCACACTCAAAATTCGTGTCACAAGAGGACACATCATCGTCACACTCGGGTGCAATGATGGGTGGATCCATGGGAATGTCCGACTCTCTCGCACACTCTAATTCATTTCATCGTTGTTCAAGCCCTTGGAGAGCTTGAGTTTGTATTTGAGTGGCTTGCTCTTGATCGATTATGAATTTTTGCAAGAGGCTTTCGAGAGAGGATGTGGAAGGTGGTGGTGAAGTGATGGGTGGCGACGGTGGTTGAGGTGGACACAACTCGCTACTATCATGAGTGTATGGAGAATACTCAAAGGAAGTGTGTGGGGTGGGGCAAAGTTCATCATACACGAAAGGATCGCTTTCGTGATGGACAAAGGGCTGATAATCGTGGGGTGCATAGTGAGGGAACTGATCGTGAACGGGTGCAAAAGGTTGCCATGACGACTGTGGGAACGTGTGAGGTTACACAACATCGGGTTTGGATTCATATTGTGTGGAAGGGTGATCAGGCCTCCACGAATAACTAGGGTACTCACACAACTCGGGATTAGGTATATCGGGATAATGGGCCGAGGTGGGTTCCGAAACAGTGTCATATGGATACACATGTTCTAGGGTGGGTTCAGAGGGATATGTAATGTAAGGGCACTCATGGGACATGTGATCGGCATAATAACAGTGGGTGCACAACAAAGGATGAGACACATCGACACTTGACACCGAGGGTGATGGAAAGTGAGGTGCGTGCATGGACTAGTCAAGAGTATCGACGGTACTCGTGAGAGAAGTGAAACCGCTAAAATATCATAAAGAGATGGTTCAGGATCACTCTCACACGTGTTGTGTGTCAATGGAAAATGACCAAAGTAGTCCCGTAAGGGACGTTCTTCGGCCATGTGGAGAGAAATCTTTTTTTAGAGTTTTTAAATTTTTCAAAAGGAAAGAAAATGTTTTTGGATTTTTTTATAAAAATAATCGAAAGAAAATATTTTTGGATTTTTTTTGGAAGAAAAGGTGGGGAAAAAATATGGACTCTTTGAATTTGACGAACTCACTAAAACTAACTACTGAAAATGGAATTGGACACACACACAAGTCAAGAAAATTTTCTAACTAGCACATAGCCAATTTTTATCTTTAGATTTAGTGAGAGGAGTAGTCAAATTTTAATTAAGTCCGTGGGCGATAAAAAATCACAGAAATCTGAGTGATCGCCTTTGCAAAAATATTCTCCTAGTGGGCTACCTAGTTGATTAATTTTAAATTTAGTGATGGATAGGGTAGCACACAATTGGTAAGCGAGTGAGTCGGGTGATGAAATCCCTTCTCGTGAGTGACCGGGTGTAGGTCTTAGTAATTTAATTCATCACACCATTAAAAAATAAGTCGAGAATAAAATCACACAAGATCACACAAGAGCACACAAAATTGACTCGCTAACAAGGGAGGCGCGAGTGTTTAAAAATGTACCTCCCACGGTTTTTATGCCATGGGGTGCCAAAAAATTTGAGTCGACCGGGGGGGATCACACCAATCTCAGTCGTCCCCGGGAGTCCTACCGACCCAAGATAGAGAGGGTTCTAAATCCTCGCCTTTGGACGCCCAATCTCTACCTTGTTCGGTTTCCCTATCACGCTTTTTCATGCACCGCAATACAAGCAATGATAAAAATCCTAAATACAAGCCTTCTAAAATAAAAAAAATGGTACTAAAATTCAACAAAACATAGGAAATAAATTAACTACAAAATTGAATCCGCTCCCACCTTCACGATCCCAAGAACGGCAACGGTGCCATTTGATAGAGTTGACTTTTCGGTGTATAATTCGTCCTTGCTTGAAAAACTCCTCTAATCAAAATCCTCAAATACCTACAAAATAATACAATCTCAAGTGTAGATGTAAGTAAGGGCATCAATCCACTTCCAAGGGGGTAAGTTAGAGACAAATTCAATTGTAATTCAATTTTTATTTTCTTTTTGTGCTTTTCCACTATTTTAATTTTTGTAGCTTTTTCAATATTAAAACAATAGGGTGAGGTGATGATTTAAACTAAACTAAACTAAAATGTGAGATGAAAATAACTAATTAGAAAGTGACTAAAATGGAAAATAAAGGCTAACACTAAAATAAGAGATTAAGTGAGGTAAATAATTGTGAGAACAATCAAGGAATGGTATTACATCACAAATTTTAGCTATTCTAACTAATTAATTTAATTAATTGAATTTTTCCAAATTAATATCAAAATTACAAATCAACTCTGGTTGCAAATGTAATTTTAATAGTAACCTTTTAGAAAATTAAGTTTAACACCCCACAACTCTAGAAAATAGATCAACACTGCTTTTAATTAATCACCCGCTAGGATCGATTAATTAAAATTTATGTCAATCGTAGAAAATAAATTTAGAGTTGAAATTCAAGTTATAATACTCCACTTAAGAAACCCATATCTCTAGTTCGAATCTAAAATGGATATTTTAATTAGAATTTTGATTTTCTCTCGAAAATCATTTACCCTCTCTCGATGCGTAAATCTAAGGGTGAGGAATCAAAATTAACATTCAAAGGGAAATTTCAAGTAATTAAACTAAAATAATATCAAATAAGGGTTTCCCCCCACCCCTTGAAAGGGGATTTAGCCTAACACGATATGAAATATGACAAATTAATAATCAAAGGCATAAAATAAATGAGATAAGAAAAGAACAATCAAACCTCAATCTCTTGATGCTTAATTGATCTTCAATATATGAGTTAAAATTCATAATCCATCAACTTGAGTGATCCAAACAATATTACATAAAAATTTCACTCAAATTAATCCTCTCAACAATTTATTTTCTCCTCACTATCTAAAAAAAATAAAATAAAACTTAAAATCTAAAAACCTACACTAAGATATTATTTCTCTCTCTAACACCCTAAATGGGTTTTCTAGAACTAAAAACTTTCCATTCAAATGGGGTCTTCATCTTCATTTATAGTAGGCACATGGAGCATGGGGGTATTTTTGGGAATTGGTTTGAGTGTGCATGGGAATGGTGAGGTGTGAAGATATGTTTGAGGGAATTTTTAGACTTAATAGAAGGTGCATGTGGATGGTGAGGTTATGAGAGAGTGGGGATAAGTTGGGGGGGCATAATGGGAAGTGGGGTAAAAGAGGTTTAAAAAGGGATAAGTGACATGTGGGTTATTAGATTCATTTGGTCTTGACTTTTAACTTTAGCAGGTGGACAAAATCGTGTAAGCTTGGGAGCTCACGTGGGGATGATGGAACTCGGGTTGAAGGATTCGGGTAGGGGAGGCTCGGGTTGGAGAAGTGGAGGTCTAAGGAAGAGAGTTGGATCGCGGGTCGCGAGGTGGGTCAGCAGTGCCGCGAAGATAAAGAGAGGCCGGATTGGGTTCGGGTATGGGTTGGCAAGGGTAGGGGCTGGAATCGGGTTGAGGAGTGTTGTTGGGTTGCCGCCGGGGTAGTTGAAGAACGGCGGGGTTAGGGAGTACCGACGGAGGTTGGAGTGAGGCTTAGATGTGGTTTGACAGATCGCCGAAGTTGGCTCCAGTAGGTGGGGGGTTAGAAGGGAGAAGGGTATGGTCTGTAGGTAGAAAGAGAGAGAGTGTGTGGGTTAGGAGTTTAATGGTAGGAGGGGAATGTAGGTGATGGATGGTGAAAAAGAAGAGAGAGAAGGTGAGAGGTTGAAGATGAGTGTGGGTCGGTTGGTGTGTGATGAGGGTGTAGGGGAGTGAGGTGTGGGTGAGGGTGTATTGTTTAGGTGTAGGATAGTGTATGGGAGTAGGGTGTGTGTGAGTTTATGTGTGTGTTTAATTTAGACCCTAATAAAAAAATAAAGACTCAACTAAACTTAATAAAACTAAAATTAAAAAAAAAATCTAACCAAAAATAAAACAAACTAAAAACAATAAAAATAAAAATATTAAAACTAAAAAAATAAAATCCTAAGCTTATATAAAAACAAAATAAACTAAAACTTAAAATCTAAATGAAAATTAAAGTCCTAAAAAAATATAAAATCTAAAAATAAACTCCTAAAAACTAATCCTAATAAAACTACAAACTCATAAAAATCAAAATAAAATAAAATTATAAAAAAAATATAAAAATTGAGAATAAAACCTAAAAATAAAAAATAAATCAAAAATAAATCCTAAAAATAAAAATGACTCAAAATAAAAATATAAAAAATATAAAAAGACACAAAGTAAACACACATAGGGTTTAGGGGTAGGTTTAGGCTAGGTTAGGGCTCAGGTTAGGGTACGAGGTTGGTAATTAGCTCCATTTTAATGCAAATTGTCTTAAAATATAGCGTTTGACACCGCAACCCCAATTAAGCCTGTACAATGAATATTTAAGCGCATAAGACTCATATTGCCGAGAATTAGCAACTAAAGTACGTTTATTCGGGGTATAAAATGTACAGTTTTGGGTGCTTATCACCTACAATAAAGATTTTAGGTCTTATATTTACAGAGTAACTACATTTATTTACTTTAATATGTATAATGAATATTAAATTGTAATTTTAGTTCCACATATTTTGGTTAATGACAGGATATGTACATACAACATAATCATAATTTTATTTATGATCTTTCTTGCAATACACCTTATTCATAAATAAAATAGTCTTTAAATATCACAAATGAACTAAAGTAAACGAAATAATAAAGTGATGAACAATTATATAATCAATATTAGTCACAATATACTTCAAACTATGAGAATCAAATAATTAAATTCCAGTAATCACCACAACCAACTCTTCATAAAATATATTTATAGATAAAACTCCATTTTTGATTTGCAAACATTCTAAAAAGTCTTTCCTCCAACCACTCCTCATTTTCCAACCACTCCCCATTTTTCAGCCTTCTGTACCATGTAAATTCATAGTCTTAAAATTGAAATCAATTAGTTTACATATGTCAATCACCTCTTTAAATTTGCGAACCAGTCAAATCAAATATCTGGAATCAGCCACACGTGCAACGCACGTGGGCACAACTACTATATAAAAAAAGAAAGACATTTTTATAAAATAACATTTTTTTAACAACAGTTTTTATATATAAAAACATTACAAAAATATTTAAATGTTTTTAAAACTGTTTTTTATATATAAAAACATTTAAAAAAATCCTTTTCTATATAAACTAGTAAAAATGTTTTAAATATGTACTATTTTTTTAAAACGTTAAAAACGTGTTTTCTTAAACAATTTTTTTTTATATAAATAGTTTTTTTATATATATATAAACAGTTTTTTATATATAAAAACTATAAAAATATATTTTAAATATTTTTTTAAACTGATTTTTTAAAAAATATGTATTGTTATAAATATGTACTGTTTTTTAAAAATATGTACTGTTTTTAAAGGTGTATTGTTTTTAAACGTTTTTAAATGTGTAATGTTTTTTAAATGTTTCTAAATGTGTACTGTTTTTAAAAATATGTAATGTTTTTAATTGTGTACTGTTATTTAAATGTTTTAAATTTTTTTTTAAATGTGTACTGTTTTTTTTTTATGTTTTAAATATGTACTGTTTTTAAATGAGATTATATATAAAATATGTATTGTTTTTATAAATATGTACTGTTTGACAAAAAAAAAATGTACTGTTTTTAAAAATAGTACATATTTTATGTACACATTTTATATATTTTTACAGTTTATGTAAATTGTTCTTTTAAAAAACAGTAGAAATTTATATATTTAAAAAACATTTATATATAAACGTGAAAACAATTTATATAAAAAAAATATTTTATATTTAAAAAACAGTACACATTTAAACCGTTTATGTTTAAATAACAATTTATGTGTTTTTTAAACCTGTTTTAAACATGTACTGTTTTAAACTGTAAAAATATACTTTAAATGTTTTTTTAAAATGATTTTTTGTAAATAAACTCTTATTTAAACATAAACGTTTTTTTATACATATAAATTTAATAAACAGTTGTATATATAAACTGTTTTTTATATAAAAAAAACGGTACATATTTAAAACATTTAACATGTTTATATATATATAAAAAAGCTCTACATATTTATATGTATAAATACCATTTATGTTTAAATAACAGTTTATTTTTAAAAAACAGTACATATTTAAAACATTTAAAACAGTACATATTTTAAACATATAAACAATAGTACACATTTTAAAAAAATTAAAAACATTTAAAAAACAGTACGCATTTAAAAACAGTACATATTTTTAAAAAATAGTACACATTTAGAAAAATTTAAAAACAATACACATTTAAAAACAGTACATATTTTTAAAAAACATTTTAAAATAGTACATATTTTTAAAAAACAGTACTTATTTAAAATAATACATATTTTTTAAAAAATCAGTTTAAAAAAAACATTTAAAATATATTTTTACAGTTTTTATATATAAAAAAAACTGTTTATATATAAAAAAAACTGTTTAAGAAAACATGTTTTTAACGTTTTAAACAAATAGTACATATTAAAACATTTTTAATAGTTTATATAGAAAAGGATTTTTTTAATGTTTTTATATATAAAAACAGTTTTAAAAATATTTAAATATTTTTGTAATGTTTTTATATATAAAACTGCTATTAAAGAAAAAAATGTTATGTTATAAAAATGTCTTTCTTTTTTTATATATAAATGGTGTAAACTGTTTTGTTGCATTTTAAATGAAGGGAGAGAACACCACTTGAGAAAAAAAGAAATAAACATTAAATGAAGTGAGAGAAGATGCTATTTTGATCCGAAGACATCAAGTATTGACATCGTTGAACACATCAAAAAAATTTCCAGAGGGGTCATGTTGGTTTTCTCCGGTTATCGACAGTTTCTTCTCATTTTTTCTCATATAAATGCTCATTTTTCAATTCAAAATTTCTAAATCTTACTGGCTTCTACGCTTTTAGGTGAATCTTTTATTATGTGATATTTATAACTTGAACTTTGTTTGTTATAGGCTGTTGAGAGTCATGTTCAACTGATTATTGGACTCGAAAGTTAGATATAACTCAGAAATTTGAACTTATTTCTCTTAGGCGTCGTTTGATGCGCCGTATAAGGGGTCCGCATATGACTAAAATATCCTATCCAATGTTTGGTATAGTTTGGGATAGGATATGAGATGGAATAAGTTATCCTAAGTGAGCTCCTTATCCCATAAGGAATAGGATAAAAAAAACTCACCTCTAAGGTGGTATAAAATTATCCGGTGTCAAGCATGTAAATAAAGTTACCAAAGTGCCCTTATTAAGTTAGAGAGTCCAAAACAATTTAGATTCTTAACCCTCATCATGTATACCTACCTACGGATGTTTCTCCACTTTATAAATATAACAGGAGACTTCATCACCTATTCTCCTCACCGATTTCCTTCATCACCTATTTCATCAATCAGGTTTGAACTGGTACGTGTATATATTGTTGTATAGATACATGTTGCTGTATATATATACAGCAGGTATATATATATATATATACCTGCGATACCTGTTACCTGCGATACCTGTTACATTACATATACCTGCGATACCTGTTACCTGCGATACCTGTTACATTACATATACATACCTGCGATACCTGTTACATTACATATACCTGCTATACCTGTTACCTGCGATACCTGTTACATTACATATATATATATATATATATATATATATATATATATATATATATATATATATACCTGCGATACCTGTTACATTACATATATAAACCTGTTATATATACCTGTTACATTACATATATAAACCTGTTACATTACATATATAAACCTGTTATATATACCTGTTACATATAACAGGTATATATAACAGGTTTATATATGTAATGTAACTGGTATCGCAGGTGTATATATATATATATATATGCAAGTATACATATATATATATATACCTGTTATATGCAGGTATATATATATATATGTATATAGTTATGCAGGTAGCAGGTATATATATATATATATATATATATATATATATATATATATATATATATATATATATATATATATATATATATATATATGTATATAGTTATGTAGGTCCTACATATATACATATATACCTACATATATATGTATATACATATATATACTACATAACTATATACATATATACCTACATAACTATATACATATATACCTACTACCTGCATAACTATATACATATATACCTACATAACTGTTATCCTATCCTATCCGGACCCCTTATACGGCGCATCAAACGAGGCGTTATAGAATCTCCAATACTATAATAGGGAAGACACTACATTATTCTTCTCCTCCACGTGTCTCCGTCCTAAATTTATCTAACACACTTGAAATAGTCTCTCTTCGCCCCTTACCATTTACTGGTTCTTATTCTCTCTCTCTTCAGTAAGCGAAACGACTCTCAAGTCATGACTCCTCTGGAAATTGTCGATAACCGGAGGGGTCATGTTATTTGTTTTATGGTTTTTCTTTGCCTCGATGGCTTATGGTTCTGTATGATGTAAAACAACTTTAACCGTTTCTCTTTCAATGTTAACCAAAAAAAAAATTAACTTTTTACTGATTATTCTCACCCATCACGCAACATCTCGTTGGCTCTCTCTTTCATATTCCCTCCGTAAATTTTATACAAGATCCATCAAACACAAGACAAAAACTTCCTCACTTCCTCTCATTCATGAATGCTCAAAATGTATACCTACCTATGACTAAATTGGGAAGTCATTATTCGTCTCCTACAAGAAAGTCACCTCATATGATTATATGTACCTATTATCTAGCAAGTGACTACACGTTCGAGGCAATCTAATTAGGTTGTTCAGAACTCCTTTAAATTATCTAAACATCATCTTTAACTATAAATTACCAAAATAAAAATAATAAAGACATTTGAACTGTATGTTTTCATGTTTTATTTATTGTTGCAGATTCTAGGACACCAAAAAGTGCTCAACTTCCCGTCAAGAATTCATTTTTTTTTGTCTTTGATATATGGATTATTGACAGAATTTTGCTTCATCATTTGAAGATTAACAATATATATATTAGGATTGTATTCGGATTTTAAGTGTTGTTAACAAAAAATTTATACAAAAAATTCAACATTACCTCACTTATGCTCAGAATGTTATTCCTAAGGATAGTTCTATTATTGTGATAGAATTTTCATAGACAAACTGATATGGCGGGATTTTATTGATTGGTTTCTAGGTTCCATTGGTGTGGACCCTAAAAATCAATCAATAAAAGCTCGCCACATCAGTGTGTCCATCAAAATTCAGTAAAAAATTCTAGGACCATAGAATTTTTGTATTCCAAAATGAATTCTTCCTATCAATACAATATATAAGTGTACCCTATGTTTTATGTTCCTTTTATACAGATAGCTTTGTTTTTTCCGGTGGCCTCACCTACGCACCCAGATTCAATGAGTATCATTTCCCCAGTATCATTTCCCCGGTGAATGTTCAAAATTAATTTTATTTTACAATATTTCATTTATATATATATATATATGTGTGTGTGTGTGTGTGTGTGTCATTATTAGAGTAAGTGTTGCAAAATTTAAGTTCATGCCTTAGAGAAAATGAATTTGACAAGAAAAAAGGTGTTCCATTCCAAGCAACATATTTTAAGTGTGATGGTACTAATAAGGTTTATTTATTTATTATTCTATTTTCAATAAAAAAAATTCTGAGCTGAAAACAAACAAACCAATACCCTCTGGGTTCATCGTGTATATTTTGGGAGCAGAAGACGAGATGGTGAAAGGTCCAGGTCTCTACCCTGAAATCGACAAGAAAGCTAGAGATCTTCTTTACAGAGACTACCAGACCGATCATAAGTTCGCCCTCACTACTTAGTCTTCTGCTGGTCTTGCGATAGTTCGTCAGGAATGAAGAAAGGTGATTTCTTTTTGGCCGATGTGAACACCCAACTGAAGAATAAGAACATCACAACTCAAAATAAAGTGGACACAAACTCTAATCTTTTTACGACCTTTACTGTTGATGAACCTGCACCTGAACTCAAGAAAATTTTCAGCTTTATTGTTCCTAATCTGAAATCAGGCATGGAATGACAAGGGTGACACCCTTACCGCTTCCTACTACTACACGTTAAGCCCGTTGACTAGTACTGCCGTTGGTGCTGATTTGACTCACAGCTTCTCGAGGAATGAAACGTCTCACGAACGGAACACTGCATGCATTGGACCCGCTGACCACTGTGAAAGCACGGGTGAACAACTACGGCAATGAAAGTGCCCACATCCAGCACACATGGCATCCCAAATCCCTCTTCACCATTTTGGGAGAAGTAGACACCCTGGCTATCGAAAAAAGTGCCAATGTTGGTCTTGCTTTGGCTCTCAAGCCATGAATTTTGTTGGATTAATTCCAATATTTATTGAGTTTAATTTTTAGTTGTTAATATTTTATTATATTATTTGTGTTTTATTTTAAACATAGTTTGGGTTTTAATTTAGAAAGTAGAAACATGAGCAATTGGGTGTGAAAGATATGGGGAATGCTCAAAATCCCATATTGTCCCACATTGGAAGAATACTACAAAAGGTAGTGGTATATCAACTAAAGGACAACTAAGATTCTTAGTTGACAAGTCAGATAAGAGGCTATGATCCTACGCATCGCGGTGGTGCTTAAGCACCACCAATCGCGACACGCGTAAGCGCGTAAGCGCGACACGCGGCGCGCGAAAGGGCGATTGGGCGACTTAGGGCGCATTGCGCGCTTTGACGCGCACTTGGCACTTCGCACGTGCGCTGCATTGTTGAATCTGATACACATGTTTGTTTCTTGGATCCCCAAGAGATAGCTGCTCCTCCTAGCGTAAAAATCCAACCAGTAGTTGACTTTGATTTTGATTCAAGATTATTCCAACTTGAATCACTATATCCTTCTAAAACAGATGGATATCCTACATAATGTAAGCCATAATCCAAAGTCCTCTTCAGATATCTAAGCACCCTAGAAATTGCATTCCAGTGCTCTTGTCCTGGATTACTTGTAAATCTACACAATATACTCACTGCATAAGCAATGTCTGGTCTAGTGCAATGCATGGCATACATTAGACTCCCAATAATACTAGCATATTTAAGTTGGTCCATAGCACGCCCAGTATTTTTCATTAATTTGATGCTAGGATCCACAGGTGTAGCAGCTGGCTTAAGTTCAAAATGATTATATCTTTTAAGAACTTTTTCTATATAATGAGATTGAGATAACGCTAAAGAATTATCCTTTCTCACAATTTTGATTCCTAAAATCACATCAGCTTCTCCAAGATCTTTCATATCAAATTTTGATGAAAGAAACCTTTTGGTTTCATCAACATATTTGAGATTAGACCCAAATATTAACATGTCATCCACATATAAGCATATAATAACACCAACACCATTTTCAAATTTACTATATATACATTTGTCGGCATCATTAACTTTATATCCATGGGATATAACAATATTATTAAACTTCTCATGCCATTGCATAGGAGCTTGTTTAAGGCCATAAAGAGATTTAACCAATTTACACACTTTCTTTTCTTGGCCAGGCAATACAAACCCTTCGGGTTGTTCCATATAAATCTCTTCTTCTAAATCACCATTTAAAAATGCAGTTTTAACATCCATTTGATGAATAACTAAATTGTGAATAGAAGCAAGAGATATTAATATCCTAATGGAAGTGATTCGAGCAACAGGAGCATATGTATCAAAGTAATCAATTCCATATTTTTGCTTATAGCCTTTAGCAACTAGTCTTGCCTTAAATTTATTTATAGAACCATCCGGATTTAATTTTCTTTTAAATATCCATTTGCACCCAATAGGTTTAGACCCGGGGGGAAGATCGGAAATAACCCAAGTTTGATTTGACAAAATTGAGTTCATTTCATCATTTATTGCTTCTTTCCAAAAGACAGCATCCCTAGATGTTACCGCTTCATGAAATGTGGTCGGTTCATCTTCTACATTAAGAACAAATTTAGTTTTGTTCTTAGTCTCATTTAAATCCCCTTCAACTAAATAAATAACAAAGTCAGGCCCAAATGTTTTTTCAGTTCTTTGTCTTTTACTCCTTCGTGGTTCAACGTCATTCGTTGTTTCTGAAGAAGATATAGGTTGTGAATTTTCTTCTAAATTTGAGGAGTCAACAGTCGAATTATTATTTTCTAAACCTTGATTCAAAGTACTAAACTTTGTTAGATGTTCAAAAAATTGCACATCTACCGACTCAATGATTTCTTGAGTTTCAAGGTTTAAAAATCTATAAGTCGTACTGTTACTAGAGTATCCAATAAAAACACATTTGTAAGTCCTATTTCCTAGTTTAGGTCTTTTAGGTTCGGGTTTTCTTACATAAGCAAGACATCCCCAAACTTTAAGACGTCTAAGATTAGGCTTACGATTAAACCATAATTCATATGGTGTAATATCCTTGTTTTTCAATGGAACTCTATTTAAAATATAACATGCGGATAAAACCGCTTCTCCCCACATCGACAAAGGTAAACCAGAACTGATTAACATTGAATTTATCATTTCAACTAAAGTCCTATTTTTCCTTTCCGCCGTTCCATTTTGTTGTGGCGTATATGGCGCCGTAACTTGATGGATTATCCCATGAGTATTACAAAATTGTATAAACTCACTCGGGTAATATTCACCACCCCTATCGGATCGTAGGACTTTAATTTTTCGATTTTGTTGAGTTTCAACTTCTGCTTTAAAAATTAGGAATTTCTCGAAAACTTCATCTTTACTTTTAAGTAAATATGTATATGCATACTTAGAGTAATCATCAATGAAAGTTAAGAAATATTTATTTCCACCACGAGTCATATTACTCTTCATATCACATACATCACTATGAATAAGATCAAGCATTTCGGATTTCCTCTCAACAGATTTGAACGACTTTCTAGTTATCTTCGATTGAGCACAAATTTCACATTTAGAAAGGTTATCAAATTTACAATCCGAGATTAAGCCGAGATTAGTCATATTTTTTATACTTCTATAATTCACATGACCTAATCTACAATGCCATAAAGAAATAGACTCAACCATATAAGCAGAACTAATATCATTGATAACATTAATTTTAATCATGCCGTTACAAGAGTACCCTTTGCCAATAAATTGGCCATTCTTAGACAATACAAACTTATCAGACTCATACACTAGTTTGAAACCTCTCTTATTGAGAAGGTCCCCAGACACAAGATTTTTACACATATCAGGTACATGAAGTACATCAATTAGAGTAAGTGTCTTTCCAGAAGTTAGCTTCAATTCCACTGTGCCTTTTCCAACTACATTTGCGCGAAGATTATTTGCCATCTTCACTTCTTTTCCATCAATTTCTTGATATGTTTTGAATGAAGAGCGGTCTTTGCATATGTGGACCGTTGCGCCGGTATCCAGCCACCATCCACTTTCATTATCAATTGAATTTGCTTCGCAAACAGTAGCAATAAGATCTTCAACATTGTTGGTTTCCTTCGACCCTTGTTTTTCTTTAAATGCCTTCTTTTTAAGACGACATTCTCGAGAATAATGGCCCGGTTTGTCACAGAAGAAACATTTTCCCTTCTTTTTCTTATTTGCACCTTGGTTCTTGAATTTGGAATCATTCTTTGCTGTAAATTTTGAGTCTTTGGTAATCTTGGATTTTTTATCCTCAACCATATTAGCTTTTGAATGACCCTCACTTTGTTCATCCTTCTTTTCTCGAATACGAGTATCATCTTCAATACGAAGGTGACGAAGAAGGGATTCCACAGTATAAGTCTTTTCATCATGATTAATTTTCTTCTTAAAGCCATTCCAAGAGGATGGAAGTTTTGAAACAATCACCCCTACTTGAAATTCATCTTGAAGATTAATACCAGCGGCTTTAAGGTCACCAACAATTTGTTGGAGTTCATGGGCTTGTGCAACGACAGATTTATCATTATTCATTCTAAAATTCATATAGTTTGAAATTAGAAACTTACGATTGCTCGCTTCCTCGTTTTGATACTTTATCTCCAACGCCTTCCATAATTCCTTTGCCGTCGGAATCATTCTATGAGCGCTATAAACAGTTTGAGACAAAGCATTGAGGATGTGTCCTCGACACATAAATTCGTCTTCTTTCCTCTTCACACGTTTTTGCTTTATTCCTTCGGTGTCTTCGGGTGTGGGCTCGGGAATTTGTTCAAGGTTATCATCTAGAATGTATGCAAGTTTTAGTGATGTGAGGAAGAACATAACTTTCTCTTGCCAACGGGTGAAATTTCCGCCATCAAAACGGTCGAGTCGAATTAAGTCTTGAGTCATGACTTGGATAGATTGTGCCACAGTTCCTTCCATTTGAGTGGAGTAATAAGAATATAAATTTTTTGCCTAAAACTGTTGGAGTTTTCTTATGGAAAGAACGAAATATAATAAATTAATTTCTGCAAGGCACGTTCTTGGAACGCTTTCTTTTAGGCAAAATTTCTCCCAATCCGGTTGAGACAGAACCAGAACCGCGAGTACACAATGGGTTTTGTAGAACCTGCCTTCAGGATACAATGCAGTATGAACAGTTGTTTGATTCAAACTATGTACTGTTTGATCAAACCCGAGAACACTCTGAATTTGTAACTTGATAATGCCAAAGTATTGAGGACGGAGAGAGGAGAAACTAGCAATTTTCGGTGTCCAAAACAGAGGTCTGGAACTCTTTTTATAGCCATTTCTGTGACTGTTCTTCAACAGTCACAACTCTTCATGGAGTGACTCAGCAACCGTTGGATCGTGCCTGTTTGGAACAGCTACGATCTAACGGTTCAGATTAGGCGTCCCATCGTAAGCGAATGGACATCCCCTACACGAAACGCTACGAGTTCATCTAACGGTTTAGATCAAGCTGTTTCGGATTTTAAACCCTTTGATCGGATCGTTTAATCACAACCGTTGATCTGTTTTACCTCGTCAAAACTTTAGGCTCCCACGCTCCAAGCGACGATGCGCACGTGCGAAGTGCCAAGTGCGCGTCAAAGCGCGCAATGCGCCCTAAGTCGCCCAATCGCCCTTTCGCGCGCCGCGTGTCGCGCTTACGCGTGTCGCGATTGGTGGTGCTTAAGCACCACCGCGATGCGTAGGATCATAGCCTCTTATCTGACTTGTCAACTAAGAATCTTAGTTGTCCTTTAGTTGATATACCACTACCTTTTGTAGTATTCTTCCAATGTGGGACAATATGGGATTTTGAGCATTCCCCATATCTTTCACACCCAATTGCTCATGTTTCTACTTTCTAAATTAAAACCCAAACTATGTTTAAAATAAAACACAAATAATATAATAAAATATTAACAACTAAAAATTAAACTCAATAAATATTGGAATTAATCCAACATTCTCCCACCAATTTCAATATACACAAGAGAGCAAAGCAAAAAAGACAATAAATAACTTTTGGCATTATCGCTAAAATCTAGTACATAAATGAGAAGTGTCTTTCGGACTTGAACTTCCATATAGTGAAAATAATTCAAAGCTTCATCAAGGTGCTGTGGTGAACGTATCTTGAACCAAGGACCTTTTGAGACTAGCCGGAACTATCACACATACCGATTTCTGAGTTTATAAGTGTTCTTCTAGCATGCACTTTTATGGCCTTGTGCTAATCCTGATTTCACGAGCGCTTTAGGATCGGTCTTGATTTCATAGAAAGCGGCCACACTTTCGACACTCGAATAGGTAAATCAACTTTAGTGATTCTGCGAGTCACACTTATATGATTTATTAAGAAGTGAACTTCATCCTATAACATGCAGAAAACCAACACTAGGCATATAGGAATGGAACTTTTTGTATAAATTCCTAGTGTTCCATAACTATAATTTAACTTGTTTGTACCACATTGAACTCTATCTATATTTTCAAGATATGAGTTGGGTTCCCATTAAATATAGTTGTGTTATTTAATAGACCTTAGTCCCATTCCTTTTGAGGTGATATATATCATCTCTCTTACAAGACCTTTAGTCAGAGGATCTGCTAAATTCTTGTTCGTTTTAATATAGTCGACTGTAATTACTCCTTCCTTGAGTAATTTTCTTATAATTTGATGTCTTAGACTAATGTGTCTAGATTTTCCGTTGTAAGTTTTGTTCGAAACTTTATAAATTATGGCTTGGTTATCACAACTTATCATAATAGAAGGTGATGGCTTTTTCCATAAAGGAATATCATACAACACATTTTCACTCCATGAAGAGTTGTGACTGTTGAAGAACAGTCACAGAAATGGCTATAAAAAGAGTTCCAGACCTCTGTTTTGGACACCGAAAATTGCTAGTTTCTCCTCTCTCCGTCCTCAATACTTTGGCATTATCAAGTTACAAATTCAGAGTGTTCTCGGGTTTGATCAAACAGTACATAGTTTGAATCAAACAACTGTTCATACTGCATTGTATCCTGAAGGCAGGTTCTACAAAACCCATTGTGTACTCGCGGTTCTGGTTCTGTCTCAACCGGATTGGGAGAAATTTTGCCTAAAAGAAAGCGTTCCAAGAACGTGCCTTGCAGAAATTAATTTATTATATTTCGTTCTTTCCATAAGAAAACTCCAACAAATTTAACATATTTACGCCCTCCGGGCCTTGTTTTCCATATGATGCTGAGCAATAAGGTAGGTAGGTAGTTTGCATTAGCACAACATCTCTCTTTCCTTTCTAGTAGGAATATTTCGTCTGTTAGTTTGGTGATTGGTTTCCAGTCTATACTTTGGTGATTAACGGCTGTAAAAAATATTGTTTGGCGGGTGGCACAAACCTGCTAGACCATTTTCCTCTTTTAACATTAAACAAAATAATAAAATAAGATAATATAAAAAAATTTGATGTTTCACAATTTCATATCACACACTAATAGTAAAGGAACAACATTGTTAAAAAATTGCGTGCATATATTATATTTATTCTTACCCTTGCTCTCACTGGTAAAGAAAGGCACTTGAACAACCAAACGAAAGTCAAAAGAGGGGTCTTTGTACATGCATGTCTCAAAAAGCATTTTGAAACGATTTGTATCATACAATGTTTGGGTTATTTGATTTTTGATACCTGTGAGAGGATTTGATTTTGAGTGATTCTACATGAATCGTCGTTTGAGACCGTCTTGAAACTGTATGCCTACGTGACATGTCGAGATTTGTCAATGTCATTGGTGAGAACCCACATCCGTAAGAAATTAATCAATCTCGCCACGCCACGTAGGCATGGAAGTTTCAAGGCGGTCTCAATTGATAGTTCACTTAGAATTATTCATTCACTTTTGATACCTGTGAGAGGAGTATTTGATTTTTTTTAGACATTAGGAGTAATATTTTTTTTTTCAGGAACGGGGGTTTTATATTTATTTAAAGGGGAAGCTGAATCCATAACCTCAGTATGTGGAGGTAAGGGCACTTGCCATAAATTAAATAAATTGCATGTACACTGATATGGTTTTGAAACTATTGTGATAGAAAACTTTTCTAATATTTTCATCCTAACATATGATATTTTAATTGCTTTAGCTAAGGTTATTTCAGTTTAAAACATCATAAAATTTATTTAATTTAGAATAAGAATATAAAATATATTATGTCGACCCATTGTGAATTACATAGTTATTTAACCTCTAATAATCGACCAGGGAAATGAAACAAATTAAGGAAGTAGGAATGGCACAAATTCTAAAATTAATTTTTGTACTGTTTTTTTTTAAATATTTGTTTATGTAGTGCTTGATAGCTTTCAAAGCAAAGCCGAGAGGAAGGAGCAGAAGGAACACAAGGTAAAAGAAGATTGATGACAGGCTCAGAAGATACAATAATTACACTCCATTAACAATGGACATTCACCATGTTTTGGAAGGAATGAAGCACAGCAAGGAGGTACGTTGGCCCGAGAAGCTAAGAGCACCTGCTGGGAAGAGGGACAGATCCAAATACTGTGAATTTCGTAAGGACCATGGGCATACTACATTTACAAAATGAGACAAAAACCCTCATCCGCCAAGGAAAACTGGACAAGTTTGTTGATCGACGGGACGGTATAGGAGCTCAACGCAGGTCAAAGTCTCCATACAATCCTAGGGAAGAAAAGAAAAGAACTCATGACGATGATCCTAAAGATGATCCCGATTTCCCCAAAAAAATCAAAATAACTAGAGCGTCAGGTATTTACACATAGTCTTGGTTCCTTTGATTTTCAGATGATTACAGGTGGAGATACGGGAGGTGGAGATCACACTATAGAGAGAAAAGCTTACCTTAATAAGGCTTTAGCTTTTTCTTACATCCAAATGATCAATTTAGTCGAGGAAGATAGACCGAGGAAGGTGAATAAAGAATAATTGGTGATTGGGTTTTCCAAAAATGATCTGTCAGGAGTTTTGTACCCCCTTGACGATCCACTAGTGGTTAAATTCAGGTATCAGGATGCAATCGTTTCCAGGGTGTTGATTGACAATGGTAGCTCGAAAGATATCATGTTTTATTCCTTCTTTCAAAATATGGATTTGAATCTCAGTCAATTATATCCGTACCATAGGACCTCGATCGGTTTTTCTGGTGAAAAAGTTTATCCTTTGGGCAATTAAGATGGAAGTGTTGCTCATCACTTGGCCAGTAAATCGGACCGAGAAAATTTGTTTCTTTGTGATGGATAAGAACGTGCAATCAGCCTACAATGTCATCATGGGTAGAGTAGGGTTAAAGAAGTTTGAAGCAGTTCCCTCGACAGTCCATCAATGTTTGAAGTTACCGACCAACTTCAGAGTATGTGTAATGAAGGGTGATCAAAAAGTAGCTCGGGAATGTTATTACTCCTGTGCCGAGCAAGAAGATCTTAAGGAAATAAAGAAGAAGACCACCAATAGCGAATATGAGGTTGAAACCTTAGATCCAAGAGAGGAGACAGAGCTGGTGAAAGGCCAAATCGTGGAAACAACGGAGAATATCATGGTGAACTACACCCTGTTCTGAAACAGGAGCTAGTGACATTCATGAGACAGAGAAAGCATGTGTTCGCTTGTAGTCATGAGGATATGCCTGGGATTGATCCCAATTTCTTCTGCCATGAACTCAACATCAACAAGGAAATCAATCCAGTGAAACAAAGTCACATGCTTTTCAGCCCTGGGAAGAATCAAGTTATTCAGGAGGAGGTAGAGAAACTTCAAAAAGCTTCATTCATTGAAGATGTGAAATATCCAGATTGGTTAGCTAACATTGTTATGGTAAAAAAGAAGAATAACAAATGGAGAATGTGTGTGGACTTCGTCGATTTGAATAATGCCTGCCCAAAGGACCATTTTCTTTTGCCCAGTATTGATGAGATTGTCGATGCTACGTCAGGACATTAACTGTTAAGTTTTATGGATGCTTATTCTGGTTATAATCAGATGAAAATGAAGCCTGAAGATAGGGAAAATACCTCTTTCATTACTCTCCAGGGAACTTATTATTATAATGTTATGCCTTTTGGTTTGAAAAATGCAGGTGCTACCTACTAGAGGTTGGTAAACAAGGTATTTGAAGATTAAATAGGCAAGAACATGGAAGTGTATATGGATGACATGCTGACGTAGAGAAATAAAGCCTCTGACCATATTTCCGACCTCAGCTAAACCTTGGATCAGATGGAAAAGCACCAGATGAAGCTAAATCCGACCAAGTGTGTGTTCGGTGTGGATGAAGTAATGTTCCTCGGGTACATAATGAAATTTAGGGGAATAAAGGCTATTCCTGGTAAAATAAAGGTGCCGATCGAAATGCAGTCTCTGACCTACAAAAAGGATATTCAAAGGCTCACTAGGCGAGTAACTGCTTTGAATAGATTCGTGTCCCGAGCAACAGACAGGTGTTTGCCATTCTTTAAGGTGCTGAGGAAGACCTTTGAATGGAACAACGAATGCGAGAAAGATTTTCAAGAGTTGAAAAAGTATCTAGTATCACCCCAATTGCTCTCCCGACCAATTTTAGGAAAAAATGTATTTGTACTTAGTTGTTTTTGAGTCGATTGTAAGTTCAACTTTGATATGAGAAGATAATGGAGTGCAGAAATCGGTATACTACACCAGTAAAGCTTTTCGAGGAGTAGAAATTAAATATCCCCAATTGGAAAAATTAGCTTTGGCACTTATAGAGGCATCCACATGGATGAAGCCTTATTTCCAAGCACACACTATAGTGGTGTACACTGATATGCCTCTTTGGAAAGATCTTCATAAACTTGAGAAGTCTGGAAGATTGATGTACTGGGCAGTAGAATTAGGAGAGTATGAAATTGTGTATGAACCAATGTCCTCATTCAAGGGCCAAGTTGTAGCCGACTTTATTACAGAGTTTACTTATCTAGAGATTCTCGAGCAACAAGGAATTTGGGCAGAGCAAACCCCAACAGGGGTAAGCTCAACCGAAGTCACCTCCAACTAATAGCTCGAGCAAACCCCATATGGGGAGAGCTCAGATGAAGCAACTGCTGACCTACCAGAACAATCAACTAGAATGCAAGAGATGACTAAGAAATATGAGGAGGCAAAAAATAAGATATTCCATTATGGAATATTGACAAACCAAGGCTTTAACAACAACATACCGGTATGGAATCTATACGTGGATGGATCTTTGTGTGTGATAGGAAGTGGAGAAGGTATTATACTCAATACCCTGTTGGGGTTGATATTGACACTACAAGAAAAATGAATATTAGGGACGGGAGTATTAGGGACGACCGTGTCCTTTTGTCCCTAATATTATACCAAAAGGGATGGCTTTAATTACCGTCCTTTTTGATAGTAGCAAAAGGGACGGTTTTTTAAAAACCGTCCCTTTTGATATTTCTCAAAAAGGACGGGAATTAAAACCGTCCCTTAAAGCATATACGGATTTTTAGCGCTGATTTTTCCCGGGTTATTTTAAGGGACGGAATTTAAAACCGTCCCTTTTGCTATATCAAAAGGGACGGTTTGTAAAATCCGTCCCTTTTGATATAGCAAAAGGGACGGTTTTAAATTCCGTCCTAGTTAATAAAAAATAATTTTTTATTTTTTCCAAATGAGTATTTGGGACGGATTATTTTAACCGTTCCTTTTAAGATACCAAAAAAGACGGTTTTAAAGTCCGTCCCTTTTGATAAAAATTATTTTTTATTTTTCCTCCACTTTTTTAGGCAAAAGGGACGGTTACATCCGACCCTTTTAATGGTTTCCCTAATTTTTTCCCCACTTACTCAAAAAATCGGCACTTACGTTTTGGACTCCCGCTCACTCTCTCTCTCTCTGCTCTCGCGCTCTCTCCGCTGCTTCTCTCCCCTGACCTAGCGCCGCTCCACTCCCCTGCCCTAGCCCCGCTCCACCCCTCCGCCTCTCCCGTGCCCTAGCCCCGCTCCACCTCTCCGCCTCCTCCGCCTCTCCCCTGCCCTACCCCAGCTCCACCCCTCCGCCTCCTCCTCTCCCCCTTTGCCTCCACCTCTCCCCTGCGCACAGGTATTAATCCTTTCTGCAATATATATATATACATATATATAGACACACACAGATATACATTATCTGTATTGATTTGTTTAGACATTTGTTAGGGATTTGTTTAGATTGTTATCATAGTAGTTTAGGCATTTTTTACAGTTTTATTTAGTGATCTGTTTACATATTTTAACTTACTAGTTAGGGCTTTTTATGCATTTAACATCAATAAGTGTAAAACAAATTTTTAATTATTTATAGCAAACCAGATTTAAAAAATAAAAAATAAAAATCAGATTGGATTACCGGATCGGACTACCGGATTGTTAACAAATTCGGATTCGGTTGCCAATGTACTGATCCGTGTCTGACTATCGGATCCCGTCCGAATCCGAAAATGTCAAACGGATTCTAGCTACAAAATTTATAGTTTTTATAATTTTCTAAATCCCATGTGCCAAATGAGAACGAAGGATTTCATTTTTTTCCAGTTTATTGTTGCTTTGTACTCCATCCATGTTTAATTAGGAATTCATGTTTATAACATTGATACGGACACTTTTAGAACATTGACACGAACAAATGATATTCAAATGAAATTTTGTATATATTTATAAATCTTTTTTTCAATTTGTAATAGGGGTTCAATAAGATCAATATGGATAAGAGTTGGATCAGAGGAGATAGGACCACAAAGGCGTACGCCGATGGAGTTCAAATCTTTATTGATTTTGCATATAGAAATAAGGATATTCTTACTTCTAGCATCAAATGCCCATGTAGTACTTGTGTTAATCGTGTCTACTATAACTCACAAACTGTGAGGAATCACATAGAGATGTATGGCTTTGAAAAGAGTTACAAGAATTGGATTTATCATGGGGAATCATTGGGTGATTTTAATATCAACGTAAATAGTTGGAGCGATGGTATGGTTGTTGATGATATATTAGCTGATTTGAACTCGGGGGTAAGCATGATTGCAATGGTTCAAGAAGGAAGGGGGATTCCATGTAGAGAGGAAAATATGGGCAATGATGAAGAACCTAACATCGAAGATCATGACGTGCCCGACGCAGACCTCCCAGAATATTTTAGACTTTTAAAAGAGGCACAAAGTGAGTTGTATGAGAATTGTCCTAAGGACATTACCGAGTTGTCATTTGTTGTTGAATTATTGCACTTGAAACAACTAAATGGATGGACAAATCGTTCTTTTACGATGTTGATGTTATTCTTGCAGAAGGTGTTCCCGAAAGCCAAGATTCCAAAATCCTTTTATCAAGCTAATAAATTGACAAAAGATTTAGGATTTAAGTATGAAACGTGGGATGCATGTCCTAAGAGTTGTATGTTGTTTCGAAATGAGAGCGAGAATCTTGAGAAATGCAAAATTTGTGGGGAACCTAGGTTCAAAAATGAATTTGATAGTGGTGAGGGTACAAAAGTAGCAGCGAAAAAGGTAAGGTATTTTCCTTTGAAATCGAGATTACAACGATTGTATTGGTCATCGCATACTGCTCCACTAATGAAATGGCATGCTGATGAACGAATCGATGATGGCGTGTTGAGGCATCCTGCTGACTCCCTTGCATGGAAAACATTTGATGAGCGAAATCCATCTTTTGCGAGTGATTGCCGCAATGTTAGACTTGCACTAGCAACTGATGGATTCAATCCGTTTGGTAATATGAGCATTGCTAACAGTACTTGGCCTATTGTGCTAATGATATTAAACTTGCCCCCATGGTTGTGTATGAAACAACCCCACTTAATTTTGTCTGTTCTTATTGACGGACCAAAAGGGACCGGTGATAAAATTGATGTATATTTACAACCACTAATTGATGAGTTGAAAGAGTTATGGGCTAATGGGGTACGTACTTATGATGAATCAGTGAAACAGTTTTTTCAGTTACATGCGGCGTTGTTATGGACAATTAGCGATTTTCCTGGTTATGCCATGTTATCAGGATGGATCACAAAAGGTGAATTTGCTTGTCCTTGTTGCAATAAGGACCATCAAGCTATACGATTGAATAACGGTCGTAAGTACTGTTATTGGGGTCATCGTCGATTCTTACCAATGCGACATAAATTTCGGAAAGAAAAAGTTACATTTAATGGCAAGGTTGATATGAGGCCACCACCATTGAAACTAACTGGATCACAAGTTCTGCAACAATTACATGAGCTTGACATTGTAACTGAATATAAGAAAGAAGACGTGCTGAAAAGAATGATAAGAGACCAAAAGGAAATAAAAAGACTGAATTGGAAGAAGAAAAGTATCTTTTTTGAATTGCAATATTGGGAGCATAATTTGATTCGCCATAATCTTGATGTCATGCATATTGAGAAGAATTTTTGTGATAATATTTAGTTTACATTGTTGGGCATCAAAGGGAAAACAAAGGATAATTTAAATGCTCGCAAAGACCTCAAAGAGATGAGTATTAGGCGCGTGCTACATCCTCAACCACGAGGAGAAAATCAACAGTATGTGGCCCCAACAGATTTTACGATGAGCAACAAAGAGAAAGATATATTCTTGAAAGTGTTGTTGAATCTCAAAGTTCCAGATGGTTATTCTTCGAATATTTCACGATGTGTGCACCCTCAAGAGAGAAGCATTTGGGGACTTAAGAGTCATGACAATCACATTCTAATGCAACAACTACTCCCGATAGCTGTACGTAGGGTATTGCCAAAGCATGTTGTCAAAGCTTTAATTGAATTAAGTAATTGCTTTGCGATACTATGCTCAAGTGTAAATACTTTAGCTGACTTGGAGAAATTTGAAGACCGTATGGCTCTTACTTTATGCAGTCTAGAGAAGATATTCCCTCCAGGATTTTTTGATGTGATGGAACATTTGCCCATGCATTTGACTGATGAACTATTAATTGCCGGGTCAGTGCTTTATCGTTGGATGTATCCAATGGAAAGGTATCTACACACATTGAAACTCTATGTGCGAAATCGTGCTCATCTTGAGGCCTCAATTGCTAAGTCTGTCCTTTTAGAAGAGTGCATGACCTTTTGCTCGAGGTATTTGGGTGATAACGTGGAAACCAAGTCTAGTCGACCTATTAGAACAAATGACAAAGGTAATGACTCTGGTCGCGATGTTGGGAAAAAAGTTCAAATTCAGCTTGATGAAGAAACATTGGTTCAAGCTCATCGTTATGTGCTTTTCAACACTGATTCAGTGGCACCGTTCATCGAGTAAGTTAGGTTTTTGCCTTAACAACTTGCACAACTTTGTTACTTGTAGGTTTCGATACATTCATTACGAAATTGACATGTGTGCATTTTTATAGAAAACATCTTGTGGAACTTTCAAAAGAGTATCCTCAACTTTCACAGCACCATATTCAATGCCTTCATAACGAAAAATTCAGCACATGGTTTAAGAATCATGTAAGTCGGTTTATTCCTTGTTAATCTTAATAGTGCTCTAGTATATTTGCTATATAAAATTTTGATTACCTTTTTTGTTGGGCAAATATCAGGTGCGCAGTTTGACAAATAACGCTCAACTACCTGATGAAATTAGGAGTTTGTCTTTAGGCCCTCTAAAGGATGCTTTTAGATTCCACTCTTATATTGTTCGTGGTTTTCGATTTCGGACAAAGGCAGTTGATCAACGTAGAAAAACTCAAAATAGTGGGGTGGTTCTAAAAGCTGCACAGATGAGTTATTCTAGCCGTAGAGACAAAAATCCTCTTTTAGGGGATGTTACTTTCTATGGACAGGTTACAAACATCATTGAGATTCGTTACCTTAACGGCATGAAATTTGTCTTATTCAAATGCGATTGGATCGATAACCGTATGGGTAAAAAATTAGATGAATTTAACTTTACGCTCGTTAACTTCAACTATTTGTTATACAAAGATAACCGAATTGGTGATGAACCTTTTATCCTAGCATCTCAAGCAGAACAAGTTTGGTATGTGGAAGACCCGTTAGAATCAGACTGGCATGTTGTTGTTTCGATGACACCAAGAGACAAATTTGATGGATATTTAGCCAATGAAGACTTAGATGTCCATGAAGTTGAGCCATTTAGCATGCAACAACTAGATCAAGATCAAAATGTATCTTGGACGAGGCAAGGGATAGATGGCTCCATAATTGACACAACCCTTCTTGATGATGACGATGGCACGGAGGAAGAAAGGGATGAAGTTTTTGAGGAATGAAGGGATGGTGGTTGAAATGCTTGAACTTTTTTTCCCCTGTATTACGTTAGTGAGAACATATCAGAATTACAAAATGATGATTGAAATGGATGTTTTATTAAATCTTTGTTCTCGTATTCACGTGTTGCCTTTTATTTTTTAATATTAACGGTTATGTTATAAATGATGTGCTTAAATGTTTTTTGATATTGTGACAGGAAACAATGCGGACTTCTGTAAATTTTAATGATAATATTAAGAATGCATTAGAAGAATTTGAACATTCATCTTTTAAAGAGGGCACTCCAATTACTTTGTATGGATTCTGTAAAATTGAATTATGTCGTTACTTGCAAAAATGTGGGAAACAAATATCAGAACAATATTTGTTTGAAAAAATACTCCAGACGCTACCACCATGTTGGGATCAAGCAAAAGAAAAGATATTTCAAAAGCATAATCCAACACGTGGAGAGAAATTAGTAGAGCTACTAGAGGAGGAAGAACGAGAGTTTCATCCTTTATGGATAGAATTTGAGCAACATAAAATGAGCCCAAATTTAAATGTGCGAGATCATATGCATAACAAAGAAAGAGTATACAACATTTTAAAGAGGAGAGGCTTTTGTCCTAACATAATTGTTCTCGTGCATGCGATTGTGAGTACGCTTCCACCCACGTGGCCAATTTCATCTATTATTAAAAGGATAAAATGTGGTTGGCTCAATATGAGGGATTTGGCTGATTTTTTGGAAGAAATAGAATGGTATTGAAAATGCATACTATCAAAGGAAATACGATGTATTATAAGTTTTCATTTTGTGTTTCATGTATAATGTTTATTCATATTTATTTTGACATATATGTTTTTTTATACAGATCTATCATGCCAACTAAAAACCCTTATCATTCCGTGGGAGTAGGAGGGTCATCGGATTCTCAAGCAGAAATGACCCCCCCATGTGCTCAGACGTCTATAGGATCACATCGGTCTCAACCAGAGTCATCTCAGCCAATGATATGCCAACCCTCAGATAATATGGGTGGAGGTATGTGTCTACCTATATAGTAGATAATTGTAAAATTCTGCTACAAATATTTTACTTTTATAATTATTCATGTCATATTTTCTTTTGAATTTTTATCAGGTAGTGCTGAGGGTACACCATTACCAACTCAAAATGGTCCCGCTACTAGTGTGAAACGTAGAGGTTTTTTGAAACCATGGAAAGAATGGGATAGTGGTCAAAAGTTGATAATTGGGTGGAATAACGACTTTCAGCCAATCGAACCCAACGGGAAGAAGCTTGCGAGTCAGTTGGGATATTTCGCTAGACAAGGATCGTTATTTCCTTTGGATGTGGACGATTGGAGAAGAGTATTGAAGAAAAATCTCGATATAGTTTGGGATAGTGTGAAGGTACTTATCTATCATTGCGAATATAAATTTGAATATTTTAAAATGCTCAGTTAGTACGTCAATCAAATGATCTATTTATAATTTATTTATATTCTTTTGTTTGTAGCGCAATACAAATGCCCCTGAAGGATTTAAGCCAATTTGTTTTCAAATGCTGGACAATGCTTGGAGGCGCTTTAAGTATCGTATAAAAAAGGACTATTATGAGGCGTATGACAATGACAAAGATCGACTTGAAAATGTACCTCTCCAAGTTGATCCCGATATATGGCCTAAATTAGTGTCTTATTGGGGTGAAAAAGAAACCGTGGTATGACATATGTAGAATTACTTTCTATTTATTTTTGTTGATTGTTTATATGTATCAAAATTGTAACATGATTTAACTCTTTATATAGCAAGTGGCGGCCAAAAACGCCGAAAATAGGGCAAACCTTTGTGCCCACCCTAGGATTGGGAGGACGTCAATTCTTCAAGTTGTAGAAAAGGTTAACATCATATTTTATATTCCTTACATATTCTTTTATGCTTTTAGTTTGAGGACGATAATGTTGAATTTCATCATTACTATTATGAACGTAATATGTCTTTTTTCTTATCTTACTTAAAAAATAATAGATGAAAAAAGCCGACTTGCCTATCGACAAGCTTAGTGTGTATAGAGAGACTCGAAGGTTGAAGGATAAGACGTATAATATGGAGGATGGAGCGGCTGGTATAGAGGTATTATATTTTAATGTCCATCCTTGTTACCTAATGTAAAAAATATTGCAATAAATGTTTTATGGTATTGCAGACTGTTTAAAATTCTTTTTTAAATTTGTAGGAAAGTATACAAAGACAGTTGAATGCGATAGAAGAAGAACAACAGAATGACCTGAAAGTGAGAGATAAAATGTTTGAGGATGTCATTGGTCGTGATGGACATTGACGTGCATTATGTAGGGGAGTTGGTATTCGACTGCCATCTGTAAGGTCCATGCCTTCTCACTTTTACGAGAGCGAGATCAAAAGGTTGCAAAAGAGGATTGAGGAGGGAGAGACTCGTCATCGTGAAGAGATTCAAGAGTTGAAAGAGACCACCAACAAATTGTTTCGTATGATACAAAATGCTGTATTCCCAATACCACCAGATGATTCCCCGAGTACTTCCGATGTTCAGCTGTAGGGAACAGGTATCCTCATTTCTCATCGTTATCCAATTATCGGAAAAAAATTATTTTGGATAGGAATACTAAATTGTACAAAGACAATTGGCGCATTTGTTTCTTGTCACTTCATGTGTGTGTGTGTGGTGGTGGTGGTGGTGGGGGGGGGGGATTACATAAGTACAAAAATATTATGTAGGGGAGTTGGTATTCTTGTCACTCCCGGTTGGAGTGTACGATGTAAATTTGCAAAAAAATAAATTTAAGCATAAAAACATGCCATCGAAGGGTGAAAACGTAAAACATCCTTAAAACGGTTCCGTAAGAGTCACGAACACCTCGCACGGGACCAATGTGACTCGTAGGAACAGACGGCGTAGTCCCGGGGCTCCCGGTTGGAGTGTACGACGTAAACATGCAAAAAATTCGCCTTAAGCATAAAAACATGCCATCGAATGGTGAAAACGTAAAACAGCCTTAAAACGGTCCCGTTAGAGTCACGAACACCTCGTACGGGATCAATGTGACTCGTAGGAACCGATCGCGTAGGCACGGGACTCCCGGTTGGAGTGTACGATGTAAATTTGCAAAAAAATAAATTTAAGCATAAAAACATGCCATCGAAGGGTGAAAATGTAAAACAGCCTTAAAACGGTTCCGTAAGAGTCACGAACACCTCGTACGGGACCAATGTGACTCATAGGAACAGACGACGTAGTCCCGGAGCTCCCAGTTGAAGTGTACGACGTAAAGTTACAAAAAAATAGCCTTAAGCATAAAAACATGCCATCGAATGGTGAAAACGTAAAACAACCTTAAAACGGTCCCGTAAGAGTCACGAATACCTCGCACGGGACCAATGTGACTCGTAGGAACCGATCACGTAGGCACGGGACTCCCGGTTTGAGTGTACGACGTAAATTTGCAAAAAATTAGCCTTAAGCATAAAAACATGCCATCGAATGGTGAAAACGCCAAACAACATTAAAACGGTCCCGTAAGAGTCACGAACACCTCGCACGGGACCAATGTGACTCGTAGGAACCGATCGCGTAGGCACGGAACTCTCGGTTGGAGTGTACGACGTAAATTTGCAAAAAATTAGCCTTAAGCATAAAAACATGCCATCGAATGGTGAAAACGTAAAACAGCCTTAAAACGGTCCCGTAAGAGCCACGAACACCTCGCACGGGACCAATGTGACTCGTAAGAACAGACGGCGTAGTCCCGAGGCTCCCGGTTGGAGTGTACGATGTAAATTTGCAAAAAAATAAACTTAAGCATAAAAACATGCCATCGAAGGGTGAAAACGTAAAACAACCTTAAAACAGTTCCGTAAGAGTCACGAACACCTCGTACGGGACCAATGTGACTCGTAGAAACAAACAGCGTAGTCCCGGGGCTCCCGGTTGGAGTGTACGACGTAAAGTTGCAAAAAGTTAGCCTTAAGCATAAAAACATGTCATCGAATGGTGAAAACGTAAAACAGCCTAAAAACGGTCCCGTAAGAGTCACGAACACCTCGCACGGGACCAATGCGACTAGTAGGAACCGATCGCGTAGGCACGGGACTCCCGGTTTGAGTGTACGACGTAAATTTGCAAAAAATTAGCCTTGAGCATAAAAACATGCCATCGAATGGTGAAAACGTAAAACAACCTTAAAACGGTCCCGTAAGAGCCACGAACACCTCGCACGGGACCAATGTGACTCGTATGAACCGATCGCGTAGGCACGGGACTCCCGGTTTGAGTGTACGACGTAAAGTTGCAAAATTTTAGCCTTAAGCATAAAAACATGCCATCGAATGGTGAAAACGTAAAACGACCTTAAAACGGTCCCGTAAGAGCCACGAACACCTTGCACGGGACCAATGTGACTCGCAAGAACAGACGGCGTAGTCCCGAGGCTCCCGGTTGGAGTGTACGACGTAAATTTGCAAAAAAATAAACTTAAGCATAAAAACATGTCATCGAAGGGTGAAAACGTAAAACAGCCTTAAAACGGTCCCGTAAGAGTCACGAACACCTCCCACGGGACCAATGTGACTCGTAGGAACAGACGGCATAGTCCTGGGGCTCCCGGTTGGAGTGTACGACGTAAAGTTGCAAAAAATTAGCCTTAAGCATAAAAACATGCCATCGAATGGTGAAAACGTAAAACAGCCTTAAAACGGTCCCGTAAGAGTCACGAACACCTCGCACGGGACCAATGTGACTCGTAGGAACCGATCGCGCAGGCACGGGACTCCCGGTTTGAGTGTACGGCGTAAATTTGCAAAAAATTAGCCTTGAGCATAAAAACATGCCATCGAATGGTGAAAATGAAAAACAGCCTTAAAACGGTCCCGTAAGAGCCACGAACACCTCGCACGGGACCAATGTGAATCGTAGGAACCGATCGCGTAGGCACGGGACTCCCGGTTTGAGTGTACGACGTAAAGTTGCAAAAAATTAGCCTTAAGCATAAAAACATGCCATCAAATGCTGAAAACGTAAAACAGCCTTATAACGGTCCCGTAAGAGCCACGGACACCTCGCATGGGACCAGTGTGACTCGTAAGAACAGATAGCGTAGTCCCGAGGCTCCCGGTTGGAGTGTACGACGTAAATTTGCAAAAAAATAAACTTAAGCATAAAAACATGCCATCGAAGGGTGAAAACGTAAAATAGCCTTAAAACGGTTCCGTAAGAGTCACGAACACCTCGTACGGGACCAATGTGACTCGTAGGAACAGACAGCGTAGTCCCGGGGCTCCCGGTTGGAGTGTACGACGTAAACTTGCAAAAATACCGATTAGGGCGAGGCACTTGTCGGTCGTCCCTTCTTTACGAAATTACCGAGCTTTATGCTTTTTTTGAAAACAAAGGTTTCTCGTCAACCTAAAAACGGAGGAGTTCCCTCACTCCAACCGGTATGCATATATATACTGCATATATATAACTGTATATATATACTGCATATACTAGTATATATACATTATCTATATGCACATATATATACTGTTATATATGCATATATATGCAGTATATATATGCATATATATGCAGTATATATACATGCATATATATGCAGTTATATACCAGTGTATATACTGCATATATATACTGTTATATATGCATATATATGCAGTATATATACTAGTATATATATGCAGTATATATACATTATATATGCATGTTTATAACTGCATATATATGCATATATAACGGTATATATATGCATATATACCAGTATACATATGCATATATAGTACTTATTACGATTGGTTTGCACTTGAAACAAACATATATTTTAGCACACGTCATCGAAGGGTTACTAACGAAAAACAAACCCAAAACGGTCCCGTAAGAGTCACGAAAACCTCGCACTGGACCAATGTGACTCGTAGGAACCGATCGCGTAGGCACGGGACCCCCGGGTTGAGTGTATGACGTAAAGTTGCAAAAAATTAGCCTTAAGCATAAAAATAAGCCATCGAATGATGAAAACGTAAAACAGCCTTAAAACGGTCCCGTAAGAGCCACGAACACCTCGCACGGGACCAATGTGACTCGTAAGAACAGGCGGCGTAGTCCCGTGGCTACCGGTTGGAGTGTACGACGTAAAGTTGCAAAAAATTAGCCTTAAGCATAAAAAGATGCCATCAAATGGTGAAAACGTAAAACAGCCTTATAACGGTCCCGTAAGAGCCACGGACACCCCGCACGGGACCAGTGTGAATCGTAAGAACAGATGGCGTAGTCCCAAGGCTCCCGGTTGGAGTGTACGACGTAAATTTGCAAAAAAATAAACTTAAGCATAAAAACATGCCATCGAAGGGTGAAAACATAAAACAGCATTAAAACGGTCCCGTAAGAGTCACGAACACCTCGCACGGGACCAATGTGACTCGTAGGAACCGATCGCGTAGGCACGGGACTCCCGGTTTGAGTGTACGACGTAAAGTTACAAAAAATTAGCCTTAAGCATAAAAACATGCCATCAAATGGTGAAAACGTAAAACAGCCTTAAAACGGTCCCGTAAGAGCCACGAACACCTCGCACGGGACCAATGTGACTCGTAAGAACAGACGACGTAGTCCTGAGGCTCCCGGTTGGAGTGTACGACGAAAATTTGCAAAAAAATATACTTAAGCATAAAAACTTGCCATCGAAGGGTGAAAACGTAAAACAACCTAAAAACGGTTCCGTAAGAGTCACGAACACCTCGTACGGGACCAATGTGACTCGTAGGAACAGACGGCGTAGTCCCGGGGATCCCGGTTGGAGTGTACGACGTAAAGTTGTAAAAAATTAGCCTTAAGCATAAAAACATGCCATCGAATGGTGAAAACGTAAAACAGCCTTAAAACGGTCCCGTAAGAGTCACGAACACCTCGCACGGGACCAATGTGACTCGTAGGAACCGATCGCGTAGGCACGGGACTCCCGGTTTGAGTGTACGACGTAAAGTTGTAAAAAATTAGCCTTAAGCATAAAAATATGCCATCAAATGGTGAAAACGTAAAACAGCCTTAAAACGGTCCCGTAAGAGCCACGAACACCTCGCACGGGACCAATGTGACTCATAAGAACAGACGACGTAGTCCCGAGGCTCCCGTTTGGAGTGTACGACGAAAATTTGCAAAAAAATATACTTAAGCATAAAAACTTGCCATCGAAGGGTGAAAACGTAAAACAGCCTTAAAACGGTTCCGTAAGAGTCATGAACACCTCGCACGGGACCAATGTGACTCGTAGGAACCGATCGCGTAGGCACGGGACTCCCGGTTTGAGTGTACGACGTAAAGTTACAAAAAATTAGCCTTAAGCATAAAAACATGCCATCAAATGGTGAAAACGTAAAACAGCCTTATAACGGTCCCGTAACAGCCACAAACACCTTGCACGGGACCAGTGTGACTCGTAAGAACAGATGGTGTAGTCCCGAGGCTCCCGGTTGGAGTGTACGATGTAAATTTGCAAAAAAATAAACTTAAGCATAAAAACATGCCATCGAAGGGTGAAAACATAAAACAGCCTTAAAACGGTTCCGTAAGAGTCACGAACACCTCGTACGGGACCAATGTGACTCGTAGGAACAGACAGCGTAGTCCCGGGGATCCCGGTTGGAGTGTACGACGTAAGGTTGTAAAAAATTAGCCTTAAGCATAAAAACATGCCATCGAATGGTGAAAATGTAAAACAGCCTTAAAACGATCCCGTAAGAGTCAAGAACACCTCGCACGGGACCAATGTGACTCGTAGGAACCGATCGCGTAGGCACGGGACTCCCGATTTGAGTGTACGACGTAAAGTTGCAAAAAATTAGCCTTAAGCATAAAAACATGCCATCGAAGGGTGAAAACGTAAAACAACCTTAAAACGGTTCCGTAAGAGTCACGAACACCTCGCACGGGACCAATGTGACTCGTAGAAACAGACGGCGTAGTCCCGGGGCTCCCGATTGGAGTGTACGACGTAAACTTGCAAAAAATTAGCCTTAAGCATAAAAATATGCCATCGAATGGTGAAAACGTAAAACAGCCTTAAAACGGTCCCGTAAGAGTCACGAACATCTCGCACGGGATGAATGTGACTCGTAGGAACCGATTGCGTAGGCACGGGACTCCCGGTTTGAGTGTACGACGTAAAGTTCCAAAAAATTAGCCTTAAGCATAAAAGCATGCCATCAAATGGTGAAAATGTAAAACAGCCTTAAAATGGCCCCGTAAGAGCCACGAACACCTCGCACGGGACCAATGTGACTCGTAAGAACATACGGCGTAGTCCCGAGGCTCCCGGTTGGAGTGTACGATGTAAATTTGCAAAAAAATAAACTTAAGCATAAAAACATGCCATCGAAGGGTGAAAACGTAAAAAAGCCTTAAAACGGTTCCGTAAGAGTCACGAACACCTCGTACGGGACCAATGTGACTCGTAGGAACAGACGACGTAGTCCCGGGGCTCCCGGTTGGAGTGTACGATGTAAAGTTGCAAAAAATTAGCCTTAAGCATAAAAACATGCCATCGAATGGTGAAAACGTAAAACAGACTTAAAACGGTCCCGTAAGAGTCATGAACACCTCGCACGGGACCAATGTGACTCGTAGGAACCGATCGCGTAGGCACGGGACTCCCGGTTTGAGTGTACGACGTAAAGTTGCAAAAAATTAGCCTTAAGCATAAAAACATACCATCAAATGGTGAAAACGTAAAACAGCCTTATAACGGTCCCGTAAGAGGCACGAACACCTCGCACGGGACCAGTGTGACTCGTAAGAACAGATGGCGTAGTCCCGAGGCTCCCGGTTGGAGTGTACAATGTAAATTTGCAAAAAAATAAACTTAAGCATAAAAACATGCCATCGAAGGGTGAAAACATAAAACAGCCTTATAACGGTTCCGTAAGAGTCACGAACACCTTGCACGGGACCAATGTGACTCGTAGGAACAGACGGCGTAGTCCCGGGGCTCCCGGTTGGAGTGTACGACGTAAAGTTGCAAAAAATTATCCTTAAGCATAAAAACATGCCATCGAATGGTGAAAACGTAAAACAGCCTTAAAACGATCCCGTAAGAGTCACGAACACCTCGCACGGAACCAATGTGACTCGTAGGAACCGATCGCGTTGGCACGGGACTCCCGGTTTGAGTGTACGACGTAAAGTTGCAAAAAATTACCCTTAAGCATAAAAACATGCCATCGAAGGGTGAAAACATAAAACAGCCTTAAAACGGTTCCGTAAGAGTCACAAACACCTCGCACGGGACCAATGTGACTCGTAGGAACAGACGGCGTAGTCCCGGGGCTCCCGATTGGAGTGTACGACGTAAACTTGCAAAAAATTAGCCTTAAGCATAAAAACATGCCATCGAATGGTGAAAACGTAAAACAGCCTTAAAACGGTCCCGTAAGAGTCATGAACATCTCGCACGGGATGAATGTGACTCGTAGGAACCGATCGCGTAGGCACGGGACTCCCGGTTTGAGTGTACGACGTAAAGTTCCAAAAAATTAGCCTTAAGCATAAAAGCATGCCATCAAATGGTGAAAACGTAAAACAGCCTTAAAACGGCCCCGTAAGAGCCACGAACACCTCGCACGGGACCAATGTGACTCGTAAGAACAGACGGCGTAGTCCCGAGGCTCCCGGTTGGAGTGTACGATGTAAATTTGCAAAAAAATAAACTTAGGCATAAAAACATGCCATCGAAGGGTGAAAACGTAAAACAGCCTTAAAACGGTTCCGTAAGAGTCACGAACACCTCGTACGGGACCAATGTGACTCGTAGGAACAGACGGCGTAGTCCCGAGGCTCCCGGTTGGAGTGTACGACGTAAATTTGCAAAAAAATAAGCTTAAGCATAAAAACATACCATGTTGCTGAAATTTGTATTAAACTTTAATTTTAATTAGTAGTTGTTAAAAAATGTTGATTTGTTACGTAGGAACTAATAATGAGTGAATATTGATCACAAGTTTTTATGGGTTAAAAATTGCAAAACAAGTAAAACTAACTTTTTTGTTTTGTTTCTTATATTTTTTTGCAGGATAACATTTTAGGGGTATATTTTATTCGCGTGAAACACATGAACGAAACAATGGTTTGCGACAGGTAAATTGTTTATTTTTGTTGTTGACATGTGAGATTGTTTTTTTTTACTGGTCGTGCGGGCTTTTGTGTTGATTAAACAGGTTCGTTTTCATGTATAAACAAAGGAGACTCTGCCGAATTTTTTTAAAAATTGTAATGAATTGTTGATTTGGGAGATTTTTCAATTTTTTTATGGCCGTGCGGGCCTTTGTGTTCATTTAACAGGTTGGTTTTCAAGTATAAACAAAGGAGACTCTGCCGAATTTTTTTAAAAATTGTAATGAATTGTTGATTTGGGAGATTTTTCAATTTTTTTATGGCCGTGCGGGCCTTTGTGTTCATTAAACAGGTTGGTTTTCATGTATAAACAAAGGAGACTCTGCCGAATTTTTTTAAAATTTGTAAAAAGTTGGTGGTACGACTATCTAATATATTTGGATATTTTATTTTACTATAATATTATTTTGATAAAATGATTACTTATTGATTGCAGGTTGTGCACAAGAAGTTGAAGAGACGGGATTTTGAGTGTCTACTATATGCGACACTAAGAGAAGTTTTTGAAGCGTGACAACCATATTTATCATCTTAATTTAGGAAGATATTTTATTGACAGTTGTATATCTTATTAATTAGTATGATTTTGTACTCATTTAAATATTTCGACTTGAATGTTGTTTAATGGAAGAAATTGTTATTAGATACGTGCTTTAATGAATGTGGTCGATATATTGTGTTTTTGATCGGATGATTTGATTTATAATGCATATTAGACGTCAATTATTATTGCAACATAAAACATATAATAATATAACTATTTATGATAATTTTTTATTTATTAATTGGGACGGTTCTAAACCGTCCCTAATACTTATTTGTATTAATTGAGAATACCTTTTGGGACGATTTTTACCGTCCCTAATACTCATTTTTGCATCAACTGAAATTACCTTTAGGGACGATTTTTACCGTCCCTAATTGGGTTGCCAGAATCTCAGTAGTATTAGGGACGGTTTATCCGTCCTTAATACTATTGGCGGGAGCGGGGATTTTTTCGCGGGAACACTATCTGGGACGGTAAAAACCGTCCCTAATGTCAAATGCAGAGTGTTTATGAATTAAAATTTAGGATGGTAAAATCCGTCCCTAAAATATTTAGGACGCCTAGTATAAGGGACAGATTTTTGCCGTTGCAAAAACCGTCCCTAATACTCTTTAGGGACGGTTTTTTACCGTCCCAAATACTCATTTTTCTTGTAGTGTGAGTATGCGCTTAGAATCCAGTTCCAGGCCTTAAACAATGAAGCGGAGTATGAAGCATTAATTGTGGGATTAACTTTGGCTCAAACACTAAACGCCGAGCAAGTTGTGGAGAACAGTGATTCTCAATTGGTGGTCAATCAGATCTTAAGTTTATACGGAGCCAAATGAGAATTGATGACAAGGTACCTCGCCAAAGCACTAGAGATCCTAGAAAAATTACCAATTATTCGGATGAGTACAATTCTAAGACTAGGGAATGCCCGAGCAGATGCATTTTCTCGGCTTATATCAACAACCAGGATTGAACTCAAGAGAACAATCCCCATTGAGATTCTGACGAGTAGGAGCATTGATGAAGACCTGATGGTTAATTTCATTGCAGTAGATAGGGGACCTTACTGGATGGTTCTCATTAGAAGTTATATTGAGGAAGGAACTCTTCCAGTAGACCCAATTGAGTTTAAAAAGCATAAGTATAAAGCGGCGAGGTACGTGTTAGACAAAGGAGTGCTATACAGGAGAGGGTTAACAGATACTTTACAACGATGTGTCCACCCAATGAAGGTTCAAGATCTAATAGCAGAAGTTTATGAGGGATCTTGTGGAGCTCATGTGGCATGAATATCGTTACTATAACGAATGCACACACATGGATACTACTGGACGACCATGAGGACAAATTATACAGGTTTTGTAAAGAAGTGTGACAAGTGCCAAAAGTTCTCTAACATTTCTAAAGCTCCACATGCTTCTTTAGCTCCCATTACTTCACCTCATTTGTAGATATGGTTTTCCATATGCCTTCATTATCGACCATGGTATATAGTTCGACAACGATGAGTTTGCAGCGTATTGTGCCCAGTACAAGATTCAAAAGTTGCATTATGCTACAGGTCATCCTCAAAGCAATTGGCAGATTGAGGTGACTAACAGGACTTTGCTCAATAGGTTGAAGAAGAGACTTGATGATGCAAAGGGGAACTGGATAAATGAATTGCACTCAGTATTATGGGCCTATTGAACAACTCCTAGGGCTGCAATAGGGGTAACACCATACATGCTAGCATTTAGGACTGAAGCAGTGGTACCAGCCGAGATAGGTTTGCCAACTTATAGAGTTTTAAATTTTGATTCTCCCGTTAGTGATTTGATGCGAAGGCTAGACCTTGATATATTGGAAGAGGAGCGAGAAAATGCAGCCTTGAGTAATGATACTTATCAACAACAAACAACACGCTCTTATAACAAGAGGGTGAAAATGACCAACTTAAAAGAGGGGGATTATGTACTTAAGAAGGTGATTCAGAAGAGCAACAAGATTGAATCCAATTGGTATGGGACTTACCGTGTTTCAATAGTTGTTCGACCAGGAACTTATTGAATTAAAACTTTGGACGGGGAAGAATTCAAGAATCACTAGAACGTCGAGCATCTTAGGAAATATTTCCAGTAATGTAACGAGCAACAACTCTTGTAATCATTTTGCTTTAGTATCAATAAAATTTTGGTTTCTTCCATTTTTTTAATTTTTTGGTGGGAATATTGGTGATATGCATCCCCCCATAAATACTTGGTCGGCAGGAATTCAGTACTTGGTCGGAAAAGGAAATACTTGATCGGCAATACAGATACTTGATCGAAAAAACACAGAAACCCAAGTCAAAATAGGAGTTTAATTCCTCAGTACTAGGTCAAGAAAAATCAGGGATAAAACTCTGTATAAAAATTAATAAGATTTATCCAAACTGAGCAAAATAGAGGAAGAATATTATGAAGATTCCTAAATATGAATGTAGACATATATTTCACATACGCTTGGTCGCCACTCGTAACTAATGCTAAACCCAAAAATTTAGGTGCATTAGTAGAACCTATGGCAATACCATATGTGGCTAGTGCTAAACTTGGATTTTAATCTAAGTGCACTAGTGGAACCTATGGCCACATCAATGGTAACTGGTATTAAAATTAGAAATCTAAGTATATTAGTAGAACCTATGATAATCCCATTGGTAACTGATATTAAATTTAGGCAAATGCCTAAGTGTATAAATAGAACTAATGAAACAATAAAGTCATTCAGGCATCTAGAAATTAACAAGATAAGTTAATAAATTGCATTTCATTTATATCAATGATGATTACATGGAAATATTGTGTATGAATGAAATACATGACAACTATTCCACTGGATGCTTTCCTTCAGCTTTAGAGGAGCTTGACGCTGGTTCCATGCCTATTGGAGGATCATCCAATGTGTATGGAGAGTTGATAAAGTTAAAATCATAAATCATTCTCCTATTACTGCTTCTCGGAGTATTCGACAAAAGAGGGGGCTGAACTATTTCCAGCTCATCGTGCAGGCCAAAATCCCCTAAATATTTGGAGATCAAGCACTGATGAATGGTTTCTATAGGGATTCAGCTAACGTCAAACTTGAAGGGACATTTGTCATAGCCTAGGAACCCAGGATCAGCCCAGTACCATAGTTTGTTATCCTGTTCAACCTTCATAACTATTAGGCAATTGGCCCAGCCCTATTTATAGCCTTCGCGCTGAGCCTGACTAAAATGGTCGTCAAATCGTCCAAGGGCTTTATTATACCCTTGCATATAAACTTCTATGGGTTGCTTGTAAAACTGGAAGGTTAATCTTTCAGCCTGGTGTTGCACCTTCTTCAACACTCCATCTTTAATTTGTAATTGAGAAGATTGGGTGGAGAGTTTCTCGTCCTGAGTTTGGATATTTTGAGACATCTCAATAATGACTAAGTTCTTGGCCCCTATCTATGCGCCTGATTTGAAAGCGTTTGTTGAGTTTTGGCCTCATCAGTTGTAGGTCGGCTAGATCTAGATCTTGGTCGAAAAATAGAAGCAGTTTTGGATTTCTTCAGGGCTTCCAGTTCCTCCCTTAGACTAGCATTCTTAGTTTCCAAGAATGATACCCCTTCATCATCAGCAGAAGTCGTAGAAAAATCCTTCAAGGAGTCCAGTTCACTCATTAACTTGTTATTTTCTTCCTCTAATAACTTGGCAATGTCTCTAGCTTCATCAACCTCACACTTGAGAAAGAATTCCTTCTTCCTAAAAGCAAAAATGTGCTTCTCTAATTTCTCCTCAAAGTCCCGAGCTCCACTTAAAGCCTTGTACTTGGCCTCATAGTCAGCATGAAGGAGACCCTTAAATTCTTTGTGTTCTTATTGAAGTTATTCGATCATCTCAAAGTAAGCCACGTTATTGGCCACTGCCCGATCAAGAAGAAACTTCATATATAAATAGGCTTCCTTGGCTTGATCTGAAATATTTGTGCCAAGCAAGTTTAATAAATCTTCCTCAGACAAAGTCACATGATCAGCTTTGAACAAACTTTTTTAGCACTTGAGTAGATTTGAATCATTGGAAGAGAGTTGTTCCATCTTGGCCATGAACTAGAAAAAGAAAGAGATATCCAATCAACAACAAGAAAAGGAATATATGACAATAATTAAGAAATGATGAACAACCAAGAGAAGACAAACAGTATGACGAAAAAATCATTTTATTGATATGAAGGGGAATTATAAGTACAACAGAAAAAAACAAAAGAAAGACAAAGAGCCTAATCTACACCTTCTTTTTGTCAATCTCAACATTTTTAGCTTGGCCGGAAGAGAGATCAGGGGGCTTATCTTGCTCAGTTGGAAGGAGGGATGACTCAATAACAACATTTTTGCCTTGGTCGACTGAAGACTCAACCACCAAGTAGACTCCCCAGAACCAACGTCGCCTTCAACTTCGTCTTTCATGTTGGGGGGAGAGCCAGGCTCATGTTTTTGGAAAAAGTGTAGAGTCTTCCGCTATGCCTACCTCCTTCAGTGCAGCCGACCAACCATCCTTGAAATATTTTCTTTTTGCGTACTCAATCTGAGCAGAGGCAGTAGTGATAGCTCTATCCCAGCCTTTATTAAAGGAATTTTTCTTAGCCTTCTTCCTTTTGGCCTTCTCAGAAGTTAGGCCATTTGTCAGCTCAGCCACTTGCTTTTGAGCCTCAATAGCCTTATCTTCAGCTTTCTGCCGAGCTTTCTTAGTAGCTTTTATTTTGTTCTCCCAAGATTTCTTTTCAATCTCCAATGCTTGTTGGGGGTCAAGCAAGGACTTCTTGAGACTAGCAAAGGCCTCCTCAACATCGGTTAAAGAAGAACAAAGAGCATCGTCCTTCTCTAACATCGGGTTGAAATCAAGGAAAAATCAGTACAAGAAGTCAAAGTCAAAGTACAAAGTACGAAATAGCAAAAGAATAATTCTCACCATGGCAAGGCTTTGATCATCCCTTTCAGAAATTTTAAGTCTTTGCATAAAAGAAGCAACACCCTGATGGTCTGGAAGAGTACCACACTTAATTAATTTCTTGACTAAGCCAGGACCTATGACTAGAGAGGAGCCAACACCAGATGGAGTAATACCGACCAAGTTCTCTTGGTTGGCATCAATAGTTTCTTCAACCTGCCTAGCAACAGGACCTCTTCTCAATCTTTTTAAGAGAGACTCATCTCCCTTGGTGATTGGAGCCTTCTTTCTAGCATCATCCTTCTTTTTTGCCCCACCATCCACAGGCTTGTGGGTGCCAGCAAAAGCATCATCTCTAAGAAGGATGATAAATTTTCTTTTGTCCATGGCTGTAGAGAGAGTAACGTCTGACTCAAGGGAGGAAGAGGGGCCAACAATAAGTTCACCACTGCAAGATACAATGGCTGATAAAGCGGACACTGGGTACTGGTCCAAGTCAATCACAATGGTAGGAGAAACAGTTGAAGGTCGGGCAACAAAGGAGGTGATAGCTCTCCTGTATTTCAGCAAGTAGGAGGCCAACCTAGTATGCTCCTCCCTAATTTTTTGATGAAGGCCCCCAGAGAAACTTGAGTTTATCAAGATTAATATCACCCTCCCTGAGACACTTTCTCTTCCTATCAACTGCAAAAAAACAAACAACCAATGTTAGTTAACATTTCAGCAGATAATTCATCAGCATAAGCATATAAAATATATTTATTATAACATATGCCATGACCCTCTTGAGGGCATCTTGGTCCAGTATATACTTCTTCCCCTTCAAGAGGTATATATTGCCAATTTTTAAAATAACCCCGTGATCGAAGTAATCCCTGTTGGTCAGGCAAATTGACGACTAAAACTTTATTAACATACCTAGTTTTCAAATAATATGTACTCTCACTAGTGACCCATTTGTAATAGATAATGATCTCAGGGATATAGATATGGGTCCCATAGATTTGGTTAAGCCTATGGTTACCATTAATTATTCTCCAGGTGTTAGGGGCTACTCTAACAGGTACAATATCAAAGTATTGATAAAACTCTAAGCAAAACCGATTTGGGGGGAAAAGTGAAGCCACATTCAGCTATGAACAAGGAAGGACTCCAATGACCTTCAGACAAAGAGAAAACATCTACAGGGGAATTAGGGAACTCTAAGTCTACCCAATCTGGTATATTTCCTTCCCTTCTAAACTCATCTAGAGAGACAACAATATAAACCATGATTCGATATGAAGAAAAGAAGAGAAAAGATTCTTACAAAAACTTAAGGATTCATCAAGAACTAGAAGACAGGAAGAACGATCGTACGAAATCTCAAGAATTTGTAGCAAAAACTTAGAAGGTTTGAGGTAAGAGACAACCGAAAATGTACCGCCTTTTATAGATTACCTCGAAAACCGACGAGCGCAATGATTAAAGTGAAACAACGATTATAATTTTGGCGGCGAGGCGAAAAAGACGTATTTTCCCTAAGACTGTTTGCTAAAGTTTAGAATATTTACAAAAATTTCATCAGCAATGCATGCTACCAGCCATACCAATAAAATTTTACAAGTGTGGAAAATCGGCAACTGACCAAGCATAAAAAATGTAGCTCGAGCTACTACCATGACAAAATGCTCCATACTATCAAGCAACCATCAAGCATGGAACATTGGGGGCTTCTATTGATATAAAAAATTATCCACCTACATGGACTAATCAGAGACCGACACGTATCATTTCATATGGCAAGAATCCTAGCTAGTAAGACATAGATTCACCGACCAACTCATGGAATGCCGACCAACATGGTCAGCAAAGCGCCTACAGTCATGTACGTTATGAACATCATGTATTGATGTAAATGTTTACTTTATAAAGACATTCCATCATTTTATATTCCTTCTCTCTATCTCCTGATGAGAATATAAATACTTTGTAATCCCTTCATCAAGGGCAAGTTCATGCCATTTAAACACGAGAGGCAGCACAGAATGCAAGAAATACAGTGAATGTAAGCTTTTCTGTATAGTCGAACCACTTTAAAAACCTTTTTATCTCTTTTTTATTTACATATATTTATTTGTTAAATTAGTTTGTTCCTTTTTAAGTTATCTTCACGCCGTGTTAGGTTTGAACTGTTTAAAGTTAAGTTATGACTTCTTAAACCAATGCACCCGTAATTGGCATATGTTCTAACAAGTTTTTTTTTTTAATTTAAACAAATAATTTTCTTAAATTCTTACCAGAAATAACAAACACGGAGATAAGATTAATTTGGTACGGACTTTTGAGAAAAAAATTATTATTAATTTTTGATGGAGAGACGAAACGAAACGTGGACTAATTAACCTACCATAAACTGATGAATCCCCGGAAGAAGTTTGGTTGATGAAGATAAATTGTGCGCCTGGGAGAGAGTAATTCAGGTCCTCAACAAGCTGCTTAAGTTTGATGTTGAATAGTTGAATAGCATCCCCAATCTTCTCCACTCATAAAGTATTGTTTGTCCCGTACTTCTCCAATTCAAAGGGTGCGCAACCTACGTCACCAAGTCCGAATATACCCACCATCCTCGCTCCATATAGGTACAATGTCTAGTATAATAAACAGAGTTATCGGTACTAATTTAAAAAAATACAGGTAGAAAAATAAAAGAGAGAGCAGTTGTTGTGGTTACCTTTAATTGCCTACAATATTGTTGGACAAGGAGTGTTGAATACTGGTCTGGTGTATATATATGGCTAGAAATGTAGTATTCTGGCATCAAGTAGTTGTTAATGTAGTCGTTAATGCCCATTCCTACTGTATATACGCACTTGTTTAGATACGTTTTAACTGAATATTTATTCCCCAGTAAAGCAGCAATGCGTGAAATTGTAATTCTGTGATGTCTCAACTGCTTACTCAAGCTTATCCGATCACCCTGTGATTATGTTGGATTAATTCCAATATTTATTGAGTTTAATTTTTAGTTGTTAATATTTTATTATATTATTTGTGTTTTATTTTAAACATAGTTTGGGTTTTAATTTAGAAAGTAAAAACATGAGCAAATGGGTGTGAAAGATATGGGGAATGCTCAAAATCCCATATTGTCCCACATTGGAAGAATACTACAAAAGGTAGTGGTATATCAACTAAAGGACAACTAAGATTCTTAGTTGACAAGTCAAATAAGAGGCTATGATCCTACGCATCGCGGTGGTGCTTAAGCACCACCAATCGCGACACGCGTAAGCGCGACACGCGGCGCGCAAAAGGGCGATTGGGCGACTTAGGGCGCATTGCGCGCTTTGACGCGCACTTGGCACTTCGCACGTACACCGAAAATTGCTAGTTTCTCCTCTCTCCGTCCTCTATACTTTGGCATTATCAAGTTACAAATTCAGAGTGTTCTCGGGTTTGATCAAACAGTACATAGTTTGAATCAAACAACTGTTCATACTGCATTGTATCCTGAAGGCAGGTTCTACAAAACCCATTGTGTACTCGCGGTTCTGGTTCTGTCTCAACCGGATTGGGAGAAATTTTGCCTAAAAGAAAGCGTTCCAAGAACGTGCCTTGCAGAAATTAATTATTATATTTCGTTCTTTCCATAAGAAAACTCCAACAGTTTTAGGCAAAAAATTTTATATTCTTATTACTCCACTCAAATGGAAGGAACTGTGGCACAATCTATCCAAGTCATGACTCAAGACTTAATTCGACTCGACCATTTTGATGGCGGAAATTTCACCCGTTGGCAAGAGAAAGTTATGTTCTTCCTCACATCACTAAAACTTGCATACATTCTAGATGATAACCTTGAACAAATTCCCGAGCCCACACCCGAAGACACCGAAGGAATAAAGCAAAAACGTGTGAAGAGGAAAGAAGACGAATTTATGTGTCGAGGACACATCCTCAATGCTTTGTCTCAAACTGTTTATAGCGCTCATAGAATGATTCCGACGGCAAAGGAATTATGGAAGGCTTTGGAGATAAAGTATCAAAACGAGGAAGCGAGCAATCGTAAGTTTCTAATTTCAAACTATATGAATTTTAGAATGAATAATGATAAATTTGTCGTTGCACAAGCCCATGAACTCCAACAAATTGTTGGTGACCTTAAAGCCGCTGGTATTAATCTTCAAGATGAATTTCAAGTAGGGGTGATTGTTTCAAAACTTCCATCCTCTTGGAATGGTTTTAAGAAGAAAATTAATCATGATGAAAAGACTTATACTGTGGAATCCCTTCTTCGTCACCTTCGTATTGAAGATGATACTCGTATTCGAGAAAAGAAGGATGAACAAAGTGAGGGTCATTCAAAAGCTAATATGGTTGAGGATCAAAAATCCAAGATTACCAAAGACTCAAAATTTAAAGCAAAGAATGATTCCAAATTCAAGAACCAAGGTGCAAATAAGAAAAAGAAGGGAAAATGTTTCTTCTGTGACAAACCGGGCCATTATTCTCGAGAATGTCGTCTTAAAAAGAAGGCATTTAAAGAAAAACAAGGGTCGAAGGAAACCAACAATGTTGAAGATCTTATTGCTACTGTTTGCGAAGCAAATTCAATTGATAATGAAAGTGGATGGTGGCTGGATACCGGCGCAACGGTCCACATATGCAAAGACCGCTCTTCATTCAAAACATATCAAGAAATTGATGGAAAAGAAGTGAAGATGGCAAATAATCTTCGCGCCAATGTAGTTGGAAAAGGCACAGTGGAATTGAAGCTAACTTCTGGAAAGACACTTACTCTAATTGATGTACTTCATGTACCTGATATGTGTAAAAATCTTGTGTCTGGGGACCTTCTCAATAAGAGAGGTTTCAAACTAGTGTATGAGTCTGATAAGTTTGTATTGTCTAAGAATGGCCAATTTATTGGCAAAGGGTACTCTTGTAATGGCATGATTAAAATTAATGTAATCAATGATATTAGTTCTGCTTATATGGTTGAGTCTATTTCTTTATGGCATAGTAGATTAGGTCATGTGAATTATAGAAGTATAAAAAATATGACTAATCTCGGCTTAATCTCGGATTGTAAATTTGATAACCTTTCTAAATGTGAAATTTGTGCTCAATCGAAGATAACTAGAAAGTCGTTCAAATCTGTTGAGAGGAAATCCGAAATGCTTGATCTTATTCATAGTGATGTATGTGATATGAAGAGTAATATGACTCGTGGTGGAAATAAATATTTCTTAACTTTCATTGATGATTACTCTAAGTATGCATATACATATTTACTTAAAAGTAAAGATGAAGTTTTCGAGAAATTCCTAATTTTTAAAGCAGAAGTTGAAACTCAACAAAATCGAAAAATTAAAGTCCTACGATCCGATAGGGGTGGTGAATATTACCCGAGTGAGTTTATACAATTTTGTAATACTCATGGGATAATCCATCAAGTTACGGCGCCATATACGCCACAACAAAATGGAACGGCGGAAAGGAAAAATAGGACTTTAGTTGAAATGATAAATTCAATGTTAATCAGTTTTGGTTTACCTTTGTCGATGTGGGGAGAAGCGGTTTTATCCGCATGTTATATTTTAAATAGAGTTCCATTGAAAAACAAGGATATTACACCATATGAATTATGGTTTAATCGTAAGCCTAATCTTAGACGTCTTAAAGTTTGGGGATGTCTTGCTTATGTAAGAAAACCCGAACCTAAAAGACCTAAACTAGGAAATAGGACTTACAAATGTGTTTTTATTGGATACTCTAGTAACAGTACGACTTATAGATTTTTAAACCTTGAAACTCAAGAAATCATTGAGTCGGTAGATGTGCAATTTTTTGAACATCTAACAAAGTTTAGTACTTTGAATCAAGGTTTAGAAAATAATAATTCGACTGTTGACTCCTCAAATTTAGAAGAAAATTCACAACCTATATCTTCTTCAGAAACAACGAATGACGTTGAACCACGAAGAAGTAAAAGACGAAGAACTGAAAAAACATTTGGGCCTGACTTTGTTATTTATTTAGTTGAAGGGGATTTAAATGAGACTAAGAACAAAACTAAATTTGTTCTTAATGTAGAAGATGAACCGACCACATTTCATGAAGCGGTAACATCTAGGGATGCTGTCTTTTGGAAAGAAGCAATAAATGATGAAATGAACTCAATTTTGTCAAATCAAACTTGGGTTATTTCCGATCTTCCTCCCGGGTCTAAACCTATTGGGTGCAAATGGATATTTAAAAGAAAATTAAATCCGGATGGTTCTATAAATAAATTTAAGGCAAGACTAGTTGCTAAAGGCTATAAGCAAAAATATGGAATTGATTACTTTGATACATATGCTCCTGTTGCTCGAATCACTTCCATTAGGATATTAATATCTCTTGCTTCTATTCACAATTTAGTTATTCATCAAATGGATGTTAAAACTGCATTTTTAAATGGTGATTTAGAAGAAGAGATTTATATGGAACAACCCGAAGGGTTTGTATTGCCTGGCCAAGAAAAGAAAGTGTGTAAATTGGTTAAATCTCTTTATGGCCTTAAACAAGCTCCTATGCAATGGCATGAGAAGTTTAATAACATTGTTATATCCCATGGATATAAAGTTAATGATGCCGACAAATGTATATATAGTAAATTTGAAAATGGTGTTGGTGTTATTATATGCTTATATGTGGATGACATGTTAATATTTGGGTCTAATCTCAAATATGTTGAAGAAACCAAAAGGTTTCTTTCATCAAAATTTGATATGAAAGATCTTGGAGAAGCTGATGTGATTTTAGGAATCAAAATTGTGAGAAAGGATAATTCTTTAGCGTTATCTCAATCTCATTATATAGAAAAAGTTCTTAAAAGATATAATCATTTTGAACTTAAGCCAGCTGCTACACCTGTGGATCCTAGCATCAAATTAATGAAAAATACTGGGCGTGCTATGGACCAACTTAAATATGCTAGTATTATTGGGAGTCTAATGTATGCCATGCATTGCACTAGACCAAACATTGCTTATGCAGTGAGTATATTGTGTAGATTTACAAGTAATCCAGGACAAGAGCACTGGAATGCAATTTCAAGGGTGCTTAGATATCTGAAGAGGACTTTGGATTATGGCTTACATTATGTAGGATATCCATCTGTTTTAGAAGGATATAGTGATTCAAGTTGGAATAATCTTGAATCAAAATCAAAGTCAACTACTGGTTGGATTTTTACGCTAGGAGGAGCAGCTATCTCTTGGGGATCCAAGAAACAAACATGTGTATCAGATTCAACAATGCAATCTGAATTTATAGCCCTAGCAGATGCATGTAAAGAAGCAGAATGGCTTAGAAATGTGTTGTATGATATTCCTTTATGGAAAAATCCATCACCTTCTATTATGATAAGTTGTGATAACCAAGCCACAATTTATAAAGTTTCGAACAAAACTTACAACGGAAAATCTAGACACATTAGTCTAAGACATCAAATTATAAGAAAATTACTCAAGGAAGGAGTAATTACAGTCGACTATATTAAAACGAACAAGAATTTAGCAGATCCTCTGACTAAAGGTCTTGTAAGAGAGATGATATATATCACCTCAAAAGGAATGGGACTAAGGTCTATTAAATAACACAACTATATTTAATGGGAACCCAACTCATATCTTGAAAATATAGATAGAGTTCAATGTGGTACAAACAAGTTAAATTATAGTTATGGAACACTAGGAATTTATACAAAAAGTTCCATTCCTATATGCCTAGTGTTGGTTTTCTGCATGTTAGAGGATGAAGTTCACTTCTTAATAAATCATATAAGTGTGACTCGCAGAATCACTAAAGTTGATTTACCTATTCGAGTGTCGAAAGTGTGGCCGCTTTCTATGAAATCAAGACCGATCCTAAAGCGCTCGTGAAATCAGGATTAGCACAAGGCCATAAAAGTGCATGCTAGAAGAACACTTATAAACTCAGAAATCGGTATGTGTGATAGTTCCGGCTAGTCTCAAAAGGTCCTTGGTTCAAGATACGTTCACCACAGCACCTTGATGAAGCTTTGAATTATTTTCACTATATGGAAGTTCAAGTCCGAAAGACACTTCTCATTTATGTACTAGATTTTAGCGATAATGCCAAAAGTTATTTATTGTCTTTTTTGCTTTGCTCTCTTGTGTATATTGAAATTGGTGGGAGAATGTTGGATTAATTCCAATATTTATTGAGTTTAATTTTTAGTTGTTAATATTTTATTATATTATTTGTGTTTTATTTTAAACATAGTTTGGGTTTTAATTTAGAAAGTAGAAACATGAGCAAATGGGTGTGAAAGATATGGGGAATGCTCAAAATCCCATATTGTCCCACATTGGAAGAATACTACAAAAGGTAGTGGTATATCAACTAAAGGACAACTAAGATTCTTAGTTGACAAGTCAAATAAGAGGCTATGATCCTACGCATCGCGGTGGTGCTTAAGCACCACCAATCGCGACACGCGGCGCGCGAAAGGGCGATTGGGCGACTTAGGGCGCATTGCGCGCTTTGACGCGCACTTGGCACTTCGCACGTGCGCATCGTCGCTTGGAGCGTGGGAGCCTAAAGTTTTGACGAGGAGAGTTGTGACTGTTGAAGAACAGTCACAGAAATGGCTATAAAAAGAGTTCCAGACCTCTGTTTTGGACACCGAAAATTGCTAGTTTCTCCTCTCTCCGTCCTCTATACTTTGGCATTATCAAGTTACAAATTCAGAGTGTTCTCGGGTTTGATCAAACAGTACATAGTTTGAATCAAACAACTGTTCATACTGCATTGTATCCTGAAGGCAGGTTCTACAAAACCCATTGTGTACTCGCGGTTCTGGTTCTGTCTCAACCGGATTGGGAGAAATTTTGCCTAAAAGAAAGCGTTCCAAGAACGTGCCTTGCAGAAATTAATTATTATATTTCGTTCTTTCCATAAGAAAACTCCAACAGATTATCCGGTATAAAAATTATAATAATAATAATAAACAAACTATAAAACATTTTTTTTTCAATACATTATTTCTTAAACACTTGCACAACGGATTGTTACCAAATGTTGTCCATTTTCTTCACGAATTCCTGCGGCTCCTGATCCGTAATTCACACCTTTTAGGATTTCTTCACCAATGGCAGTTGCAAATGGTGGAATAGACTTCTCAAATCCGAAAAGTTCAGCTGTAAAAGAAAGTTATTACATATAAGCATCTGTGCCAAAATTTAGTCACACAAAATACCTTTTCAAAAGAAAGTTATTATTACAGACCAATAATGTCTGCAATATTTCGACCGTTGGTGAATCTACCAGTGGGCCCCTCAGGGTAGTCTATCTCGTAAGGTAGGAAATTCGCCTTTGCATGGGTGAAAAGGTCATTATTATTTCCATTGTCAACTAAGGAGTCTCCAAAAATGAAGTAGCAGGAGAATTGTTGTTCACCAAAAGCCAAGCTTGAAAACAATGGTGCAATGAACACCAAACACAAAATGGTAACCTCATGAACCATTGGAGAGAAATCAAAAGAGACAAAACGAAAATGTTCGAGTGGGAAAGGTTTTTATGAGGAAAACTGAAACCCCAATGATGAATAGTATATATAAGTGGATAAGCCTTTGGTTTAGTGGTTAACAGACTTGCAAGTAGATCAGGTCAAGATAACACAAGATATTTGCCTCGATTGCTTGGATTTCTTTTGTTTTTGTTTTATTGGTGATCACTTGAAATTTAAAACATGCGGTGAAGGGTTAGATCTTGCGTGGACCCCAAAAAATGTGAAACATGGGTTTCACATGTAACAAATCATGGTAGATACGAAATCTCATCCCCATTTTCGAAAAAAAATATGTTATTTTTTTTATTTTTATCAAGCACATGCACCTCACTCATTAAATAGGATGAGTATTCCAATTTATTTCTCAATCATCTTTAGATCAAGATATACATTTTGTCTGTTTCTCCTTCAATCTAATTTTTTTTTTGAGCATTCAATTACTTGAATTTTAATTACATTTTGTTTCAAATCACATTCATTTTGAAAATTTTATATCATCATGTCATATACAATCCAACACACAAGTCCTATTAAAAAATCGATATAACCAATTATAACAAATATCAAGGTAAAATTTACGAATTAACATGTAATTATTAAGGTACGTTTTTTAATTAAATAAAACACTTTTTTTAAACTAATATCTTTATTAAATAAAACACTTTATTAACTCATTTTTTAAGTAAATAAAAACAGTTCTTTTAAAATAGGGGAATATATTCGTGGGTCCCTCACGCGCCTCTTCTGATGCATCAAGTCCCACGCACACTAAAACATGTCAAACAGTCCCGTCCGTTTAAAAAAATAACTGCATTATTTTGCTTCTCAAAATTAACCTCGCAAATACCGAAAACCACAAAAAAACCATTTTGCACGTCGATTCGATTCCTGCGCATTTTGATTCTCAAATCCGAAAAGCTCAACACCCAAAATTACGATTATCAATTGTTATACGTTTAATCAGTCCTGTATCAACTTTGAAAAGCTGAAAGCATCACAACCGTCATCAGTTCATTTGGGGAAAAATTCAGCAAGCGTTCATCTACTTTTCGACTAACATCGGTACCTTCATCATTTCCATGTGATCCAATCTCTCAATAGTTCCTATAGTTTGTTACGATTTGTATTAAACTAAGTTTTTACTCAAATTAGTGTTTCATATGCTTACGTTTTGTTAGGGTTTCATACGCTTAGTGTTTGTACGTTTCATACTCTTGTACCCAATTTGTTGTTAGCTTTTAAATATGGACTGATTAAGCAATTGTATGCATTTTCATCACTGGATGTACATGTAACTTTTATTTATAACAGCATTAAAATTCCTTAAACTTTTTAGTAAATTTATCTATGTATCATCTTTATAACCTTTCATCACTGCATTTTGGACAAATTTGACTTTAGTTCTTTTTAGTATTTCATTCACTTAGAGTTTAAAGGTTTCAAATTCTCTTACACAAAAATAGTTTATTGGCATTTAAAAATTCACTGATCAAACACATTTATCTATGTTCATAGTTGTAAATTTATCTATGTTCATAACTGTAAATTTTGAAGAGCTTTGAGAGATGCTAAACTTTTTAGAAAATTTATCTATGTAATTCCTATATAAATTTTCTGCAATATAAAAGTAAATTTATTAAAAAAAAACATGCATACTCCATCTACCAAAAAACAAATATTTCAAAGAACATGGAGTGAGGACGATGAGATGACACTTTTAAAGGAAATGATTAAGTATACCGCAGCAAATGGGTGTGACCCGTTTGGTAATATGTTGCAATTTCATGATTTTATCAAGAAGTCAGTGCATGTTGATGACAACAAGAATAAGGTGTTGTCGAAGCCAATGAGGCTTAAAAAGAAGTATGTGAACAATGCAACATTTAGAGAAATAATTTATTTATTTTCACCTTATCCATTTAAATGATTAAAATTATAAAGGCTTTGCACATAAAATTTGATAAAGTTTTTAGTAAATTTATCTATGTTTTTCCTTGAATGTGCAAAGCTTTTATAACGTTTGCATGTATCAATATACATAAACTAATAAATTGAATGCATATAATATTTTTGTTAACGAATGAATATGTAGCTATACATGATATGTAGAAATATCAAGAACAAATAGAATAATGTTGAAGTTTGTTACTTATACATTACCTAATGTATCTATATTCATCATTGAATATGCATACAAATTTTATTTTGAACATCATTAAAAGTTATGAAATTTTTATTAAATTTTTTAGCGTTTTGTCAAACTTTGTTGCATTTACTAATGTTCTTTCTTATTATCAAATTTTTATATATGTTCATTGTATGTATTTAACTTATTAACAAATGTATATATAATCTTAGATATATTTACACTTAATAAAATGATTTCTTATTGTTTTGCAAGTTTTAAAAAAATGGTTAGTACCAGAAGTACTGCGAAGGATGAGGATCATCAAAAAAGAGAGAACGAGGTGGAAGCTCCATTAGCTTCATCAAGTTCAAGGTACAATTCTTCTCTTTATTAGTTAACATTGCGAATTATTGCTATGTTATTGAAATGGTTGGTACATATATAAAAATAGTGTACTCTTCTACTTATTTTTTACTTGAAAAAATTTCTTGGAACTCATTTATTACTAATGCATTGTTGGCAACATAAGAAGTATGAGAACAATGCAAAATTTTGGGAAATAATTTATCTTGGTTCACCATATGCATTAAAGTTATTAGTATTTTAAAGGATTTGCACATAACACTTGATAAAGATTTTAGTAAATTTATATATTTTCTTCCTGAAATGTTTAAAGGTTTTATTTTGAACATCATTAAAACTTGTGAAAATTTTTATTAAATTTATTTATGTTTTGTCATAGTTTGTTGCATATACTAATGTTCCCTGTTATCGATTGGAAATCATGCCAAAGAGATACCGCTTGCACGGACCACACCAAATAAAATATTTGAATAGATTTTGTAAAATAATATTGAAATTTATTGCTTATAACCCATGCATGTTTAGTGCAAATGGGATAACGCTGGAGTGGACCATAACAAAAAAAAAGAGTTATTGATGTTTTTACTAGATATTTGAACCATGTTAACACTTGTTGATGTTTTTACTAGATATTTCATTATTTTGTCACACTTTGTTTCATATACTGCTAAACATCCTTGCTGGTTGTGATTTGTTCCAATGGTATACCCCTAATCAAACCACGACAAAAAAAAGAGTTATTAGATTGTGTGAAACAAGTTATCTATATTTACCATATCCATTTTAGTTATTAGCATTATAAAGGCTCCGCGCATAAAACTTGTTAAAGTTTTTGGTAAATTTATCATTAACACTTGTTAAAGTTTTTACTACATTTTTATAAGTTATTAGTCAAATGTGCAGCACAATTATAATGTTTGTATTTGCACATACACTAATATCTTCAGTGTATATAATGGGGTTAAGAAAGCCACAGGTAGCAGGGTGTAATACGTAGCAATATAATGAATACACATAATATTATTGAATTTTGTTAGTTATGCTAATCATCTCATATATCAAATCTGAAGCTTGTTGCATTAACTAATCTACTCTTTTATTAGTTGTGATTCATCCCAACGGGGTGCATATACTAATCTACTTTATTATTAGTTGTGATTCATCCCAACGGGTTGCATAATATTGTTGAAGTTTCTTAGTTATGATATCCATTTTGAACTCCTTTAACACTTGTCACAATTTATTGCATATACTAATCTACTCTGTTATTAGTTATGATTCGTCCCAATGGGTTGCCGTTGGCGCGGACGTAAATAAATAAAATAGTTGAAATAATGATGTGAAATAGTTTGTCAATCTTCACTGTATTCATTTAACTTATTAGCAAATTTATATATATACATACAACCATTAAAAAGTTTTTCATAGGTTGCTTGTAACACATTTTAGTAAATTTATCTGTCTTTTTCCTTCAATGAGTAGCTAACGAAGGAGACTTTAACAGCTTCAAATATCAAAATTTTAAATAAATTTTTAAACTTAACAATATATTTACACTTAATAAAATGGGTTGTTATTCTTTTTCAAACTTTAGAGAAGTGGTTACAAAAACAAGTTCTCGAAAGCATAAGCATTTAAAGAAGAAAGGGAGTGAATTAAAAGTTCCATTGGCTTCCTCAAGTTCAAGGTACAATTCTTGTTTGTATTACGTAGCATTTTGAATTGTTGCTTATACTGAATAATTTGATATTTATTACAATTACAGATTGTGGGAAGATACTACAATAAATAGTGACTTAGATACAAGATAAACTTTGCTTCCATGTTCATAATCTTATCAATTTTTCTTAGATCTTACATACTAAAAATTAATTCGAACTTATATATATTTCTTACTTATATGATGTTTTTAATTATTGAGCAAGGTTTATGAGGTCAATTACAATAAGCAGTTAAGACCATCAACTACAGATGATCAAAAAAGGGAAAGAAAAAGTTGAAAGTTCAGCTGACCAACCAACTTTCAAACTTATTAGTGACTCAGACTTCGAGGATACTCAAACTCCAAAAAAACTAGCTATAACGAGGAAGCCAAAAGAAAAGGAGAGTAAGAAAAAGAAATTTTCAATAAGCTCAAAGGCCTGCCCAAAAAAATCAATTCAGTTTCGATCGAACTTGTTAGGAATTGCTCAATTATTGCAAGACCTTAAACTCAAGCCTTGGCATAAAAAGGAACTGGAAAAAAAAACATCTTTTGGGGATATTTTTAATGCTTTTTTTACCAAAGCTATTACGAAAGAAGACTGTCGAAAATATGACCACGCAGTCGTATCATTGATAAAGACTTATGGTATCTAAAATAAAGAATTAAGAATTGGAAAATAATTGGTTCGAATGACATTCAATGATACATCACTCATATTTGGAATACCAATCGGAACGGAACAAGTAAATATGGGATATGGGTTCAAGCCCGACACACCATTTTTCAGAAGAAGGTTTAAGGATGCTACTATCATTAATGCAACAACTATCCAAAATAAGTTGAAGGCTGCAGTTAAAGGAAACAAGGAAGAAGATTGTAGAGATGTAGCAACGTTGCTATGTCTATATTTGTTTGCAACTCTTTTCTTCACATCAATTGGGAATACTGTGAAGTGGTCTGCAGTGAAGTATATAGAAAATCTGGAGGGAATGAAAAAGTTGAATTGGTCAAGTTTGATACTAGATACATTGATGTCTTCTGTCTATAGGAATTTTGAGAGAGAGCCAGATAAGGTTTCTGGTTGTGTGCTTTTGCAACTTGTAAGTGGAAAATACACTAATATATATTTTCTATTTCATATTCGTTTAATTATAAAATTTGGAGATCTTAAATGATTAAAATCTTTATATTTTTAACTTTTGTGGTACTGGTATTGCGAGCACATAACACCGTTGTGATTAGACATAAATTCTTAACATTTATCCCTTTAATTTTGGTATTTTTATGATCTCGTGCGGTGTAAATATCTTGAATTTTTCTCATATTTATGGTACTAACCCATTTTGGCAAGTATTTCTTGTTTTTTGTATTCCTCATGTGTTTTACATGTATTTCATGCAAGAAAGTGTGAGAGGGAACTCAAAATAGTGAAAGAAACCAATAAATGGGGAGTTGAAGGGCATTTTCGTAATTTTATAGCCATAGTCAGGAGGTGGGGCCAACTGTAAAGTTGAATATCTTTCAATTACAAGAACACTGGAAAAAATGACACCTCAATCCGAGCTACGCTGAAGAAGTTATGATCATTTGAAGATGAGAGAAGTCAAGAAAAAAAGTTATGGAGGAATTCCTAGGGTGATCCGAACCTATTAAAAATAAAATATCCGGACCGGTTGGCAACAAAATCTCTGAATGAAAAATAAGAGCGATCCGGACCTATTAAAATTAAAGGATCCGTACCGCCCCTGTGTAGATGCCTAACTCAAATAGGGGAGAGACCTAGACCACCCAGCCCCGCCGATCCGGACCGTTTTGGATTTTCTCAGAATTTCTTTTTCTTTCTTAGAGTTTTATGTTGGCTCAATATCTTGTAAATTCTTGGGGCTATTTATTCAAGGTTGTTACACAATATTAGGGGTTCGAAAAATTAGGTTTCCAGCAGTCGTAGAAGGGTTTTGTAATAAAAAACCCTAGTTTTGTAAAAAAGTAAATTTTGAGTGAAAATTGAAGTTTCATTTCTGGGATTTCTTCAATACAAGTAATATTTTTCCTTTAATCCTTCAGTGTTTACTTAGGTTAGTTATTTTTTTTGATTCAACACGTTCTTCTTCCCCATTCTCCATATGTTATGATGTTTTGTATTTCAAAAATTGTGTTTTAATTTAGTTTAGTTATGTCCGGTTAAGTTTTTAAGGGTTGGCGTGCATGAACCCCAGCCGATGTAATTCATTATAATGGAAAATAAAATTTTGAATTAAAATCTTAAAGGAATCGTGTTGCGTAACTATCGCAACCACCGTAGGACTTTTGATGTCATTTGCCCTAGGTAGCCGGGATACTTAAGAGTACAACTCGTGTGTTAGTTAATGTGACACCGCTTTATTCTTGCCTTTGATTTCGTATGATGCGGGCGTCGTTCCTTAATATACGTAATGCTTAGGATTAATTAAGACCGGGTTCATTTAAAGTTTTAATTCCAAAGTCTAGTATCCTACGAGGTGAATTACTAGGGTGTGGGGGATTGTAACCCGACCTATTATTTCCATTCGTAATTAATTCCTCCATATAATTTTCATATGTTCTTAGGCTAGATAGACTAGTTGCACTTCAATAGAATTTAGTTTAGTTGTACTTAATGTAAATCTGTATTTAGTTCATAATTAATCTCTCATTCAAAGCATCTTTTCACTTCTTTTATAGTCAAGTTAGGGTTCTCCGTCTCTCCAAACGTTGTCACAATTTTCTTGTCCTATTTCCCTGAGGATCGATACCCAACTTACCGGGATTATTACTTGCGCGACATGCTTGCACTTGGGACTAGATAAGCACGCACTTTAGAACACTTTTTAATTCGCTTCATGTTAAAATCTGAAAAGTCAACTCAGCAACCTCGGTTTGTCAAATGGAACCTTCTTGAATTAAACAAGGTAATGAAAGAGAAACCTATTGAAACATTTCTTCAATCATAGGTACTAATATATTCTTTGAAGAACCTGTTATATCATATAAATATGTGATAATTTAACTTCTAATCTTTTTATTTATTTATTTAGGTCATAACATCAGACTTAATTCGAACATAAGAAGAAGTGAAATTATTAGGGAAAGCACCAACATCACCAATGAACTATTTTGCTGAAAAAGATGGGGCATCGATAGCTAATGCAAATGATGTAAATGATGAGGAGAAAATTCTCGATACTAATACGAGAGATGCTAGACATTTAGATGATCTAACTGAAGAGTTCACAACATATTACCTATCAGATCATCATCTGACTGCTGTTGAAATTCAATCTCTTGTTAAATTTCGTGAAGATGCTAAACAAAAGATGGAAGAATTGTAGAATGTGAAAGAAAAAAATAGAAAAATGAGGGTAGATAAGAGAGATATGAAGGCAAAATTGAAAGTGATGAAGAAAGATTTCAAAATCAAAGTGAAGAAAGAAAAATGCAGGAACAAAAAACTTCCAAAAAAAGAGAACTCAAATTGAGTTATTAAAGAAACAACTTCAATAGGAAAAGGAGGAGAATGCAACATTAAAGAAACAGATAAATTTATTTTATGAAGAAAGAGAGAAGGAAAAAAGAATCAAGTAACTGTCAATACATGAAACCCCAACCGACAAAGCAAGCCTAATGGAATTTAGTTTTGAAACTGCTGAGCAAAGTGAAAAATTAGAGAGTACAAAGAGAAAGTATGAAGAGATTGATGACCTTCATATGATGAAATTGAATTCGGAAAAAAATCAAGCTCAATGGTGGTGAAAATAAAAAATAAGAGAGACAGAAAAAAGAAGGAGATAAAAGATTACGAATATGAACCAATGGTAAGAGTGGCAAGGGCATCCAAAGGCAAAGAAATCCAAACTAGTCAATCATGCCCAATTCATCTAAACTTTGAAAACTCACCATCTCCTGTGAAATCAACCTTCGAAAACCTCACCTTTCCGTCTAATAATCCAGTTGTTGAATGGTTACCACCAACATTTATTTTCACTCTTGAATTGTTGAATAAGAGGAGTGGAAATGGGTAAATTCATGTTAATGAAATGTTATTTCTTTTATTTCTGATTGATTATTGACCATTTACACTACTAATCCTAATAATATTTTATTTCATTATTAAGGGCAATCATTTATGAGGACTCAAAGTTAGGTGGGGTTACTTTATCAGATATACAACAACTCCTAGACTTGGGACCTTTACGAGATAATGTAAGAAAAAGATAAATTTATCAATGTCTATTTACTACACTTAATATCTACTGTTGTTGTATATAATTGATCATTTCATTTGAAATGAAATTTCAGGTAATTGATGAATGCATGATGGTTTTGGAACATGATCAAAAACTCATGGACGCTACTTCTCAACTGTCACCTTCACAAAAGACATTCGGTGAAAGGGATCATTTCTTTAGTTCAATGGATTGGTATTTTCATTGCTTAACAATATATTTTGATCTATTAGACTAACTTCTTTTAATTTTATCACACTCCTATTATCAGCCTGTCATACAAGATAAAATATCTTCAGCAAAATATTTGGTTGACAATATATTGAATGAAGTCACCAATTGCAAGTATGTACCTAAATTTACTACTTATATATATAAATACTTTTATTTTTCCTTGTTCCTAACGCTATATGACATAATGTAATTACCGGTACTTATTCTTTCCCATAAACTCAGGAAAGAATAAAAATGGCAGAAGTCCATTCCATTGGATGTTGCTTGTACTAGACACATAGGAAGGTCGATGGATGCATTTCAATTCAATGCTTCTAAGAAATCCAAATGAAGATCATTACATGCATGACGAATTTGTAGTGGTAATAATATACAATTAAATAATTTATGTATGATTAACATTACAAATTTTCGCTTATCATTATCATTACATGTTGGCACTATTTTCATATTTTTTCTTCCTTAATGACTACGTTATAGGTTGTTACAATACTTCTTCAAGATCCTTAACTGTTAATACAAGTTATACACTCTTTTGAAAGGATTGAACGTGAACGGAGATTTTCAATTCGAACATTTTGATAGTTGTACCAGAATATTAAACGCCAATTTCATATTGCATTTAAAATCATCCATTCCAACACTTATTAATGAAATTTGGAAGTAGGATGGGCGTAGAAAATGGCAGTTTCAGTGGGCAATTGGTTTTGAGAAATCGTGACTTTTATATTTTACGTGATATGAACTTTGGCCCCAATTTGTGTTATTCTAGTTTATTTTGGTTGCTTTTGAGTCCCCAAAACGTCATATATATTCAATTTATTTTTGTCTTTGACCACAATTTCTATTATTTTTGTTCATTTGAGCAACCAAAGATATCAATGTTTACTCTTTCTTTTCTATTTCCTAATTTGATGCGACTGAAGTTAGATAGGAACAACATCTCTTCTATGCTTCTTAGTTTGTGCCTCTGATTATAAATTTTTTTCTCCAAATCTATTCCTCTTGTTATTGCTCGGGAAATCTGGAAGGCAGGAAACAAAGTCTTCTATGAAGGTATCAAATGCAATCTTAAGTTTATAAAGAGTCAAGTTCTGACACTGATCTCTAATTTATAAAAAGGTTAAATTTTTCACATAAGAGGTTCATTTTTTTCTTAAGTGGGATTTTCCCCCAAGTAGGGGATCAAGTTAAAAATAGAAGGGCTAGCAAAGGTAATCCAGGCAAAGGATGTATAGGTGGCATTTTGAGGAATGATAAAGGGGAGCTTCCTTTTGGTTATGTAAAAGATGAAGAGTGTGCAACTAACTTTTTAATGGGACTTAATAGCTTAAGCCTTGGAATCAAATTATGCTTGTAAAGCAATTTAAAGGAGATTGACATAGAATCTGATTATTTATTTGGTCTCAAGTTGATCAATATGGAGTTGAGACATTCTTGGAGTCTTAAGTCCTATAATGATGCCATGATTTCAAACTATTTGACTACTATTATCAATATATTATAAAAACATTTGACTACTTTCTAATTATAGTACACTAATTAGAAATTTTAATAATTTCTTTTTTGTTGTTTATAGAGAATATGTTGAGCAACATTGGAGAAATACGCTGCTTATCGATGAAGACAAATTCAACAAGCTGAAGAAAAATGGTTTAACAGGAAAAGATTCAAATGCGATATGAACAGAATAGCAAGTTACCCAGAACAAGACCCCAATATGTAAACGTCTATCCAATATATTTTATCTATGTATCATTAAATTGATGCTATATTACTAATCAATGCTTTGTTTTCTTTTTATATGGTTTATTGTGGAGTAATTGTATGCTATATCATGAAGATGTTGTACGAGCGAAATGAATATGGACGGACATAAAAAAGAATCACATGTGGTTTTTACGATCATTGATGATAAAATAACTTCTCGCACATGGTCAAAAAATTGATGACTTGCAAATGAATGAAGTCATTATCAAAGTTGATTGCAAACATATTTTCGGATTTGTTAGTTACACTTAATGAATGTATTAGGTATAGTATAAACACTAGTACAAGTGTTTTGGATTGAAAGTGAACTACTGCATTGTAAGTTTGTTGGTAGCAACAATTTTTCAATATGTTGTTTGAATGTGTTTTTGAAGTGAAATGTTGTTTGAATGAAGACAATTTTTGATAAATAAATACTTTCATTTTGAATGTGTTTTTGAAGATCAATATTCAATAGAAAACATTGTGAATATGAATATTGAATGGATTTTGAATCTTAATCCTACTTATATGAGTAAAATAATATTTTGTATTGTAAATATACTATAAAAATAAATGAAAATGAAAGATACTACATAAATTCTATACTGATAAATTTACAGTATTAATCTCACACTAATAAATTTCACTTATTCCTATTATTTCTACCTCCCATCTTTCTTGAAAGTGTTCTACAAAACTACATTAAACATTTTTAGAATTTTATAATATACCAATTTATAGAATCAATCTACGAATTACTATAGCAACATGATCAACTTCTTTGAGCCATTTACTGTTGGACTTATCCTGCAATTAAATTTCCTCTTGAGCCAACGCAATTCTTCAATTATTCTTATTCTCTTCTAAATTTCAAATAGAATGTCCCATAGAACTGGAAACTATTCGACCTATTTTGGGAATATAAAGACATCACCAAATACTATTAGTATTACTACCCAAAAACTTCTTTTCAAATATTTAATTTTCAATCTCAAATACATTTACCTTATTTCAATTATTTCCTAACATTTATACAAAGGCTAATAATTTGCAGATTTTCGTTTGTAAACTATATTGTTTTTTGGCATTTGAACTCTTTTTTATTAGTCATAGTAAACAACTAGGATTATATTGAAGAGAAAATTTGAATTTGATACTAAAAAACAGAATACACTAACTAAAGCACAGAAAACAACTTACTTTTAGGAATTGAAAAATTCACATTCTCTATAACAACATAAATTACTATAATCTACAAACTCATCTAATAAATCTACAAATTAAACAATTGAAATTTAATATAAGACATGTAAACAAACCAAGCAAGCATATAAAACCACTATAAGAATTCAGTAACATAATATTATTCACATTTGAAAATATGAAAACATATATGATCCAATCAACTACACAAGTTTTCGTAAAGTAATATAAACTCTCCCTATCTACACATTTCTCGAACAACTTTTTCTGTTATGTCCTACTTTTCGACAAGTGCCACACCTAAAATCTCTATTTTCTTCATCACAAGAAGCAATCATTTTCTTTCTTGGCCTCCCAGCCATCCGCTTCGCACTTGGTGGACTAATGATTATTTTTGTATCAGATTCGTCATCCTTTCCAAATGAAGGAATATGATTAATTACTTTTGCATAATATTGAACAAAATACTCCTTGCTGAAAAACTTATCAATGAAACTATTCAAATCTTTCCCTGACTTTTGAATAGCAACGGTAGCGTGGGCACACAAAAATCCATTCACTTGATATTCACAACATGAGCAACTTATTTACAATAGATCAACCATTACACTCTCTTTCGAATGAACCTTAAAGACAAATTCAGATGCCTTACTAACTCTCCAACTCCTACCTTCTTTTGACAAATTAGCAATTCGATTGTCAATTTCAGTACATAAACATCCATTCCATCGATTAGAGATCTTCCTACGCTCAGCCATCATTTTCATAATTTTCCCTCTAATATAATCAACCAAGTCCATTATCGGCAAATAACGACCTTCACGGATCCACGAATTAAATGACTCCGCAACGTTTGAATATATTTCACCATATTTCTTACGTTCAAAATATGAACTTGTCTAATTTTTCCTCTTCAAAGTCTGCAAGAACTTTCGAATTGGATCAGATCCTTCTGTAAGCAACAAATACAATTTTTGGTGATATTTGAACTGATTTGATTCATATGCACAATTCCGAAACATGTTCACAAGATTGTCCCCCACAGGCTTTGAAAATGAGCCAGATAAATGGTCTCTAAGTTTATGTGACACCCTGCTTAATTAAATACCAAGTGATCAATCCTTTATTAAATTAAACCAGAATATCCAGTTGGTTCAGATTATGCATCACTGTATTACGAAATACTAACCACCTAATATTTAAAAAGGTTGACAAATTTTTTTTATCTTTTAATTAATGTAAAAACTAGGTTAACGAAATAAATAAACATTCACCATTTTCATCAATCTCATATAATAGGAAATAACTGCAATAATAAATAAAACTGGAGAAAGCAATTCTACTCTAAGTCCCAAATACAAAAATCGAACATAAATAATCCCAGCAACTGAATGAAGTAAATAACTAAATCCAAATTCTCTGAATATCTGAATAGAAAAGGGGCAACACGCCCTAACTACTGAAATAAATCAAGAGGAAGAAATAATAGACACAGAGGTGTCTACTACCAAGACCTTATAACTTTCACAATAGCTACAGCTCATTGAGTGAATGGAACTCCTATGCTTGGTGTCCTTGTGGCTGGGCACCTTAAATACTTTGACAAGAAAAGAGATTTGCCGAAAACGAGTCAGAGCCCGAGTTGAAAATAGTTTAAAAATCAGCAAGTGCTTAGAATGAGTTTATAGCACATATATTAGTCATGTTAGATTATCGTACTGACTTGAGATGCTCACCTCTCATCTAATGTGTACGCCTAACGTCCCATCAAACCCTACTAGTTACTACTCTCATGATAACTAGACCTTTTCAATCTAACATCTAATCTTAACCCAATATCATTCCCACGTATTTGCCTCGCAATATACATAATACTTATAATCAACTTCTGTTTAACATGGGTAAGCGCTCTTTCAATTTAATTTAGATAAAGTGTTCATCAACTTAATTTATTTCAGATTTCATTATTATTCATCTCTACTTAATTCACACAGTAGATAGTATCACAAGTATATATATACATGCACTTTATTATATATATATTCAATACTGCACCTTGAGACACAGCTGAGGTTCATGCATACTCTGCTATCATATCCTGGTTCATCACTCATTGCATAAAGGACTATAGGTTCAATCTCCCGCGAACCTTCAAAACAAACACACATATTGGAGACGAACATAGTTCCAATACGATGGGATACACACATACGTACGCACCCATACGACCATCATCACTATCATTCTCATAGATAACTCGTACCTAGGTTCTATACTTTAGTGTTATAAATAAAGATCCCACCCGAAGGCTCCTCAAGGCATGATTATCCACAACGCGCAACCTTCGCTCGATAGCAAGCACCGTAGGTATGTAGTACACATAATAGTTCAATCAATAATCATACACATAACTTATTATATTCATTAGGTATTCAAGCAACCTAAGTCCCCAAATTCGTATGTAGTATATTCGTCTCAACTACCCACAATTCTTTAACCGTACGATTTACCTCTCTATCGTATATACTCTTTAAGGTTCTCTTATTCTAACTCATTCCCGTAATAGTTACACAATTCAACTCAGTACTAAACTACGAACATGAAGGTACTCCAGGATAGCGCAAGTCCTATTCTCTAACTTAAATGAACCTAGAAGGATTTTTAACTCGTTTGGATAAAAAATAGTGTTTCTCAAATCTCGTTAAAACCCAAGGATTCTCATTTAAATGAGATTCTTACTTCGAACGAACTCTAAAATCTCGCTAGTAATCTCGGTGGAATTCTCGTTGGAATTCTAGTTCGAACGAGGTAGTTAAAACGACCTGGGCAGGTCTTCGAACAAGAATTTTGAGAGCCTCCCTATCTTCCAAAAATTCGTTTTCCCAAATCATTCAACACAACAATCAGTTCAAACACATTCTAATCCAAATTAACATCTAAATCATGTCCCCTAGTATTAGAACAGTTTCCCATCAATTTTTAACATCAAATCCCTAAAATTATAACATCAATTTTGATAAATTTCTCAAATCTTCTACAAGCCCTAATTTCACATAACTTCCATTAACAACAATTTAATACAATATTTAATTTCATGAAATCAACATTTAAAATCCAGATTTATCATACCCAGAAAATGGTTATTCAACTACATGCAAACCTATACTCCCTAATAAATATTAATACACAATTCAATCCCAAATTCATAATATCATGGTTATTCCATCAACTAAATTAACATAAATCATATATTCTCTAAAAAGTTAGCAAGATAAACACTTTCCTTTTTATGAACTTCTGATTCGCTGGATGAAGTTAGTATAGGGGTGATCCTCTCTTCACAATCTACGCATTGGTGTAATTTTTGGTGTGAGAGCTTGAGTTTTTATCCCAGGGCTCCTATGGAGTTCTTCTTCTTCCTCTTTGGTTCTCCCTCTCTCTTACGTAGGTTTGGAAACTGACAGATAACCTATTACCGATGTACTCTTCCTTTTTAATTTTCTATTTTCATCCATTTTAATTTCTAAAAATCTCAAAAGACCAAAAGACCCCTCTGGGGTGTCGGTTTGGCCTAAATCACCCCGAAATCCAAATAAAACACCCAAGTAAAATTTTCTGACTATCTCGACCCTTTCGGACTCATCGACGCACTCGAAATGGTCATACTAGTTACTTAAATATAAATTATCTTTTAAACCCAATAAAGTAATACCGACACGACTCACATGCGTGTCTCAACTAAGTAAATTGCAACTATCTTATTTTTCACTCCTGGCTATAATAATATTTTCGTAATCATATATTGCTTTGCTCACTAACTAATATTCAACATAACTATCACCAATAAATACTAACACTCGTCATGCTAGTAATTATTACATTTAAATTCGGATTAATTATAAATAAATTTTCTCCATTTAAATTAATTAATCCTAATTCCATAATTAAAATAAAATCCCTAAAATATACGGGGTATTACATACTTCCCCACTAATAATGAAATTTCATCCCGAAATTCCGAAAAGAACAGAATAAAGGTATACCTGGTAGGAATTACTCTGGATATTTATCCCGCATGTCATCCTCATGCTACCAGGTAGACTCCTCTACATTATGATGTCGCCACTATACTCATACTAACTGCACTATCTTTGACCTCAGTTTCCTCTCACTATGGTCTAAAATCGTAATCGGCCCCTCCTCGTAGGAACTATCGGGCTGTAGATCAATATCCTCTAAGGCAATATGGGTGTGGGACAAGTCATCCTGAAGATATATCCTCAGTGAGGAAACATAGAACTCATCATGAGTCTTATGCAGATGCTCCGATAACCCAAGTCTGTAAGCTACTAGCCCAATCCACTCAATAATCGAGAATGGCCCTTTCTTCCCAAACCGCATTATCCCCTTCATAGGAGATACTCGCAGAAACACCTGATCCCTCACATTGAAATCCCTGAAGAACCTCTCATCATCGACATAAATCTTCTGCCTATCTTGAGTAACCCGAATGCGACTCCGTATAACCTCAATCTTAGCCGAGGTCTCTTGAATTACCTCCGGCCCAAGTATCTTGTTGTCCCCCACCTCAAGCCAACATGTTTGGGAATGACAAGGTTTACCGTATAACGCCTCAAACATAGCCATGCCAATTATAAACTGGTAGGAGTTATTATAAGGAAACTCCACTAGTGGAAGGTACTTCTCCCATCCCCCTCAAAAATCAAGGATGCACATCCGCAACATATCCTCCAACATCTGGTTCATCCGCTCTGTCTGCCCATCCGTTTATGAATGATAGGCCGAACTCAATCGTAACTCCATACCCATGGCCTGCTGTAAACTCTCCTAAAATATTGATAAAAAAATATTATCCCGGTCGGACATAATATCAAGGGGCACCCCATGGAGTCTCACGATCTCGATAATGAAGATCTGAGCATTCTACCCCATAGTATAGTTGGTCCGAACTGGAAGAAAATGGGATATCTTGGTCAACCGATCCACGATCACCCATATGGAATCACGACCCCTCTGTAATGTAGGCAGCCCTGTGATAAAATCCATGAAAATGCTCTCCCATTTCCACATAGGGATTTCTAATGACTGCAATAATCCTCCCGGTCTCTGATGGTCTGTCTTCATCAGCTGACAAGTCGCACACTTCGACATAAACTTGGTGATGTCCTTCTTCATGCCACTCCATCAATACTGTTGCCTCATATCATGGTACATCTTATCCCCTTCGGGATGTACCACAAACCGTGCCACTCTGCCATCACTTTATGTCGTAACTCCTCCCCCTCTGGAACTACTAGTGTGCCATTAAAGCATAAACCCCCATCTGAGCTCACGGAGTATGACTCTGGTCCCTCAGCTACAAGATGGATAATCCGATCTTGACAGAAGGAATTCGCTGCCTGAGCATGTATCACCCTAGTAACTATCTCGGGTGTAATCGTCATCACTGACATGAATGAACGGGCAACTGCATCCTGATGCCCGAGTTCTTTCCACTACACCAAAACACGCCATTAGTAGCAAAATTTTACCACTACTAAAAAAAATTCCCTTTAGAAAAAAGGCGTAGGGCACGAAGCTAGTAACGAAAAATTCTATTACTAATAGTAATGGCAAAATTCAGAATTAGTAACGAAAAATTATGTTACTATTAGTTACACTAAATTCAAAATTAGCAACGAAATTTTTTGTTAATAATAGTAATGGTAAAATTCAAAATTAGTAACAGAAAATTATGTTTCTAATAGTAACGGTAAATTCAGAATTAGTAACGGTAAAGTTCTATTACTAATAGTAACGGTAAAATGCAAAATTAGTAACGGTAAAGTTATTTTACTAATTTAATACATATTTAAAAAAATATTATTTAAGATCCAATATCCTGAATTTAAACAAATTCAATTATTCTTATCACATTATTTAAATCCTAAGAAGATATACAAAAATAGTCCACAAAAGCAATGGCATTATATTCAACATTTACATTTATATAAGCCTCCACTCTTTATTTACAAAAGAAACTTAAACCAAACATATGAAACATCATAATACAATCGTCCCGAAAGTTATATTATTTTAATAAAAGCATCCAATATAACATCCTAATACAATCATCCCCCAAATGAGATATTTTTATATTATAACCAATCAAATGAAATACAAAAAAGAAGTATGTTGTTGTTGACTATCAACCTTCGTTCTATTATCATCGTCATCAATGCCTCAACACGCAACGTTGGAAACTTGATGAGGATCTAAAAATGACATTCTAACAAACAAAATAAAATTATCATATTAGTTACAATATCAAGAATACTGGAGTATCATCTGCAGCGTGCCTCTCACTAGAGCTAAGACTAGCCCTCAGGCTGTCCAGTTTGCTTGTTGTGAATAATTTTCATTGAAACAAGCTACAAAAATACAACAGTCAGCTAATTGTTAGTCATAAATATTCAAAACCACCAGATGCAATAACTCCAAAAAAATTTCTTAAATACATGTAAATTACAAGAAATATACATGACATGAATTGAGATATAAAAATCATAGTTTCTCCTTCAAATTAGACGATGTACCAATCAAATCTTTTTTTAAGATAAAGGTGCAAGATGACTAGTGATTAAATTATAAAAAAATATTGAAGATGGTTATGTACCTCTAAAGTGTAATATAAAGAGTTGGTAATGTAGGCCTCATCTATCCAATACAGAAAGTCTCCAATCCAAAGAGAACAAATCTCGTTGGAGTTGCTCATCTGAGGTGGTGCCGCAACACACAGAGGCTGAGGTGGAGGTTGTTGTTGTGGACACATTTGTTGCTATTGTTGAGGGGGCATCATCATCCACGGATATTGATACTGTTGTTGGTTGTCCATAGACACATGGGGTATTTGTGGAACACTGTCGTTCGCTGGTTGCATCATCTTTAGATAAAAATCCGTAAGAAAGAAAGCTTGAACACTTGTAAAAAACTGTGATTGATTTTTATAAGATAGTGTGATTGCTTATTCGCATATGGGGATGTGCTCATTACCCTGAAAATTCACAAAACAATACAACATTCTTGCTTCTTGATCGAACATCCCACCAAAATAGAAGAATAAAAAGTAATAATAATGTAACAGCCAAGAAACTATCTGAACTATACTTCAGTTCTAAATGTACCCAAATATATGAAATAACCCTTATGTTATGAGTAGGGAAAAAAACTAACATCTTATTTGCTAATGTCGATAAAATTAATTTTAGCAAGACAATGAACAATCACAGTTATTTTGAAAATCCTTTTTCTCATTAGGAAAGTGCAAATACAATCCCTCCTAAATAATGAAATTTTGCAAGATATGACCATAAACTATTCTTAATGAGTAATTTGGTACCTTTAAAATGATACTTAAAGATTTGATTCCATAACAAGAACTAGAAAGAACTCAAATGGCCAGTCATGACATAATTATAGCACAAATGGAAAGTCTCCAAAATTATAATTTTTATGGACATTGACACCAATTGCTGGGTAAATGACTTTGTGAAATAGGAACACATAGTTTTGAAAAGATAACTGAAAATAGTAACTACCAATTAAAGATAATCCTAATCAATCAAAGATTATGTTGACATCTAAACTGACAAGGAAATAAAATATAAGCAAACAAGAATACATGTAAATAACCAACAACCAGATATAATATCAAACCAGTTGTCCATGTGGGCAAAGCATTTGGACACGAGTGTTCTCTCAATGTCCACCAATACCCATTTTCATGAAATAAATCAATGAGCATGTATGACGAACAATCATTAGTAAGTATTTTAAAATAAATAAACAGAACCACTTTACTTTTTAGTTTGGATTTCTTTATGAAAAAAATAACAGTAATGTGTAACCTCAATGTTTATTAAAAGAAAATTGGGTTAATAGTTAAAATTGAACGACAGTTGTAAAGATGAAAAGGCACACTGCGAACAAAGTTTTGGATCATAGAATTTTAAAATCTTGTGTGGTATCTTGTGTGGGAAAACATTAATAACCGAATGACCAGATCTGGAATCCTAATTGAGTCAAAACCCAAAGTAAAAAACAAGACCCAACACACATATTAACAATTAAAAGGTGTTTTGAACAGGGCGAAGGATGTAGACAAGTACCTGTGGCAGGCATTTGGCTCTCCGCTTCAGTGCTGGTTAGTAAAAAATCATACTAGAGTCCCTGATTGGGTGTGGATGATTAATTTCTTAAGTCACCAGTTTTAATAGATGAACTGGAAGATAGGGATGACCAACTACTTTGAGATTTTTAACCCTGACCTGAGTAAAAACCACTGTAAAATAAACAAAGACAAAAATGTGTGTGAACATCTAATTTTAATCACTAATGTAAAACTTGGTTCATACGATCCGATTTTTGAACATATTATATTATATGAGCAATTTAATCACTATTATAAGTTGAACTCCAAATGAAATGAATATGTTTATTATATTTATACCACGGAAAAAAATAGGTTTATTGTCATAAGTCTGACAAAAGTTGTAAAGTAATAAACAAAGGAACTTTAAGCAGAAAAAATGAGGCAATTTGTGAATTGGCCTTGGTACTTGGACATAATGGGATGCACACAACCTTCGATCCTTCCCGATCGACCGTGACCACAAACATGTTTTTTTTATTAAGCCTAATCCTATTTTTTATCAAAGACCTGCTTCCTTTATTTTGAGACCTACTTTCCTATTTTTTAAAGCAAAGATCCGCTTCTATGTACGCAAAGACGTGCTTTTCATTTTTAGCCTGTAATTCAACTTGCTAAGATTCCTCACTTGTTGCGTTTAGTATTTTCATTAGTTTATTATAATGTAACTAAGTATGCAATTTATAATGTAATGTATTTCATTTGAATTGGGATTAATACTTAGTAATTAATGCAGCCATGTGTTTATATTGCCTTCATTTAGTCTGTTTTGTGTGTGTGTATTACTGTAGTTTTTTTTGGTTTAAACTAGTTTGCCTTGTCAAAATAATTTCAATAAAACTGATATAAAATGAATAAAGCCAGAGTAACTTTTATTTTTTGTATAAAGTCAGTAGAAGATCTCAGTTAGAAAATTATACAGTTAGTAAAGTTAGTGTACACTTTACACAATTAGTAAAGTTAGAAGCTTACACACTCTACTAAACAAAGTTACATAATTAGCTTTTATTGACTTTGTGTTGTGATGTACATGGTCTGGTGAACATAATTAGTAAAGTTACATAGTTACAAAATTACAAAGTATGGTGAACACATTAAATTTAGTTCTATTTTATCTTGTGATGTAAACAAAGTTACACATATAGTTTGCTCTTTTTTTTCAAAGATCACAGTAGTTGATTAGTTGTGGAACCAAAGATATTGAAATGTTTTTTTAGGGGGGCACCCCTACAAATACAAGGGAACAAACATCACAAATATATTTACTCCAAAAAACTAACCTTAGGGACGAGCCTTAACAAATATGTGCTAAAACCAATGCTGCTCCCACACTTCATACAATGAGTTTAAAGGAATACCTTTGGTCTCCGACACAAAAAGTAGAATAAAAACAGTCATGACAGTAGTCCACCCAACATAGAAAAGGAACACGCCAAATTTGAAGTGGCATAACATCGTTAAGAATGATTGAGAGAGAACAAATGTGGTGTCAAAGTTAATTAAAAAATCACATAACACTAATGAAAATACTAAAGGAAACAAGTGAGGAAGCAACCCACCCGACATCACTAACCCTCTAATAGTCCAAATTCATAGGGGAGTTCCTCCATCATCTAATCATACACATGCACCATACTCCCATGCGCCACACAACACCATCCATCGGGCCCCGCACGAATAGCCGCCCATGAATTTGAATCTGGATAAATAGGTTTAACAGTTATCATATCGTGTTGAATCCAAATACAATAGAAATTGTATTTGGATTTATATAAATCACGATATGATCATCTTTCAAGATCAGACATAACATAATTATGTAATGTTTGATCATCTGTTTTAACAACATTGTATAATAAACATTTCTATTTATTACACGATATGTTTTTCAATTACTTTATTACGAACTTTATGCATTTAGATGATCTCCTTGGTATTATATTACCCAGTTATATGCAAAACACAACTAAGGACCTTGTGTGTGTCTAATGATTGCCTTAACGATTTTTAATTTCAGTATATATTATTCTTTGGAAGAAATATATGGCTAATAAAACCAATGTGTGTAATTATTATATTTCCAATCAATATAGCACATAAACACTGACAAATAATGAAAACTAGCATGAGCGAAAGAATTTAATAGAACCTCAATAGATGCATCTCCCATTATTTCATCATCGATAATTCATCGAGACTGACTCACATTTCGTGATTACTGCAGTAAAGAGTAATAATTTCAAGTTACAAGAAAACCCTAATACATCTGCATAATCTCTATTAAATTCAAACTTATAATACCAAATATATATTATCGTGTTATATGTATCTGGTAACAATATATACTATAAAACATAGAATTGTGTGTAAATAGTTTGTGAGAGAGAACATAAAGAGGTTGAGATTAAAGTTAAAAGTTAGTACTTTTGGTATATATGATAGAGATGGTACAGTAAGATAGTAATTTTTAGGGGGGAAAAGTAAGAAGAGCCAACACCTTAATAAAATCACTAGCCATCACAGTCTGCAAAAGATTTGAGATCTTTGTGATCCCGACTACATCATTTAGAACCAATACATACATGCTAACAAAAATAATACATTTTTCTAGTAAAATATTTGATTCGATAGAGATCTATATGCAGAAATATTACAAAGAAGGCCAAATAAATACTGAAGATACCCTCGGAGAGATCTATATGCCGACGATCTATATGGTCAGAAAGGAAAGTGATCTACTTCCGAAGTTTATGCCTTGGCCGGAGAGATAGTCAGGTCTGAGAGAGGGGGGGGGGGAGAAATTTTAGGGCTATGGAGTTTCGTGTGTGTGAGAGTGGGGCTTTTGAGTTTTGGGGTGCATTTTAGTTGGGGAAAAAATCGTTTTCTTCAAAAAAAATGATTCTTAAAATATTGAATCAATATTAGTAACACTTATATTAGATTACTAATCGTATTTTATTGTGAGAAATAGTAATGGTATAATACTGTTAGTAATCAAATAAATAGTCTATTACTAACAGAGTGTTTTGGTGTAGTGTTCCATTTCGCCTTCCACACCTCGGCTACCTCACCTATAGGCATATGGATCAATGCGTCTGCTACCACGTTAGCCTTCCTCGAGTGGTAATGGATATCGAACTGGTAGTCCTTCACAAATTCTAGCCACCTCCACTGACGCATATTCATCTCCCACTACGTGAACAGATACTGCAGTGACTTGTGATCCGTGAATAGGTGAAATTTCTCCCCCAAGAGATAATGTCTCCATATCCACAATGCAAATACGACTGCCACTAAATCCAAGTCGTGGGTGGGGTAATTCCTCTCATGAGGCTTAAGCTTATGGGAAGCATAAGCAATCGCCTTATCCTTCTGCTAAAGCAAACCCCCAAGTCCTAGTAAGGATGGATCAGTGTAAACCAGGTATTCCACCCATGGCCAGGTTTGGGCTAGAATTGGTGCTGAAGTCAGCTTGTCCTTCAGCTCGTCAAAAGCCAATTGGCAGGCATCATCCCATATAAAAGGTACCCCCTTGCGAGTCAGGTTTGTCAACGGCCCGCTATCTCCGAGAATCCCCGAATAAACCTCCTGTAGTATCCTGCCAACCCCAAAAATTTACATATCTTAGTCGACGTTGTGGTCTATCCCCACTCCCTCACCGCTGACACCTTCCCCGGATCTTCCGATATCCCTTTTGTATAAACGATATGCCCCAAGAACTGAACCTCTCTCAACAAGAACCCACAATTCTCATATTTCGCATATAACTCGTGCTCACGTAGAGTCTGTAAAACCATCCTCAGATACTCGACATGATCCTCCTCAGTCTAGGAATAAATTAGAATGTCGTCAATAAAGATAATGACAAACTGATCCAAGAACTCTCTGAACACCCTGTTCATTAAGTCCATGAAGACGGTCGGCGCGTTGGTTATCCCAAATGGTATAACCCTGAACTCATAAGATCTATACCTCTTCATAAAAGAAGTCTTAGTGACATCATGCTCCGTAATACGTAACTGATGGTACCCTGACCTCAAGTGTATCTTCGAAAACTAAGAAGCTCCCCTCAATTGGTCGAATAGGTCATCGATTCGGGGCAACGGATATTTATTCCGTATCGTGACCTTATTCAACTCTCGATAGTCAACATATAATCGTAACGCCCATCTCTCTTCTTCACAAATAGTACGGGAGCATCTTAAGGCAAAGTACTCCTAAGGATGAAACCCTGATCCAATAACTGCTCGATTTGATATCGTAGCTCCCTCATCTCTGTCGAAGCCATACGGTAAGGTTCATGGGCTATCAGGCGAGTGCCAGGAATCAAATCTATCACAAACACTATCTCCCTACTGGGTGGTAATCCCAGTATGTCCTAAAATACATCAGCGAACTCACGAACAACTGAAATCGAATCAAGCGGTATCACCACTCTCTTAGAGGTCTCCTCCTCTATATAATATAAATGGGTCGGCAAACATCCCTTAGGACGTGGCCTCACCACGGTGGCCATCCCCGGATAGAACCCCTCGCGATGCGGCGGGAGAGGATCCCTCTAGGTCTCGCGCATCCCTCTTGAAAGTGCTTCGGTCAACGTCGGTGAATGAGGTGAAAAATGTAGAGAGATAGAGTAGCCAGTCTATTTTACTCAAAACAGACAAAAGAAAAGGGATCCATCCCGAAGGACAGCATCCAAAGACATACTGATACATATGAAACCAAAATGATTCAAAAAGGGTCGGGAGGCTAAGTTACGAAATGGGAAGGTGTTAGGCACCCATTCTGCCCTTACGGTCTCTCACGGGTTGTTGTTATTTTCATTTATTTCCCCGTGATATGTGTGCATGTGTATATGTAGCGGAGATAGGAATCATCTACTTGTATCATGGAAGAGATAAAGATAGTCATCCATAGGAATGTCCCTAAAAAGTAATATTAGAAAATAGAATTTATGCGATTATCCTAGCGTCGATCAATATAAGGGCATGATAACGCATGTGGAATAATACGCCACTAAGAACAAATATATGTATAACGCATGTGGCAAGGTACTCCTACGGATGAAACCCTGATCCAATAACTTCTCGATTTGATCTCGTAGCACCCTCATCTCTGTCGAAGCCATACGGTAAGGTTCACGGGCTATCGGCCGAGTGCCAGGTGTCAAATCTATCACAAGCACTATATCCCTACTGGGTGGTAATCCCAGTATGTACTAAAGTACATCAGTGAACTCACGAACAACCGAAATAGAATCAAGAGGTATCACCACTCCCTTAGAGGTCTCCTCCTCTATATAATATAAATGGGTCGACAAACATCCCTCAGGACGAGGCATCACCACGGTGGCCATCCCCGGATAGACCCCCTCGCGACGTGGAGGGAGAGGATCCTTCTAGGTCTCGCGCATACCTCTCGAAAGTGCTTCGGTCGATGTCGGTGAATGAGGTGAAAAATGTAGAGAGATAGAGTCGCCGGTCTATTTTACTCAAAATAGACAAAAGAAAATGGAGCCATCCCAAAGGACAACATCCAAAGACATACTGATACATAGGAAACCAAAATGATTCAAAAAGGGCCGGGTGGCTAAGTTACGAAATGGGAAGGTGTTAGGCACCCATTCCGCCCTTACGGTCTCTAATGGGTTGTTGTTATTTTCCTTTATTTCCCCGTGATATGTGTGCATGTGTATATGTAGCGGAGATAGGAATCATCGACTTGCATCATGGAAGAGATAAAGAGAGTCATCCATAGGAATGTTCCTAAAAAGTAATATTAGAAAATAGGATTTATGCGATTATCCTAGCGTCGATCAATATAAGGGCATGATAACGCATGTGGAATAATACGCCACTAAGAACAAATATATGTATATGTAAATATATAGAATCTAAGAGAATTGAGTTTAGAGAAAATAGAAAATGAGAGAAAAAGTAAGATAGGACTCGAGTCTCAGGTTTTACCCCGAGACGTCTACGTAGCCTATAGAGGCATCAAAGTCCACGTAGTTTGCATGCAAAATGAGGGGTGAGATTTATCCCATAAATCTAATCGGGGACTTCTCTTGTATGTGTGTGTGTGTAAAAAAGTGTTTTAGTTGTGAGAAAAGTGTGAGAATTCCCGTTTGAAATTTATGAGCAAATCCTCTCTTTTTTTGAGTTTTTATTTATATGAAAATGAGAGATGTGGAATAATACTAAATAAAAAGTATATTAGGATATGTGAGATGAGAGAATAAAAGTACTAAGTAATACAACAAATTAATGCGAATTTATGAGAATTTAAGGAGAGAATTGAGAAAATTGGACCTTCTTGAAGATCTTGAGCTTGATCTTGAATGTTGGAGAGCAGCCCTTTCACTTGGATGATGATGGAAGGCAGTTAATTCACCAAGTTTGATGAAAAGTATGATGAAAAGTGAAGGTTGGAAAGGGATTTAGATGTGGAAATCACGCTGACTTCGAAAGAGGTTTTTTGGATTCGCTGAGAGTGATGTATTTCAGATCTGGGCTCCCCTTAAAATGAGGTCAATCCCTACTTTTTATAGGCCCGGGGTATTTCATATTGGCATAGACCTAGTACTGCCCATCAACATGTGCGTTTAGGCACACTACCGATAGGCAGCGTATGGGACCTGCCGTTTGGTAATCTCTTTCAGGCTCCTTCGAAAAATTGATCGTTGAGTGCAAACATTGATCTAAATCATGGATTGGGCAAACTGTTGGAAAGATAATTTAGAGACCTTCGAAAGTCCTTGGACCGCTCCCGGGTTCGGGAGTTGACTTTGGGTCAAATGTGGCTCTAAAGCGCTCATCGATCCTTTGGATGGGGAAACTTTAGACACAAACGGATCGTTTGTCCGTATGGTAAGTCAGAATTGAACTTGGATCAGACCGTTGGAAATTTTAGGAGATATACTTTGACATTCCAAAGGGTTTGACCCGGGTTGGGGAGTTGACTTTGGTCAGTCGGGCCCTAGAAGCATTCCATGACCTCTCGGAGTAAAACGGATTATTCGTCAGTACCGTAAGTCAGAATCACGCATGAGGTGGCCCATTGGAAAGGGGTTTCAGTGACCTTTGAAGATTCATTCAGTCTCGATTGGGATGAATTGTTGACTTTTGTCAAACAGAGCCCGGGAGGAGCGCCCGGTGGTCTCTTGATCGGGTTTTGGGGGAAAATAGGTCGTTTGTTTGCATGGTAAGTCAGAATCGTTCATCGAATGGATCGTTGGAAAGGGGTTTCAGCACCCTTTGAAGATTCATTTAATCTCAGGCGAGCTGAAGAGTTTGACTTTTGGTCAAACGGAGCCTGAGAGCGTCCCAAGGCTCTAGCTTAGTACCCGGGGTATGACTTGGATTTGAAATGATGAAAGGAGGTGCTAGGGACCCTAGGAGAAGTTAGGGGTTATTAGAATGGGGTGTCTATAGATCCCCTCGATGGGTGACTTTGGAACAAACGATACCCATTGAATATACACCGCATAATGCCTTTGGGATAGTATGACCAGAGTGTCGAGGTCGATTCTGAGGACCTAAGGATGAGGATGACCGATTTTGTTAGTTGAAGTTAATTTTGAGGGCTTGGAGATAAGGACGACCGATTCTACAGGTCGAATCCAATTATGAGTGCTTAGAGATGAAGGTGATCGATTCTATGAGTCGAAGCCAATTCTGAGGGCTTAGAGATGAGGGTGACCGATTCTGCGGGTCGAAGCCAATTTTGAGGGCGACTGATTCTGTGGGTCAAAGCCAATTGTGAGGGCTTAAAGGGGCATATTGGGGGTGGTTTTAAAGGAAAGATTTAGGCCAATTCTGAGGAATTACAGCAATAATGGGGGTGGCTAATTCTGCGGGTCGAAGCCAATTATGAGGGCTTAGGTTTTGATAATCAATTCTGCGGGTCGAAGCCAATTCTGTGGGCTTAAGGTGAGATGACCAATTCTTCGGGTCAAAGCCAATTCTGAGTACATTGGAAAGATGACCAATTCTGCGGGTTGAAGCCGATTCTGTGGGCTTAAAGTGATATGACCAATTCTGCGGGTTGAAGCCAATTCTGTGGGCTTAAGGTGAGATGACCAATTCTGTGGGTCAAAGCCAATTCTACGGGATTAAGTTGAGATGACCAATTTCGCATTTCGAAGCCAATTCTGCGGGCTTAAGGTGAGATGACCAATTCTACGGGTCGAAGCCAATTCTGCGGGCTTAAGGTAAGATGACCAATTCTGCAGGTCGAAGCCAATTCTGTGGGCTTAAGTTAAAATGACCAATTCTGCGGGTCAAACCCAATTCTATGGGCTTAATTTGGGATGACCAATTCTGCGGGTCGAAGCCAATTTTGCGGGCTTAAGTTGGGATGACCAATTATGCGGGCTTAAGTTGAGATAACCAATTCTGCGGGTCGAAGTTAATTATGTGGGCTTATGTTGGGATGATCAATTCTACAGGTCGAAGACAATTTTGCGGGCATATGTTGGTATGACCAATTCTACGGGTCAAAGTCAATTATGAGGGCTTTGAAGAGATGACCAATTGGGCGGGCTTAAGTTGGGAAGACCAATTCTTCGGGTCGAAGCCAATTTTGGAGGGCTTAAGTTGAGATGACCAATTCTGCGGGTCGAAGGAAATTATAAGGGCTGTGGAGGGATGACAAATTCTACGGGTCGAAGCCAATTCTGAGGGTTTTGGAGTGATGACCAATTCTTGGGTCGAAGCCAATTCTGAGGGCTTTGGAGAAATGACCAATTTTGTGGGTCCAAGCTGATTCTGTGGGCTTAAGGTGAGATGACCAATTCTGCGGGTCGAAGCCAATTCTTTGGGCTTAAGGTGAGAAGTTCTTGGGGAACTCTGTTGGGAAAATTACCTCATGATTTTGATTTGAGCTGGGGAGCCGATTGTTGGGGAAATCCTAGTATTTTTTGGAGAGTGTACCTGGGGAACAACTAATCTGATACTGGGTAAGTGATTAGGTAGTCCAGGGTTCGAACGTATTTCTTAGGGAGATTTGAGAACTTTGGGAAACAGGATATGATCTTACAGTTTTGGATATTTTGGAGGTCCTTTGGGGACGTTGCCGGGGAGAGTTTCGCTTGGCTTTTGAGAGTTCTGCTGGGGAAATAGTGATTCCGCTTGATGGAGAGTGAAATTTTCATGGTGAAAATGTTCTAAATCCTTTATAGGATTTTTAGGAATTTTTTGAGGATTTTCAGGGTTTCTTGATATTTTTGGGGAATTTTTGTACGAAATTTTAAGGGGGTGCCGATCGGCATGGTGTAAGGGCACCATTCGGCAGTGGCACGGACTTTTGGGCTGCTGCAAGAGGATACGAGGATCGCGGTGATGATCAGCGAGTCCTACCTGTTGTACACTGATACGAATGCACCGTATGATTTCATGGACTTTGTGACGAGCTGGATGATGGGGCCCAGCATATATGATGCCTTGCCTTTCCCTCCTGTGGGTTCGAGTCGACCGGTGGGGTCCTCCCACAGCGGTGGTGGTCTATCGACGTCTGCGGCGATGGCGACTTTGGAGGTTCCCTTTATGCGGTTGCATACTCCTTCGTACAACATCCGACGAGCTCATGGAGGGATGGTGCCTATGTTGCACCGTCCTCATGCGATGGATTCGAAGGAGCTGGGCTTGACAGAGGAGGTCCTTCGTCCTGCGGTATACCTTTATGTTCCTTTCTTTTCTTTCTTTATGATTTCTTTTCTTCTTTGATACTGATTCCGTCCTTTCTTATAGCAAATCCGGGTGTCGACCACTTGGCTGAGGGAAATCAGGGATTGGATATCTTCGGCGACAGCCCATATTCGGGATGCAGTCCCAGTTCTTTCTTGATGGGTGTCGTCTGCTTCGTCTGGGGATGAGTCTGTCTCGATTAGCGGTGGTGCATCGTCTCGACGCAGGGGGAAGAGAGCGCGTCACAGGGGTGAAACTTAGGTTAGAGGGAGAGAGAAAAAGATTGGATTCGGGCTGTGTCCCATTTTTTTTGCTTTTCTTTATTTTCTGCAAGATTTGATGTAACACTGAAAAATATATATATGCAATGTAATGTTTTTTTTATTATCTTCTGTTAATGATGATTGAATGCATTCGCATGTGCTTTTTACTTTGCTGCTGAGATCGTAAAAAGATATATTTTTGGGATTTTGAAGGAAAGTTTTAAAGGTGAGAAATTATACGAGGGATTTTTGAAATTATGTTGAGAATATCAATTTATTTTAAATCAGTTTCTGATTTTGACAAAAGACGAATAGGGAAAATTTCCAAAAATAGGGGGTTGCCGATCGGCAAGCCTCTTATCCTGCCTATCTATAATCAAATCCAGTCCCATCAATTCAAAGTCTTTATGGGCATCCCCTTCAGCCTTTTGTACTTTGTGGGTCAGGATTCCCTCCGATTTCTGCAGGGGTTATGTCTTTTGTGGGGGTTTTCAAGTATAAAAGAGGAGTAACAGTGGAGTGTTTTTCTCACACCTTCACATTCTTACTTTCTTGTTCTGTGAGATGGCTCTCCCTGTTAGTGTTGAGTTTAACAACTACCTCGAGACTTTAGAGGCAATGTGCCCCTATAATATCGACTATGATGCTTACAATATGCGTCGAGTTTCTTTATGGCATAACCGGCCCATAGAGGGGAACATGCTGATGGCGGTGGTACAATTCTGGTACCCCTAAGACCATGTATTCCGCTTTGGGTTGGATGAGATTTATCCTACCTACGAAGAGTTTTCTTCCATGATGGGGATAAATCCCAGTGTTGCTACAGCTTTACCTGAATTTTCCCGTTCTCCCAGGGATTTGATGGTCGGACTTCTTCATATTTTTCCTTTGGCATCTAGGCCACTAGTCGCTGGAGGCATGATCTCCCTTTTGGCAGTGTTACAATCCATGAATTTTCAGGAGGTTGGTAATGCTGCATACGCCGGAGCCGTTGTACTGGGCTTGGTTTCAAAATTACTACTGGTGACTGGGGAACTGCTGATGGACCCACAACTTGCAGCCGTTACTTTATGGTTGTCATACTGTTGCAATCCTATGGCGGTGATACTGGCGGAGACTTTAAACACCTGGATGCCTGGAGAGAAGGTCGTTCTGACTTTCTGAGGGGTAGCCATGTGATGCTGTTCATGTGGTTGTCTAAAAGGTTTCGTTTGGTGATTCCTCCATAATATCCTTTGTCGGCTGTACCCAACTTCTTCTCGCGTCATTTCATCAGCATTGTCTTGGATATTGAGAGCTAGGAGAATTGGTTTGTGGAGCATGGGGCTCTAAATCTGCACTGGTCAGTGCCTTGGTGGGAGAATATTCGTACGTTCGTCTTGTTGGTCTCAGACATACCTCTTTCTAGTTCTCTTGGCGTCTTCAATGCCAATTTGGCTGGGAGCAGGTCGTGACACCTCAGACACTAGATTTATTTTCGGTGGAAGATTTGATAGAGGGTCTGCTCATGCGGCTTGGATCTTTGTGGGAGAGTCGACATCCGTCGACTCGTCCCTCTCAGTCTGCAGGGAGAGTTTGGCACATCCCTGGGGATTATATGAAGTGGTTGTGGAGGAGAGTAGTCAGCAAGATATTGGAAGTGGAGACTGGACATAGGTGGCTTGCCTTATCTGATACCATGGAGGGAGGTGTGGTAGTTTTTCTGAATCTGGTTCGAGCTTATCGGTCCATAGAGCATTTGTGGCACTCTATTCAGGCAGGGGAAGCTTGGGGACCCCAATATGTAGATGATGATAACGGAGCAAGCTCCTTTGGTAGCTATGGATAGGACTCTTGGAGAGTTTATTTTGTAATGGGGAATAAATTTGGGAGTTTATTTGGCTTTGAAGGTAGGGGAGGGAATTATCCGTTCCTTTTCTTATGTAATTGTACCGTAATTTCTTATTAGTGAAATAAACAAGTTTTTGATCATCCAACTGTGCCTTTTTTATGAGTTTTGTATTTTTTTGAATTATTTATACCGATCGCTAAGGCATACATAATCATTTTGTTCAAGTATATGTTAGAATGAACTGTCATTCTCGAAGATAAGAAAATAATAGTTTTTTGTGAAAAAGAAAGGGCTTTGCTCATGTAAAATATGTGAGCTACCTACGTACCTCTGGGGTTTTGAAAAAATATTAATTTTCTTGAAAATGGTTTTTGCAGAGGATCAGGCCCATGTGGTTTTGGGTAGAGGGAAATGAAGATTTTTTTTAGAAGGGAGATGAGAAGAGTCGTAGCGCGTCGAGATTTCGAACTAGGGGTAGAATTTCTTTAGATGTTCCAGGTTGACTGGACGAGCCATCTCTTCTCCATCTAGATCGGTGAGCATGGAAAAACCGCCGGACAAGATCTTCTTGACAATGTATGGACCGTTCCAATTGGGCTTGAATTTCCCTCTGGGGTCCCAGATGGGTTCTATTATTTCTTTAAGGGCTAAATCCCCCTTTCGAACACAGCGGTCCTTGACTCTCTTATTGAATGATCGGGATATTTGGAGATGGTATCCTTGTATGTGGTATAAAGATTTCAATCTCCTTTTATTTAGGAGGGTCATCTCGTCAAGAAAGCTTTGGCACCAGTCTTCTTCCTTGACCTTGCTTTCAAGCATGATGCGCAACGAGGGTATTTCTAGCTCCATGGGTAGGACTGCTTCCATGCCGTAGACTAGAGAGTAAGGGGTAGCCCCAGTAGAGGTTCGGATTGAGGTTCGGTAGACCCAGAGGGCGTATGGGATTCGGTCAGCCCAATCTCGATTTCTTTCGATCATCTTACTGATGATGGCTTTGAGGTTTTTATTAACGGCTTTGACTGCACCATTGGTTTAAGGTCTATAGGGAGAAGATTTATGTCTATGGATCCTATACTCGTTGACCACTTCTGTGACTTCTGCCTCGAAATGCAACCCGTTATCTGACACTAGCTCGTACGAGACCCCATATCGGCAAATGATGTTTTTCTTGATGAATTTGGCCACTTTCTTGGAGTTCAGGAATGCGTATGACTCGACTTCGACCCATTTGCTGAAGTAATCAATGGCAACTAGGATGAACTCATACCCGTTGGAAGCCTTCGGTGTAACCTTCCATATGATGTCGATACCCCAGGTGGAGAATGGCTAGGGAGAAGTTATGTTATATAATTCATGCAGAGGAAGATGCTGAAGGTTGGACAACTGTTGGCATTTGAGTCATCTCTGAACATAGGCGATGCAATCCTGAGTCATGGTGGTCCATTAGTAGCATTATCGGATAATCTTCTTGGCAAGCATATGACCGTTCATGTGGGGTTCGCATTCCCCACTATGGGTTTTCTGCATTACCTCTTCAATGTCATCCCATGCGATGCAGTATAGATAGGTTCCATTGAAGTTTCTTTTGAACAATGCCTTGTAACAGATGATGTACTGGGCAGACAGTCTTCGGAGGGTTGCTCGGTCTTTCTTGTTGGAACCCTCGGGATACTTACCATGTTCGAGGAGGTTCCAGATATCATAGTACCTGCAATTGGCTAGCTCGGGATCTTTTGCGGTGATGAGCTCAATGTGGTAGTAGTGAGTAGGTTTATCTTGCTTTTGAATCAGGAAGGGGGCTATTGTTATTCCTTCGGGCATGTCGACCATGGAGGCCAAGGTAGCAAGGTCATCGTCTAGGTTATTCTTTTCTCGAGGTAGGTAATGGAAGGTGATGTCTTGGAATTGGGAGGCTAGTTCTTTTAAGTAGGCATGGAAGGGTTGGAGCTTCTCGTCCTTGACTTTCCACTTCCTTAGCACTTGATCGATGATGAGGGAGGAATCCTCGTAGATATCTAGGTATTGAATGACTTTCTTGAGAGAAACTTTGAGGCCTACCGTGTATGCCTCGTATTCAGTCATGTTGTTGGTGCAAGGGAAATCTAACTTGATGGCGATGGGAGTGTGGGAGTCATCCGGGGCAATTAGAAGTATCCCAATGCCAAATTCCTTTTTTGTTGGCAGCACCATTAAAGAACATTTGCCACTGAAGATTGTCCTGGGAAGTGTAGAGGATGTTTTCATCTGTGAATTCTAAGATCCAGACATCAGCTTCATCCTTGGGGTAATCAACGAGGTAGTCAGATATGGCTCTGCCTTTAATGGCTTTCTGCGTGACGTATATGATATCGAACTCGGCTAGGAGCATCAGCCACCGGGCCATTCGGCTGGATAAGGTAAGTTTATCAAGCAGGTACTTGATGGGGTCCATTCGGGATACAAGTTTAATGGGGAAGGCGAGCATGTAGTGCCGTAACTTTTTGGTGACCCAGATAAGGGTGACGGATGCCTTTTCCAAAGCAGTGTAGTTGACTTCGTATTCAGCTAATTTATGACTAGTGTAAATGATGGCTCTTTCTTTGTGGGTATCTTTAAGGTACTGGTCTATCAAAGCCCTAGCTACAGTGTCGATTATGGTTAGGTATAGGAGCAATGGAAGACCAGGTTGTGGTGGAATGAGTACCGGGGGTTGAGTCAGGTATTATTTGATTCGGTTGAACGCTTTTTGGCAGGACTCATTCCGAAACTTGGTTGAATCCTTTTGGAGTAGTTTGAAAATGGGTTCAAAGATGGAGGTTAACTGGCTGATGAACCGACCGATGTATTAAAATTTCCTAAGGAAACCTCAGACTTCTTTCTCCATTCGGGGAGGTGGTATATCAAGTATGGCTTTCATCTTGGAGGGATCTGCTTCTATCCCTTTCTCACTGACCATAAATCCCAAGAGTTTTCCTTTTGCAACGCCGAAGATACATTTCTATGGATTGAGTCTCATCTGATACTGTTGCAGTCGTTCGAAGAACTTTTGGAGAGCGGGAGCATGATCTTCTCTAGTTTTGGACTTGCTAATCATATCATCCACATAGACCTCAACTTCTTTGTCAATCAGATCGTGTAGGATGGTTGTGGCAGCCCTCTGGTAGGTAGCCCCAATGTTATTGAGACCAAATGGCATGGCAGTGTAGAAAAAGGTTCCCCATGGGGTGATGAACGCGGTTTTTTCTTGATGGTCTGGGTGCATTTTGATTTGGTTGTATCCGACAAACCTGTCGAAGAATGACTTGAGAGCATGATAGGCTGTGTTGTCCATGATCATGTCGATATTGGGTAGCGGATAATCATCTTTTGGAGAGGCTTTGTTCAAATCTCGGTAGTCTACACACATCTGAACCTTCCTCTTGATTTTGGCATAAGCACTATGTTAGCCAGCCACGTGGGATATTCGAACACACGAATGAAGCCTACGTTCAACTGTTTGAACACCTCTTCTTTAAATTTGAGTGACCATTCGGTGCGGAGCTTTCTCAGATTTGTTTAACCGGCGTGTAATCTGGAAGAGTGGGGATCTCATATTGAGCTATTTTGGGGTCAATGTCGGGCTTATCGTCATAGGACCATGCGAAGACATCCATAAATTATTTTAGCAATTCTTCGAGTTGTGCGTGCTCATGCTCATCAAGGGTAGACCTTATCCTAATCTCACGCAGTTGGATAGTAGAACCGAGGTTAATAATAACAATCCATTCTTCATTAACTTGAACGCGGTTATGTTGTTTATTATTAACCTTATTTAGATTAGTTAAGAATTGTTCATTTGGAAAATCATTGTTGATACCAAAATTAATATGCTGATATAGACGAATAATAAGAAGACACGTGTCGATCTACGTGGCACAATAGCAACGAGGAAGTTTATTTCCCTGACCAAGTCATACTCATTCCGAGCAGCAAGTGTACTCTGAGGAACTCCAACGCTCCGAGGAACTCCTAAACGACGAGCAACTAAGGCGGTCCGAGCTGCATCTCGGCCACAGCGTTGATTGCCAGATAATCAACAGTTCAACTATTCATTGAATGCTTATCATACAGACGTATACTCTTAAAGAGCATTAATTGTTTACCCTTTCACATGTACAGCCTAAGGGCTATAAATACATTGTATTACCCTCATTCAAGGGGACCGGATTTTCTTGATAGAATTACATTTCGAGAACTCCAAAACACTTGGCAATAACATAAACAGTGGACGTAGGCCATTCTTATAAGGCCGAACCACTTTAAAATTCTTTGTCTCATTTATATTTATCTGTGATTAAATAATTAGAAGCAATCTAATTTTTTACATCAACAGATTGGCGCCGTCTGTGGGAACGACTGTTGTTATCGTTTTTCACCAAAAATCATTCATCATCAATGGCAGATAATCCGGAATCCAGCAATCGAAACGCTGGAAATGCTGGAAATCTTCCAAATCCTTCTGCACCTCCAGATCTGGCTGGAATTATGACGAATCTGGCTCAAGGACAAACCGCCACGCAAGAGACAATGCGGCAACTCATACAAACCCTTCATGGCGGTGCACCTGCACATTCGGGACAACGAAGTGGTTAGAGGCAAACCTATTTACTTTCTTCACGATCCAGGCGTACTGAGTCATATCGCAATGAGGGATCTGATGATTCCTCTTATCAACCTGGGCAAACTTCGTCAATGCGGGCTACAGATACTGAGCAACGTATCACTCTCTCTCCAGAGAGACCCAGTGCCTTGGAAAGATTGAGCAGGGTATCTCCTTTCAACTGATTAGGCCCTAGGAGGAATAGGAGTCCACCTAAGACCATGTCGAGGAGTTTTCGACAACCTTCAGATCTAAGAGAAGGATCAGCACAATCACGACCAGTCGTTCGTCAAGATAGATCTCAGGAGGCCACGTCAGAACAATCAATTGCTCGAACTAATAGGCCCGAAGAAGGAAATGATGCGTGGAAAGGTTCCATTCAGCGGTTGGAGGATAGATTGGGAGAAATGGCTAAGGCGAAGAATCCCTACAACGAACTTTTGTTCAAGGGACACCTTTTGTCCAAGACATTGTGGATTTTCCTACACCGTCAAAGTTTAAAGCCCCTGTGGTGACCCCCGAATATAATGGAAAGACAGATCCTGTTCTGCACATAGAGCAGTATCAAGCTGCTGCCGACATCTATGCTGTCCCCGACGAGATGAGATGCAGAGCATTCTCAGGAACTCTTACTAGATCTGCCCAGATATGGTACAACAATCTTCCCCGGGGTAAGATTTCAACTTTCTTTCAGTTGGACGAGTTGTTCATTGGCAATTTCTGTTTTGGAGCAAATCTAGTAAAATGACTAGCACACTTGTTAAGTGTTAGACAAAAATCTGGTGAGAGTACTAGAGATTACATAACTCGTTTCAATAACGAGAAGCTGGAAGTCATAGATTATGAAGAGAAGACAGTAATCACCGCCTTGATGAGTGGGTTCTTGCCTAACAAGTTGTATTACACTTTGGCCAAAGATACACCTACAACTATGTCAGAGTTGATGGAAAAAGCGGCCAAAATCATGAATGCCGAGGAGGCTATGGCTGCGAAGAAGAATATGGATAAAGAAACCAAGGAGGAAGGCGACAAATCTAAGAAAAAAGAGAATAAGGGCAATAGCGGTGACAAGCATTACAAGAATAATAAGTCGTCATGGGAAGTCCTGAAGAAATTCGATAATTATACTCCTTTGAAAATGGGTATTAATCATGTCTTGGAAGAAATCAAGAATAACGAGGAAGTAAAGTGGCCAAAGAAACTGAGGTCAGACCCTGACACGAGGAATAGGGAGAAATATTACGAGTTTCATAAGGATCATGGCCATATGACCAAAAATTTCATAGCTCTTCAGAACGAGATTGAAACACTCATCCGAAGAGGGAAGCTAGAAAAGTATGTTGATCGGGGAGGTGAAAGAGGAAATAATGACCGAACTAGAGAGAGGTCTAGATCTCCTCGTCGAGCAGAGGAGAAAAAGAAGAGAAACCATGAAGATGATGACCCCGATTTTCCCAAGAAACCAAGGCAGCCAGAACGAGAGGTATTTTCAATACGTTTTGGGTCATTTGATTGTAATGTCATTACAGGAGGAGATGCAGGAGGAGGAAACCTTATTGCAGAAAGAAAAGCTTACCTTGGAGAGGCTCAAGCTTTCTCGTACATTCAGCGAATAAATTTGGCTGAGGAGGATCGCCCGAGGAAGATAAACAAAGAGAAGCTGGTCATTGGTTTTTCAAAAAACGACCTTGCAGGTGTTCTTTACCCTCACGACGACCCTTTGGTGATCAAAATGAGGATGAAAGAAGTAGTGATTTCAAGGGTTCTGGTAGATAATGGCAGTTCGGCAGACATCATGTTCTACTCATGCTTTGACAGTTTAAATTTAAAATTATCTCAATTGGAGCCTTATCACAGACCTCTCCTGGGTTTTACTGGCGAGAAGGTTTTTCCACTTGGGACGATCAAGTTGGATATATTCATTGGAACTTGGCCTGCTTGTCGAACAGAAAGAATACGCTTTTTTGTGATGGATAAGAATGTGCAATCATCTTACAACATCATCATGGGAAGAGTTGGTTTGAAGAAGTTCGAAGCAATTCCATCTACAATACATCAGTGCTTAAAATTCCCAACAAATTTTGGAGTAAGAATTATGAAAGGTGATCAAAAAGTAGCTCGGGAATGATATTATTCATCTGCCGAGCAAGAGGAGCTTGAAGAGTCAAGGAAAAAGACTACTACCTACCAGGTGGATGAAGGTACAGAAATTGAAACACTGGATCCCAGAGATAAATCCCAACTTGTAAAAGGAAAGGTGGTGGAATCTACAGAAAATGTTATTTTGGACGACGAGCACCCTAAACGAATAACCCAGATAGGTTCGACGTTGGATGCTTCAATAAAACATGAGTTGATAACTTTCTTGAGAAATAGGAAGAAAAATTTTGCGTGGAGTCATGAAGACATGCCAGGAATAGATCCAAACTTCTTATGTAATGAGCTCAATGCGAATAAGGAGATCAAACCTGTAAAGCAGAGAAGAAGAGTATTTAGTCCCGAGAAGAATCAAGCTGTACAAGAGGAGGTCGAGAAGCTCCAGAAAGCCCAATTCATTGAAGATGTGAAATATCTAGACTGGTTAGCAAATGTGGTGATGGTAAAGAAGAAAAAAAATAAATGGAGAATGTGTGTTGATTTCACCGATCTCAACAAGGCATGCCCAAAGGATCACTTTCCATTGCCCAGAATTGACCAGCTAGTGGATGCTACCTCGGGGCACGAGCTGCTCAGCTTCATGGATGCTTACTCTGGCTACAACCAGATCAAAATGAAACCTGAAGACAGGGAAAGTACTTCTTTTATTACCCCTAGGGGAACTTATTGTTATAATGTTATGCCTTTTGGTTTGAAAAATGCAGGAGCGACATACCAGCGGCTGATGAACAAGGTTTTTGTCGAACAAATCAGTTGCAATATGGAAGTCTATGTCGATGATATGCTGACAAAGATCAAAAAAGCTATTGATCATCTAGTTGACTTAGGTCAGACCTTTGATCAACTGGATAAATACCAAATGAAGCTCAACCTGACGAAGTGCACATTTGGAGTACGAGAAGGAATGTTCCTCGGATACATCGTCAACCAGCGAGGCATTGAGGCGAATCCAGAAAAGATCAAAGCTCTTTTAGGGTTGTGATCTCCAAGGACGAAGAAAGAGGTGCAGAGTCTTACAGGACGAGTTGCAGCGCTCAACAGATTTGTATCCCGAGCAACTGATAGATGCCTCCCATTCTTCAAAACACTTCGAAAAACTTTCGAGTGGAATGATGAATGTGAAAAAGCCTTTTAAGACTTGAAGAAATATTTGGGAGCACCTCCACTGTTGTCCAGGCCAGTAATGGGAGAAAAGTTGTACTTGTACCTGGCAGTATCAGAGAATGCAGTCAGCTCGGCATTGATCATAATGGAGAATGGAGTCCAGAAGCCAATTTATTACACAAGTAAGGCTTTCCGAGGTGCAGAGATCAGGTACCCAAAGCTGGAAAAATTGGCATTGGCATTAATTAAGGCAAGTAGAAGAATGAGGCCATATTTCCAGTCCCATACCATCGTCGTGTATACCGACATGCCATTGAGACAAGCCCTTCATAAGCCAAAAAAATTAGGGAGACTGATGTACTGGGCAATAGAGCTCGGTGAATATGATATTGTGTATGAACCCAGATCATCATTAAAAGGGCAAGCTGTAGCAGATTTTATAGCAGAGTTTACTTATCCTGATACCCCCGAGGAACAAAAGTTGCTCGCTGATCAACCTGTGGATGTTACAGGATCACCAAACACAAGCTCAGACCAACTCCGGTTGGTAAAAGGGCTTATGGATGTTGAAGGATCATCAAATTCGAGCTCAGACCAACTTCGGTTGGTAAAAGGGCAAGAAGAGATGATCGACGAGGAGCAAAATATATCAGGGAAGGATGAAAGGAAACAACAAATATTTCACCGAGGAACCTTGTTAGATAAGAAATTTGAAAACGAGTTACCTACATGGAGATTATATGTAGATGGGTCATCTTGCACAACAGGTTGTGGAGCAGGGATTTTTTTGAACACCCCGGACGAGATTGACATGGAATACGCCCTGCGATTCCAATTCAAAGCTTCCAATAATGAGGCTGAGTATGAGGCCATGATAGCAGGTCTTAATTTAGCAAAGATTATGGAAGCGCAACAAGTGATGGTATTCAGTGATTCTCAATTAATTGTGAATCAGATCATGGGAACATATGAAGTTAAAGGAGAATTAATGGTCAAGTATCATGCAAAGGCGACGGAGTTATTGGAAGAATTTGATGCCATTCAGTTGATCAGAATACCAAGAATGGAGAATGCACAAGCAGACGCACTGGCCCGACTAGCATCAGCTACTCGTACCGAGCTGCGAAGAACGATACCAATTGAAGTATTAGAAAGTCGGAGCATAGATGAAGACCTGACGATGAATATTATTACCCTTGATTTAGGACCATCTTGGATGGATCCCATCAGGGCATATATTGATGAGGGAGAATTACCGGAGGATAAGCTCGCTGCCAAGAAATTGAAGTTTAAAGCTGCTCGGTATGTGCTAACTAATGGTGTTTTGTATAGACGAGGAATTATGGCAGGTTTGCAAAGATGTGTACATCCCTCCGAGGTGAAAGAATTGATTGAAGAGATCCATGAAGGGTCCTGTGGAGCCCATGTAGCAGGTCGGACACTTTTGCAAAGGGTGATGACGCAGGGATACTATTGGCCAACGATGAGGGCTGATTGTATAGCCTATGCTAAGAGATGTGATAAATGCCAACATTTTTCCTCCATTCGACGAACTCCACAAGCATTGTTGACACCCATAACTTCCCCTTGGCCATTTTCCATATGGGGAATTGATTTGGTTGGACCACTGCCAACGACCCGAGGAAGATTCAAGTATCTCGTCGTCGCAGTGGATTATTTTACTAAGTGGGTAGAAGCTGAGCCACTTATTGATATGACATACGAGAAGGTGTACCAGTTCGTTTGGAAGAACAGCATCTGCCGATATGGTCTCCCTCATGCCTTCATCACATACCATGGAACACAATTTGACAACGAGGAGTTTGCTGCCTATTGTCATCAGTCAAACATTTTGAAGATTCATTCAACACCAGGCCATCCTCAAAGCAATGGACAGACTGAAGTGACAAACAGAACATTACTAAATGGTTTGAAGAAGAGGCTAAGTGAGGCTAAAGATAATTGGATTAATGAGCTACAATCAGTATTGTGGGCTTACCGAACAACTCCCCGAGCAGCAACTGGAGAATCACCATATATGCTGGCATTTGGAAGTGAGGCAGTAATACCAGCCGAGTTGGGTCTTCCAACACACAGAGTGCTGAATTTCAATTCCCCAGTCAGCGACTTAATGAGAAGATTAGATTTGGACATGCTCGAGGAGGTTAGAGAAGAGGCAGCCATTAGGAATGCTGCTTACAAACGACGAACAACTCTGTTCTACAACAAGAGGGTGAAGAAATGCGACTTAAAGGAAGGAGATTACGTGCTAAAGAAAGTCATTCAGAAGCACAATAAGTTAGAAGCGAACTGGCATGGACCTTACCGGGTTACAGAAGTTGCTCGACCAGGAACTTACCGAATATCATATCTAGAAGGAGAGGAATTTAAGAATGCATGGAATGCTGAACACCTACGCAAGTATTATCAGTGATGTAAAATGTAAAGCAGTTCCATCAATATGAATAAAACGATGATATTTCGCCATCTTCTCTCCTTTTATTGAAAGTTTTTTGGGGAATACTAGTGTGTAACACTACGCTTCTCGGCAGTAAAAACAACACGATAGTTCAAACTCAGACCAACTCCGGTTGGTAAAAGGGAGAGAACAAACCATACTCCTTTGGTTAGGAGGCGTACACTAGCTCAGACCAACTCCGGTTGGTAAAAGGGCGAGTGGACATGATAGTTCGAACTCAGACCAACTCTGGTTTGTAACAGGGCGAGAACAAACCATACTCCTTTGGTTAGGAGGCGTACACTAGCTCAGACCAACTCCGGTTGGTAAAAGGGCGAGTGGACATGATAGTTCGAACTCAGACCAATTCCGGTTGGTAAAAGGGCGAGAACACGACATTCCTAAAAATACCAGCTCCGGTTGGTTAGGAAACCATACTCCTTTGGTTAGGAGGCTGACACTGGCTCAGACCAATTTTGGTAAAAGAGCAAGTGGACATGATAGTTCGAATTCAGACCAACTCCGGTTGGTAAAAGGGCGAGAACAATACTCCTAAAAATGCCAATCTCGATTGGTTAGGAAACAAGATATGCTCTCAAATGCCAACTTATGTTGGTCGGGAGGTAAGATTATTACAGAAAATACAAAAGTTTCTCGAAGAAGAAAATATCCCAAACTGAACCAAGTATGGCTGGTCGGGGATAAAAACCCACTAACTGTAGTTGGTCGACAAGCACAATTTAACAACCTTGGTTGGTTGGAAAAATTTTAAACATTTTTATACTCATTACTTTATTATTAAGTGATCGAGCAACATTACTGATACTTGTAACTTTTTTATTTCTAAGTTGGTCGATGAACCACACAATATTGTTATGCAAGCACAAATATAAAGTGTTTGACAAGTACAAGACAATAACAATACAGATTTGCAAACAAAAATGAAAGTATTTCATAAAATTCAAAATAAATTACAAGTTACATTGATAATTACATGGATATGTACACTAACTGTTACATCAAAAATTCCTATTCTATTAGTTTTTTCCCCTCAGCTTTCGATACAGGTTCCTCGCCAGCAGGAGGATCATTTAAAGACTGAGGAGAATTGATGAAGTTTAAATCCTTCAGCATCCTGACGTTCATCACAGAAGGTCGATCTAGAAGATGCTCGGGACGAGATACCTCGATCTGAGAATGAAGATTGTAATCACCGAGGTATTTTGCAATTAAGCTCTGAGGAATGGCGCGAGCTGGGATCCATTCCATGTCCAAATTATACGGTGGCACAGGCAAGTCAAGTACCCCAGGATCATAATAATCCCACAGGTAGTGTCCCTGTTCGAGCTTCAGCACGCCCAAGGCATTCATCCAGCCTTGTTTGTAGCCCTCATTATTGGCATTCTGGATACGATCATCCAAATGGAATACTACTTCGTTGTATTCAGCCATCCAGAACTCCCTGGGCTGTTTGTGAAATTGAAATGTTAACCTCTCAAGCTTCTCGTGAAGACTCTGGATGAAAAGTTCATTAGTCTCCAACACTGATTTCTTTGAAGAGAGTTATTTTTCCAGTTCTCTAATTTTCTTTGACATGTCATACAAGGCTTGATTCTTTGCCATCAATTGGAATGCTTGGTTTTCCAACGCTGATTGAGTACGAGCTTCTTCAATAGTACGACGAAGAACTCTTGATCGTCCCCGAGCAGGTTGAGTACTTTGTTCCTCGACAACATTCTGAGCAACTCTTCCTCGTCCCCGAATATCAGTAGAAGGCCCAGCTCTTCTCAAAGTGTCTAACTCTTCTCGCAACTTGGCATTTTCCACTTCTAAAAATGAGAATCCTTCATCGGTGACCGGTACCAAGGCAGTGGAAGATGAAGCAGCAGGCCTCAGCTGAGCTAGTTCTTTTTCCATATTGTTGTTTTCTTGTTCCAATAGCTCAGCGATTTGCCTGTGCCCTTCGACATCTGCTTTCAATGTTCTCTCTCTCACTTCATAGTCAGCAAGCATCTTGTCGTAGCCTTTTTCAGCACTAAGTTGTTTGATTTTCTTCTCATACCCTTCGTGCAAAAGAACTGAAGACTCTTTATACTGCTGCTGAAGTTCATCGAGAGTACCTTGCAAGTCTTCAATCATTTCGTAGTAAGCCACATTATTGGCCACAGCTCGGTCAAGTAAGCATTTCAGGTACTGATAAGCTTCGATTGCCTTCTCTGAAGCATTCTGACCAAGGATGTCGGCAACTTCTGATGCATTCAGGTTTGTGTGACCAGCCTTATAATATTCATGACATTGCTGCATCAGCTTTGTGTCATTAGCAAACAGCAGATCCATCCTGGCCAAAAACTAGCAAAAAAAGAAAAAGTAATCATCAAAAAGAAGATCAAGGCAGAGTACAGATAGAAAAGAGACAGTCGTATGGAAGAAAAGAACTCAAATTTTATTAGATCATAGTGCATAGTTACAAAGATCTTGGTTACACTTGACAAAGAAGAAAAATAGAAAGAGAATACCGAACAAATTCACACCTTTTCCTTGTCTCCCAAGACTTTCTCGGGAGTCTGGGACGAGGAGCTCGGTTACTCGGTGGGAACAATGAGTTGGTCGGCTAGAGCTGGAACTTGTTCAGGAGGAGCAGACAGAGATGAAAGCTCCTCGTCGACAGGCTGAGTAAGGATTGGATCACCCACTACCATTGAAGATTCTTCGGAGGCAGCTTCGTCCTCTTCTTCATCTTCAGTATTTGGGGGAGGACCAGGGAGATGCTGTTGAAACAGTTCTGAGTCCTCATTAACCTTCAATTCTTGCAGGGCAGCAACCCAACCATCTCGGAATTATTTAAGACTCCCATATTGCACTTGGGTCATCATGGCTGCTACCCCCCTGTTCCACCCTTTGTCCCAACCAGTGCGGAAAGATTTTTTCACCGCCACTTTTCTTTTTATTTTCTTCGAGGAGAGCTTCTCGGATAGAAAATCCTCGGTGGCCTTCAACTTAGCTTCCACCTCCTCCTTCTGACGATTCACTTCTCGCAGAAGGGAAAGTTCTTCTTCTGCCATTTTCATCTTGTTTTCAAGCTCCCCAAAGCTCTTGAGCTTCTCGTCATACTTATTTTTCTCTCCCTCCAAATCTTTCACTTTATTTTCCAAACCCTTGGAAACTTCAACGAGCTGCACCTTCTCTACCTCAACTGCATCCAACTTCTTCTCCCAAGTAGCCTTATCCTCATCATATTTTTGACGGGAATCCTTCAAAGAATGGGCCAAACCCAATAAAGCATCCTCCACTCCGAACGAGGAGCTAGAAGCCTTGATCACTTCATCCTTCTTCACAATGGTGTTAAAGAAATTCACCAGCTGAAAAAAGGAGATAATGATAAGACAGTACAGAGATATATGTATTGATGGAAAGAAAGAAAATTCAGAATGAGAGAAACTTACTGAAGCAATGTGACGAGTAGCCAGGGATGTAAGCATATCCCTAGACATATTCTCCTCAATTCCTCGGACCTCAGGAATAATCCAAGTCTATATCGAGCTCATCGCAGAGCTCGGAGGAATAATAGTTGGGACATCAGCTCCACTAACTTGGAGCTGGGGAATGGTTTCAGCCAAATTGACCGAGGAGGATTTCTTTAGTCTCCTCGGTGGCATTTCAACAGTTTCAACCAAAGAAGAGCTTTTGGTTGGGGAGATGGTGATCACTTCCACAGGTGCATCCTTCTTGTTAGGAGCCACTGGGGGCTTCTCGACAGCTTTTTGAGGTGCAACATCTGTCTTCTTTGTCCCCTTTTGGACATCAGTTTTGTTTCTTTTTCCATCCCAGCAGAGGTAGTCTCCTCAAAGATAGCAGGAACCCTTCTTTTGCCCATTTTCTGACTCAAAGGAATATGAGAGTCTGGTGAAGAATCCTCAGGAGCTGGCGCTGGTTCACCAATGCTGATTACAGGGCGAGCAGTGAAAGAGGTTGTATAACTCCTATACTGCAACAAATATGAGGCAGACCTGATGTGCTCGTCTCTAACTTTCTGATGCAATTTTCAGATAAGTTTCAAATGCTTAATATTAACTTCTGATTCTTTTGGAGTTTTTCTTTTGTTGTCAACTGCAAACAAATACATATTGAAATGTCAATCACACATTTATTCAAACATAATGAAATCATAATTTCAGAAATAAAATAAAATGAAAATAACCTATCCCATTGCCATATGGAGGGCATCCAGGACCTTGATATACTTCGTCTCCAATCAAAGGAGCATGTTGCCAGTTTTTGATAACTACCCCATGTTCAAAATAATACCTATTGGCATCAGGGAGGTTGACTACTAAATCCCTATTCAAAAACCTAGTTTTTAAATAAAAAACATTATCTAGAACAACCCATCTATAACAATACATAATCTCAGGAATTCCTATACGGGTTCCGTGAGTTTGATTTAACCTATACACCCCATTAACTATTCTCCATGTATTGGGGGCTATTTTTGCAGGAACAACATCGAAATAATGACAGAACTCTAAGCACAAAGGGTTTGGGGTAAAGAGAATCCACATTCAGCAATAAATAGGCTGGGGAACCAATGTCCCTCAGCCAAACGAAAATAATCAAAAGGCTCAGAAAGATCTTCTAGAGTTACCCAAGATGGAATAGAAAAATCATAACGGAATTTCTCAAGAGATTCAATAACATAAACCATGGTGAATAAAATAAACGAAGAAGAAGGAAGAAGATCTTACAGGAAAAATGGAGATCTGTTGACAACGAACGAAGAAAAGGATGAATGCACAAGAGAGAGAAAGACTATGGAAAACTCAAAAGCAGAAATTGGAAAAGGTAGAAGATGGTGGGATTGCCCATGAAGCTTAAATACTTTTCCTCGGGAAACGGCGAAAGAAATGATTACAAAAAAGAAACTATTACGCTGCCGGCGGCTAAAAGGACAAAAAGTGCGCGAAGCTCGAAGCGCTTATAAAAATTCAAAAAGGCGAATTCTGCGAATTTGGAAGGAAATTCGAATACGGAGAAAATGCTCCTAAAAACCCGGAAGGTCATTTAATATTGCCATATACCGAGAAAGAATGTTCCATACTCCTCAAAGTTCAAAATATGAAACATTGGGGGCTTCTGTTGATACCAAAATTAATATGCTGATATAGACAAATAATAAGAAGACACGTGTCGATCTACGTGGCACAATAGCAACGAGGAAGTTTATTTCCCCGACCAAGTCATACTCATTCCGATCAGCAAGTGTACTCCGAGGAAGTTCAACGCTCCGAGGAACTCCTGAACGACGAGCAACTAAGGCGGTCCGAGCTGCATCTCGGCCACAACATTGATTGCCAGATAATCAACAGTTCAACTATTCATTGAATGCTTATCATACAGACGTATACTCTTAAAGAGCATTAATTGTTTACCCTTTCACATGTACAGCCTAAGGGCTATAAATACATAGTATTACCCTCATTCAAGGGGACCGGATTTTCTTGATAGAATTACATATCGAGAACTCCAAAACACTTGGCAATAACATAAACAGTGGACGTAGGCCATTCTTATAAGGCTGAACCACTTTAAAATTCTTTGTCTCATTTATATTTATCCGTGATTAAATAATTAGAAGCAATCTAATTTTTTACATCAACAATCATCATCATCAAAGGTCTGATTAGAATCTAAAAAATTAATGTAAGGCACAACAAGATACTCAAAATCTTTGTTTATTTCATTGATAGGAAAAACAACATTGAGAACCTCATCAAAGGAGGACTCAATTACATTTGAGAAAGGATAGACAACAGAAGAGAAAATAGGGTAAACATTGAGATTAGGGGGATTTCAACGGGTAGAACTGGCGCAGAATGCCAGCTGAGGAGAGGTGTATCAACAACTTTAATCAGGTGGGATGGATCCAATGATGTAGTGCTTGAGTGAATCATGCAGAGTTTCAGCCCCAACGTTTGTAAGTTGCATGAGTCCTCGGAGTCACTTTCCTCAGAATCTTCGGTATCTTTAATGAGCAATTGTACACGGTGTTGGGAACTTTTGGCCCATGGGTCGCTGTCTTGAAAAAAGATCTCCATTATGGGTTTCATCTTCTTGTCTGTATGGTCATACCATGGTTTCGAAAAGCCACAAAATGGGAAGACCTCACCCTCCTTAATGAATCATCCATTCAAGGAGCCACCTGGGATAGTCTAGATGTCGTCTAATCTTCTCTTTGGTCAAGACTGGCGGATCATTTTGAGCTCTTGTTATGATGGTTGATACCCCAAAACCATAAAGGAGGGAAAGCTTTCTTCAGTTCAATGGGATCAAGTATCCCTTGTCGGCTTTGTCCAAGCCCCAGTCCGGGCATGGAGTTCATGTTTTTGAACATCTGAATCACATTGATGTTGCCATGAGGGTCATATTTTGGATAAACCCTTTCTTTGAAATCATTCCCTGCCGGGAGTAGGAGTGGATCAACTCGGAATCCTGATAAGAGCATATCATTTGACCCATGCTGTATCTCAAGGATTGGATTGCTGGTACTTGCACTCTCGGTATTATCGTCGTCGCCCAAAATGGTAATGACTCGTCTGTCGTTGAAGAAATCAATTTCTGATGGAGTGAGGAAGACACACCCTTGATACTGGGGAGCCAAGGTCATCCGAGCAACAGGTTGAAATAAGCTAGGATGTAAATAACTATGAATTCAATGATAGAGTTTATAGGGCCAGCCCCTATTACAACTTTTATGGATCCCATCACCTCCCGACGGGTATTATCATAGGAACGTACAATAGCGAAAGTTGGAGCGAGGTCACTTTCTTTCAGTCCTAAGCATTTGAAGGTTCTTAATGGGCAGACAATCAAGGCAGATCCATTATCGACAAGATAGAGTTGTACAATTTTCCCCATAACTTCGATGGAGATGTTGAGTGCATGATTATGGTTTATCCCAATTCTGGGGAATTCTTCTTCGAAAAAGGATAACATTCGGGTAGAGGTCAAGGATCCAACCAAATTTACTGCTTCTTTTGGTGTAGTAAAGGGAGGAACTGTGGGTCCGGTGAGCAACTTGATCAAAGCATTTCTATGCAGCTGAAAAGACATGAAAAGCCCCCATAGAGTGATGTTAGCTTGAGTTTTCTTCAGTTGATCGAGGATCTTGCTCTCCTCGAGGGTGATTTCTGGCATAGGAAGGTTTTCAACGCCATTCCGCTTATCATTGGATGGTAGTGAGCTTGGGATGTGGTATTGCCTCCCTGATTTTTTCATGTGATTTAGTGAAGAAGGGAAGAACATGAACCCTGTTTCTTCGTCGATCTCGAATCTACGAATTCTTCCCCCATTCGATGCCAACAAATTTATCATTCCATAAAAAGTCGATGCATTCCACAACTTCAATGGCTTCTTCATATAGGTCTTCCCATTCTATGGGGATATGTGAGGGTTAAGGGACCAGGCTCCCTTGTATCTTCAGAGTATCAATTAACTTGGTCATACTACAAATATCATTGGTTTGCCTGAATAATTCTACCACATTCTGGACGACATCATCTAGGCTGACTTCATCGGTCGGTACTACCCAATGGTCTGATTCTCGGGCCCATTTCCTTGCTTCTAAGAATAGTGTACTGAACCTCTAGCAATCAATGGTCATCTGTGAGGGCAATTTCAGCCCAACTCTACGAGTTGGTTTAACACTTCTGATAATTCCATACCTCCATTTTCGAAATGGGTATGGAAGGCGATGCATGCTCTAGTAAGGAGTGACAGTGCCTGATTAGTGAAGCTAGTTGGGTGTAAGAGGAAATATGGGAAAGTTTGGAGAGGTTTAAGAGAGTATATGGGTGTGATTTCGATTGAGGGATCAAATTCCGGATTTTCTTCTAAGAAGATGGCATTGGCATGATTTGGGAGTGGGTTGTGAGTAATTTTTGGCTTAGGATTGGCTGGTGGGGCAATGGTACCCCAGTGAATTAGACCTTGGTTTATGTTTCGAAGGTGAAAGCATTGGTTAGGGGTATGGCCAACAGTTTGGTGAAAGGCGCAATGGGCATTTGTCTTGAAGTTTCTTGGGAGTGGGTTTGGCAATGGACGAGGATCCAAGGGTTTGATAAGGTTTCGTCTTAGTAGGGCTTGATAAACTTTGGAGAGGGGAGCATGGACCTCAGTGTATTCTTTTCAGACTGGGACAGGGAAGATTTCTAGTGCCCATGAAGTGGTTGGTTGAGAGATGTTGTTGGTGGTTGAGACTGCAACACAGGTAGGTTTGTCATATATTCTGGGGGTGAACTGTCTGGACACATTCTTTGGTTCAACCTCTATTTTAGCAAGACCTTCCTCGATTTGTACTCCTGCTTCTCTCAGAGCTCTAAAGTGGGAATAGTATTGTTCTCCCATGGTTGTTCAGACATGGGGCAAGAAGTTCTTCTTCACTATGCTGACTTGTTCTTCCTCGGAAGGCCGATTGGTCATGGTAGGTTATTTTTCCCTCCATCAAGCTATGAAGTTACTGACTGATTCTTTAGAGTTCTCTTTAATCAGATCTAAATCACGGCGGGTGACCTCAATCTCTTCGTTGTACTTGTACTGCGATATGAATTCTCGAGCTACATCTTCCTAGCTATGGATTCTGGACTCCTCGAGAGACAAAAACCATCGAAGAGCGCTATCCTTCAAAGTTTTCTGAAACAATTGGGCCATCACCTCTTCAAAAGCCCCTAGGAGAGTCATGACACGGTGATAACTGCGAAGATGGACGATCGGGGTCCGCTTCCTCTAAATTTCTCGATATTCGGTATCTTACACTTCTCGAGTAACCTTGCCTTAGGATAAGGAGACATGTGGGTGTAGTCCATGTAATTTCAGGAGATTCTGACTTGGTCGAACTTCTTAGTTAGCATCTTGAGATCTTTTTTGACTTCGTTCAACTCCTCACCGTTCGGATCAACGATCATAGGCAAGTTAGCCCCAGGCTGGGCAAGGTTCGACATAGGAAGCTGGGCAGGCGGCAAGCCATTAACAGGAGGGACGCGGGGAGCATGTTGATATTCTTTGGGAACCCAAATAGGCTCGGGTGGACCCATATCGCTAGGGAATAGGTCCTCGAGCTCTTGAGGAACAGGAGCCTAGTTTATTATATCTCCCGAACCTCAGTCTAAAGGTTATCAATATTGGACACAAGCTGAGCTAAAACTTTCGTCAGATCTGGCTGCGCAACTGGTTCTTGATTTGTGTTCTCCATGGAAAGAGGATAGATACCGGACTCGGAGGAAGTAACAGGGTAATGGACAGAACTCTGGGGTGATTTGACTGAAGACCAAACCCAATAAGGAGCCATGCCAAGGGCGTGCGATCTACCTGAGAAGGCATAAAATGGGATTTATTTTTGAGAAAAGGAATAGGAATATTTGTGACCTTTTTTTTAGATTGAACTACAAAATATTTTTGGATTTTTTGTAAAGAAAAGAGAAATGTTTTTGGATTTTTGATAAAGAAGTGATACGTTTTTTTTTTTGATTTTTTTTGGGAGACGGTCTTAGCATGATTATTATGATTATTAAGTTCTCACTTGTATTAAATTATCCTAAATGAAAAATGAAATGCCGGACGGGACCCGAGCCTGGAAAAGTTGGGTTTGTAACATAGGTAAAGCTATGAATGGACTTGTAACCGGGTTCACGGGTAGGGTCCCATTTTAAAAATGCGCAAACATTTAGGCGGCGGACCGACCCGGAATTCCGGCACAGTTTCGGGTTAAAACTGGCAATCTAATATGTGTGTCTTAGGCTTGACACCTATATGCGGGTAGGCAGTTGGTTGGGTGAATTGGAAAGAGTTCCCCCCTTTGGCGTGACTTCCATGATATATGTCTTGCTCTTTCGGGCAATCGGTACGTATGGACAAGCCATTTGATATACCTGAGTGTACGAGAATTGCCTCACCATATACGTCATGGGGACGATACGTGTGAGAGCTAATTTGATATACTCAGCATACGTGAATGAGTTCCCTGAGATATACCTCCCGTCATGACTTCGGTTAAGCGATACGATGAGGGGGAACCGTTCGATATACGTCGAAGGTTCTTGGCCAATGGAAGGTGAGAGTCATATCTCTTAGGCTAACTGCGCCTTGCCGGACCAACGCCCATCACGAAGGGACCTTCTAGTTACTGGACAAAATTTGGTCAATAACAATGCTCTTTGGTGATATCATGTGAATCATGCATGATTCTCTTATTAATATCTTATGATGATAGTGTCTTTCTTGATCATGCCCAACGAGGAGAAAAGTATGAGTACCAATGGTATACCAAGTATGGGTGATGCGTGCAGTATGACGATATATGTGATCCTAGGTGCACGTGGTGTGAAGTGTACATGGAGAATTTTCTACAAGTGTATGGATAGAAGCATAAGTATGGGATATACATGAAAAATGGGAACATGCAAAAATGGGGGAAAATATAAACAAGCATAACATCCATGTAAATAAAGTCTAGCCCTCATGAAAAATCCCCAGCAGAGTCGCCATTGTGTCCATCCCCAGATAGACACCCTCGCGGCGTGGTGGGAGAGGATCCCTCTAGGTCTCATGCGTCCCTCTCGGAAGCGCTTCGGCCAGTGTCGATGAATGAGGTGAAAAATGTAGAGAGATAGAGTCGCCAGTCTATTTGACTCAAAACAGACAAAAGAAAAGGGAGCCATCCCGAAGGACAGCATCCAAAGACATACTGATACATACGAAACCAAAATGATTCAAAAAGGGTCAGGAGGCTATGTTACGAAATGGGAAGGTGTTAGGCACCCATTCTCCCCTTACAGTCTCTCATGAGTTGTTGCTATTTTCCTCTATTTTCCCGTGATATGTGTGCATGTGTATATGAAGCGGAGATAGGAATCATCGACTTGTATCATGGAAGAGATAAAGCGAGTCATCCATAGGAATGTTCCTAAAATGTAATATTAGAAAATAGGATTTATGCGGTTATCCTAGCGTCGATCATTATAAAGGAATGATAACGCATATGGAATAATACGCCACTAAGAACAAACATATGTATATGTAAATATATATAATCTAAGAGAATTTAGTTTAGAGAAGATAAAAAATGAGAGAAAAAGTAAGAATAGGTCTCGAGTCTCAGGTTTTACCCCGAGACGCCTAAGTAGCCTATAGAGGCATCAAAGTCCACGTAGTTCACATGCAAAATGAGGGGTGGGATTTATCCCATAAATCCAATTGAGGACTTCTCTTGTATGTGTGTGTGTGTAAAAAAGTGTTTTAGTTGTGAGAAAAGTGTGAGAATTCCCGTTTGGAATTTATGAGCAAATCCTCTTTTCTTGTTTTTTTTTTTAGTTTTTATTGATATGAAAATGAGAGATGTGTAATAATACTAAATAAAAAGTATATTAGGATATGTGAGATGATAGATGAGAGAATAAAAGTGCTAAGTAATAAAACAAGTTACAGAATTGAGAAAATTAGACCTCCTTAACGATCTTGAGCTTGATACTGAATGTTGGAGAGCAACCCTTGCACTTGGATGATGATGAAAGGTGGTTAATTCACCAAGTTTGATGAAAACTGAAGGTTGTAAAGGGATTTGGATGTGGAAATCACGCTGACTTCGAAAGAGGTTTTCTGGATTCGCTGAGAGTGATGTATTTTAGATCCGGTCTCCCCTTGTAATGAGGTCAAGGCCTCCTTTTTATACCCGAGGAATTTACGATCGGCATAGTTATGGTCCTGCCAATCGGCAGGTGCGTTTAGGCCCACTGCCGATAGGTAGGGTCTGGGACCTGCCATTTGGCATTCTCCTTCGAAAAATCGGTCGTTGAGCGCAAACCATTGATTCGAATTTCTGATGGGGAGAATCGTTGGAAATGTAATTCAGAGACCTTCGAAAGTCATTTGGACCTCTCCCGAGTTCAGGAGTTGACTTTGGGTCAAATGTGGCTCTGAAGCGCTCATCGATCATTTGGACGGGGAAACTTCAGACGCAAATGGATCGTTCGTCCGTACGGTAAGTTAGAATCGTGCATGGGGCTAATAGTTGGAAAGGTTAGGAGATGTACTTCGACATTCCAAAGAGTTTGACTCGGGTTGGGGAGTGGACTTTGGTCAATCGGGCCCTGGAATCATTCGATGACCTCTCAGAGTAAAATGAATCGTTTGTCCGTACTGTAAGTCAAAATTGCTCATGGGGTGGCCCGTTGGAAAGGGGTTTCAGTTCCCTTTGAAGATTCATTCAGTCTCGATCGAGATGAAGAGTTGAATTTGGTCAAACGGAGCCCCAGAGCGCCCGATGGCCTCCTGATCGGGTTTCGGGGGAAAACGGGTCATTCGTTCGCATGGTAAGTCAGAATCACTGATGGGATCGACCGTTGGAAAGGGGTTTCAGCACCCTTTGAAGATTCATTTAGTCTCGGTCGAGATGAAGAGTTTAACTTTTGGTTAAACGGAGCTTGGGAGTGTCCGATGGCCTTATGTCAGTACCCGGGGTATGACTTGGGTTTGCAATGATGAAGGGAGGTGATAGGGACCTTAGAAGAAGTTATGGGGTATTGGAATGGGGTATCTACAATAACCAAAAACATATCCTAACCCGGTATGGCAAACACAATACTACGACTATAACAATCAATTATCACCCCGTAATTAAGTAGCCAATTCATCCCGATAAGAGCGTCATACTTTTGCATCTCTAAGACAAGCATGTCGGCCAATAAAATAAATCTCCCAATATCTATGCCTACTCCCCGACATATCAAAAATATCAAAGACCCATATCCTATCGGTGAGTCTACTCTAGTAAATGTGTTATCTGTCTTGTTTAATAACCCTGTGGCACGTAAAAAACTAGTGGCAATGAAATTATATGAAGCCCCCGTGTCAAATCATATCCGCCCCATAGTCCCTTGAATAGAAACCATACCCTCGACTGCGGGCGGGGCCTGATGAACCCTGGTCTGATGGACATTGTAGACACGCCTATAGTAACCTGTCCCTGTTGCACCGGAGCTGCTAGAATGGTTAACAAAGCTGGTATCTGGGGTGGTCCTGAGAGGGCGACTTGAAATATCGATCTCTGGGGCTCCTGACGAGCACCCTTCTACTTCTGTGGAGCTCTACTCCTCTAAAGACAATTCTGGCATTTGCGGCCAGTGTTTCCATAAGTAAAGTACCTCCCTGAAAAATGTCCTCCTCTCTGCCCCTGCTGTCCTCGGCCCTGATGGCTATTTCCACCCTTCTCCTAGCCCTGCTAAAATCGTTGCTGCCCCTGTTGGCTAGGTTGGCCCTATTTGAAATCTCCAAAATGGAATCTCTTATCAGGGTCCCCCTGATGGAACTCTACTCACCCTGACAGACCTGTCCCAGAGGTATCGGTGCCCCGCTGGCACTCTTACCTCCTGTACGACCCTAAGGGCTGGAATCCTTGGCTCGTTTGCTTCCCTGCTGATGGACGCGATGGTCCTGGTACTGTAAAATCACATCATTAACCACATAAAAAAAGTGGCCAATGAAAGATTCCCTAATAGACGCTGGCAAATACTCTGGGTTTTCTTCTCCTCCATTGGTACCTCATCTGGCACTATATTCAGAAGATCAGTAAACTCTTCCTCATACTCAGTAACTATCCTCCCTTCCTATTTGAGGTTCAACAGCTTCCACCTCATCTCGATCTTCACGACGAAAGGTAAGTACTTGAGATCAAACATCACCCAGAACTCTTGAATAGTCAACATGTTTCTCTCCTCTACAGTGGTAGTGGACTCCCACTACCGTAGCGCTACCCCCAGAAACTTAAAGGTGGATAAAATATTCTTCTTCACCTTTGTCCCCTCATACATCCTCAGGTGTCTCTGTATATCCTTCCTCCATTGGCTCGCCTTCACCAAATCTAAACTTCCTGCGAACTCTGGAGGATATGCCTTATGGAAGGCATCTCTGACGCGCTCCCAAGCAGAAGGGAAAGCGTGGCCTGGTGCTGGAGCCATTGCTGGTGCCTATGGTGGGGCCTACTGTACCACGGGTAATGAAGCATTCACCGGCTGTGCCACAATAGCGGCAACTTCCGCAGCATTCATCGTGCCCTGGGCCGGAGCAAGCTGAGGCTCGGGCTAGGCATCCCTATTAGCTAGATGTGCACGTCTTGGAGGCATCTAAAATAAGAGAGAAGATTTATATGTCCATATTAAATATCTCAAATAGTTGGAGACGTAGAATGTGAAATTAATGAATACAACAGTCCTAAACATAGGGCTTTATATCAAAGAAAGCTACGTGAAAAGCCTAATAAGCCGCACAGATCCTAAGGACTCTAGAACCTGATGCTCTAATACCACCTGTGACACCCCGCCTAATTAAATACCGGGTGATCATCCCTTTATTAAATTAAACCAGAATGTCCAGTTGGTTCAGATTATGCGTCACTGTCGAAAACTTTATTATTGAATACTAGCCACCTAATATTTAAAAAGATTGATGTCAAAATTTTATCTTTTAATTAATGCAAAAAATAGGTTAACAAAATAAATAAACATTCACCATTTACATCAATCTCATATGATAGGAAATAACTGCAATAATAAATGAAACTGGAGAAAACAATTCGAGTCTCAGCCCCAAATAAAAAAATCCAACAGAAATAATCCCAGCAACTGAATGAAGTAAATAACTAAATCGAAAATCTCTGAATATCTGAATAGAAAAGGGGAAACATAACCTAACTGATGAAATAACTCAAGAAGAAGAAATGATATACATAGAGGCGTCTACTACTAAGGCCATGTAACTTCCACATCAGCTACAGATCATCAAGTGAATGGTACTCCTATGCTTGGTGTCCCTGTGGCTGGGCACCTAAAATAATTTGACAAGAAAAGAGATTTGCAGAAAACGGTCCACAGCCCGAGTTGAAAACAGTTTAAAAACCAGCAAGTGCTTAAAATGAGTTTATAGCACATATATTAGTCATGTTAGATTATCGTACTGACTTGATATGCTCACCTTTCATCTAATGTGCACGCCTAACGTCCCATCAAACCCTACTAGTTTATACTCTCATGATAACTTACCCTTTTCAATCTAACATCTAATCTTAACCCAATATCGTTCCCACGTATTTTTCTTGTAATATACATAATACCTATACTAAACTTCTCTTTAACATGGATAAGCGCTCTTTCAATTTCATTTAGATAAAGTGTTCATCAACTTAATTCATTTCAAATTTCATTATTATTCATGTCTACTTAATTCACACTGTATATAATATCACAAGTATATATATACATACACTCTCTCTCTCTCTCTATATATATATATATTCAATACTACACCACGAGACACACCTGCAGTGCATGCATACTCGGCTATCATCTCCTGGTGCATCGCTCATTGCATAAAGGACTATAGGTTCAATCTCTCGCAAACCATCAAAATAAACACACATATTGGAGGTGGGCATAATTCCAAGATGATGGACTACGCACATACCTACGCACCCATATGATTGTCATCACTATCATTCTCACAGATAGCCCGTACCTAGGTTCTATGCTCTAGTTGTACAAATCAAGATCCCACCCGAAGGCTACTCAAGGAATGATTGTCCACAAAGCGCTACCTCTTCTTGATAGCAAGCAGCATAGGTATGTCGTACACATAATAGTCCAATCAATAAGTATACACACAAATTATTATATTCATTAGGCATTCATACAACCTAAGTCCCCTAATTCGTATATAGTATATTCGTCCCTACTACCCGTAATTCTTTAACCATTTGATTTACCTCTCTATCGTATATACTCTTTAAGGTTCTCTCATTCTAACTCATTCTTGTAATAGTTACACAATTCCTCTCACTACTAAATTACGAACATGAAGTTACTCCAAGATAGTGTATATCCTATTCTCTCACTTAAATGAACCTAGAAGGATTTTTAACTCATTTGGACAAAAATTAGAGTTTTTGAAATCTCGTTAGAACCTGGGGATTCTTGTTCGAATGAGGTCATTCGAACAAGGCCGTTTGAGCGAGATTCTCACTTCGAACGAACTCTAAAATCTCATTGGAATTCTCGCTCGAATGACCTGGGCAGGTCTTTAAATGAGAATTCCGAGATCCTCCCTGTCTTCTAAAAATTCGTTTTCCCAAATCATTCAACAAAAAAATCACTTCAAACTCATTCTAATCCAAATTTAATAACTTTAAATCATTTCCCCTAGTATTAGAACACTTTCCCATCTGTTTTTAACATCAAATCACTAAAATTATAACATTAATTTCGATAAATTTCTCAAATCTTCTACAAGCCTTAATTTCACATAACTTCCATTAACAATAATTTAATCCCAGATTTAATTTCGTGAAATCAACATATAAAACATAGATTTATCATACCGAGAACATGGTTATTCAACTACATTCAAACCTATACTCCCAAATAAAGATTAATACCCAATTTCAATCCCAAATTCATAATATCTTCCATCAACTAAATTAACATGAATCATATATGCTCTAAAAATTTATCAAGATAAACACTTGCCTTTTTGTGAACTTATGATTCGCTGGATGAAGTTGGTATAGGGGTGATCCTTTCTTCACGATCTACGCGTTAGTGTAATTTTTGGTGTGAGAGCTTGAGTCTTTATCCTAGGGCTCCTATGAAGTTCTTCTCCGTCCTCTTTGGTTCTCTCTCTCTCTCTCTCTCTCTCTCTCTCTCTCTCTCTCTCTCTCTCTCTCTCTCTCTCTCTCTCTCTCTCTCTCTCATGTAGGTTTGGAAACTAACAGATAGCCTATTACCCACGTACTCTTCCTTTTTAATTTTCTATTTTTGTCCATTTTAATTTCTAAAAATCTCAAAAGACCAAAATACCCCTCCAAGGTGTCAGTTTGGCCTAAATCGCCCCGAAATCCAAATAAAACACCCGAGTAGAGTTTTTTTACTATATCGACCCTTTTTGACTCATTGGCGCACTCAAAATGGTCATATGAGTTACTTAAAAATAATTTATCTTTTAAACCCAATAAAGTAATACCGACAAGACTCACGTGAGCGCCCCAACTAAGTATATTGCAACTGCCGTATTTTTCACTCCCGGCTATAATAATATTTTCAGAATCATATATTACTTTACTCACTAAGTAATATTCAACATAACCATCACCAATAAATACTAACTCTCGTCACTCTAGTAATTATTAGATTTAAATCCTGATTAATTGTAAATAAATTTTCTACGTTTAAATTAATTAATCCCAATTCCATAATGAAAATAAAATCCCTCAAAAATACGGGGTATTACAGGTTGTTCTTCAAATGTTGCTAAGAATAGAAGTGGAAACAATTCGGAAAAACTCTTGAAACCGATTTCATAATTCCTTTATTCCTATCTGATATAAAACTAATAAAGCGTGAAGAAGTAAGTTGTGATAACTTCTCCAAAAACTATTCCCAATTTTCTTCTGTTTCAGAATCAACAATAATAAATGCCAATGGGAACATTCCTGAATAAAAAAATACAAAATTTATATTAAACAACATAAACCGAAACAGATAAATTTACTATGAATGAAACAAAATAGTGTATACCTTGATTTCCATTCTTTCCTGTAGTCGAAAGAAGAATTCCTTTATATTGAGATTTCAGAAACGTGCCAACAAGAAACAATAAAGAATGACAAAACTTAAATCCTTGAATTAATGTATGAAACGACATAAATAACTTTTTAAACCATCCCAAACCATCATCATAATCAATGTCAAATATGCTACCCGGATTAGATGTCAATAACGCTTCCCTATACCATCGAAGCCTATCAAATGGCAAAGATTGATCCCCATATATTTTTTGCTTCGCTATCTCAACAGTCCACCATGCAAGATGATAATTGATAATTAATCCATAGTTTTTTTTCACATGGTATATGATATCCACCGGGCGCGTAAAGGGCCGTTCTTTAATTTCGTCAATAATAAAAGATGCTACAAGTTCCAAACTAATCCTTGGATATTTCGGTGTTTTGTATGCAGAGCCACAAGTATGTTCATTTATAAGATCCCTTACATAAAAAAATGAATTGTCCTTCTCTACACGACCGTGAACATACCATGCACACCCAGTACTTCCCTTATAAAAACATTCAGCAGTTATCCTAACATTGTCATTCTTTACGTAATGAAACTTAAACCCGATCTTTATTGAAAACACACACAAAACTCACCGAAATTCACTAACACCTCCTTCAAACCTCTGACCAACATGACATAAACCTTTTGACCAACCAGTAGACATTAAAACCTTATCTCCGTATATGGAAAGAGAACGGACCCAACTGACTTCATAATCGGTCTCATTCTCAACAAATGACTACACAGCACTACCACTGCCACTCGACAATTGATAATGCCCCTCAACCATTATCTTACTTGACACAGAAACATCAATACTTCGAACTGAATTAGACTCACAATAAAACATCAAATTCTCCAAATTCAACTCATAATCCAATGCACATAACGAATGTTTGGGCATATTATAAGACAAACCAACAATGTCAGCAGATAACTTGTTCCATTTTGCGCATATATGATCAATCAAATCATCAAATCGTGTATTCCTCCCACACTTCATCAAACTACTTTTCTCTCCAAATTTGAACATCAATAACATCTGAAAATCCATAACACCTACAAAACAATAAAAATAGTATATCATCACATATGAGCTACAAAGTGAATCTGATTTAATTTACATTTAATAATTTCAGCATGCAAACTAAAAAAAGTGTAAATAGATAAATTTATCTATGTTATCTCATAATGGTTTCATATGAAATATAGATTAAATCAGATAAATTCATCACATTAAACAAATCTTATTAACAAAAAAATGAACGTAAAAAACAAGGATATTTATACTAACCATTAATACAAGAAGCTCAAATTTATCTGTCACCTACAAATTCAACCCCAAAACGACATAGCAATTTACTAAAAAAATTCAAAATAAAAATTATAAAAAATAATTGAACAAAAAATCAAGACAATTTCATCATACATGTATCTAATAAGAACTTGAAAAGCTAAAAATATGAAATTAGGGATTGCGATCAAATATATCAGATGAACTATATTACTGCAAAAAAAATGAAAAACATAGTCAATTATCTTCAATTGCTTCAAATATTTCAATTGCGATCAAATATTTCAATTGCGATCAATGTCTTTAATTGCGATCAAATATAACAAATTACTAAAAACACATAGAAAATTGTGATAAAATACTTCAATTGCGATCAATGTCTTCAATTTCGATCAAATATTTTAAAAAACTGACTTTCAATTGCTTCAATTTGTAATACCCCGTATTTTTATGACTTTTAAATTTGGGGATTTATTAAATTAAATTGAGATATAAATTTAATATTAATTCGGAAATTATATTTAATATTTACTAGCGTGATGAGAGTTAGTAATTATTGGGAATTTGTTGATTATTACTTAATGGATAAAATAATATGTATGATCAAATTTATTAAATTATCATGAGTGTATAATTTGATAATTGAGGAAAATAAATCGGGATGCGCCTGTGTCATGTCGGGATTTAATTATTATTATTAAGGGTGAATAAATTATAAGTCACCTGTATGGTCATTTCGAGTGCACCAATGTGTCCGTAAGGTTCGAGTTAGTCAAAATAATGTACTTGGGGGTTCAGTTTGCGTCTCGGGGCGTTTTTAGGCCTAATTGGCATCCCGGAAGGGTATTTTAGATATTTTACATTTTTGGGTAATTAGACCCACGAATTTCCTAAGGATAAATCAGCCTTTAGGAGTTTCCTTCTAGGGTTAACAAACACAAAATCAAAGAACGACCATTATAGAAGGGGTTGGAGAGCTTTCCAAGCAACTCAAGGCCAAGGACTCAACCGTTTACACCGCCACCACCATCAAAGCGGAGATCACACGACAAGGAACTTAACCATACCACTTTCGTCAACAAATCAGAAACTCAAATTCCAGAAAAGTATCTATCTTGCTTCTCTTTTAGTTAATTGTCACACCAAGTTAGATTAAGATGATTGAATCTATGTTTCATGGAAGAACTCAAGGATTTAGAGGACCCAATCACATGTTGTAGGGAAAATAAATAAACTATGGACATCCCAATCATATGTAAAGGATTACCCACGAAATTTGATTAATTTAGAAGTGATAAATCTGGGAAAAAGACATAGAATAATGGAAGTTTAGAGGAAAATTAGGGTTCTTGATAATTGAAATAAATTAGCCCATTAATTCAATTCCGCTGTTAGATTTATACATGTTTCACGTAGGAAATCTTGCATATATGTATATAGAAATTATGGTAATGTTATTTGAGAATTTAGGATTTGTTAATGATATTTTTTGAGAAATTGGAAGATGAAACCCGTAGATTTTAATGGCAGTTTCTAGGCAAGAACTGCTTGATCGATCGATCGACCAAGAACATCGATCGATCGTCGCCCTTTCCTCGATCGATCGACCCCTCCTGGAAAACTGCATAATTCTCGTCCGTTGGTTTAATCCGGTTAAAATGCATAGGAACCTTTGATTGTTATTGTTGGAGTATAATAGGAAATAGAGAATACCAGTAGGGCATATGTGGACCCCGTTGAGTGAAATTTAGGGTAGGATGAGATTTTGAGTTAACGAGGAATTATTCATATGTATAAGAAATCTTGCGTACATTTAATAAAAAGATCGAGACTCGTAAGGGAGTTAGACCAGAAAGTAAGGGATTGTATGCCTACTGAAATTATAATTAGAATACTTCGAGAGAGGAGAAGTGAGGATGAAGTGAATTATAAATGAGAATAAAAATGACGAGTCCGTTATGCGAAATAATCGAGTAAAATGTGTTAATAACGGATAATTATAATTATGGGTCCTGAGCGCACCTAATTTAGAAATGTGGATATTTATATATATATGACTGTTTGATTGTGCATATACTATATATATGTATAAAAATCATACTCGGGCTACTTGTTATCACGGGGGTTTCCGCACCGGGACGGTCGTATCTCGATTAGGCCTTTATGGGGGATATTGACTCGTACCCTAGAACATAAGATTCCTTGGTACAGGCTATCTGATTGATAGTCAGATGGTTCTAAGAGACGTGAGGGTATGTGCTGACCTCTTAGTGACTTGGAGCTATGTTTTGCCTCCATTTGTATGTGTTTTATGTTAATACAATTCGAGAGTGATTTCGAACTTGTATTTCCCTTAATATGTGTGATACAGGGACTTGATAGCAAAATATTCCAACACCATAGATTTAATGCGGGGTGTCAATAGTATATATATTATATGAGTGACTAATATATATATTTATACTTAAGTATGGGAACTTTCTACTGTGAATAAAAGTAGTTAGTAATGAGTAAATACTCCGACTTTATTGTAAGTGTTTGAGATTTTTGTGACAAAACTGGGCTATTTTTTATATAAAATAAAATATATATATATATGAGAGCTTAAATTTCATAAATTAATTAGCTTCGCCATTGTAGTTAGCGGTATGAAACTTTATTGTAAGGTAAAGTTAAAATGAACTTTTGAGGTTAATAGTACGGTAGACGTGCACACTAGATGAGAGGTGAGAATTTCTCAAGAGAGCGACGCGTACTAAAATGGTTGTTACATTGACCGGTAAGCATTTTAAATACTTGCTAAACTAAAATTTTAAACTATTTTACACTCGGGCTCTAACTCATTTCCTGTTATTTCCTTTTCTTGTATATATATGTATATATTACAGGTGACCAGCCACAGGGACGTCATGCTTAGATTTCATAGATCGGACGCGCTGCAGCTTTTATGGGAGTTGCAGGCCACTGTTTAGACAACCTCATTATTGGCTCCACTCTTATTTCTAGTTCTTATTAGTTAGGGCATGTGTCGCCCGTTTCTCTATTCAGTTTGGATTTTTGTCAGAGATTTATGTTCCTTTATATTTTCAGTATTTGGTACCTTTTGGGTTTTAACTATTGTCAGTATGGTTTCATTTATAGTTTTCAACTGGTTTGGTTTATTTAGATGACTTAAATTCTTATGTGCTATTATCCATCCTTCGTATTTATGAAATCTTAAACTGTTGGTTATTAAAAAGGTTTTCATATTTGGACTTAATAAAAATGCAAATAAGGTTCTAAATTGTTTTGACACTTAGCTTAATTATTTAGGGTGTTAAATTGGAAATTTGATTTGCGATAGTGATGCTAAGAATGATCCAACAGTCCACCTTGATTTTTAATTTAATAAAGGACTGATCACCCAGTATTTAATTAGGCGGGGTGTCGCAGGTGGTATTAGAGCATCAGGTTCTAAGGTCCGTTAGGATCTGTGTGGCTTATTTCTCTTCTAGCTTAGCATCCTTGATATAGAGCCCTATTTTTAGGACTGTTGTATTCTTGTATTTACGCTTACATCTTCAGCTATTCGAGATTTGATAATAACTGTAGACTAATAAACTTCCTTCTCATTTTAGATGCCTCTGAGACGCTCACCTCGAGATAGGAATGCCCAGGCCGAGCAGTCAGCAGCTTCGGCTCAGGGAATGATGAACGCAATTGAGGTAGCCGCCATTGTTGCTCAGAAGGTGAATGCCGCATTAGCGGTAGTGCAGCAGGCTCCACCTTAGATTCAAGCAGTGGCGCCAGTACCAGCACAACTTCCATTCGCATGGGAGAGGGTTAGGGATGCCTTTCAGAAGGCGTATCCCCCGGAGTTCTCAAGTATTTAAAACATAGTAGTCGCCAGCCAATGGAAAAAAGATATCCAGAGGCATCTGCGCATGTATGAGTTCACTGATGTGCAAAGGCAGCTTTTGGATTCCTTCGCGCTAGTGGGGGCCGCTTTGCAGTGGTGGGAGTCAACCGCCACTTTGGAGGAGTGGGACAACATCACGATTCAGTCGTTCTGGACAAGGTTTGACTGTAAGTTCTTACCATTCGTCATGCAGACTGAGATGAGGTGGAAGCTACTGAATCTAAAATAGGAGAATATAACTATTGCCGAGTACAAGGAGGAGTTCCCTAGACTTCTCACTATAGTGCCAGATGAGGCACCCACAGAGGGGAAGAAAATACTGTTGTTTGTAGATGGATTGGCCTGGAGGATTCGTCAGCACCTCATAAGAAATCTATCATCGAGTACCTACACTGATGTACTCAACGCTTCTTTGTTACACTGTCAGGATCACCGCTTCCATCTTCAGGGGAGCAAACAAACAGGGGAGTCCATCCAGTAGGGCAGGACAGGGGCAGTAGTACTGGAGGGGCATCAACAACCTAGGGGCAGACCCATCACAGTGAGCAGAGTTCCCATCAGGGGGACCCTGCTAAGCGGTTCTAATCTGGTGACTCCAGATTGGGATTTGGGGGATTCAGGTAGGGCCAACAGGGCCAGTCTAATCAGCATGGCCAATAGGGCCAATGCCATCAGCAGCAGGGACAACAGCAGGGCCATCAGGGTCAATAGCGTTTCCAGCATGGCCAGTGGTGGGGTGGTTTGCATGGAAAGAGGGGAGGTAACTTCTGGGGCAGATGCTTTGGATGTGGCAAGAATGGCCATAGGTGTCGGGATTGCCCATAGGGAGATAGGACCCCACAGCAGCATGTTGCCCGTAATGAGCCACAGAGGCCACTCTTCCCAGTTGCCCTCCCAGTACCAGCTCAGGCTCCAGCCTTACCCGCCATCCCAGCAACTCCAGTTAAGCAGGGGAAATTACAGTACGAAAGTGTCTACAACGTCCACCAGGCAGTAGCACCTTAGGCACCACCCGTGATTGAGGGTGCATTTCCTATCCATGGCACTATGGGTCGGGTTTTATTTGATACTGGGGCATTGCACTGTTTTATAGCTACTCATTTTGCAAAGGCCTTAGGGTTATTAGAAACAACAGAAAGTACTGTGACATGCGTAGACTCACCACTGGGGAATGGGTCTTTGATTTTCTTTATATGCTGGGGTGTGGGAGTAGAGATTGGTAGCTTGATTTTACCAGTTGACATGCTAGTCGTAGAGATGCATGAGCACGATGTTATTATTGGCATGGATTGTCTCGCAGCGTACAGAGCCAAGATAGATTATTTCGATGGGAGTATCATCTTTGCCATTCCGGGGCAGGAGATGTTTTTGGTGGCGATGCCAAACCCAGAGGGAGGCTCTTCCATGTAATACCCCGTATTTTTATGCTATATTAATTTGGGGATTAATTAAATTTAATGTGAGTTAATTATTTAATAAAAATCCGGAAATTAATTATGTTATAATTATTAACGTGACAAGAGTTAGTAATTATTGAAAATTTGTTGAATATTACTAATGAGCAAGTAACATGTAATATTGGTTATATTAAATGTCACGAGTAAATAAAATGATAATTTTGGAAATTTGAGTCGGGACGCGCCCGTGTCGCGTCGGGACTAAATATTGATAAATAAAAGTGAATATTTTATAAGTCGTTCGTATGGTAGTTTTGAGTTCTCCAACGCGTCCGGAAGGGTCGAGATAGTCAGAAAAGTGTACCCGGGGGTTTATTTTGGGTCTCGGGGCCTTTTTAGGCCAAATTGGTACCCCAGGAGGGCGTTTTGGACATTTCACCTTTTTGGGTAATTAAATCCACGAAAATCAGTAATCTATATCAGCCATTTAGGTTAGTCAGCTAGGGTTAGAAAGCTCAAACACAAGAACGGCCATAGGAGAGGAAGCAGAGAGCTCTCAAGGCAAATTCAAGGCCCAAAATCCATCCGGTTGCACCGCCACCACCACCAACGCGTAGATCGCGCGACGGGGAACGCAACCAAACCGAAATCTTCTGCAAACCAGAATGTCGAAAATCCCAGGCAAGTGTTTATCTTGCTTATTTCGTTGATGCATCTTTCATATTAGTGTAGGAATGATTATGATGATTTTTATGGAAGAAAATCTAAGATTTGAGATAGGAATCGCATGTAGTTATGGTTTAAATGATAATTCTGGAAACCCTTGCCATGTAGAGGAATTTACCCACGAAATTATGATGTTTATAATAAGAAATTTCTGGAAAAACAGATTGGAACCATGATTTAGAGATTTCTAGGTTTCTTGAATATTAAAATGAATTATGGCATGATTAATCCATGTTTAGTGACGTAAATTGACATGCTTTACGTAGGAAATGTATGATATCATGTTAGGATGTTAGTAGTACAAATTTTGAGACAATTGGGATTAGAAAATATGGAAATTGTTGAAGTTAGGAGATGAAACACGTAACTGCAGAATTTCAGTTTTCGCAGACCTGCTTGATCGATCGATCGAGCCCAGAGCTTTGATCGATCGAAGGTTCGATTGATCGAGCCCTAGACCTCGATCGATCGACCCCTCCTGGAAGACTCCTATTTCCCTTTTTAAATGAGTTAAATTCAATTTATCGTGAAATAACTCTTGGACATCCTTAATAAAGTGTTTTGGGAGATAGGGAAGATCAGTAGGACATATGAATAATTTTGGGACTTTCAATATGAGAAGAGAATTGTATTTTTGGGGATAATTACTTAAGGGTCGATGAATTTATGTATTAAAGGGGGAGATACATAAGAGGGTTACGTTGGGAACATAAAAAGGACCCCTACTGAATTTTATACTTGGGAAGATAGAGTCCATGTGAGTTACGTAATAAGATGGAAGAATCCTTCGAATTAAGGTTAGAGACGAACCCTTATACGCGATACCAATAATGTGAAAATAAGGATAAATGTCGTAACTATGGGATTTGAAATATACCTAATATTGTTATGGTAATATTAGTATAGTTATATGATTGTGTATGCATATACTATTTATGTGTGAAAATCATGCCCACGCTACTTTCTATCCCTGAGGTTACTACGCTGGGACAGTCTTATCTCGATGGGACCTTTATGGGGGATATTGACTTGTACCCTAGAAGATAGATATCCTTGGTACAGTCTATCGATGTGATAGTTCAGACGGTCCTAAGAGACGCAGGCATGTGCCATCCTCTTAGAGACTTGGAATCTATTCTTCGCCTCAATATTGTTTGTGTATGTATGTTAATACAATTCGAGAGTGATTCCGAATGTATTCCCCTTAATATGAGTGATATGGGGCTTTGGATAGTAGAGTATGCCCGCACCATAGTTTATTTGGGGTGCTGTTACAATATATATATTATACGAGTAGTTAATATATATATGAAATTCTGAAATCTGGAACTGCCTACTGTGATTTGATATGTAGGACATGGTTGATGACTCAAATTGTAAATACTTGTTTTGAGAAAGTATAATATGACATTGGAAAACTTTATTGATTTATAAAGTTAAAATGAGGACTTTGGTTACTAATTGAAATATTCTTTTCAAACAATTAAATCGTTAAATTTTGAATCCTGCGAATAATCTAAGATAAGTTAAACCATTGGGAAAGGATAGCGTGTTATATGATGAGATAGACCATTGGGAAGGTTAGTGCGATAGGTGTGCACATTAGAAGAGAGGTGAGAATTTCTCAAGAGAGGGTCGCACTAATATGTTGTTGCATTGGCCTGTATCAATTTAAATACTTGCTAAACAATTTTTAAATCATATACACTATCAGGTTCTGGCCCGTTTCTCTCTCTCTCTCTCTCTCTCTTGTATATATATGTATATAACAGGTGCCCAGCCACAGGGCCGTCTTGCTTAGGATCCCTTGGGAGGAAAGTGCTGCAGCTTAGGTGGGAGTTGCAGGCCACTTGCTTAGACGATTTCATTTACTTGATTCCTGTTCTATCATTCTCAGTTATTGGGCATGTGTTGCCCTTTCCACTATTTATCTGTTCTGTTGGGACATTTTTATTTCAGTTATTTCTAGTACTGTTACTTTGGGATTTATTCAGCATGTATGTTTTACATTTAGTTTTAAATGTTGGGATTTTGGATGTTGAATGTATAAAGTATTTGGATTATGTTCCAGGATAATTGCTGTATGATTCTTACTTATTGTAAATGTTGTTACTAATTAAATAAATAATTTTCTTTTAAAAATAAAATTGGTCAGAAATGTTGAAAAAAATGGTTTTGACACTTAGCTTAATTAATTAAGGTGTTAATTTGGAAAAAGTTATTTTACGACAGTGATGCTAAGAATGAACCAACTGTTCACCTTGATTTTAATTTAATAAAGGAGTGATCGCCCGGTATTTAATTAGGCGGGGTGTCACATTCCACCTTTTTATACTACATAGAGGAGGATGCCTCTAAGGAATTCGTGATTCCCTTAGATTCAATTCCAGTTATTCGTGAGTATTTCGATGTATTTCAGGAGATACCGGGCCTACCCCCAGTTGAGAGATATATTTCGTCATGACTTGATGCCGAGTACTCTACCGATAACACGTGCATCGTACCATATGGATCCAGCAGAAATGAGGGAGTTACGAGAACAAAAAGAGCAGTTGTTAGGTCAGGGCTTTATTCGTAGGAGCACCTCACATTGGGGCGCTCCAGTGTTGTTTGTGAAGAAGAGAAATGTTTCACTGAGGTTATGCGTGGATTACCAGGAGATGAACAAGGTCACGATACGGAACAAATATCCGTTTTTTCGAATTGATGACCTGTTTGACCAGCTAAGGGGATCAACCTTCTTTTCGAAGATAGATTTGAGATCGGGATGCCATCATCTACGAATGAGGGAGCAGGATGTGTCGAAGACTGCTTTCTTGACAAGATATGGGTCCTATGAGTTTAGAGTCATGCCGTTTGGGCTGACAAATGCCCCAGCCGTATTCATGGACTTGATGAACTGTTCAGAGAGTTCTTGGATCAGTTTGTCTTCATTTTTATAGATGACATCCTGATATATTCACATAGTGAGGATGAACATGCTGAGCACTTGAGGCATGTTCTTCAGACTCTACGAGAGCATCAGCTGTATGCCAAGTATGAGAAGTGCGGATTCTAGTTACGGGAGGTACAATGTTTGGGGCATGTTGTTTCAGAATTGGGAATATCGGTTGACCCGGGCAAAGTGTCGGCGGTAAGGGAGTGGGGACAACCCACGACGCCGATGGTAGTTCGTAGTTTCTTTGGTTTAGCCGGATACTATAGGATATTCATCCGAGGCTTTTCAAAGATAGCGAGTCCGTTGATGAATCTGACTCGCAAGGGAATTTCGTATGTTTGGGATGATGCTTGTCAATTGGCTTTTAACGAGCTGAAAGACAAGTTGACTTTGGTGCCAGTTCTTGCTTTGCCCAGGCCAGGAGTAGAGTATCTGGTGGAGTACTTCAGAAGGAGGAGAACGCTATAGCTTTTGCCTCCCGCAAGAAAAAACCCCACGAAAGGAATTACCCCACCCACGTCCTAGAGTTAGCAGCGATCATTTTTTGATTGAGGATTTAGAGACATTACTTGTTGGGGGAGAAGTTTCGCTTGTTCACAGACCACAAGTCACTGCAGTACTTGTTCACTCAGCGCGAGCTAAATATACGTTAGTGTCGATGGTTGGAGTTTGTGAAAGACTACCAGTTTAAAATACAGTACCATTCGAGAAAGGCTAGCATGGTTGCTGATGCGTTAAGCTACAAACCGATGGGCAATGTAGAGAATATCTGGAAAGCGAAGTGGAAATAGTCGGGTCACCAGGACACGGTATCCCATTCCTTTGTATCTGCCATGACAATCAAACCAGAGATTGTTACCAGTGTGATACAGGCACAGTCAGCAGATTCATTTTATCAGGAACAGATTGTACGACTTTTAGCTAAAGGTGCTGAGTCCTACTCAATAAGTTCGGATGGAGGTTTAATGGGAGATTGGTGGTCCCATAGGCTGAAGACTTATGTCATGCAGTGATGCACAGTCTCACGGGTCCATATTTACAGTACATCCCGGAGGAGATAAGATGTACCAGGATATGAGACGTCAATACTGGTGGAGTGGGATGAAGAAGGACATTACGGAGTTCATGTCCAAGTGTTCTACCTTCCAGATGGTAAAGATAGACCACCAGAGACCGTCAGGGTTACATCAGCCATTGGAGATACCTACGTGGAAGTGGGAGAGTATTTCCATGGACTTCATTACTGGGCTGCCAACATCACAGCGGGGTCACGACTCCATATGGGTTATAGTGGATAGGTTGACCAAGGGGGCTCATTTTTTGCCAGTATGGATAGACTATACCATGGGCCACTATGGACTGTTGTTCATTGTCGAGATTATTAGGCTACATGGGGTGCCCCTGAATACTGTGTCTGATAGAGACAAGATTTTTGTGTCGCGCTTCTGGGAGAGCTTTCAGGAGGCCATGGGTACATAGTTGAGATTGAGTTCAGCTTATTACCCATAGATGGATGGACAAACAGAGCGTACCAATCTGATGTTGGAGGATATGTTACGCATGTGTGTCCTTGAGTTTTGAGGAGGATGGGAGCCGTATCTTCCACTGGTAGAGTTTGCTTACAATAACTCATATTAGTTCACGATCAACATGGCTCCATTTGAGGCATTGTATGGAAGGCCTTATCGTTCTCCTTCTTGTTGTTGGCTAGAGGTGGGGGACAAAAAATTTCTTGGACCTGAGATGATTCAGGAAACTTCAGCTACGATTGATCTCATCTGGAATCGCATTCGGGTAGCACCTGACAGACAAAAGAGCTACGCTGATGCGAAGTGGTTCTTCCGAGAGTTTAGCATTGGGGACCAAGTATTACTGTGGGTATCTCCTATGAGAGGAGTAATGAGGTTTGGAAAGAAGGGGAAGTTGGCTCCGAGGTACGTGGCACTATTTCCCATTATCAAGAGGATTGGGCCAGTGGCATACAGATTGGGGTTTCCAGAGCATTTGCACCACATTCACGATGTGTTCCACATCTCATCATTGAGACGATATCTTCGGGATGACATGGCCCATATTCACATCGCGATAGAGGAGATTGATTTACAGCCCGATAGCTCTTACGAGGAGAGACCAATGGCTATCCTAGACCATAGCAAGAGGAAATTGAGGTCGAAGGTAGTCCCACTTGTACGGGTCCACTGGGAGCATCATAATGTGAAGGAATCCACTTAGGAGCGCGAGGAAATTGATGTCTTTCTTTTTTTTTCTCCCACTTTTCTTAATCATAAATAATAGAATAGAATCTTTTCATCCCACTTTTAAAAAAAACATGTTGTTTTCTTTTTCATCCCGTGCACTCATACATACGAAGGTGTCGCTGTATTTACTTCTTCCACTGACTAGCGGTAACCACATCTGAACTGCCCATGAACTCTGGGGGATAAGACCTCTAAAAGGACTCTCTAACTCTTTCCCATGCAGTGGGAAACGGATGCAGTGGAACTGGTGCCACTGCCTAAACCTGGGGTGGGGCCTGCTGCACCACCGCTAAGGCTGCATTCACCGCTTGTGCACCAATCGCAGCAACCTCTGTTGCGTTCATTGCCCCCTGAGCCTGTGCGGCCTACTGCTCTAGCTGGGCCTGTTGATCTCTTGGTGCACGTCGAGGAGGCATCTGAGACGAGAAGTAATATTATTAGTCCACAGTTAATACTAAATCTCGAATAGCTGAACACGTAATCGTAAAAATATAAGATCACAACAGTCCTAAAAATAGGGCTCTATATCAAAGGCGCAAAGCTGAAACATAGTAAGCCGTACAGATCCTAACGGACACTAGAACCTGATGCTCTGATAATACCTGTGACACCCCGCCCAATTAAATATCGGGTGATCAGACCTTTATAAAATTTAAAACAGAATGTTCGGTTCGTTCATTCTTAGCATCACTGTCGAAAACATAATAACTTATTTATTCACCTAGTATAATCAAGCTAAGTGTCGAAACATTTCTTATTAATTAAAACTATTTAGTTACCAAACTAAGAAATTTAATATAAACCATCCATGCATAATTAATTGATATAAATACTGAATCAGAATCACATGCTGAAATAAATATGACTGGATAAAACATTCCAGCTCAGAACTCTAAACCGATACAATAATAACCACCAATCCAAATGAAACTAAACGGGAAATAAAATGAACATAATCTCTGAAAGCTGTCCAAGGAATGGGCGACACATGCCCTAAATAGAATGTCTATAGAGAGCGGAAAAGAAATAATCGAGGCATCTAGTACAAAGTCCTACAGCTTCCACAACAGCTTCAGCACGCCAAGCAATCCGAGTCTCTAAGCCTGATGTCCATGTGGCAGAGAACTTGATATAATACATACATATAGCAAGAGAGAGAGAAGAGAAGCAAGAAACGGGTCAGCGCCCGATGTGTAAAAATATTTGTTTAAGCAAGTATTTACAATTTTCAGTTAAGCAAGTATGAAGTGCATGTTGGTTCGAACTCTCCCATGGGATTCTCACCTCTCTTCTATTGTGCACGCCTAACGAGTATATAATTTTCTCCTTAGCTTATACCACCCCATATAACTATTCTGAAATCATCCTAATAGTATTTATCCTCACTATTAGTAAACCCGTATCGCCCATACAATATGTTATCAAATTAGCCTATGTCGAATAGTTAATTAATATATTTTCCCGTTTTCATAATAAATCGATTATACTCTTAAGATTATCTTACAAATTTACATGCCCATCTCTACAAGCTACACACAGTAGGTTGATTCACAAAATCACGTACATATATATATATAGTCCCATCTGCCCTATATATATACTATAATGCTGCACCCCCGGGATATGACCCATTAGCGCACCTAACCAAAATGTTGTATCCCCGGGTTATCACCCATTAGTACTCTTATTTAAATCATCTTGTACCCCCGTGTTATCACCGATTAGTACACTTATAATTCATTCTTGTACCCCCGGGTTATCACCCATTAGTACACTTAATAATAAGAGTCTTACACCCCCGGGTTATCACCCATTGGTGTCTTATATAATAATAATACATAATAGGCATACACACATCCTATTATAATTTATAGGTATTTCCCTCGGCTACATATATACTTATCTTACGTATTTTGATTTCAACATTTCAAAACACCGTTATTGAGATTATTATCCCTCTTGTAATCTTTAAGGTACATTCTCCCCGTGCTAAATTCATTAAAGTATTTAGTCGCTCATACTTTATTTAGAAATTCTGCCTTACATAAGTTTATTACTTGGAAATTTATCTCTCTTCCATGAACCAATAAACTCAAAACTAGATTCTAAAAATTCCCAAAATTTCACTCTGTCGCTCGAACCAGATGGCATGTCGTTTGAAAGACTGCCACATGTCGCTCGAACGACTTCGCGCGAGATTGAGTTGTTCGTCTCCTACCCATATTTTACAGCATTTTTCCACCATTTTAACTCTAAAACTTCTCATTCAACATCCCAAACTCCAAACAAATAGTTCTAAATCAAACCCCACCAATAGTATATGAATTCTAAGATCCTAGAATCATCAATTCATTACGAATCATTCATAAAACATGAAATCCCCAATTTAAATTTATCAAAACCCTAGTTCTTTAAATTCATATTCAAGAAACCATAATTTCCAGATTTGTTCTACACATAAGTTCCTCAAAACGTGATTCCCAGTCTACATACATGAAAGGTTTTCAATTTAACAAATTTCAGAATCAACTTACGTACCCAAAATCCTCAATTTCATCATTTTTATGAACCAAACATATTTCTAACAGTCCTATACTAACATGAGTATGATAAATATCGAAATACAACAAGTTATAAACACTTGCCTTGAATTAGTCGTCTGATTTCTTGACTTTGTTTGTATGGGTGTGTTCCCCTTGTCCCGATCTACACGGTGGTGGTGTCGGTTGTGCAAAGTGGTGTCAGTTTGGCGCTCTTCTCTTGGTAATAGCTTTCCCTCACACTTCCTATGGTCGTTCTAACTTCCTGTAGCTTTCTAACCCTAATGTACTTCCTTTGGCTGATAATTTACCTCTTAATTTTCGTCCATTAATTTAGCCTAAAAATTCAATTTACCATAATGCCCTCTCGGGGTGCTGGTTAGGCCTAACATTGCCGCGGGACCCAAACTAAACACCCGGGTATACTATTTTGACTATCTCGACCCTTCCGGAATCAACGGTACACTCGAAATGACAATACGAGTTACTAAAAATAATTGATATATTTATTCCACTAAATTAGTCCCGACACGACTCACACGCGCGTCAGACTTAATTCACTAAACTGTCGTATTATTCTCTCTCTCGACAATTTATCAAAGTGTATAGTTCCATATTACATATCGCACAGTAATATTAAATTAATAAATATTAACCCTTGGCACGCTAGTTAATATTTATTTTTATTAGATCGGATTAATTAATAATTTAATTCCCACATTTAAATT